>VXAC01004752.1:144433-797917 GCA_013399225.1 Rhipidura dahli | reverse complement strand
AAAAAAAAAAAAAAGCAAAAGCCAAACCAAAGCCAGAAAAGACAATTTTGCTAAAATACTCATGGTTTTTAATTGTTATAGGAAAAGATGTGCATCATGTTCAGGTGTATATCCTCACACTCAAACACTCTAACTCTCAAAGATGTTTAAGTATAAGCAGGCAGGTGATGGACTGGTCTGAAATTTAAAGAAGATGGACTGGTCTGAAATTTAAGGAATCAACAGCCCATGCTGGAAGACACCTGGTCCAACCTTTTGTGGGAAAGAGAGCCTAGGTGAGACTGTCTGGCACCCTGTCCAATGCTGTCTTGACCACCTCCAGTGTTGCGGAGTCTCTCGGTTCTTAGGGAGGTTCTTCCAGTGACTGATTGTTCTGATTATAACAAAACCCCCCCAAACCCCAGAACTAAACCAAAACAAAAAACCACCACCACCAAATCTTTCTTGTATTAAGATGAAATCTTTCCTGATGCAGCTTGTACCTGTTGCCCCTTGTCTTCTCTGTGTCTGTCCCTGTGAAGAGAGAGCCTCTGTCCTCTCTGTAGCTACCCTTTAAATACTAGAATAATGATGAACTCCCCCTGAATCTTCTCCAGGGAGAAAAGACTTAACTTCCTCAGTCCTTCTTCACAGTACAGGCTTTCCAACCCTTTAATGAGCTTCGTGGGCCTCCTCTGAACCCTTCCCGGTGTATCCTTGTCTTTCATGCGCCGTGGCAGCCAGAACTCGGCTCAGTTCTGCAGGTGCAGCCTGACAAGTGCTGAATGGAGTGACACAGAGTGTCACAACTCTCTCTCTGCTACTGCTTGCTGTATGACCCACTCTGTTTTGCAAAAACTTTTTGAAAAGTGTTGTCACACATGAAAGGCATTTTCTGACTTGCTAGTAACCATACACTGCTGTTTTTCTGCCCTTTTGGACCAAACTCTTTAAATAATCCTATTGTTGTGGAAATTTATGATAATGAATTTACTATACCAGTAAGATAAATAATACTCTCTAGAATTGCAGAGAGATGCAATTTAGGAAGCCTTAAATTAAATTTTGCTGTTAGTTTTTGGAGTATTTTCTAAATATTTTGTGGGACAAGATTATCTTGTTCTTTGTAGACTTCTGTCTGTCCATGGCAGCAGGTCAGATAAGGACATCTGGAAATCCATTAATGGCCCTGGAAAAGCATTTTGTGAAAAGGATTTGTCTGGTGATTTTTTTCTTCTTTGTTTTCTTTCTTTATGCTGTGAAAAAGGTTTATCTTCTCATGTATTTGCTTTCTGGTCATATATAATGTATCCACACCACAAAAATGGTCTGTTTTCATAATGTGCTTGTTGTTGCTGCTGTGCTGTGTCCCCAGTTGTCCCGATGGGAATGTGGCAGGAGTCAGTCATGCTCAGCCCAGCTTGGGGTGGTGGTGGTCAGTGGTGCCACAGTTTCCCCCCTCACAGCCCTGCCTGCCTGGGGAGAGGGGGAGAGGTGGCCCTGAGATGGCAGAGTGAGCAGCACTGAGCAGGAGCTGCAATTACGGAGTGCCAAAGTAATGCAGAACTGAAATACATTAGTAAAATTAAAATTTGTCCTCATTCCCTCGGTGGGTAATACAGTTAATGAAAATAGATCTAACCAAATTAAGATAATTTATTTCATTAGTTTACGGCACTGTAAAACTTTTCAGGGCAGTACAGTGCTTCGGTACAAACCTGAAATAGATTCAGTTCCACTGTTCACTTCAAAGACCACAAAGGTTAAAACTTTTAAGTGTATTAAAGCAATTCTGTTAATTGTGTCTATAGAGGATTCTCCCTTGCCCTTCTTGGTGAAGTATTCTTAATTTAAAATTCACATTATGCTCGCTCTGCATTCTAGTCTTTCAACCAAAGTGTAAATATGTGATTACTTGTATCTTCAAGGCTTAAAAAGGAATTATGCATTTTTGTTTCAGAAGGTGGTACTGGTAGTACATGGTATTGATATTTTACCTTTTTTTCCTCTCTTTCATTTTGTATTCTTACTTTCTCTGCTGTACCTTTCTCTTCTTCCTATGTACCTGCTTAATGGTTTGTAATAGGAGTTGCTATGGGGCAGGAGCCAATTCCTTGGAAGGAAAGAGGTGCCACCTCTACACTCCATTCCCTAAATCCCTGTTGTGTTTTATGTTGTAGAGTCTTGATGCTGCTCTTTTCTTTGTTCTATCAGAAAGACACCACTCAAAATTAGAAGGTTATGGCAGATGCTGTGTGTTTGGTTTTATTCCCCAGAATCACAGAAAGATTGGGCTTGGATGGGACCTCTGCACATCATGTCCAACCACCTGCTAAAGCAGGTTCACCTGGAGCAGTCTGCCAGGATCGTATCCAGGCAGGTTTTGAGTATCTCCAGAGAAGGAAACTCCACAAACCCTCTTGGGCAGCCTTTTCCAGTGCTCTGTCACCCTGAAAGTAAAGAATTATTTTCTTGTTCCTTTCAAATTATAAGAAACACCAAGATTGATAATTTGCTTGGTTTTGATGTCAAACCAAGCTTTTGTAAGTCTGCATTAGAAGTCAGACTGGTCTTAGCTTAAGCTTCCCATTAACTTAATTTTCAGTTCACCTAATTCACATTGTAGAGGTTTCTTGACCTTAAATGGAAAAATAAATGCCTTTTTGTTTGTTTTTTTTTTTAATACTGTGATTTTCTTCCTGATACAATTTTTCTTCTAAATGGCTTATGTTACTTATTTTAAAATAATATTTACATTATTAGTTTGCAGTGGAAATTTTAGGCTTTCCTAAACTAAGATAAAAACACTTCCTACACTAAAATAAACTTATCTGGACTTGAACATGGATGTGAAAGCTCTTGGCTTCTTGTTATGGTTTTTAGGGGAGCTTCAGGTAAATCATTTCTGAGACCTGCAAGTCAGTTAACTCCAAGCAGAACAGAAATTAAGACAAAGTGGATATTTTGGGCAAGGGAAAACCATAGATTTTACGTGAATGGGAAACCTGTCTTTATCTAATTTACTGAATAATAGCAGGATGATTTTCATAATTTTTCCTTTCTATGGATAACTAATTGGTGAGGAAGGTGCTTTTAGAAAAGGGCCTTGTTTGTCCTTTCTGTTGTTGAAGTGATAGTTAATTTATCTTCCATTGATGTAAACAGGAAAGGTGCTTATTCTTTAAAATCCTGTGTGGACAGGTCATTTTAATGACATGGTTGCACTTTGCTGTAAATGGGAATGATACTGTGTAACTTAGAGTTAATCATTGAGTTATGTGGAAGTAATTTGTCTGGATTTTTGTTTTATTTTGGGTTTTAAATTTAATCTTGATTTTATTGCTTAAGTATGAGCATTTCATTATTGAATGTAGTACTCTCTGGCTGTATTAAGTGGTTACTGTAATTTATTGGATACTTTGAGAAATGTCATGGTTCTCATGAAGCGACACAGCAAGATTTAGAGAGTGCAGCAACTGAGTGAATGGAATTACGTAATATGACCTAGTTGATGGGAGATACCATAAGATTTTAATTTATTTCCTCAGCATAACTGGGTGAGAAAAGAAGATAATAGTCCAGCCCTGCCAGTTCATTCAATGGCTGATTTGAAAATAAGTCCATTCTAAATTTTTCTTGGAACTGCTTGGAGTTGCATATGGAATGGTCAACTTTGTATCCAGGGCCAGGGAAGGGGTGAGCAGGGACAACAGGATCTCAGCTGGTTAGGACATTGGGATGTATGAAGAAGTTACTTACTTCTATATATGTCATATACAAAACAGAAAAAGCAATAATACCTCTCTTTTTAAAATACCTTTATTTGATCTGATCTAATAAATAATTAAAATTCTTTTCAAAAGACCCAAGAACTAACTGCCAGCTGCCTTGTGGCACTGGTGGGGCATTTTGCTGAATCCCTGTGCCAAAGAAGGAACAACACCAGTGTGTAACTGATGCAGTTACCCTGGGTAGGGGAATTTCCATACTCAGGATACACAGAATTAAAGCAAACACAGCACAACTGGTGTTTCCATGAAGAAGCAATCAACTGGATGAATTAAAGAGTTTCTGTAATAAACTGCTGGAAAGATTTTACTTTTCAAACAAATACTACTTTTCATGTTGATCTCTTGAATGTGATATTTTACGAATAAGAATCGTTGCCCAGATTCCATATTAAGGTATTACTTTCATGCCATCTGCATGTGATTACTTTAACTTCATTTGGATTGAAATTTTTTATGCTTCTTTTTCCAGCCAAGAGATGACCATTTATGAATTTGAGAAAAATCAGTTGGCTATTATTATTTCAGCACATTTACCATTGAAAATATTGCTTGTTTTTAGAGTTTAAAAATCAATGTTCAGGGCAGTATACATATAAAAGTATTTTTAAAATGGGAGGGGGAAAAAATTACCCTTTGGTTTGTATACTGCAGGCAATTTTGCATACCATGGAATAAAGCCATGAGGAGTGAGGTACCCATTATGATCAAAACCTCTGGTTTTCTTACTATTTCTTCAAAATGTTAGGCAGGAAGCCAGTTTCAGTCACTTTGTATCAAAGCTTAATTTCCTCTTCCTTTTGGATACCCTCATTTGTCTGCAAAAATCTTTACTGTTCTAATGTGTTGGAATTCATGGTTGCTTATAATTTCAAATCATTTATCCAAAGCACTGACTAAATTAAATGTCCCAAAAGAAAGTGGCCATATCTGTGAGCATCTCTGTTTAAAATTATTGAAAGTTGCATTGAGTTTTCCATCATGCCATTTTTATTTATCTTGGTTTTCTAGGCAATAATTGTTACAGCAAAGCACAGATTTCATAAAGCAGGCCCATCAGTTGTTCTTGTAGTTACACTTCACCACTATAAATAGCTTTCTCTTCGCGAAAACTCTTTTAATTCATCCTCTTATCAGAACTGATGGATTTTGCTGGTGACTTGAAGGTCTTTAAAGTTGTTCTCTGTGCAAAAGTTATATTTCAGTAGGATAGGGTGTATTGTAGCATTATGGGTAGGTGAAATTAATGTAGCTCAAGGACTCTGACAGTTTTTTTCACTAAATTAACGAATGTCAGTCTTACTGAGAAACTGAAGATTGGGTGGGAGGCACTTCAGCTCCATGCTGGTGTGTCAGAGGACAGCAGAAAACACTGGGATGTAGGCTGGGAAATATGTAGGAAAATAAAGTTAATGTATCAGAATCAGTGTGAACCCACATATCTACCTACACCATTGCAACACAGCTCACTAATGACTGTTTAATTTTATGGCTCCTGGTGTTTGAGACACTTTGTGCATGCAAAATAAAAGGAGGCACAGTTGAAGAATTGTGCCCTCCCATGGTGGCCCCTGGGGATTTGAGCACGTTGGTGTCAGGCACGCTTTGACTTGTCTGATTGCAAAGCCAAACCTCAGAAACCTTGGGTGAAACCAGAGCAGTGCTTGCATTTGCTGAGTGCAGCTGAGACTGTTTTGGGTGGTGGGAGTCACTTCGAAACCGCCCCTGGGGCTGTTCCAGCAGAGCAAACAGCAGCTGCTGGGGCTCGCTCCAGCTGGGTGTTCTGGTGAGAAGTGGTACCTCTCTGGGTCATCCCACCCAGCAGACTCTGCAAAAGATATTTGATTTGTGATGCTGTCCTTGTTTGCCAGTTAGCACACAGCAAACCTTCACATTCATTTTTATTGTTTTTTACTGCTCATCAATATAAACATTAGAGTTAAATGAAGTACACGTCCACACTTGTTTGTATACTAGGAATACAGAGCAATTCATTAACTGCTTATGTTTAGTCACACTCTTTTAAAGTGTTGTCACTGATTACATGCATATATATACATGTATATGAGCATCTGTATGTTTAAATGTGTATATAACTTCCAAAACTTTCAGACAAAGCTTTTTCTTGTAATTATTTTTTTTTTAGAAAATACATTCTTATTGTTGAGTTTTCAGCCATTTTCCTTATATTGTGATTATCTTGATAGCATCAGTATTGTTTTAGATAAGGAAGTGCATAGTGTAAACTTCTGCATAGTGGAAGATGTAGCAAGTAAATATATATATATTTTTTTTTTAATTGACTGCTTTTTAGCTGTACAAAAACAGTGGTCTTTGCAGTTATGTCTACAGCTAGCCTGAAATGACAGTGATGGGATAGGATGCTGGGTTTGTTCAGTCATGGAGACCAGCATCAAGTGAACTAATTTAACAATCTGGAAAATTGGTCTTACGTCACGTGTTTTTAAAGTAATACTAATAATTATTCAAGTTTAGATTCTAAGAAAATCTTTTAGGAAAGGCTGAACTTCAAGCATATAGGTATTACACACCAGTTTCTTGATTTTCAAATCCTGGATTATTTTTCTTTCCCTGTTTTAATTTTCAAGAAGAAATGTTCCAGAAATGCTCAAATAACCAGTTCATGCTCAGTTCTGTAGTATTATAAATTTGTAAATGGATTCTGCAAGTCACCTCTCTGATCTCAGTGACAAAGTTATTTTTTTTTCCCCCTGAAGACATTAATTTCACAGTGTGGGATAGTTTAACTTGCTTCCCTTCTGTTTTAGTAGACTGGCAGAGCAGATATCACCGTCTCTGACACATCATTTTTTCTCCATACAGTACAGTGTACTTTGGGGCTCTAGCACAGCAGTAGACTGGCCCAGGAATCACAATCTGGGATTATTGTCTTTGTGTATCCTCAAGGAGTAATATTTTAAAGTCACTGCATCTGTTGGTACTTAAGAGCATGATTTTTACGTTTAATTTTTGCCAGTTTTCACCATCTGTGTGTCTGGTTTTTGGCTCCTCGCTTTAATTTTTCAGTTTAATTTCTCAGTTGCACTGGGATTGCTTTCTCACACATGCTCTTTTTGAGTCATCCATGAACTTATATATATATAAAAAAAAAAAAGACATTATTTACAGCAGTTGCATAATAAAATTCTTGGCCTTCACATTCTGATTTTTTTTAATGATCTCTTTATATTGAGTCTCCTAGTAAATGCACGTCATTTTTGGAAGTGAAATAACTTACTAGACTTTGTTTAAGTTTTAAAAAATTAGTTTTGGATTAAATTGAAGCATTTTGGCGGGAAAAGCTAGCTTGATCACATTCAACACATTCTAGTCTTTCATACTCATTTAGTTTTTAATGCCCAGGAGGGAATAATTTTCTTGAGAAATCTGTGTTATAATCATAAACAGACATAATTCAGTAATTTTCTCATGAAACATTGGCTGAAACTTTGGCACTAATGACTTGAACCTCACACAAGAGGGAAGGTTTTTGTTTGAATTCCAAGAAAAATACTAATGAAATACATTAAAATGGAAACAAAATATACATGCAGTGTGTTATGGGCTGTTTTCAATAAAAGTGATGTATCTTCATCAATTGAATAAATGTCTCACGAATTCAGGCATGTTCTAGCATTTCAAGAATGTTCTGATAGTACTTGAGTAATTTTCTCTGCTTATCCCTGATAAGTTTTTTACAAAAAATTACATTGTGTAAATAAATTTTTAATGTACAAGGCTTACTGTGTAGCACATCTATCAAATGTTTTGCTTCTGCATGCATTTGTGAGTATTGAAAACTCCACTGTTGCTCTCATCTTGTTCTTGACTTACATATTTTGCTTCTCACTAAAATATAATACATTCCTTAAATTTAGTGGCCTTTTAAAAGCATACTGCTTTCTTTTTAGCCTCTTTCAAATATTTGTAACTGAGGATTTTAGAGTTTGTATTTACCTTCTGGTGTACTTGCTTGCTCATAGTTGATTTTCAAACCAGGAAATGGACTGCTTCCCTTCTGATCTTTTTCCCCCCTTGGTTTCTAATGAATATTTTGTGTAATGCTGCACAAAACACTGAGTAAGGATTACATTAAAATACCAGCACTAGCAGGTAAAAGCATGTTCCTTTTTGAATATAGCTCCTATAACCTATAGTGCCCTCTCTCTTTGTGTGGGCTGCTTTGCATTATTAACAATACTGTAGATTATCAAAAGACCAAAAAAGTAATACTTTGTTCACTTGAGAAACTTTTTTTGAAAGGAACCCTTGCTGTGAATTTCCAAGGGGCAGAATTAGATGTCATCTCCTCTGTCTGCATATGCCTCTAGTTTTTCCTAAAAACTCTATAGCCACCTTTCACTGTGTTACAAAACTGGAAGGGCATGGTGGTTTTTCCTCTAGGTAACTGAGCTTTCATTCCCATTCAATTCTTGTTGTGTCTTGTTGTAAACTTTTTTTTTTTTTGGAGGAAGAGGACTGTTAGTGCTTATTTTAAGTTATCAGTTGTCATTAAAAATGTAGTGATATTTTCCACGTTTACCAGTAGAGATTCAAACTGTCTTTGAGTGGTACCAGGAATGATTTAAATTACATTTTTCAAAATCTGAGTTCCAAAATTTTCCCATTCTAAGGATTTTATTACTGCCAAGTGTAAATTCCCTATTTCTTGACAAATATTCTGTTACTGTAAGTAAAGAGAAAAGCTGAGGGAGCAAAGTGATATCCATTTTCCAGTGTACTGAGAGCTGTGCATGTTTTTGCTACTCTCTAATAACATGGAGTTGATTTAGAGTTGATAATATGTAATCAAGAGACTGCTGATCATTTGCTATCCTGGGGCTTGACTCTTAAAAATTGGTATGTTTTCAATTGTGAGTATAAATTAAGAATAAGAAGTAATGGTTTGTTAGAAAGTGCCAGTCACCTCTGCTGTCTTTTTTTCTTGCCTTTTACATGGAAAGCAAGTTGTCTCATATTCTCATGAGATGGAGCTGTAATACCATGAGAGCAAAACCATACATGCATTGGTCTTTCGTAGTGTCAGTTTACTTTGGGCTGAGAGAATTCTAGTAGTATGAAGTATTCCAAATGCAATGATGAGAGCAATCCATCTCTTTCCAGCAGCATCCCCTCTGAACTGGAGCCTTGCTCTTACCTTGAATTTTAACTAACTGTGTAAATCTAAGGATAACCTATATATGAATGCCAGACACTCAGCTGTACTTTTCTGTATATTTTAAAAGGCTTGTGGGAAGCTTGGTGTAAACTTTTGTCTTAGGTAGTTTCCCAGCTGACTGGTACGTTGAATTAATTGAGGATAGGAAGGGCTGGTTCAATTCATTTCCATCCCTTGTATCTCAGTCATTTTCTGCAACGATGCATAAGGATTGATTGCCATAGCAACAGTGTTTTAGCTTGTACTACTGTGAATGTGGTTAATGATAATAGAATTATCTACTCATTTTAAATCCTGTTATATTATTAGGTCATCTGAGCCATCGTCTTGCTATGTATTGAGTTATTCCCTGTAGCCAATCTTGTAGTTCTTTGTCCGTGCTGCTTTTACATGTGTTGAGCAGTGGGGATTCTGCTTCTTCCCTTGGGAGACTTTCGAAATCTGATATATCACCCCATTAAGGATTTTTTCCTGATATTTAGCCTCATTTTACCTTCTTTCTTCCAGCTACATGGATTTGTACCACATGGAAGTTCTGTTCTTATCTTCTTCCCTATGCAGCATTTAACCATTCTTATTTACCTGTATCAGAATACAGGTCAGTATTTGTGTATTTCTTATAGGATGTTCTTATAGGAAAAAGCAGGTTTATAAATACATCCTGTCTTCTTCTTTACTACCTCATTTTGACAGGAAACTCCCTAGTACTCAGCTACTATTTAGATTACCTGGAATGCATAGACAAAAGCTTCCAAGTTTCCAGTGTTTAACTATGTTTGCTTCAGCATATATGCCACTGGATGGACAGCTCTTGTGTGTGCATCTGTGCCTCGCTCTGTCTGATGTTCATGGTGGTCTGTGCTGAGTGGGAAAATGTAGGTTTTTTCTCATAAAGCCGGAGAGAAGTTCCTTCATCCTTGCTACAAAGTCAGTAGAAGTCATCTCTCTCTCTGTCCTTGTATGGCCAGGCTAACTGTGGATGAGTGTTGGTATCTCTGCTCCACTCCACATCCACTGGTTGCACACTTTACCCTCTGGAAATGGACTGAGTTTCTAAATCATTTATTCCTACTCTGATTTTCCACTATAAAGAGAAATATTTTCCAGTCATGTCCAAAGAAACATTCAACTGGAAATGCAGATGTCTGCTCCACTTCAGGCATTTCAAACTCTGTGCTATGTGTAGATTAGGTAGACCAGGAATCAGTTTGAAAGAAATAAAAGATAATACTTTTCCATACAGTGGGACTGCAGGCTGACTGCCTGTATATTGCATCACTGGCCCACTCCCTATCTGCTCTCTCCAGTGTTGCTGTGGAGCTGGTAAACAAGACAGAGGAGTAATGTCATCTTTCCAGTAATCTGTTCTTCTCACTGCTACTTATGCTTTTTGACTAATTTTCTTCATTAATATTTGATGTTATACTGTTGCCCATTTTCTTTTGTTTTATTCATCTGCAGTATAAATAAGTACTTATTACATTAATATTCATCCATACTACCCCAAGAGGGCAAAAGACTGGGAATTGCTATTTGAAATTACTTTTAGAGCTAAATTTGCTGCTAAATCATTTCATGCTGAAGTTAAAACCAGATACCTCAGTATTATCACAGACTAGTTATTAAATGTATGGTTATTTTTGATAGGTTTTTTGGTGTTTTGTTGGTTTGGGTTTTTGTTTTTGGGAAGTGCCACTTTTTCCAAGATTCTTCCCTTTGAAGCTTGGCTAGATTGCATTTTTCAGAAATCTTAATATTGCATTTATTCATGTTTCAATTTCCTCAGTCACCAGGATTCTCAGTCCACCAGTGTCATATAGTGAAGTATCACAAAACTCCTTGATCATGTTTTAAAAGATTGTTTTAAACCTAAGTTGTATTTCACTGGCAAATTTAATCACTTAGTTTTTAACTTACTCTTCCACTGTTTAGAATACATGTTTGCAAGATATTTAAGTTTTGTTGTTTGTTTTTATTTTAATCAAACTGCAAAAAGATTCTAAGTATTAATACTAGAATCATTCTGAGCCTGTAAATAGCTGAGGATAGACCACAAATAAGAAAAGAGTGAGTAATCTGCTGATTATATTAAATGAAAATTCATAGGTTTTGAACTAAACTGTTTTGTTTCTCCCCATTTTTTACTTTGCATCATATAATCTCATGAGAACACCATGAGCTTTCTTAATTTCAGTGAGGAACCTTTGAGCCTTTGTCACAGAATTTTCTATTTTTTTTTCTAAACTGGTTTTGCCTCTATAGTAAATCAGTTTTAATATAAGATATAGCAGCCTTTACCTTGTTTCAAAGGTTCACTCTTCAGTTCACTCTTCTAGTTCTGTAGTGTTAAAGCAGATAATTCTCTATTTCCCATCTAGTCAGTATTGGTGGGTCAGTAGTGTCCTTGCACTGCCCTCAGCAAGAGCCAGAGCTGGCCATAGCAGGGTGCTAGACAAGCCCATCTAGATGGCCTGAAACTCCATGTATTCTGTGACACTGGAAAGTGGAAGTGGCCAAAGATCTTGCCCAGGTATGTAGAGAAAGAAGCTCTCAGTACAGCTTGATTTTTAAAGTAACTTCTTACTGAAATCCCAGCATTTGCTTGTTCTTCAGTTTCTTCAAGCTTTCCTTTCATAGTTTGAAGGAAGAAGCTTCAGAATGGGAAGGTAATAGGGCTTGCTTCCATCTGGTTTCCTAAAAGGATTTTGTTTTCCAGGTTCAGAAAATAGGTGTGAAGACTTAAAGCATAATAAAAATTTCTTTAAGGAGGTCTTAGACTGGACTAGCTTCATTGATTGGCTCATCTGGGATTCAAATGTGATTTATGGGAAATTGACAGCAAGTTCCTGTACATTTTGAAAACTTCAACTTGACTTTAGCTAGTTTGTAACTGATTAAGTGACAACTAGGAAAACCTTGTGTCAAAATCAGAATGTTTAAATGTGGGGTTTAACAGTGTCTGTGCTTTTTTAATCCTAATCAACAAAAGTTTTTCTGGTTCCTTACTGATTTTGCTCCCCCAAATGCTGTTGTTTACCTTAAAAGAGTGCTTATGCAGATGTCTCTGCACAAAGTGCTACGACTGGTGAAAAGCACTCGGGTACATACTTCTCTAATGTGTTACGACTTCTTTGTTTTCACCTTTTTTTGGGGTGGGATGGATGAAGAGGAATTCAACCACAAGACATGGTTTTTTTCCCCTTCTGTTTATGCATTTTAACTTTTAATGGGTTCAAGAAATAGCATTTAAAAGCATAGTTGTGCCTCTGTCTTAATTTGGTCTCCTCTAAGGAAGGTGGTGGAATTTGAGTAACTCATATGAAGTTGTTTAGTAGCTGCTTATGTGGTGACAAATGAAGTTCTGCTGTAGATTAGAAACTGGCAGGGAAAAAACAAATTACAGAAAATAGGTCAGCAGTGTGCAAGGGCAAGAGGGATTTGTTCCTGAAAAGCCTGCTCATTTTGAAAGAGGGGGAGTTGCTGATATAGCAACTTCAGTGAACAAGACACAATTATTTAGATTAGTTGAAAATAGGTAGGATTTTGAAGGAGGTAATAAAGGAGGGATGATATTAAAAGAGAGATGGACAGAGTGCAAGTTACTGAATGCTGAAATGAGTGCCTTGAGCTGTTGCTGAGACTGCAGATGAGCAGTATCCTTTCAAACAATGGTCTGAGGCCACAGACATTTTCAGTCATCTCTTCTGCTGAAAGAAGCAGTCTTGGCCATGCTTTGCTTCCTCCCTTGTGCATCCCTAAGCTTTTATGAGGCTGTTAATTAGACTGAACTGGACCAGCTTGGGAAATGTAACCAATTAAAATGTTTTTATTAAACATTAATTTTAATTTAGATCTTTTTTATAATGATACAAATGCTTGAATAAACTGAAAGGAGAAGGTGGACAGAGGAATCCAGTGCCAGACATGACCATCTGGGGAGGGGAAAAGAGGAGACTGCTGCTTTCAACAACCCACATCTGTGGTTTGTGCTCGCCTTGCAGGAAAATGAAATGCCAGGCTGAGGTGTTATTATGGGCTGCAGGATGGAAATACAATTGCTTGGAAATACTGTACCACCATCACACATGCTGAACTCAGTCCAGACTGCTCTGACTTATTTGGAATAGGAAGAATCAGAAATGGAAATAAGGTCTCTGAGAAGATGTTTAAAAAGAATTAATTTTATTGAGGAGCTGGGATCTCTTCTGCTGCAAAAAATGGCACTAAACCAATTATTTCTTGAAATGCCCTCCCTTTTGTAACAGTTTGCAGAGTGCCTCTTGAGCTGTGGTTGTAGCAGTTGTGTGGTGTCCTACACTTTGGTCCTTGGTACATTTTAGAAAAAGAGGTTGTCTTTGGTGGTCCCTGGATAGCTTAGCGAGGTAGTGATAATGAAATTTGGCTGTGGATCTTGTTTCATCACATGTTGTGTAAGAGCTTTGCATGACAGTGAGCATTGCACAGGACCAAACTGCTCCAAGGGAGTCAGTGCTTTTCCCAGCCTTTCTCCAGCCACCATCCTCCAAGAGGTGATGGGGCCTGTGGTGCTGCCTGCTGCATTTTGGTGAAGTTCACAAGTACACGTGAATATTTTACATTTTTCACAAAGTTAGGCTCTGTCTATCTCAGAGACATCACCCAAAACTGAAAGCATCTAAGGCTGGAGATGAACCTCAAAAATAGGGAAAGAAATCTTTCGTGACTCAGTTTCCTCAGATAAATAATTTGAAGAATAACCTCTAATCTTCTTCCTGAGGGTGCAGTGAAGCTAAAGTCATTATTGTCCATGAAGTGCTTTTGCCATACTGTGCTGGAGGGCACTACAGAAATACTGAGTAGTATTTATTTTAAATTTGATTTAATGCTTTTGATTAAAAAATGAATAAAATTGTCATAGACCAGATTGTAACCCTGTAGGTACTTGGAATGGAGCATTTGTAAATGAAGCATTTAGTGAGAAGTTGGAAATTGTTTTTCATGTTGGTTTCAACAAAACAAATTGAGCAAAGAACAATGAAAAATGCTATAGCATTTTCTGTTATTAAAATGGTGAATTTGTTTTGTGCCTAAGGTAAAATTCATGTCGTGCAAAAGACCAAAAAAAAAAATTCTACAGCATAACAAGGAAACTCAATTGAAGCAATTTTAGTGGAGTTTGTCAGTGGAGTGAGGTGGAAAAAAAGTGGAATGCAACTGCAATTCAGCAAAAGAGAAATAAAAGATAAAACTGCAAAATGGTGAAATCTCATCACTCAAAATTTCACAGGAGGTGAGAGCAGGCTGGGGTGCCTTGTCCTTCTGCATCAAGGTCAGATGTTCTGCATCAACATCACAGTGCTGGGGCTCCCTTCCAGGTCTTTCTCCTCTGGGACATGGGGCCAGAACCTTGCCTGGTTTTGTTCTTTTAGGGAAGGAAGGCCTGAAACAGTAAGACTTAATGTTAAGATATATGCAAGTTAAGGCTCCTTTAGCTCAGGTGTGTTTGTCCATCTCTGTGGTGTGTAACACAAAAGACCTTTTGAAACTGATCTCTAGGTGTTTTTACTTTTAATCAGTGTGAATATAAATTTAAGAAGTCTCAAACTAAAGCTGTATGTTAGCAAATCCTAGCAAATGAGAGGTGGAGATAAATCACTCTCTGAATGAGAGGAAACCCATGGGTTTTTCTTTGAGCAAGATGATAAAATATCAGTGGAATTGAGGGCACCCTTGTTAGGTTTGCTGATGACACCAAGCTGTGTGGTGTGGTTGACACGCTGGAAGGAAGGAATGCCATCCAGAGGGACCTGGACAGGGTGGAGAGGTGGCCACATGCAAACCTCATGAAGATCAGAAAGGGCAAGTGCAGGATGCTGAACCTGGGCCGCGGCAATCCCAAGCACAGAATACAGACTGGGTGAAGAATGGCTTGAGAGCAGCCCTGAGGAGAAGGACTTGGGGTTGTTGGTTGAGGAGGAGCTGGATGTGACCTGAAAATGTGCACTTGCAGCTCAGAAAGCCAAACTTGCCCTGGGCTGCATCCAAAGCACCATGGGCAGCAATGAGAGGGAAGTGGTTCTGCCCCTCTGCTCTGCTCTGGTGAGATCTCACCTGGAGTGCTACATCAGCTCTGGGGCCTCCTGTCATAAGAAAGATGCAGATTTGATGGGGTGAGTCCAGAGATGAAGATGACTGGAGAGCTGGAGCACCTCTGCTGTGAAGACAGGCTGAGAGAGTTGGGGATGCTGAGCCCGGAGAAAAGAAGGCTCTGGGAAAACTTTACAGCACCTTCCAGTGCTTAAAGGAGGCTTACAGGATCCCTGGAAGAGACCAAGGCATGTCACCTCAAAGTCAGGGCAAGTCTTCAGGGGACAGAAAGCTCTGAGCAGCCTTATCTAGTGAAAGGTGTTCCTGCCCAGGACAGGGGATTTTAACTAGATGAACTTTAAGGACCATTTCAAACAGAACCATTCCAAGATTTTATGGTTCTTTAAATGAAATTAATAGGGGCATTGTCAGTAATATGAAAACAAAAGCTTTGAAAGTTACATTTTCTAAATGAGACAGAATTCAAAAATGTGTCCTGAGTTTAAACTACCACAATTGCACAGACTTTTATCTTACTGGAAAACAGGTATTTTAATCAAATTTTTTTAAAAGCCAAGTCTTCAGTGAGCTTTGTGATGTAATTTCTGAACAGTCCTGAGCCATGCTGAGAAGAATATCCAGAACTGAATTTTGTTATTAAGGTGCCTGTGTGAGTAAAATGATGTTTTGTGTGGCAGGGAACAGAGTGCTACACTTTTGCCTTGCTTCTAAATTGACTCTTACGTTCAGTGCTCCAGGGGATTGAACTGTTCTGTACTTGGCTGAAGCTAGTGAAATCCTTGCATGCTGATACAGATCTGCAAATCAAGCAACAAGGGACCATTTCAGATTAAAAAAAATAAAAAGAAATGAATAAGAATAAAAGAGCTATGAGACCTGTTTGAAAATTGCCTAATGACAAATTCAAGTTGCTAAATAAGAAATGCTTTTTGTATCTTAAAAAAAAAAAATCCTCAGAAGGATGAAAATCACAGTCTTTGAAAAGGTAAGGTGAATAATAATATATTCAGGAGTGTTACAGGGAAAATGTGAAGTGTTTAATACAGAATTGTCTCCTTCCTTTGTCTCTATATCAAGGGGAAACTATGTGACTTATCTATAATACATCTCTGCAGAAGTCTTTCAGATCTCTAAACTTAGAGGTGGAGGCATGTACACTTGCTTTTCTGCAGGGAAAGTGTGTCCCAGTTTCATGTTTCCATTGTCATTTTTTTTTTTGGCTTTTAAAAATCACACAGGACTTAATGACTTTTTTTTTTTCCTGGTGTCTATATCCAGAATAAACTAATTTGTCAGATTAAAGGGAAAAGTATTTAAAATTCTGTTGCTCTACATTAGTTACAAGCAGGTGAATTCAGTGTGGATCTATTTATAGAAGATCTAATGGATGTGCCTAACTTGACCTACTTTTGACTACTCAACAGAAAAAAAAACAAACACAATGTAGTTGTACCACTGCCAAGTAATCTGTTTTTTTCCTACCTTAAGAACAAAATAATGTCCTTGTTGTTGTGGCCTTCTAAATACATATGTCTTTTTAGAGGCATATCTATATATGTCTATATAATCTCTCTCTGTATAAATATATCTATATATCTATATATCTATATATCTATATATCTATATATCTATATATATATCTTTGTATATATTTATTTCCTGGATGCCATAGTAACAATCCATGTTAAGAGTATATTGTGGGGTTTTTTTAGTTCCATAAACATCAACTTCTCCATATCAAATGAATCTTGCTGGTCCTGAAATCCCAGAACTGTATTCCCTGGCATTGTGGAGTAGGAAGAACTCACTATCTAAAAGAAAATTAGACTTCATTTTGTAAGAATCACTCCTGTTGTGAAAAAATTCAAGTGAAGCACTTCCTACCAAAGCAGGGGCAGATTTCTTTCTGTGTGCAGGTGTTACCTGAGTTAGCAAGGGGTGCTGTATAGGAGCAGTGTGTGTATCAGTTACCCAAATGAATGGGAAAATAAACAATATGTGAAGACATCAACCAGAGTGTGTTTGTTACATGCCAAGTGCTGCACTTACATTGGTTCACCATGTGGGGATGTCTCTGTAATTGAGGTAATTCCTGCATTATGCAAGGTAGATGATAGCCAGGCCTGGCCTTTGGGCTAAACTTTGCAGGGGAATTTGATTATACATTGACCTATCATTGTAGCCTTGTTTCAAGTAAAGCTGATAACTGTTTCCTTTAAAGATACTTCCCATGATTCTGACATCAAGGTAAGACTTTGAATCTGTATTTAATATGAACCCTAATATTTGTTTTACACTGGCAGATCTTGGTGGTCTGTATGTCAGTCTGTGAATCATATAAGAAGAGTATAAAATTTCAGATATTTGAACATGGAAATATTCTGTAGATAAGCCTTATTTAAAACAAACAAAGAGCAGACTTACACCTGTGAAACAGATATGTTTTGAATCCTGAGGAAAAACAGAAAGCAGGATAAAGACTGTAACTAGGCAGTTACACAAAATGAACCCATTTTTAAGGCAGCAATCAATTTGAGGTAATTTGCTACAGTTGTACATGGGTCTAGGAGAGAGTTACTTCTTTGTAATACGATAGACACGTCTATAATTTGTTATTGACCAGGTCTTCAGAAAGCTCTTTAGATGCTTCACTTAATACTAAAAGTGTGACATCCATGTTTTATGTATTTCAAATATGTAGCACAGGAGAGGTTAGTGCTTTTTTGTTGCATCTAATCTTTTGGTTGATTTTATCATTATGCTTGGTTTTAAGGATTAATTTTATTGGGCTCCCCAACAGGCAGCACTATAAGTGCTGGGAAGCCTTGACTGCCAAATCTTTTCTAGCTATTCCTGTTAGCTGTGGTTGGTTTTACTTGTAGGTTGCTCTATAAATGAACTGTCTGACAAACTCATTATGTGATGAAATGCCTTGAGTTTTGTAGTTCTTCATATACTTGACATCTCATAAAATATTTAAAAATAGGTTATGCACTGCAGGTGTTATTAGGTGCTAAGAAAAGGAAGAGATGAAGCTCATCTGGTATCTTTGAGCAAGAAGCATTTTGTGGCTTAACATCCTAAGCTGCTGCTGAGACACTTGAGATCCATTTTAATATTTCTGCTTTTCAAAGTGTCAGATCCAAGAGTCTTACATTTGCCTTTGCAAACATATAGTATTATCCCCAACATGTTCATAAGGAAATGCACTTTTGAGTGATTTTTTGCCACTATCATATAGCATGTCAGTGTAGGAAATTAGAAAGGACCCAATATTGTCCTCATCTTAAGTCTCTCTTTAATAAAATAAATACATCATCAAGGTATTTTTTAAGGTTCAATTTGGCAGCACTTTACCCATTTGTCAGTGAACAGAAACTTAGGGCACTGTTTTGTCATAATTGTATTATTTTGTAATGTGCTATGAATGTTATAGTGGTGCATATAATATGTGGACTTTGAGCTGTTGCAAAATGACTGCAAAAATAGTTTTGTGCTCCAGTCATACTTGAGTCTTCTTTGAAACGTCTCTTAAATATGATCTGGTGGGAACAGCTACATATTTTTGTTATTCATCTGATACTTGCCATCTGTGTAGGAACCTAGATGTATGGGTTTGTTCTGGTAACTATGGCTTTGCAGCACATCTCCTCCCTCTGCCTCCCACCCTGGACTGTCAGTGGTCCTGGAGAAGTCATGGAAACAATCCAGAGTGGGATGACCTCAGTCTGGGGAAAACAAATGCTGAAGTTTTCAATCAAACAGCAAATACAGTCTGCGAAATACAATTCAATACACACTGTGAAATGCTTGAGAGTCAGTGGTGCTTTAAACATTACTGTGGGCTTTTTCTCTGTCAGATCCCATTTTGTGCTGTTTTTCTTATATGGGGTTGCCAAGTTGCATAAGTGTTTGCAATTTCTGGCTAATAATTTTTTTCCCTTTTCCTCAATATTCTTTTCTCTGCTGGTAGGCATGGACTATTCAGATGCATTAATTAAGAAGCACGTTCAATCAAAAAAAAAAAAACTCAAAACCTTGACTTTTAATGAATTTCTTGCTGTCTCTTGCTACCACTGAAAGGACATGCCCAAGATTTTTGTTACTGTGAAGAAGCAGAAGCAGCAAAATGTCTCAAGTTAAATTCACCAGCAAGAAAACCTTTTGCCTAATCTACTGAAGCTCTTAAAAGGCTCTTGTACTTTTTGGTGCAGTCTGCAGTGTCTACTGTAAAAACAATTAACTGCAGTATAATCTAGTAAAAATCTGTTTTAGTGGAAGCTCTGCTACATGGCCAAGCAGTAGTTGTGTTGTGCTCCTGCCACGAGCCTGGCTTGCTGTGTGGTAGAGGTGTGTGCCACCAAACCATTACAGAACATGTGTGTCATTTCAGTGATACATCACAGGCTTTGAGCCCCTAAAGACCACTGACTTCAGTGCAGCTCTAAACTGATACACACTACAAAATAGCTGGGGTATCATAGGACTTGTTCAGCTGTTACTGGTATTGCAACATTTTTAATATGTGTTTTAAGAAGAGTCATTATGAAGGAAAAAATGCTAGTTACTCAAATTTGAAAGAATTGTCACATAGGTTTGCCGAAGGAAGGTTGTATCAAATTATATTCATTGGCTCTCTGGTGTTCTGCCTTTTGGACAACAGGAAAACCAAATTCATCTCTCTTTAAATCTGTGAAAACATTTCCTTTCTAGGCACTTCACAACAGAAATAGTGCCATCATGAAGCCAACCAGGTTTAAGGCTCAGCTTGATCAGTTTAATAAATGGGAAATAAGAGATGATTGCCTGTGATAGCAGGGAATGAATTTGATATTCATCGGAGACCTGAGAAATCCCTTTCATTCTGCACTCCTCTGTGTCGATATTATATCTATTCACTGATTTGACTGAGCAAGGCAAATTTCATTTTAGAGTAGTGAGGCATATAAAAACTATGTGAATATTGTCATTTCCAATTGCAGGGTGACCATGCTGCAGAAGGACGTGAATAACATAGAGATTATTGAGATGTAAAGAGAATGTTAACTTGTATATGTGTGTGTGTGTGTATATATATGATTAAATAATTTTTTTGCTTTTTTTGGTGTGTTTAAGTGGATGATGACTTAATGTAAGTTTTCTCTCTCATTGGATTACTGATAATAGCAGTGCACCAAGTATAGGGCTATTGTGAATTACACAAAGCTCTCATCTAATTATTTGTGCATATATATGTATGTTCAAGAGGGAACATAGCCTATTTTTTGTATTCAATATTTTTTGGGTTTTCCTCATGTTGTCTTTGTAACTGCTCTTCAGATTTGATTGAAAATTGCCATTCTCTGGAGATTTGGCCGGTTAATCAAAAAGTGAGAACATTAGCACAAAAGCCTGATGCTGGTGTATTTGTGCTAGTTAAGACACAGGAAAATAGGTCCCTTAGGAGCTGTTTCCTATCAAGTCTGATCATACAGAGAGAGAGAGAACCTACTTTATGTTTCAAGAACCAAACAAACATTTATGAAGCGCAGCTGCCAGGAGACTAATAGTGAATATGTCTCTTCTTCCATAATCATTACACAGAAGTACTAGAGACTAAAAGGGGAAGTAGGAAGGGAGGGGCATATTTTAATAGCATGAGCTTTATTTTATCTGTGTCTTGGCTGAGGAAAAAATTATTGTCAGGAGTTTGTCATTATTGATAATCTGTCCTTTTCTACAGTAAACACTAAAGCAGTTGTTGGGTGTTAGATACTGATCCTTTTAGTTTGGTATTTACAGGACTTATTTACTATCACTATGCTAAAATTTAAAAAAATTAAATGCTAGAAAACAAACAACCCAGCGTCTGATGCTCCATGGGAAGGTGACTCTCACTTGTGATGCTCACTGAGGCGGTGCTGTCTCCAGCTGTGTCTCAGGCCATGCAGCCGCTACTGAGGGACTGAGCTGGCTGAATACCATACTCATATATGGTATTAATATAAGATACAGAAATAATGGTATCACAGCCTATCAGTATTATATCAGCTCAATAATATCTAAAGGTTAAATCAGTCACATTCTTGAAGGAGGAGCTAGGAGAAATTGCAAAATGTCAAGAAAAACACTTTCCTCTTTGCTTTTATTTCATTGAAGTCAGGGCACTGCAAGGCTTCCAGAAAACTCTGGCTTCTTGCATACTGCCAGCTCAGCAGGTAAACAGCTTTATGTCCATGCAAGTAGTCCTTTCATCATATTAAAATATGCAAACAGAATTGACCTCTTATTTCCTTTGGATGAGTGTGATAAAAGCAATAATTCCTAGGAAAAATTACTTTAAAAAGTTACTTTGTAAACATGATTACTATAGCAATAGTGACATATGAATGCTTTCCTAATCATTATGGCTCATCTTGTCAGTTTCTTAAGGAGCTGGGAAAATGCACAGAAACTGTAAAGGAGGCCCAGACAGAGCTCTCTATCCTGCCCTTGTGCAGGTACATTTCAGTGTATCTAAATCTGGTTTCAGAATTAGTTCTTTCATCTTGGAGCACATGTTCTGCAGACTGGCAGTGCTGGGCTAATGGCTGGACTTGATCTTAGAGGACTCTTCCCGCTGAAATTCAATGCCCAAGATAGTTGCTGTTTACATTATAGGTGTACTGGTGGTCAATGGAGCACACCTTGCCAAGGAGTTCTCAAGTAATTTGAAAGCAGAGTTTACTCTCCTTTTACAGCCATTATCACTAAAATATCACTTTCTGAACAGTAATGAAATAATTACTGTACCACCTTGAACTGAAAAAAACCAACCAAACCACCAAAACCAAATTTCTTTACTTCCATTTTTATTTTCCCAGTTATTGGTAGAATGGAGATGTTGCTGTTGAACTGAGAGATGGGATAAAGTGTTCAGAGAAGACAGATTTATACATAACCCTTACAGGCCTTCAGAGCCCATTTCCCATTGTGTCTGCCTGAAGCAGACCGTGATCCTCACTTTATCAGAGCAGGCACTTAGAAACAAAGGCTGCACAAATGAAAGATGTAGAAATTTAATATTCAGACTCCCTGGCTGCTACTGAGTTTTCTGTAGAAAATTGTCAAAAGACAAGGGAATGTGAATTTCTGTTTTTGTTTTGGTTCATGAGAAGTTAATTGAACAGCAGAGATGAGTGGCAGAGTGCTTCTTTGAAGATGACATTGTGGATTAATTGGAGGCAGGAGCTGATATTTTGGTAATGGAAGTTAAAATTTCCAGTCAGACAGGGAAAGCATGGCTGGTTTTGAGCTTTGGAAATGACACTAGGCAGATTTCACTCTGGAGTTTTCTGAGAAAATGTAATTAAAAGATCTGTTTGGGTTCATATATTTTGGATAAGGTTCGGTTGGCAAGAGTACTGCTAATGTTTCTTAACTCTGTAGATTTTGTAATCCTAGGTGGTGATAGAGAGATTGTCTTCAAAAATAATAACCCAATTGGCAACTTCTCATATGTATTTCATTAACACTGTGCAGGTGAACTGTGAAATGGACCTTTTTATATGTCGAACTGTTAGCAGTAATAGTCCATTTTGAGCAGTTAAGATAATTTTTCAGTTTTTGAGTCATTAATTTTATTACAGAACTTAGAAAAATATATATATATATATTTTTAGAACAGTGGGAAATTTTACACTGAGCACATTCAAGGTATGGAGAAGTATATTGGAAGAAGTGCTTTAAATTTTCCTCAGTGCTGTAAAGATGAAATTATTTTTTAATTATTCTTACTTCAATTTTGGAAAAAGACATACTGTGTCTTTAGTAGCTGTACATCAAAAATTGTATCTTGCAATATAGCAGATATCAGTGCTTTTATATAGAGAAAAGAAACCTTGCAATTTTGGGAGCTTGCTAAAATCAGTTATTTCTGAGAAATATCTGCAGTAATATCCATGTGGGTTTACAGAAACTTCCTTGCTAGTTCTGTTAAATGTCCTCTTCCTTGTTTACCTCATCTAGGTGAAATTTGCCTTTCAGAAGAAAACTCCTTTTCAAATAAAGACATAATTGCTTGATGCAAAGATTTTCACAGCTAGTTAGTTACTTTTCATAGTAAATCAGAATTTTAAGTCAAATCTCTCAGCAGGTGTCCAATTTTTCTCTCTGTTCACCTCAGTGTAAATCAGAATCTGTGTTATTTTGAGAAGAAAAGAGAGTCTGATTACTGTAATATTAAAGATTTTTAAAACGGTACATCATAAATCTGTTGATTATGGCAGTAGTGCTTTCATTAGGATTATGATTCCTCCTCTAAGCACCTATTTATGGGCACATGCATGTTTCTGATACAGATCTGTCTGCTGTCCAGGAAAAGCCAGACAGAGGCGTGTGGGAGCTGCTGTTTCTTAATTGCTTGGATAACTGACAGTCAGTGTGGTTCCAAAACTTGCTGTGTTTATGATTCTCCATACAAAAGCCACAAAATGTAGCTGTGATGGTGCCAGATAGCATCTGTTTTACATAGTTTTTGATTTGCAGTGTCTGATTTGTTATACCCCAATATTGAAAGGTGCATATAGGCACGAGGCAGCTAAATTGGCTGTTCCTTTGACCTGGCTGCACTCGGGGTGAGGCAGAGGGATGCTCCTCTCTATGGCAGAAAAGTCCTCTGGACCATCAGGAGACCCAGAAAGAAAGGAAGCAGGATGTCCAGCAAGTGGAGGGGCCTAGGTCTGACCAGACAGGAGGTGGTGGAAACAAGATTGAAGATACTTTCAGGGCTGGGAAGGGTGGAAAGAAGGTTTTGTACAAGGATTTAGCTCAAGTATTGCATAAGGGGCTGTGTTCCAGGAGGGCACTGAATGCAGGTCTATCCAGAGCAAGCCCAAAGGACTGCTGTAAACACTGACTGGGGCAAGGGGAGTTTTGTTTACAGACTTAAATAGTCAAGAGAAAAGCTGGTGGGGCTAAAAATTGTAGGACCCAAGTGTTACTAAATGAATGATGCTTCCATTACATGGATTTCTGTTAAAATGACACAGCATGAAGCCAGACATTTATTTTTTAGCAGAGGCATGTCTACAAATAGATAGGATGTTATTCAATCTCTTCTTCCATGTATATATACTTGTATATTTGCTTGGAAAAACCACATATGAACAACTGCCAGAAAACATTGTATTAACAAACTCACGTTCATCTGTGATGACCTTTTGTCATAAGTAAGATTCAAATTTGGGTTTCATCAACAACTGATGAAAAGAGTTCTGTTTAGACTGATAATAGCTTCAGTGCGATAAAAATACATAGTTTTCTACTACCACCAGTGTCCCTAACTTCAAACAGGAAACACATGGCAACAGTGATTTGCAAGCTGCTGTATGAAACAAGGTGGAATGCCTCTTTCAGTATGGAACAACTCCAAATGTTCTGATTTTCCTTTATAAACCTTTTTTGCATGTGACTTTCGAATTGTCACGGAGATTTGAATATTTATTTAATTTTAAAATTAGTGCTGTTGTACATAGAGAACTTCAACTGAAATCAGTAAATATGCAATTCTAGGTAGGTTCAAGATGCTGGTTAACCTTTGAAATATATTACTTACCTTGTGCTTAACAGAGAGAGATGACAAGGAGGTGCATATTTAACACCTCTCAAAACACAGGATCATCAATCTTCCAAGCAGCTTGGCCTCACGCAGCCTGGTGCTTTCCAGGGCGCACAGGGTGTATCCACAGCCTGTGGAAGCCTGAAGCATTCAGCCTCCTGCTTTTGCAGATTCCCTGTGGAAATGTCACTTGGACATTGCCATCTCTGCCTGCCTTTAACATCTCTTCAATACTTTAATAAATTGTCTGACTCTGTGTGCTAAACTCATAAGCTATCATGTACTATTTTGCTGACCTGATGGCTCTGGCTCTAGAGTCTGTCTGTGCTTGAAAACTACTGTTCACACTGTGTAATATTTTCTGTTTGATTACAGGGGTATTTAAAAGTATATGCTTCTAATAATTAACATGCATGTAAGAATGGGCTTAAATCTTCTTACTGGAAGTCCTTGAATTACCCTGATCTAAATTTGAAAATACAGCATTCACAACTTTGACATTAAAGTTATATGTTTGGTGAATAATGTATGTACTTTTTGGAGAGTGAAATTAAAAATAAAATCAATTGGTTAGCATTAGAGCCTCACGTAACTCTTTGATGCCAGCCTTTGCTGGCATGCTGTTAATAAAGGCTGTGATAAAATGTTTTAAGAGCTCTTGTTACTTTATGGAATTACAGAAGCTGCATTTTCTTTTGCTGTTTTTAAGTCTTTGCAATGAGCCTCAGTGATCAGCCTTGTGTGTTCAGTCAGGCCCTCAGTAACCTGCCCAGGGAGAACCTGGGAGGAGTCTCCCCAAACACTGCTGACCATCAGCTGGTTTTGTGCTTTCGCTTGTCAGCCTTTTAAAAAATGCTGACTGTGATAGCTTCTGTAGAATTGCTTTTGTAACTGTAGTAAAATTCTGATATAACACTGGTAAAAGTATAAATACCATTGCAAAAATGCATAAAGTGATGAAAACCAATTTAGAACAGTTTCAGACAGAAGAGGAAAGATTTTTGTACTTGTGGAAGCATAACATTTTCACTGCATAAGTGGTAACCCCAATAATCTGAGGATAGTAAAATCTCATTGTTAAAATGAGTTAATAAAATAAAATGCAGGTTTAAATAATATTTTTTCTTTTTAATATCTAGGATGAAGATCGAACAGAGGAGGACAATAGCCGAGTTGAGCCTGTTGGACATGCAGACACTGGTTTGGAGAATGCTACCAATTTTTCCCTGGAGTAAGTTACATGCAGAATATATTGTTTTAACAAGTCTTAAGATTAAACACAGACTGGCAAAGTACTCAGAATAATATGAGTGATACTGCTCTTAAGAAAGTAGAGCAATATTTTTTAGGTCATATATAATTTTGGTTTTAAACAATGGGCCTTTTAAAAATAGATTTTAAACAGTTTAAAATGCCTGTATTAAAGATGAGCATTGGAAACTTGACATTT
Source organism: Rhipidura dahli (assembly GCA_013399225.1). NCBI lineage: Eukaryota > Metazoa > Chordata > Aves > Passeriformes > Rhipiduridae > Rhipidura > Rhipidura dahli. The sequence continues at coordinate 771,836 of VXAC01004752.1, read as the reverse complement.
ATAAGTGCTGATTCTACAGTAGATTTTCTGCCTCAGGGAAGATGCTTATTTTATGGAACTTTGAAAACTTGACAGAAAGAATAGGGTCAGTGCTAGTACAAATAGATCAACAGGCAGGAATTTCAAAGGGGAAAACCTTAATTCCAATCACTAGTTCACAGTCTCTGGGAAGATGTGTGGGGGTCACGAGTTGTGTGGTCAAAAGCCTCATATTTTGTGAATGGATCAAAACTGGTGTTTTGCTAACTCCACCTAATTTAAAAAGACAATCACTGAATGATAGCTGATGTCATCAAAAGATACAGCAAACTTGACCTTTTGCATTTCATTGGAAGGAACTGATCCATACCTTACTGTGGAATTAATGAGAAAATATTTCTTCTAGCCTTAAATTAAATCTTTTAAATCACTTAACTTAAATTTTAAATAAAGTTAAATCTTCTGCTCCTGTTATTTTTGAATTAAATTATGAATTAGTTACAGAGGGTTTAAATGTTAAATAAAGATCATGGTGACATCTATTAGGCAATAAAACGTGTGTTTTACCCGCTTCCATTTCGAAATCTGTTACATCGTAAATTCCAAATGCTGTTTCCTAAATAGAATTTGCAGAACTTCTGTCAAATTTAATGCTTCCTGGTGTTGCTTTAAAGTAACTTATTGACTTCTCATCATATGCTACTTCATTTATGTTTTGTTTTGATCTCATACTTCTTTGCATGTTTGTTTCAAGCAGTTGGCCCAAACTTCTGAGAAAATCAGGAAGCCAGATTGAGAGAATCTCTCTTAGGAAGCAATCATTTCCTCTTGTTTACTGTTTTACAGAATTTAACATTTGAATTTGGAAGAGATGACTGTTTTTTTTTTTTTAAAGCAAAAGTATAAGAAAAATGAGTGCAAAGATGTTAAATGTGCATTTTGAACAAATGAAAAATGACCAACTCAAGCACTTGAACAAGCTAAATGGTGTACACTGGATATGAAAACTAAGTGGTTGTTTTGGTTTTTTTTTTTTAATTTAAGATGTGGTAAATTTTAATTTATGCAGTTCCAGGTGAATCACTCAGATTTTCACTTGTTCTCTTCCTTAGCCCTTCATTTTCTTCTAACTTAGTAGCAGAGTCAGAAGAAAGTTGGTCATAGAGAATCCCAGGCCTACCAATAGCAAATGATGTCTTTTGGAATTCCTTTTGGAGATCAGAGGAGTTGCTGGAATCTTTGCATCCTGTGAGCTGCTTTGCACACTAGTTAATGAAAACTTAGCCTTAACATACAGTGAGAAGGAAATGAAGTCAGCCTGTACAGAAATTGCACAGGAACAGTATGAAATGCTGTTTTGATCTCAGTCTTTAAGCATTGGTCCAGATCTGAAGAATAACACATTTTTGGTGTTTCGTGTTGTTTAAAAATTAAGGTAAAAATTCAGACACCAATTACAGCAAATGTAAAGGGTACCTTAACAATATATTAAAAAACTTTAATGTAGAAGAAATGTAAAACAAAGTGTTACACAGAATTTGTGTTGACTTCCCAGCCATATGTGGTCTGGTTATTCTCAAACTCCAGATTAAGAACTGCAAGCTTTCATGATGGGCCACCATATGATCAGGAGCTTATTGAAGGAAGTAGAAAATCTTTTACTGCTATCACAGGGCATTTGTCTTGCTCTTTGCTCCATTTTGAGATTAAATTTTATTTCTACGCTTGTGAGGAATAAGCTTTTCAAAGATCTGTGTGTGTATATATATAGTGCCAGGAAATATGGAAAAAGTATGTAATACTAGAGAGAGGCATAAGCCACAAATTTAGATTGTGGCTTCTGTTCAGATTTCTCACTTCCAGTTTTACTGAGAAGTTTGGCCTTTGTGTATTATTTTCTCATTTTTGTCTTTATAGCTCTGTAGGGTTCATGGTCTATAATCCACCTTTCCAGATGTGAGCATGTTTCAAACGCATTAATAGATTTGGTCTAAATCTATTTCTACAATTTCTGCATGTCTCTTTCTAAACCTGTATTTTCTTCTTCTGCTTTTTTTCCTCACTACAGCAAAAATTATAATTGAAAACTAGATGCATGGTTGCTTCAGGGGACGTCTGGTTGGTTTTGAATGTTACAGTTAAATTTTACTTTGGAAACTTTGCTTAGTAAGGAGAAGCAGGAATCTTCCAGTAAAAGAAATGGAATTACAATAAAACAGATTAATGTGTTTTAAAACTAGAAGGATTTAGCCAATTAAAAACTTAATAATTCTCATTTGATTATGAGGTAGTTATGGGAAAGCTAATGTTAAAATTTAGCATTGGCTCTAAGATAAAAAAGTAAAGCGTGCCAGTACTATGATGAGCTTTTAGGCTTTTGAGAAAAAATCATGTGGCATTTAAGGTATTTCTGCTCAATGGTCAGTTTAACTTTGGAATAAGAAAGAAATAAAGCAATATGCATGCAGTGATGATGGTGAGACCTATTTTTATGTATCCAGCTAAGTTTAAAAAAACCTTTGATTTCTGTAGTTCTATTAATTGAACTATTTTTGATGATTGATCTCCTTTCATGCCACCAGATTAATCTTCAGGTACGTAGTATTCAACAGTGCTTTCATCGCCATGGCTTGGTTTCTGGACTGGTTTTGTTTGTGTGTGTATGTTTGTGTGGGGTTTTTTGGTTCCTTCACAGTCCATGTTCACATTCCCTCATTCGTCATTGTCTCACAGTGATATGGTAAAGCTCGTCGAAGTCTCCAATGACGGCGGGCCTTTGGGAATCCATGTAGTGCCTTTCAGTGCCCGAGGCGGAAGGTAACGTATCGCATAGGATTTTATTTGCATTGCAATTTGCTGTGCTTTAACTTGGTTGTGTTAATTCTTGCATTGTGTGCCTTTGCCCTCTGCGGAATGTTGTGTTTTTCAAGAGGTAGTCTCACTGATTAAGAAAGGAAGAAATGCAAGTTTACTGACTCTGTGCTTGGAATGGACTCTATAGTTCAAAGGCTCCGCTTAAAAGAAGTTAGAATTGTGTGTTGTAATCTCAGGGGAAATTGAAGGAGAAAGACATTTCCTTTTGGACTCCTAAAATTTATAAACTTCTGCCTTAGTTCAGGTGGATATTTGTGCAACATTTCCTTGCTGACTCTTTAAAGCCAAAAGTTTCCAAATAACTGGAAGTCTAAACCATAGGCATCCTACGCTTGTGCTTGTTTAGAGTAGGGGAGAAAACAATTGCCACACTTCCAAAATTTCATGTTGTCCCATCTGTTGGGGTTAAAATGAAGTAGCAAAAGCAGAAAAGACATTCCGGTTTGGGGGAAAATGAACGTGTTTTACAGGCTGAAACTCCTGAAGTTTGATCATTTACAGGAAAATAATACGTGTAAAGAAAGTAGTTTACATTAGAAAATATGATGTGGGGCATGTTATTAAAAAACAGAATACATAATCTCTAATGCCTCCTTTGCTAATGTGGAGTTTTAGTGTTTAGGGTCATTAAGATGATCTCAGAAAAAAAAACTAAACTTTTTTATTTATTAGTGGTAGATTTGAAAATTTTAAGTACTTTGAAAAATGATAATTTTTCTGTAATATATGCAAATTTTATTTTGGTCTTGCATATTCTAAATATACACTGTATTTTTTCTCTTTAAAGAAAAGGGGAACAAATGTGTATCTTAAAAGTAATCTTTGCACATGAAAAGGGGTGTAATGTCCTCATGTCTGTTGTTCCAGTAGCAAATTCAGTTTTATAATTAAAAATGACAAAACAACAAAACTAACTTGCTATACTATGTAAGTGTATCTCTCAAATATTAATATGCTATTTTCAGAAATACAAGAGTATTTTAGGTATTTTTCCTTCTATACCAAATATCTTCATGGGATTTTAAACACAGTATAAGAGCTTTATTTGCAGTTGTTACTTAAAACCCAGTTCTTTCATGGGCATATTGACATGTATTATGAGAAAATGTAATTTTTTTTTTTTTCTTTAAGGCTGCTTCTTCTGGGGACTACAAGTATTAAGAGCAGGTTTCTGTTAAGTTATGAATTCTTCCCTTCATAATCTGAAATTTAGTAAATTCAGTGTGGGCATGAGTGAACAGTACTTCAAACATAACTGAGAAGTAAATCCCATAGAGTTAAAAATGGTTGAAATGCTCACACAGTCATCTGGAATTTAGACAGTGTGAAGGCCAAAGAAGAGATCAGCTTAAGAATGTTGGCTGCCTACTAAGTACTTGTTTAATAAAACTGATGTTAAAATATATATTTTGACATTTTGAATAAGAATTTTAACTGAAATAAAATTTGCTTCCAAACTGTTAATGTGGTTGTCAAGTCTGAGGCAAAGCTTAAACTGTTTATACACAATGAGACCATTTTAAATGAAAAAGCCATAAACACAGAAATGAAATCTACAATTTTTTTGAAAAGAACAAACTAAAGAAAATGAAAAATAAAGAAATAAAGAAAATAAATATTAAAGAAAAGAATAAAAAAAGGTTTTTAAAGAAACTGTTGGGCAAAATTATATGATAAAGTTTTACTACAGGAAAGCCAGTTATAAATATAGATATTTTGAATTAGGACATAGCAGAAAAGCAAATTCTATTAAAAGGGAAATAATTTTTATATAAAAATGTATCCTCTTTTTCTTCATAATACTAGAACTCACTTCATTGTAAAATGGACAATATGTGTAATTGCTGAGTTTTTTTGACCATCCACAAAATAATCTGCTGAAGAGGGGAGACACTTGGTTCCATGTTTTGAAAGTGTAGAGGAGCAGAGTTGGGGAGGATCTAGAATATTTCCAAAACTTTTCTCCCATGGCCTGTGTGAAAGAAAAGTGGAGTTCGTTGCTTGGGATTGATTCTGAGCACTTGTGCTGCTGCTTTCCTGTCTGCATACCCACACTTCTGCATGCTCTCAGTGAGGACAAGCACATTATCTCCAGCTGCCTCCAGTGTGGGCAGAGAAAGGAACATGCCCAACTTCAGGTTTGAAGTTGGTGGGGGTTTGATTAATTTTTTTTTTCTCCTCTTGGTTTCCCACTACTTTTGAGCAAATAAGACATATTTGTTTCTGCTTTTGCTCAATTGAGAGGGAGAGCAGATGCATGGCAGGGATCTTCTGCTTCCTACTTAGGTCTCACTGTAGCACATGACTGCTTTTTGTTCCTCCTCTGTCTGCAAAAAATAATTCTCCCTGCTACAATCAACTAATTTACTTGAGCAGGGAATCTGCTCAGTAGGAACCTAAGTATACAAAACCAAACACAGGACTGAGTAAAGACTTTGAGGGATGTCCAAAAAGAAAAGATCTAATGGACAGATTAGTCTGTTGTCCCACAGTTGTTTTATATTTGCTTGCTGTTCAATTCCAGCTATGCTGCGTTTTCAATTACTTTTCTTGTAGTTCCTTTCTTTTGCTTTGGAAAATGTTGCTCAATAGGCAGTGGTTATTAAATCAATAACTTGAAAAAGTGTAAAAGCTCATTTTGCAATTTGCCTTTTCTTCCCCCTATGCAATAAGCAGGAGTATTCTCCCACCAAAAAATCCAAACCAAAGAATCCCTCCCCAAGGAAACACTTCAAAACTCTAAAAATTATGTGCCATAACTATGTTCTTTATTTCTATTGAGAAAATATTTGACTTTTTCATGGTCTGTTGAGGGTTTGGAATAAGAATCTCTTGAGTACTGGCTTTTGATCTGAAACAAAATCTGTAAAGGTCTCTACCTTATCTATATAGATGCTACCAATTATTTCTGTTCCCAGTGAAACTGAGGCTTTTTTTTTTTAATGAAAAAAAAAAAAAATCTGTATTTCTCCAGGAAAAGTACTATTGATCTGTAAAGACATGGTGAAACTTCAGTCTGTGTATATGTTTCCTTATTATCCTTCTGGTTTTGCCTCTAGAAATGTATCAGTCCTTTATTGGCCTATTTGATCAAATGCTTTTGTTAACAGATTTTGTTCACCTTATCAAAAGAGAGGAGGGTATACATATTCATCACCTTATGGTTGTGCATTTTTAAGGGTAAAAATTTTGTTTGCAAACCTGCTGGCACATTTTTGCAATGGCATAGATGCAGTACTGAGCATAATAGGAGGCATGAAAATGAAAGCAGAATGAAGGACAGAAGAGAATGTGAGTAGCAAAGTGTTTAAATAAGAGTAGAACAAAGAGGAAATGAATGAGAGGAAAACATGAGAGAAAATTCTAAATCTGTGCAAAATTGCCTTAGCACCAATCCTTCCTTCTTATTATTAGGTGCCTAGAGACAGGATCAAACAGTCCCTTAAGAATTGGATTTGAGCAGCCTGGCCAATGCAGGATGTTATGTTGATGTTCAAGTGGGGATGCACCGAGTTCTCTGCAAGCTCAACAGTAATTATAGCATTATTTACCATTATATTGCCTCTTCTGCTTTTAAGAGTCTCTGAAATCTACTCAAGCTCTATACCCTAGCTGCTCTTCTGAAATCCTGCCATGGCTGTCTTTGGAAAGAGATTCAATTGACACAAGGAATATATGAGATAATATCAGAAATCTCTGTGAATAATGATATGGAAGTTAGAGTCCCATAGTCCCAAGACTACTCTGAGGTCCACTTAGTAAAGCAGAACTGAAAAGGATTTGGATATTCATCTGAAAACCGCAGAATGCACATCCATTAATAAGTTTCAGACATGTTACTTTGATACAGACAGGTATGCACAGCCCTGCCAGCTTTTCTTCCTATTGAAGTACGCCACAAAATCCATGGCTAACTGTACATCTAAAACCTGCAGCTAAAAATATTTAATCTGTGGTCTTTGTTATATATCCTAAATGTCTTGAAATATTAGGAAGTCTCAGAAGAATAGAAGAAAAAAGGGACTGAATTTTTGTCAGTTTAAATGACAAATTGTCACTGTAAAAATTTTAGTCTTTTACTCAAGGTACAAAGAAAATTAAAGTAATATCTAATGGCCATTGTCTATACTGAGAGTCCATAATATTGTCTTCAAGGTGCCTCTCAGATCATATTCTGTTTGATCAAGTAGGAGATATGTGCTATCTGCCTCTCCATTTATTCTGCTCCTGCATTTCCAGCCTTTTAAGTCTCAAAGGTAGCCATGGCTTTAAAAAACATATGTATGGGGAAAAAATTCTCTGTGGAGTGAATGTACTGTTCTCTCACTCTTGTATCTGAATTCAGACTGTCTGATCTCAGACTTTAAAAAGTTTTATAAGCATAATTTGAAGTATTACTCAAGCTGAAAAGCTGAGGAGTGGTTACCAAAGATTGGGAACTGGTTCTGGGCTTCACGCATGGAATTTAAATGCCTCCACAGCAGTACTGTGATATCAATATTGGGTAAAGAAGTTTATGTGCAATTTAGCATTGAGTAGCCACAATAATTTAACTTGAACAAACAAGCTGATTTGCCTACTCTGACCTCTGAATGTAGGAATTTTATACTGTGTTTATGTTCTTGCAGAACTTCTCAGAGATCTTGCATTGCATGAAACTGCTGCAAATCAGCTTTTCAATCAATCCTTATTTTTGTACCTTAATCTAGTTTTTGCCTTTTCATGTTAGTGACTTTACTTAAACATCTAAATTGGCTATTTTCTGTTCTCAAACACTGTTGATTTGATTACATTACAGTTAGCTTGCAGGTAAATAGATAAATGACTTCAATGTGTACGTACAATGGGTCATGATGGCCCAATCATAATCTAGATGCTTAATGTCAGTTTTTATTTTTACTTATACTGTCAATTATTATTAAGACAAATTATCATCATTTCCATACATCTGGATGGCATGTGGAGAGTTCACATTTCACGAACTACCCCAACTAAGTCAGGCGATTTAGATGTCAATAAAAAATTCACTGCTTACTTCCAGTTTTATCATTGGTTGTAATTTATACTGAGAACTGAAATGTTAACACATGTAGCTGAGTTTATTTTAATAGTATAATTAGAGTAATGAACCTTGTGGAAATACAGTGGTGCAAATGCTAATATAATCTCAGCTGCTTACATTCTCAATTAGGTATTTAAAACAAATACAAAGATTGAGCTCTGTGCTTTGGCAGTTTCCCTTCTGTTTCCATGTCAGCTAATGTTAGTCTAAAACAGCACAGGTACCAAATTTCTAGTTATAATTATTGTTTCAACAAGATTGTAGACTTGGAGAGTGTTTTGCGCAAGTTCACATGATATTTAATCACATTATTGGAAAAGCTGGAGTTTAAAAGATTTATAATGCAAGAATTTATGTTAGAAACTGTGTTGACATACTTTAAGTGGACAAAATTAAGCAAATTCAAATGCACCCATACATTTGTTTGCTACATGGTTGTGCTTAAAAAAAAGGTATATACTGACTTTATCCTAGATGAGTTTAGATGCTTTCAAAATTTATGTCTTCCTAATGTAGGAAACATAATACTGAAGCTGTAGTAGAGCTCCACTTAGCAGGATTAATGATGGCAGCATATGGCAGGGGAAAAAAAATCCAATTTGTTTTTAGGTTACTGCATATTTGCAATATCAGGTCTCCTGTTTATCTCCAGTTGATGCAACAACAAACATGAATTCCCATAAAGTCTTTTTCAGAGTCACATTCTTACATCTAAGCATAATATGCTGAAGAAATGCTGTAGGAAATTGGTGCGCCTCTGTTAAATTTTGAAGAACATACATTTTCCGTAATTTTAGTTTTCTCTGCTATGCAAACCCCCATTCGGGAAATTGTTTCTGGAATTGCGTCTAAAGGGATCTTTTGTGCCATGTGTTTATACAAAAAATTAAATTAATTAAAAGGCACTGTGAGGATCCTGGTTTCAGGTTTGACTCAGTCTGTTCATCCAGCCTGGAATTTGCTCTCAGTGACTTTAGTGTTATATGCCTTGGTTAACCTAGCTCTAACATTTGTTAAAAAGCAAAATCCTCACGAGTACCATATGCTGTGTTAGAGATGAGCAGTCTTGCATTAGCAGAACTTGTAGCCTTTGTTTAATAAGATTATTTACAATTTTGACTGGTAGTTTATTTATCTGTTACATTATTTTCTTATTGGTTAGGATTAGTAATACTTTTACTAGATTTGAGAGCCTAAGTGGAATAAATTTAAGAAATGTCAAATCATGTGTAAAGGTGCATCCTGCATTAATAATTTAATATAAATTCAGAATGTGAGACAGTAGAAAGCAACATTTCAAGAAAAATGCTGTGTCAAAACTATTGATAGAGCAATTGCTTTGTAATCCTAAGTACATGGAGACGTTGGGATGAAATAACCACATTATTTTGTATAGGCATTGTCATTGTATTAACTTTGTTGTACTTTGTGTAGATACTGTTTGGTATTTTGAAATTTTTCATATTTAACCATATAAGTCAAACACCTCTTGTTGTTACTGTGTATGCACTTGTGCAAGCATTGCATGCACATCCAAATTCTGAATTGTCTTTGGACATTGCCGAGAAGTACACCTGCATCAAGGAGCTGTTGGGCATCAAGTGAAAGACAAGGAAGAGTAGATAAAATTCCTTCCTCTCCCCCTCAGATATTTTGTTGTTTTTCTCCTAAATGTAGCACTCCCTCATTCATATTTGCTTTGCCTATCTCTTCCCCATTTAGAGTTGTCCTCTTCAGTAGCTTCATTTTGTGGCTCAAAGACAGTCTCCCCAGAAGAAATTAATCAACTCGCAAATGAAAAAATCACAAACTGGTTTTCTAACACATCAGTTTTCTGTGTCTCAAACCTATAATTCTGATAAAAATAATATAGTGAAGCCATACAAGTGTTTTTTTTCTTTTTCTAATAATATAACTGTTGGTTATTTATGCAGCTATCAAACCATCTATAATTTATTTATTTACCACTTTTAAAAATCTGAGACTGCCTTCAAAACGTTTTTTTTTTTAGTGAACATAAGGAAACAAGGGATTCAATCAATATTTTAAAGTTTGTTTTGTTTCACTTCCTGTGATTACATACCCTAATTATGATCAGAAAATTGTAGAACACTAAATGGAGCACAATATGGTCATTAGGTTAGTGTGCCACTGTTGTGGACTTGTGGAGTTTTTTGTCATGCAAATGTCTGACTCAAGCTTCATTTGGTGATTTGTGTTGTCAGAATGCTTTATGTTGTTTTTCTCCTCACGGTCTGTTTACATGTTTAGCTCCTTTCAACATCATATCTTAATGTTTCTAGGTAGTTCCAAAATGGAAATACTACAAGGATCATTTCTCCTACTCCTTCGTCTGCCTTGTAGGAGAAAATGTATGACTGTTCTGTAAAAAAATGTATTATTTTCATATGCTGGCAACAAATTTGTAAATGAAGAATTTAAAGTGGAAGAAATAAGTTAATTTTGCTTTTCTGACCATTTGATTAAGTGCTCAAGTGCATTTATAACTTCTGAGCACATGAGGAGTCCTTTTAAGCACCACTGACTGCTCATTTACTTTGAGGTATTATGTGTGAATGGAAGTGCTGTGATCACTGAAAGTTTTTTGCTTAAAAGGCATGTGTGGTCTTGCAATTCCTGCTACGTGACCAGGTGTTTTCCACGTTGTGCCTTGAAATGAATTCTGAAAAAAGTAACGCTGTTGACTTGGATGATGTGAATTTGACCCACTGATACATCCTGTGGGATTTCAGAGTAAAGCTCATCTTCTTTAAAAAAAAAAAAAAAAAATCAAGTGCAATGTCAATGAAAGAATAATCCTGAAGATTGAGTCCTCCTTCAGCTATAAAGTTCAGGTATAAAAACATCACTGATATTTCATCCTGGCAGTACCTCCAAAGTCCATTCTTCAGGATCCTTTTCATAGTTTTAGATTGAATATTTGTTCACCTTTTCTGTCAAAAAATGTCCTTAAGATGACACTGTGGGTAAGCATGAGGCAGAGGGGACTAGCTCATTGCACAGAGGCTATCAGATGGAAATTGTGTTCAGTTAATTAATTTAAGATTCTGAATTTTAAAACGGCATTTAAATTTTTAATTTCCTCTTTTCTCTTTTACTAAGAAATGTTAAGATTTAAAAATAAAAGCATTTGGTTTGCATGCAATTCTTGAATTCTCAATCCATCCCCTCATTACAGGCTGCTTATTACATGAGTTGACCCCATATTTCACTTGTACAGAAGGAGTAGTGAAGGCTGTGGAATTCTCTGCTAATTCAGAAATTCAAGTTTTAAGTTGAACCTCTTCAGCTTCAGTTAACTAGCAGAAAAGATGCCTTTTCTCAGATGTGTGGTGGTTGTTAGAGCTTCTACTACTCAGAAATCTTGGCCTTTTGCAAGAATATGGATGTGCTATCATTACACACACAAGCCTGTTCATTCTTATTTTGACATGTTTGACTCACCTAGGCTTTTTGTTCTATGGAAAAGGGATAATAAATCAGGTAATTTTTGAGGTTATTTGAAACAGTGGTATTCTACTTCAAGGTAAAGATGGTTTAAAATTTAGTCTCTGCAGTGATTATGATAAAATATTAAATCACTAAGATTTTCTATGTTGCAAATTAGTCAGATAGTAATAATTTGTAATCTTAATGTTCCAGAACCCTAGGGCTGCTGGTGAAGCGACTGGAGAAGGGTGGGAAAGCAGAACAAGAAAACCTTTTCCGTGAGAATGACTGTATTGTCAGGATTAATGACGGAGACCTGCGGAACAGGAGATTTGAACAGTAAGTGCTCGTACCACGCGTTACATTGTTTTATTTGATCTTTAATGCTGCACCTTAGAATAATTTGAGGAAGGTAAGAAAAAACCCCTAACCTTGCCTTTCTAATAAAGAAAAGGTACACTAAGGGACATCAATGTTTTTATATAGCCAGACTTAAAAAAAATCAGGGTAATTATTGTCATTAGAGTATATGCAATTCTTGTTTGATTGTTTTTGTACAGGATAGATTTTTTTCTTCTTATATTGGTAAGCTGTTTTTTTTTTAATTTCCCTATAGCTTTTGCATACTTGCTATGCACCATGTTCAGTATAAATGGACAACTTGAAGACTATATTTTTAAAATTTTAAAAAGATGTGGTTTTTTGTTTGTGTTAGAACTGAAGATACTATACTATATATGCATGAACTTCCTCGAGAAGTTTGAGAGATAAATATTTGTTTAGTGTTTGTCTGGACTTGGTAGAATCTCTAAATGGTGAATCAGAGACTTTTAAGAGGGAAATTAGATTGTAGTTCACACACAGGTAAGAGAAATAAAAAAAATAGAAAAGAGGTATGCAGATAATAAGTCATTTCATGGACAATAATATTGTTCTGAAATCCGTAACACGCTGAGGGCCAAATATCACTTGTTCTGACCATCTTATACTTAATATATATTTGGAATGTAGTTTTAATTTCTTTGATTCTAACCTGAATTGAAACATAATCCTGTACCATATGGTTAAAAGTAGCTTGTTTCTGCTTGTTACAAGGTTCTGAATCACAATTTGTAAAGTCTGTGAGGAGACTTGTTGACTTTGTATACTTTGGATCATGACCTCAAGCCCAGTGTCTGTCTGTACAGGATTGAGCAATTCCTATTTCTTAATGTTGTGTTCTGATAGACTAGTGGCTTACAAAAATTGAAGCATAAGCTAGACTGGTTGCAAGACTGCATATAATCACAAAATTGTGGAATCATAGAGTTTTTATAAATAGTAATTTTCATACTGATAATTCTGTTGTCACTGCAGTAACAGTTATCGCAATTATTGCAATTAGGAAGTTTCAAAACAAAAGGACAGTGCAGTCCTGCTGTAGAGCTGTCTTCATTTCAAGACTGTGGTTAAAATTTTTTGCTTTTCTGAATTCAGCATTTGCTACATTAGTTGTTAAGCATATTTAACCATAGTGTTGCCCTAAAGCAGTAAACCTTAGTGAGAAGCAGACCAAATGGGCTAGTGAACAGATTCAAGTTTTATGGTTTATGCTTGAGTGCAATGTGTCTGTCAGCTCGTGTTGCTTAATTAACATTAGTAATTATGCTTAAAATGTCTCGTAGTCTGCCAGTCCTAGTTTGCTAATTTTCTGTTCATTTTGAAACCTAGAGCACAGCATATGTTTCGGCAAGCCATGCGTACGCCGTTCATTTGGTTCCACGTGGTGCCCGCGGCGAACAAGGAGCAGTACGAGCAGCTGTCGCAGAGCGAGAAGAGCGTGTGCTACCCCAGCCGCTTCAGCCCCGATGCCCAGTACCCTGATGGCAAAAGCGTTCACAGTTCTGGACTCCACACGTTACAGAGAATGTCTAGAGCGGGTAGCCAGCCCGATCAGACAGACTCCTACTCGCAGCTACCTCACAGTGTGAATTCATCAGGGAAACCACCCTCTGGCCTGGTACCATCACCTCAGAAAGTTCTCACCTCCACTGCAAACAGTGGCTATAACACCAAAAAGATAGGGAAGAGGCTCAGCATACAGCTAAGAAAAGGTAAGGCACCAGTGAGCTCCTCATGCAGCATGAGGTGTGTGTGTAGGGTATGTGTGTGTGCCCAGTGCCACTGTCCTGGGCAGGATGGCTGCCAGGAGCAGGGGGGGTGAAGTGGGTTGATTTTTGAAGCCAAGGCACTGAGTTGACCCTGACAGCAGGCCCAGGAGACCCACCCTGCGTTCAGTATGTGCAACATGCTTGCAAAAGGCTGTTTTGAGGAGTGCTTTAACATTGTCTTCTGTTTTTCAGCTAATAAAGTAATGCAGTAAATGCCTCAAATTCTGTTGGCCAAGACCCAGGGAGTGGTGAACTATTTAATATAAACAACTAAACTGAAATGGCCCATGTTCTGCACTTTACAGTTATGACTTTTCAAATTGAGTTTTGCCTGTAGGTTTTAGGAGTGTTTTGGATCCAGTTGGTAAATTGAATATTCTAATTTTCAGCTAAAGCTTTCATTTTTTTCCACTGAGATGTTAAAACCTTTGGTTGAGATGTAATGTGATATTTCCTGTCTTGGTCCTTATGCTGATATAATTCGAATGGGGGCGAGAGACACTATTCAAAGTAGTGTGTGCTTATCTCAACATCTGTGTTATATGTGCACATGCAGATGCATTGGTACATCCATGAAATTTTTATGATGTGAGAAAATTTGGTATTTTGGTGTAGTTAATGTGTAGATGCTTTTAAGATAGTTTGAAGTATAATAAAATAACATTTAGATGCCAGTATTCTTAGCTCTTGGGAAATGATTCTTTAAAGGGTTATACATGCAGTAACCTTTATGGTATTCAAATGAGCAAGTTTAAGGTTAGATAAAATTTGATCTCTAGCAGCAAGAATAGTATTTACATTACACAGCAAAAAGTTTACCCATATGAAAGTATTCTCCATGAACTCAGAGTACCTTCCTGTTAAGAATCTCTGTGCTTAACGTCAATAATATTTATTAATTAACCCTTTATTGAAGGGCATTGAAGACAGTGCATTGAAGGGTAGAGATTTTACAGTTTCACAGGTACCAGGCTACTTGTCACATTATCATTATACTTTCCTTTCCATGAACTTCACATGAACCACCAGATTGCTTCTTTCTGGTTGCTGAATTTTAAGCTCTACAAACTTGGATGACATAAGGTTGAGTTGACAGTTTGCTTCTGTTGTTGATGCTCCTTCAAGAATTTCTCTAGGCCATCAGCTCAGATCAGCCTGCTTGAAAAACTTGTTTTTTATTGTTTGAGTAAGGAATCAGTGTGCTTATAAATATGCTCTCAGTCACTACGGTGATTTTACCTGGGTTTTTTTTGTGTCTGGAAGTCTTTAGAAATATTACTTGGACAGTGCTCAAAAGAATTCTCATCCAGAAGTGGAAATAAATATTTCATACAATTTAAAAGCACCAACAAATGAATATATAATACGGGACCAGAATATTTTTGTGTAAAACAGATATGGTGTTATAGCTCCTCATAAAATGCCAGAATATAATTTTGGTGTGTTACGGATTTTTGACTGTGATATGCTGGTATATTTTGGTCATCTTGCACTGGATACTGTTTCAGAAATACTCCCCCCAAGGCTGTAATATAATTTATACTTGCTGGCACCAATACCTTAGGTGGGTTAGGAGTAAAGGAGTTGCATGCAAACCTGTTGATGAAAAGTAACGTCTAAGATACTTTAACATCTAGTTCATACCAGAGAAGTTGGCTATTACAGTAGTAAAAGCTTAGAAATATATATAGAATATATTTCGGAAGTTTAAAGGGGATATTTGTTCCTAACAGTTGGCTTATTTGAGAATACTAGTTAGGGTGAAATGGCACCTAGCTCAGATTATACATAGTAGAAATAGAAACTCTGTTTTATGCATGGTAAAATTAAAGAAAAATGTGCATAAGGAAAGATGTCTATTCATCATTCCTGTCTTTTATTTGTTAATACCCACTCTAGAAAGAGGCTTGCCCCTTCCATTTTGGCTTTCATTTGATCACACGTATGGAGCAGCAATACACTTAAGGATGCCTCAAGTATTTTGTTGTAAATATGAGTTTAATAGGGATGTTGATTGTTTTTGATGATTATTTCTAAAGAAGGATGTTGTAAAAATACAGGCTTTATAGATACTAAACACATACTCTTATTTGTAGTTGACAGGCAGCAGTTATTTCACCAATTAGCATCATTACTTTAAAAACTCATTGTGGGATACATTAAGGCATACAAGCATGAGAGGTGCTGTATTGAAATTCAGTTTTGATTTAACTGTGCATTCTTATTATGGACATAGTATATGAGAATTGACTATTTTTTAATACAGACAGACCTTCTTTATTACAGTTGTATTTCTGTTTATTGCATAAGTTTTATTATATAGGAAGACATTCTAGAATAACCCTACAGTATGTGCTTCTGTAATTATGATTTCTTAATATTTATTGCTGATTTGGCATTTTAAAATAACCTGAACTTTCATAGGATTTAGCTGTTTAATAAAGTCAGAAGAGAAGGTCAGTCATATGTTTCAGTCAATGCAGAATGTTTGTTGGCTTTTCTAAATGAAAATAGATATCTGTTTATCTTGCCTTAAAGGTCAAGGCCTGAACTTTTAGCATATAGATATAGGGGTTATTGCTCATATTCTAATGCCATTAAGACTGTGTAGCAGTCTAGCTTAATAGCTCACACAAATTAAGATAGTGCAAGACATATCAGTGAGCCTATGTTTATATACATTTTGTTGTAAACTGGTACACAGTAAATGTAAATAAATAAAAATAGTTCTTTGCAGCTAATGAATAAAGAAAATAAGACCACTAATATAACACCCAGAGTGTTAGGACAAACTTTGACCTCATATACACCAGGACACTCCCAGAGTGTTCCTTCTTTGTCTGTAAGTGTTTGAGCCAATGCAATTGAGAGAAATTTAGTTCACTTATAAATACCAATTATACAACAAGTGACTCTAAGGCTCAGTCTTTGAGTACTTAGTAACTCACAGTTTGAGCCTGATACTCACTAAAGCAGTCAAAAGACTGCTTTTCCACTGGACGTTGTGCTACTCATATTTCATATCTGCTGCTTTTGGTACTGCTGTGCTAAGACAAGCCTGAAGTACTCAGTCTGTAAATTAGCTTCATCTTACTTGACTGCCCCTAAGTATAATGCTCATTGCATCATATGATTTCTATCTATAACTACATATTTGTATAGCTAAATTAAATATAAAATTCTTGAAGTAAAATGTCAGCACTTAGCTCATGTTTCTTAAGCTGGTCCTAGTTCCAGCAAATATTCTGGTAATTTTTTGTCTGAAGTATTCAGTGCATCAGGACTTCAGTCCACATCTCCCCACTTCCAGAGGGTGACTCAGGTACTGACCATGGGAGTTGTGATCCTGTCTTCCTTTTTGCCCTCTCTCTTGCCAAACAAGAAAAAGAAAAGGAAAGAAATAAGTGGCAGAACTGTGGGATACCTTACAGCAGGAAAGCTGTAGCAATCACCAAGTCCATCACAGGACATAGCAGCTCTGTTCTAGAAGATGGTAAATCCTGAAACAAAGGAGGCACCTCTGCACAGTGCAGGAGAGAAAAATGGTTAAACTGTAGATGTGAGCAGGATTATGAGACTTTGCTCGTCAGAGTTGCCTGTGTTCCTGTTTGGCTTGCTGGCCCTGCTGAGGTTGGTAATGCTGCATCTTGCACACAGAGCTGATCTGAAATGCTGCAAGTCCCACCAGGGACTGGGCATTCCATGCTATGGCATGGTGACACTCAGCCCTGCTGCACCCAAGTTACTTTCTGCTAGAAGTTATTAGAGACACAAATAAGTTGCCATTTATAGTTTGGGAGTATGCTAATTTGAAATGGCATCATATTTGCTCTGGAGTAGAGCACGTTTATGGACAATTACTTGCTTTGCTTGGGTTTGTATAGCA
Organism: Rhipidura dahli; assembly: GCA_013399225.1. Lineage (NCBI taxonomy): Eukaryota > Metazoa > Chordata > Aves > Passeriformes > Rhipiduridae > Rhipidura > Rhipidura dahli. The sequence continues at coordinate 754,435 of VXAC01004752.1, read as the reverse complement.
GAGTGTACAAGACAGGACCCTGAACTTGTCTGTAAGATATCCTGCCTCATGTATCTGAAGTGTACAGATTTATATGTATTTTTCATTATACTCTTCTGTTTTCCCCACACAGTTTCTTGAGCCAGACTTTGAACTGACATTTTAAATTTTTTGTTTAAAATTTCTTTTGAAGTGATATGTTCTCCTAAAATTCCTGTTCAGATGCAGAAAGAGTGTTTGTCACTTTTGAAATGAAGCATGTAGATGCCTAAATTACTTCAGTGACCTTGAGAAATGAGATTCAAAAGAGAGGCAAATAATTTTGGGCATTATTAGTCACTGGAGAAGCATAAACTGCATCAGGTTTCATCTTTCAAATTTTTAAAACTACCTCTTGATCACCATTAGCAGGCTGTAGCATAAGGGGGAGAGAATGCTTCTATTAGGCTGATCAAATATCTTCTTGAAAGGTCTGAGCTTTGCTTGAAGAAAAAAACCCACACTTGTTCCAAATCACTCAACTACATAAAAATGGGCATGCAGTTAGTCTTGGTTGTGCATGTGGCTGCAGAAACTTTGTAGACAGCTGAGCATCAGCCTTCTAAGCAGTCATTTGCATGTACAGTAAGCCTAACTGCATGTGCACAAATTGTGAAAATATGGGGCTTAAACTAGGAGCAGTGAAATGGTCTTGGTTAGTTTAGTGATGCCCCTTACAATGAGAACATATTTGCTGTTCAAACCTTACATGAGGTTCAGTCCTTAATAAATAAACTGCTTTCCACTGTAGAACACTAGGATAATTAGTTCAGCAGTACTGGATCTCCAGAGTCTCCGATGAAAAATCTGGGAAGCTGAAGTGCTTGAAAGGACACTGTCTGCTCTGACTAGTCAGAGAACATTTGGCCCTTCTGCTTAGTTTTATTGTAATGTTATCTCTCTCCTTACTCTCCATCCAAGTATAATCTACTACTTTCATTAAGTGAGGATGCTTTATTTTGTAACTTTTGTGATTTTGTGTCACACACTATTTCTGTGGGCAACGAACCTTGCTTATTGTTTTAGGAAAGGGGGAGTGTGTTCTTTGTCTTTTATAAAGAATCTGTACTTTCCCCTAACAATCCTTTATTCTGTCCGAGGACTGTTCACCCACATGAGTTTTCCTTTTTTAGGTTGCTCTGAAATGTTGTCTGCTTTTTTTTGCATAAGTACTAAAACATGTGGTGCCCAGTTGTCAGTGTTTAGATGTTTCCTAGTGATTGTTTTAGAAGTGAAGTCTTGTGTGGTTGTTGTTGTTTGTATTTTGTTCGTTGTTTTTTTTTTTTTTTAATTTAGAGAGCTCTGTATTGAACTACCTGAGAACTCATCTGCATTTTCTTAAATTAGGTAGGAAGAGCATGATTTACTTCCAGCACTGCTTACAGTGCTGAAAGGGAAGACAAATGTAAGAGAAATATTACAAGATGTTCACAGTGTAGGTCTTCCAGTTGTTCTTTACTGTTCTATGAACCAGTGCCTTTTTGAGCGGGATGAAAACACTGCAGAGGTGATCCTGGCTTTTTGTATCATATCCTGGCAGTGTTTCTATCCAGAAGCACATTTTTCTGCTGAGAATTTAGACCTGCAGTTGGTGCTGAATGAGGAGCGTGCAACTTTTTGTACAGAATAGCCTTAGAAAGACAGAAATGTTATGCCAGACACATCCTTTCCACAATCAAGAAGGTAATCTTAGCATTAGTCAGAAATTAAAAGCTTCTTCTCTGGGACATAAGAGTCTAGTCACCTGTAGTAAAAGTTAATAAGACTTTTAACATTCTGCCAGTTTATGATCAGGCTGCTTCCAAATGAAATTATGATGTTCATTTTGAAAATCTGTTTAATTAAATTATAGGAATGGATTTCCTCTCCCCCTTGCCTTAAAGCTAGCAGAACTTTTGCTTCCAAAACAGCAACTGAGACATCAAATCTGCCAGTTTTCTGTTTTTACAAAATAGATATTTTACCATTGTAACTGCCCTTTTTATTAATTTAAAATTACTTTGTTTTCAGCTCAGAGCTGGCTGAGCTCTTGAGGGTAATGAGACTTTAGAAGGCATGTTCAGCATCACATTCAAGAAAAAAGGGGAACTCTAACTTGTTGAGAAAGCTGCTGATTTATCAAGGAAGCCTAAGAACTTGAATTACACAAGTCAGTGGGTAATTTTTGAATGTTGTTATCACTTAGTATAATTTGATCATTGTCAGAGATGACAGCTATAGAAGGAAGAAAATGTTTTCTACCCTTTCAAAAATTTGCCCTTTTTAAAATCTAAAAGAAATTAAGGTGAACATAGCTCAAAAAATCTAAACATTGTCAAGTAAAGCTAGGAGCTTTGTGCAGGATGACTCCCATGTTTTCAAAAATATGGAAATGTCTTCTGTTTTCTGTTCATTGTGGTTTTGCCTGTATGTGTGTCCAGTCTCTCCTGTATTACTTGCATAAATCAGGGGAGCCTACAATATGCTTGCACAGTTGACTCATTATTATAATGCAGTTTTACACCCTAAGAACCGAAAACATTTTAGCAGCAGGAAGATATTAAGATCTTATATGTATTTCTATCAACAGGAGAATGGAAATGAATGGAGTGGAGAGAACTAAATCAGTTGTGTGTATAAAAAAGAAAAAAAAATTAATTCAGTCACAGAAGTCATATTTATTTTTGTCCTTGGTTGGATGTATTCATTTATTTCCCAGTCCTGTGAACATCTAATTTCTGTATAATAAGCATAGTAGTTTATGAAGCTGTATCATCCAGCTAAGAGCAGCTCTGGGGCATGAATAGCCTGCTGAAGCAGAGAAATGGTAAAGGTAAAATTACACCCAAAAGTTGCCTCATGCAAAGCTGCACAGAGCAGCACAGTAGAACACAGCTCAGTTGAGGCTCCTTCTTTCCACAGAAACAAGTAATTAGAATTTTCTTCTGCTAATATCTGGGCTCAGTGTGGATTTGTGGCATTCTGCAGGCTTTGGTAAAGACTTTCTGGAGATTTGACAGCAGAAAATGCCACAGTCCAAATTTATATCCTGTGTGCATTTGTAATGTGAACATTTCAACTTCTGTTTTTTCCATGGGGGTTTGAAGTGCTGTGTGTGAACCAGCCATCTGTAATGATGCTGTAATCAGGCAATGGGGATTAAGCTTATTAATAATGAAGTATTTTCCTGGGAGTGCACTCATGTTCTGATATTACTTTAGAAATTTTAGCAGATAAAACCTGTACTCAAAGAGCAGTATTCAACACAGATCCTTAGAATAAGAAAAAGATAAATTCCATAAAAAGCGGAGATGTGACTTAAAAAAAAACTTATTCAGATCGTCTTCACATATTGCAGGGAATTAAAGAGCTCTATGGGTGTTTGAAGCATCATTAAAATTGGGAGGTCTCCTAAGTAAAATATAGATGTTGTGAGATCTAGTACTTTTTTTCATCTCTATGTAACAGCACAGATAATTTTATATTTGCCTGAAAGTGGATGAAGACTTTCAAATTCAAATGTCAACTATCTTGAATGCTGCAGAAGGAAGGGAAGTTGTCTCAAATAATTAGCCTAGAGGAATTGATTCAAATTTCCTGAACAATAAGATCTACATGCCCTTACTGTGTATACAGGAGTACTTAGTTATATTCAAGATGAAGATTTTAAAAACTTGTGCCACACCCAGTCCTGTCACCTGTGTCAGTTTCATTCTTAACATGATTTCTGTCCTGATCCTAAAATATATTGTACTAAATTTTAATCAAAAGCAATTGCACAGGTTTCAGAAATCTGTATGTAAGCTACTGGTGACTATATTGGACTCCTGCTTTCTTTTCATGTGTGAATATTAATCTGCTTATTAACAATTAAACATAGGGAACAAATTAATTAATTAATAGAAATTCATTAACATTGTGGTGAGTTGACCTTGGATGGGCACAAGGTGCCTGCCAAGAGCTCTATCACTCACCATCCTCAGCTGGACAAGAAGGGGAAACACAGCAAAAAGCTTGTGGGTTGAAATAAGACCAGGGAGAGATCACTCACCAATTACTGTCATGGGCAAAACCAACTTGACTTGGGGAAATTAATTTAATTTATTGCCAATCTAATCAGAGAAGGGTAATGAGAAATAAAACCAAATCTTGAAACATGTTCCCCTCACCTCTGCCTTCCTCCTGGACTCTTCTCATGAATTCTCTACCTCCTCCTCCTCCTCCCAGCAGTGCACGGGGATGGGGAGTGGGAGCTGCACTAAGTTCATTGCATGTTGTCTCTGGCACTGCCTTCTCCTCGGGGGGGGACTCCTCACAGTCTTGTGCTGCTCCAGAGTAGGGTCCTCCCTATGGGAGGCAGTCCTTCACTGGCATCTCCACCATGGATCCTACCCACAGCCTCTAGGTCTTCAAAAACTGTTCCAGTGTGGATCCGTTCCATGGGCTTCCTTCAGGAATGGGCTGCTCCAGTGTCAGTCCCCCCACAGGGCCACAGATCCTGTCAGTAAACCTGCTCCAGTGTGGGCTCCTCTCCATGGAGCCACAGCTCCCTGCCAGGAACCTTCTCCAGTTCAGGCTTCCCACAGGGCTCAGCCTCCTTCAGGCATCTCCCTGCTCTGCTGTGGGATCCTCGACAGGCAGCAGGTGATCTCTGCTCTGCCATGGACCTACATGGGCTGCAGGGAAACCTCTGCTCCAGCATCTGGAGCACCTCCTCCTCCTCCTTCTGCATTGACCTCGGGATCTGCAGAGCTCTCCTGCTCACTTGGCTGCTGTTGCACAGTTGTTTTTTTTCCCTTCAGAAATACATTAACACCTCAAATGGTTCAGTAGTTATGTGTCTTTCACACGGTTTGTGTTAAGCTTCCCAGGGCTCATAACTGGGGACTGTTTCATAGAAGTTTGGTTTCTATCCCCATGACATTTCAGAAAGGGATATGTTGTGTAGCTTTGGGGGACCTATCTGATATTGCTGAGCCCTAACTGCAGGTTGCCATTGTAGGTCAGCTTAAATGTAGGTTGGGCCTGTGTATGCCTAGTAAGGGAACTTGAACTGTAGACTTGTCTTAACCTCTGAGATGTTTCAAATGCAAGTTGTAGGTGCTGACACTGCTGGGGTGCTCTCCACTGGATGGCCAGCTGTTTTCATGCTGCATTAAGTGTCCTGAATAGACTTGATGTTGAGTCAAGTAATGTTGAGGGGAGGAGTGGCAGGTTTCAAGGCAGAGTTTCAGGGGTTGTTGGTAACATTGGATAGATTGCATCAAAGAGAAGATCACAAATGAGCTTTCTGTGTAGTAGGGAAGGCTTCTGTTTGTCCTCAGCTTGTGAATCCTGGAATTGGTGGTATACTTAATTTCTCTGAAATACAAACAAGTTTCATTTGCTGCATTGAAAGTTTCAATGCAATTGAAAACAAAGCAATTGCTGCAAACAAGTTTCATTTGCTGCTGGACTCCCTCTCTTGATTTCTCTGGGTCATTTTAAATGCCCCTATTTTGCTTCAGTCTGTCTTAGCCAAGTGCAGTCAGTCACTTGGACGTATAGCAGGACCTCAGAAGTGGCATCCTGGGTTTTGCTCCCTGCCTGTATGACAGGCAGTGGGGTGGAGCCCAGTGAGAACTGGGGTGAAGCCCTGGGGCAGAGGAGCTGTTGATGGAAAAGATCATTCAGAGCAGAAGAAATGAGACCAGTGAGCTCCAGTACTGTCACCTGCCAGTGTCCACAAGCGAGCTGACAAAGCCCCATGGCCAGCAGAATCGGCTGACTGTTGCTGTTGAAAAAGCTCTAAAAGAGAAAGAAAGGATCGTTGATGAGATCCAGATTGACAAGGGGGAAGACAGTGATAAGATATCAGATATGCTTTGTTCTGATTCCTTGTCACTCAGCTCAACTGAAATAGAAAGTCAGAAATATGGCAATGACTTGGAAATCATCAGAATAGCAAGTTGCAGGGAGGGCCTGCTGAGCCACCTGTGCTCAGACTCAGTGCTTCAGCTACAGCTTTCTTGTAGATCTTTTGTTTTCTTTTTTTGTCATGAAGTAATTCTTGCATCTTATATGTGTTTTCATGGATTGCATCAGTGAGGTATACATACATTCTGCTTGGTAAAAATAATATGTGATATAAAATGTGCATTTTAACTACTAATGTACGTTCTCTATGCAGGTACAGAAGGCTTGGGATTTAGCATTACTTCGAGAGATGTCCCAATTGGTGGCTCTGCTCCAATTTATGTGAAAAACATCCTTCCGAGAGGTGCAGCTATTCAAGATGGGAGATTAAAAGCCGGAGACCGATTAATTGAGGTGAGGAAATGTTACATGTTCCTTGTCTGTGTTTTGGCATGAGCCCACACACTTTTTCACTTCCAGAGGCTTATAGTGTTTATTGTTATACGAGAATTTTTCCCTCTTTTTCCCTTTTTTGGCATTTTAAAATTTTTTTTAGGTAAGAGATCACATTGCTGGGCATTTTCAGTACATAACAGTTTGAAAAGCAGGACCCAGACATACTATAAAAATATAAATTTACTTGTCCTTATGTGAATATAGTGTCATAGTCTTGCATTGCTGTTTATGAATAAATTGAAGCAAAGTGATTGTTACCTAGTAAGTAGAATTAAATCAGCATGGAGCAATAGACCAGAAATTATTGAGGATGTTGTCAACGATGGAAGGCAATACCCTGAAAAGGTTTAGTGAATTAACTGAAAGGGACATAAGAGGAGGGAGTTGTACAGAGAATCAAGGCCACTTTTCTTCTGAAGGGAGGATGTCCTCAAGGGAACTAAATTTCTCTTAGATAGGTGCACCACAGAGATCTTTCTGCAAATCTAGCTGGAGTGATATAAGATGTTACCACCCACAGCTCTTCATTACTGTCCCTAAGCCAAATGACACCGCAGGTACAGCTGAGTCTGTAACTGCCTCTCAGTGCTCTAACTTCACTTTACTGCAAAATTGGCCAAGTCAGCTTGAATTGTTGCTGGATGATAGCCCCCTGTAATTACTGTAATTCAGGGTAACCCAGATGACTCAGGTAGAAGGGGACTCAGAAGCATTTAAGATGACAGCTTTGGCATCTCAACTGTGTGAGCTGTGCTCTCTCATGAGGGGAAGGAAAAAGATGGTTTGCTGACTTTTGAGCACCATGCTCCCTTGCTTAACACTGTTAGTTGATTTGCCTTCATTTCCAAAATGTTTCTGAGCAGGCAAGCCTGAGATTATTCGATCTTTCTCTGGCTTCTCCCTTGATGAAGTTAGCTCATACAGGGGGAAATTCTGCTTTTATTCCATTCCTGCCTTTCCTGTTCAGTGGCATGTGGAGGCCAAGGGATTGGACTGCTAAACAGAGACAAGATAAAGAGTAGCAACCCCAAAGTTATATGGGGAAAAAATGACTTTCTGCTTTTGTCACAATTCATTGTGCTAGATATATTTGGAAGGTATGTATAACACCAAGACACATGGGAAACAGGACCAGTTTGGGATCATACTTTGATTTTGCCAGAAGATATTTATGCAGAAGTTCTTGTAAGAAATTCTGGTAAATGGGATTAGTTGTCTTTAGAGTATACTGGATTACACTGTTGCTGCTGAAAAGGAGGGAAGGATAACTGTCTGGCTTGTAATTTGTGTTTGTATGGGAAGGATGACCATTTAATTAGTTCTATTAAGTGAAAGCTGTAATGTGAGCTAATAAACAGATTGCTCCAGTGAGGGTTTTTTGATGCTGCCCCGTGTGATTCACGTGACTTTTTGCTGTAAGTGTCTGCTGGTTTCCTTGTTTTGGAGTCTTCTTTATTTCTAACATTTCCTTTGTTACAGGTAAATGGAGTTGATTTAACAGGCAAAACTCAAGAAGAAGTTGTGTCCTTGCTGCGAAGTACCAAGATGGGAGGGACTGTTGCCCTTTTGATTTTTCGACAGGAAGAAACATTCCATCCAAGGGAACTGGTGCGTAAAATAGAGAGCAGCTAAGAGATTTAGATGAGTATGAGCAAATGATTTGATCTTGTCACCTGCTAGTAAACATGCATGGCCAGCACTGAATGTAAGAAAAAGGAAAAAAGCTATTTTGCTTTATTTAGAACATTTTACATGCATGTTTTCTATTTTCTTCAAGATCTGCTATTGGAATTAAGTATTTGTTGATAATGTATAAGTGAGAGCTTTATTTTGAGTGAAAATGTTTATTATAGAAGAAGCCATTGCATAGACTTTATTTGGATGCATGCAGACAAGTAAATGATTTCATATCTTTCTTAGGACAAATCTATGTTTGAAAGCCTGCCATTTGTCCCACTACCTGCTCAGTAATATGTTCTCGAACATACAATATTATGCCAAAATAGGATATGTAAATACCTTTCTATGAAAAAAGTGGAAGATATAAGAAATAGTAGCCTTTTTTGAATATAAATGCAATCTCTGTGGAATGGAAACCCTGCAGTTATTAATTTAGCAGGGCAATTCAGAAGATGTTTCTGAGGAATTTACATTAAATAGGAATAAAATGATGTTTCATACTGTACCTGCTCCACTTGCGTAGTGTATATTGATAATTCTCTGATAATTATTCAAGATAGTTTCTGTCATGAAAAGGTAGACTCTGAATGGTAGCAGTCTTACTTTGTCCTATACTCAATTAAACTGCTGAACTTATTTATTATTTGTATTATTGTAGCTGTATACAACTCTAAAATAACTTATTCAGCTGCATTATTGTGAGAAGATAGACAAATATACGTATGATGAATTATTACCTTCATTTTTCTATTGGATTTGTGTTATTTTGAATGCAAAGAAAATCAGTTTTTGTTTGGTCATTTCAAGATATTAAACATTAGCCTTTTACTTTTCAAAACTGCCATTAAACATAGGAAGTCAAAATGGCAGGGAAGGTTGCAAATGAACCAACTTTTACCTTAACATTCTTGGAACGTGCCTTCAAGTGCTGAAGTGAAAGCTGTCATAAAGTGAAGAGAAATAAAAATTTGAAATCCTATTACTCCCCACCTTATCACTGTAACAGTGAAAGCAATCTGTTTATAAGTTCCTGTGGTAGAATTTTTATGGTACTGCTATCTTTCGTAAAGGTGAATGAAAATGCTTTTTGAGATTTCTAAATAAACTTAGAAGTAAGAAAATGTCTTAATTTTGTGTATATTATTTCTATGATAAAATGAGGAAGTTTTAATGCATAATTTGACATGAGATTTTGTTTAAATAATTGTAAAACAAAGATATGGTGTAAGTAATGCAGGGATTTAATAGCAATGCATTATCTAGTTTTAAAATAACAGCAAGTCAGCCCCCTTGAAGGAGTTCAAGCTCAGCAGCCTCCTTGCTGTGGCTCAGACAGTACTCTCAACTACTTAGGCAAAGTCCAGCAAAGGGAAGCCAGACCTTGCCATGGCTGTGTCAGGTAGCAGGTGGGCTTTGCACTGTGCAATGAGATCAGATCTGAACCGGTGTGTTTTCCTGCACCTCCAGTTGAACAAATGGTAGTGTGAGGATCTGACAGTACATGTGTGTGATGATCCTCTGTTAAATAAGGATTTGTTTGTTTGCATTCTGACATGAAGAACTCTTAGGTATGCACTGCTGACTGCTGTCAATGAGCAGGAGCAGAATTGCTGGGGAAGGTGTTGAACTAAAAGTCATCTTAAAGGCTGTTCTTTCTTCTCTGGTAAGAAATAATCCTTAAAAAAAAAATAAAGCAAGTCTTTTCAACCAGCTCTTCTCATTGATTTTACTGGCTTTTTGAAAAAAAAAAAAAAATTAAAAAAACAACCAAACAAACAAAAAAGCCAAAAAAAAAAAAGAAAGAAAGAAAATTAATATTGACGTAGGGAGGGGAATGACCTGAAATAATGTCATTTCATCTTTTTCACATGCAGACCTTCTTCAGCCACTTAGGAACAATTTGTCTTTACATCCTTCCAATATTGCTCTCATATTTGTGCTTTATATATTAACTGAATTAGATGTGTCTCAGAAACCATACATATAAAATAATGTTATTTGATATAATCTATCTTATTAAGGGTAGGACTTGCTGTTGCTTACTGAGAACACTCAATATTAAAACCATTTTATGTTTGCCAACATTTGTACAGATAGTAATCCCAATAAAACAGGTCTTGAGATTTTATGTTTTATGTTTTGGATTATGGCTTGTTGAATGGCTAGTGAAAAAAATTAAACCTCTTCGGGTTTGTTTTTAAGTAAAATGAAGATTATAAACTTCAGAAAAGTTAAGGAGTTTAATGTTGTGGTTATTATCTGGAAGGGGCTTATGAAAATGTGTGATTGTTAGGGGATTGTTAAGACGAGCCTGTTTAGGTTGGTGTGGGATCTCTGAAGCTTGTGTGGGTCAGGTCAGGTATGTGTTTGTGATGATCCAGTGCAGCAGATCATGATAAAAACGAGTAAAATGTGGAAGCAGGGAATAAAATCAAGTTGGCAGAAGTCAACTTTTCTAATTAGTGATATCTGGAAGAATGAGTATTTTTGTCCAGAATACCGGGCATTTTATTCCTTCTACAGTTACCTAATGCCAGATAGGTAATGCATTAGGGCTTGTTCACACTGATGTCAGGTACAGACATATTATCTCTTAAAAACCTTCCCTCCCTGCCCCCTGTTTTTGCAAAAGGGTCAAAGATTACTGTAGTTAAGTAGAGCTCCTGTAGCACTGTGGTTACCTCACATAACTTGTGAAGCATTTGCTTAGAGCTGCTACTGACTGTGTGAATCCTCTGAAGGACTGACTTAGGTTATTTAGCTTTTGAGCTGTATTCTCAGTATCAGCAGATACTGGCTGGCAGCATTAGTCTCCAGTACCCCAAAAATTAATATGCTCGTTGGTACATGTGGGACCTTTACATGTTCCTGGTGGTTGTCTTCATTATTTTTTCTTTCTGGTTGTTGGCTTAAGTTGAAGCTTACTGGATGTTTGTGTTACTGCTTTGCCACTACATTTTTATGCTTTATCATTTGAATGTCCTGCAAAAAAGCCTAAAGGAAAAACTTCCAGTAGACCTTAACATTTCATTATGGCCCAGCAGAGTGGAAAGAAATTGCTGGTTAGCCCAAAAGTGATCAGCCTGTCAGCACCAAGGTGTCTCCTGAGTTCTCAAATGGATTTTAATATAAGTGGATGTGTGCTTGGAAGAGCCACAGTTCCTTATGTATGTTTCCAGAATTGGTTGTGGGATGCATTTTCCAATGATTGTGTTTGCCTTATGTGCCCCGAGACACAGGTGAGGAATGCAAAATACAGGAGGGTCCCATCTCTGGTGAACTGAATGCACCCTCCTGTCCTGGGATAAGCAGTGCTGCAGTTGTGGCTTATCCAGACATGCTCAAAAGGGGAATCCCTTTCTAAAATGAGAGTGGATGTTTTTAAAAATAGGTACTCATTTAAAATATTTGGAAGGGTTCACCTGGACTGCTGAGGTCATTCTTTGAAAACTTCAAAGTAGAAGGGAAAAGCCAGGGAAGAACTTCCCTGAACAAGAACGTTCCACCAGCCAGAAAATGGTGCAAGCAGTCATGGTTCTTCCTTGGCCAGACAGTCACCACCCTCATAGCCAGGTAGAGTCAGGTGCATGTACCATAAAGTCACTGGAGTTATTTCTGGTCACTTCTCATGTAGTGATTGTTTAGACAAATTTCTGTCAGGGGTGTGACGAACACCCTTCATTTTTTATTACCACTTCACGTCAGAATTAGAGCTCTTTGTTTATCCCCTTGCTGTTAGATAGTATATGTCATATGTAGTTGTGTTCTTATTTTTTTTTTTTACTTCCTTTAGAGTGCAGAACAAAGCCAGTCACAAATTCCAAAGGAAACGGTAAGAGCTTTGTCTTTTCCATACTGGAAGACTCCCAAATGTTTTTAAACTTCTCCATCAAAGTTTTACAGATCTTTCTTTCACCTTATATACTGTAGATGGCTCTCTGTAGCTTTACATTTTAAATGCATTTTTTAATGTAATTTCAAATGCTGTTTGAAAATTATATAAAATTCTCTTGTTATGTATGTTCAAGTGCTATTTGAAATTACATCTTTTATGTACAGCCAAAGGCCTAAAGTTAGATGATAAGAGTAAACTTTAGCTTGGGTTACATATTGAAGGTAATTGTTTAAATCATGGCTATATGACAGCAATCTGAGATACAAATACAGAAATTAGGCAACTAGGATTTAAGTCTTAATGGTATCCTCATAGCAAACCACTGGTAGTTATTTTTAAGAACCTAGATGGAAGGAGTATAAAGTTTAACCTTTTGAGGGCTGCAACAGGTCTGTGTATGATGTGCCATTGAGGCTCGAGATTGATGTTGTGTACTGTTATTATACCTCATTTTAGTCAGTGGAATATCATCAGTCCAATATACAATAGATTAATACATCTAAAACGTTTTTCTAAAATAAAAGGTGTATTTTATGAATTATCAACTGAGAATATAACAATAATGTAGTACCTTAAAGATGTATTGTATCTTAGTTAAAAAAGTATTTAAAGAAGCTTCATTCAGTTAGATACCTATTTAAAAATTAAATAGTAAATTATATTACAGAGTAATTGAGAAGATTCTTGTTGGGATTTGAAATAAGTTAGGCTGCTGAAAAGCATAAAGAGCTTGTCTAGATAATTCAGAATGTCTTGCCAGCAATGGCAAGATGGTGTCTGGAATAGAAAGAAAGTGAGGACTAGTTGATGATGTGTAAGAGCCATCTCAGAGAGCTAATCAAGGGTATGTTGCTTGATACTATTAATTTTTCAGGCCAGTGGAATGTAAGTGTAAAAATGGGAATGTGGGTTGAATGTTAGCAGTATTCACTTCCATCCTTCCAGCTTTTAGTGTCCTTCTATTGAAAGTCATCTCCTTAAGGGCTCTGCAAAAGTGTGGGTGTATCATTGTTTCAGACATGCCTTGCAGTATCTCTTTAGTGCATCTTATTAGAGTTTATACATTTTTATCTTGATAGTTTCTTACCATGTACTGCTTATATGTAAGGAGATCAAAGATCAAAGCCCAGGATAGTATTTCTACCTGTAACCAAATACCATTGAGAATAATTTGTGGGTGCAGCCTTAAAAAAGTGTCCTGGTTTTAGGAGTTGAAATTCCACCCCAAAAGCTCATTAAGATAAGGCAGATTGCCTATAAGGTGTTTATAGAAATCAGTTGCTCATCTGTTGCAAAGTTAATGTTCTGTAGCAAATTCCACGGTGAAAACCATGGCACTCTTGGAACAAATACCCAGACTGCATCCAAGGAAAGATCAAAATAAAATAGGTATCTCCCATTTCTTCTCTTTAGATGTGGGGTAAAAAATGCTTGTTAATCAGCAGATTATGCAGGAGGGACAGGGAGTGTATGAGTAGCTAGGGATTTCTGAAAAAAAAACCCAAAAAACCAACCAGCTAGAAAACCCTAGCAAGCCTTGAAAATATGGAAGTGAATCAGAAAACATATGAAGACTGAGTAACATATGGTTACTGAGGGAATGAAGCTAGAAACCTGATCAATACAAAAAAAAATTGCCTAATGTCTTGGGGTTTTCATTCATTATGCGTTGGGATTTTTTATTATTTATTTGAAAGCTCAGAACAACAGTGATAGATAGTAGGAACTCTAGGTCTCTTTCTATTTGCCAACTCCAGTATGTGAATTAAAAAATGGACTAAATGTGAAAGGTGTCAGTGGGTATTTATAATGCACAATGCTTTTGCACTTATCTTCCTTGTTCCAATCTACGTAGCTCTGGATAAGTGTGATACTACGGTTTTACAGAACTAATTTTCCTGAGTTGCACATTAATAGTACAGTCACACATTCTTTATTATTATTTTTGAAAGTATTTTTCATTGCTTTCCTTTATTCTCCTTGGTTCTGCCTCAATACCTGCTTATTTCTCTTCTGTCTACTTTTCAGGTCTTTGAGATTTCTAATCTCGCTATTTCTATTTCTGTGCCTGCTCTGATCTTTGTGCTGTTAGTTGTGAGGTTTTAGTCTTCAAGTGTCAAGGACTTGATAGTAGAAAGCAAAGCAAAAAAAAAAAAAAACCAACCCAACAAAAGAACATGATGAAGGCAGTGAAACTACAAAAATGAGAGAGGTGGAATGCAAGTCTGTTTTTCATTTAAAGGCAAATGGTTGTAGGGGTTTTTTTTGTTGTTGTTGTTGTTATGTCTTTGTGGAGAAATAGAAGAAAAATGCACCTTTGAAATTAAAAAAGAAAAAAAGAAAGGAAAAAAAGCTCCCTTGAAAGTAGAAGGCTTGAAATAAAATCTCAAAATATCAAGCCTAACTTATCAACACATTCTTTACTCAGGGGTTACCTTCATGTAACTGTTACTTCGAAATGGTTTACACTAATATTGTGGCACTTGGATGCAGTAGTTACTCCTCACAGAGGTAATGAAAGAAAACTTTGAAGGTAATTTTTTTTCCTAACCTGTGGCCTGAAATCCTTGATAGGATTTTTCCTTACAACCCATATGAAAAGCATATTAATTCAGTTTTGTTATACACCATCACAGAATAAACATTCTCAATCCTAAACTTCCATGTGAGAAGATTTTGTAATTTGATAGGCTCACCCAATTTAAGCTTTGCTCTCCAGTGTTATATAAGAAATGCAAATTGTTGATGCAGTTTCAGCTTCCATCCAGTAACTGTGCCCTGTTGAAAACAAGACTGGTGTTTTTACCTTCTGCTTTCCTTATGAACAGAACTGGTGCTCAGTTTCCTCATGAAGCAAAGAAATCTCCTGTATCTTGGTTGAAAGGTTGTTTCACTCAGCCATGAGTTTGTGCCATTTGTATAGCTGATGACAGCATGGAACAGAGGCACCTATTTCTAAACAGGGAATTTGGCATATGAAAGATTGACCATAATATGAAAACTAGTAATTTATCATTATTATGTTTCTGTTTCTAAGCATAATTATCTTAATCCTGTTACAGTGCATTGAAATGAACTGTTAATTATGCTATGTAAAACATCTGCCAATTAATTTTTCCTCATACTCTTTGAAAGTTGATAGTGTTTCAGTAATATTTTTCTTTTACAATTGCCATTCACTGTTTGTTTTCTGAATTCAGAATCAGCAAGTTAACTTTAAGCATAATTTCAGAAAAATAATAATTATCATATGACTAAGTATTTTCCAAGGCGTGTTTTATATTGATAAGAAAAGATTTTAAGTTAGAATTCAGGATTTCGTTTCATGATTGTTGCACTCAGCAGCATGGAAAAGCTTCAGTTTTCTGTTCTCATTTGTTTTTCTGTCAAATTGCTGTAAGTGAGCAGAATGTTATGAATTTAAGTGAGTGCAGGATTCGTAACAGTGACATAACAAGAGTGATTGGTGTGTTGGAACAATATATAAATGTTTAGCAGCACTGATAGAAATTGCAAATGGAATTGCTTTTTATTTTCTTCTGAACTCAAATGTTTGATACTCCTGTTATTATCTAAATTTATTTTTGATCACTGTGTTTTTTCAGATGCAATTGCTGTTCTTGCCTTATTCTTCTGTGTGTGATTCTGAGTAAATTAGCAGCTACCCTTTTTATGCAAGAATTCATTGCCTATAGGAAAGGGGTGATACTGGTCAGAGGCATTTTGTAAGAACTAATGCATAGTTATTTTTGTATACTTTTTGTGCGTAACTTTTCATATTGTGAGTGTGAGAGGCAATACTAGCAAACACCTAGAAATACATAATTTCTACTGATTAATGGGTAGAAAATTCTTGTGGAGAAAAGCACAGTCAGTGTTGAGTTTTAAGAGGATGGTATTCTGAGTGCATGTGTGTTTGTCTTTTGCTCAAAAATACCTATTACTTCAAGATACCTAGTCACTGGGGATGTATCCACAAATATTTTTTAAAAGGTGTAATAAGCTCCCACCATTTCCTATTCAGCTCTCATATAGAACTTCAGCTTGGTGAACCAAGTGTCTAAACATTGAGCCAAGCTTTTAGTTGGACTAATGTCAGACTATACCACCAGCAGTGCTGCTGTTAGTAGGTACAGAATGATTTTATTGAAAGAGAATGTCTTACTGATGATTAAGCTGATGCTGTTATTTCCTCCATGTGCTGAGGAATACCGCAGATGTATTTTTGTACCTTTTCTTTTTCTAATGGTGTGAGGCACAAGGGTGATTGCAATGTTTTAAAGGCATTTTTAGTGCTATTTTGAGTGGTTTCAACTAATATTTTTAATAAAGTTGTGACATAAGAAACAGACTGCTGTCCATATGAAAGAAATAAGTAGTGAATGTGTGATTTCTGCGAGGTACTGTTGTTGTTTCAGTCTTTTACCATAGCAGGTACTCTAGTATTGAATAGCATGTTCTGGGACATTAATGACTGGAGATAAGACATTAATTCCTAGTGAATAATTAATACAACAGTTAAGTGACTGTGTTCATGAATGCTTTTTGACCAGTCTGAATTTCCTATAACATTCATTGATAGGCCACATAAACTTCTGCATACTGTGATGCTTGGAACTGACCCTCAGGTTCAGTTTTGACTGTTGCCGGCTGGTGATTTACCTGGGATGTGGTGTGACACATTTAAACTGGCTTTGTGCAGCACCACAGCACAGCTTTGGCTGCTCTTTCAACACTGGAACTGGTAACACTTGCTGAGCAATTCCCAGTTTCATGGAAGATAACGTGCATGTCCCTCCATTGTGACAGGGTTGTGTTGGTGCCACCATTGCAGAGTCGTCCAGAAGCCATGCCCAGGTGGACAAACTTGTTGATTTGGTGTAAACCTTGTTTTACTGCATGATTGCCTTTAGGCTCATGGTGTTGATTCTGCCTAGATATTAAATGCAGGGAAAGTAGTGAGATGAAATGGTTTGCTGTGGTTGCCTGAAAGTCGGCAGCAGAAGTAGGAGCGAGACACAGATCAGTCTGAGTGCTCCATGCTGGCATTACTTCATGGGGAATCTTTTCTTGCCGTGGATTTCTACAAAGGCATTAATTCTCTTTCAACTTGTTTTTCCTGTCTGTCTTTTCCAGACACTACCTCTCTCTTTGGTCTTTCAGGTCTTGTAAATCCTGCAGGCCAGTGAGAGAAGTATAAGGATTTTTAGGGAGCTCTGTCATTAGTGTGTTGGGCATTGAAGTTTTTCTTGAAGAAGGGATAGTGCAGAGAGCTGTAGCTTTATGGGCTTCTTTGGCAGAGCAGACACCTGCTGTGTACCTAATCCCTTGGTTTTCACTTCTCTAGGATAAGCAAAGTGTAAAGAAACGGGGTTAGCATTTCAATCACATGTTTTTGTTTCAGGCCATACAGTAGGAATACAGTTTGAGTAGGAGCAACAGTTTTGAACAGAGTATGTTGGCCTGAGTAAAGTACAGTCATTATGGCACCTGCAACAGACTAGTCCTTGTGAGAAGTTCTGAGATTAAGAACCAACAGAATGTAATTTTAATGGTCTGATCAGTTTTTTGAAATGTAGAATCTCATCTGCTTAAACCATTTTCTGTGACAGCCCAGATCAGAGTGTTGGCATTAGTGAGAGTAATGTTAGTATAGACAAGCAATGGATTTCTTATAGAGACAAATAACAAACATATGGAGGTACTTAAACATGGGCTTTTGCAGAGCCTTGATTTCCATACTAAATGAAACTCACATGCTAGAATTTTTGTGCTTTGGAAAAGCATTTAATTTTTTCCTAAATCATATCTTAATCCTTCAAAACCTTTAAACTGAAGATATTTTGAATGTTGAACATATTTTTTGATATTAAATTAAATCCCTAAAATGGGCACAACAGGAAATGCAAAGGGGCTGTTTTACAGTACTTCCAGAGCTAGCATTTCTGACTATAAATACTTATTGAAGTTAATCTATATATAATACACAAAAAACTTTTTCTTGATGGGATTAAGATTAAAGCAGGCCACATTTCCCATAAAATCGCAGAATTCAGATCTACTTTTTGATATTTAGCAGCTGTTGTTTGATTTGAATGAATGCAATCTTTGCCAGATGTGACATATTAACTTCGCTAATATGAATAATGAGTCTCTGTATACATGCAAATAAGATTCATTAGTGTTTATCTAACATATGACAAGTATTAAAATTCTTAATCTAGGAAGAGCTAGAAAAAGAAAGCAAGCATTAGAATTCTGGTTGTTTAGTTGGTTTAAGCCCTGTATAATTTTATAACATTTTGAGGACTTTAGGTCCTCAAAACCTACAATGCAACACAACCGTTTGATTTAAAAAAAAAGTTTAAAAGGCATTGTATTTCAGGAGAAAACTGGGTTGGAGTGTGCATGCCACTATTGGATCAGCAGTCAGGCCTTTCTCTGCTGGAGGTCCAGTTTAAAGTCTGATTTTATATTTATCTTTAATGCCTACCCATGGTGGGATGCACCCGCTCTCTGTTATTCCTCCCAAGGAGGGGCCTCAGCTGACTGAGAGGTGTGAGGTGTGTTTCAGGCCACCTACGTTGCTCTGTTTTCAGTACCTCCAGCAGTAATATATTACATCTTTATAAGTACTAAACATTGCCCCCACTCCCCACCAAAACAGTTGTTGACCAAAGAAGCTGTTTAGTTTCCTTAGAGCTGTTTGTTTCACGTGTTCTACTTTTGTATATGCGATGGCACAGGGTGAGAGGGAGTCATCAGCCGTTTGTGTACTTCAGTTTAGAGGGTGGCCTGATAGGACAGCAGTGTCACCCACCTAACCTGGGGGACAAAACAGTTTAAGTCATCTCTGATGTTAAAAATGTCTTTGCAAAACAGCTAAGTGAAATCTCTTCTCTTGCATATATCCTGCCTCATTCTATTTTGTTACAATAATAAAGAGACAAATTTTACTGGTTTCCCAATCTATGGGACCTATGATTTCTTAGTATTATGGATACCTAATATGAAAGAATTAAATAATGGATGCTGTATTAAAATCTTCTAAAGACTGAAAATATCTTGGAAAAGGCTGGCATGTTAGGTTGGAATTCCCCATTATTGGAGCCCAATTACTGAACCTGGGATTTTGCAGTTTCCAGTAGTTTTACAGCCAACACTTCTAGAGAGCTCTTATATCCACCAAACTCATCTTTTGAGAATTTCAGATTTTCCATCTGCTTAAATTATAAAGAGAGAAGACACATTTGTGAGGCAAAATGTTTAACTACTATTTAACAAAATAGTATTTAAACAGAGGCTAACAGGGCTGTGATGTTAGAAGGCTGGGCACAGCAGAACTTGAAGCAGGTGAATTGAATAGTCAATGGGGTCATTCAAGTCATTAGGTAGCTGTGCTATTGTTAATTACTCATGTGAATACCATCACTGTGGTATGTGGATATATATATACACACACACATATAAGAGTGTACATATGTGTGCATACAAGAGCTCTGTAAAAGCTTTCAAACACATGTGTTCATATCTATAACTTGGAAATACAGGTTACCCTTCAAGAGGGGAGATGCAGAGCTTTACAGATTGCTCTGTGACAGGGAACAGGAGCACATTTCTGGGTACACAGTCACGGAGTAATGTGCAGACAAGTTTCAGTGGCTGAATAACTGCTCAGCAGGCAGCAGGTCTAAGCTTGCAAGAGAATGAACTTCGCTGGAGAGAATGCTGCCAGATTTGTAGCTGCAGTAAGTCACTGAGGAAACTGTCCTAACTTGACTGAAAATTCCTTCCCCTATTAGGTGGGAGGAGGCTTTTCTTTGCTGTTCAGTTTCTGTTTTCACCCATCTCTTGCTTCTTACTCAGCAACTGAACTCTGATGAGGTCCTGCAAAGGGAAGAAGTCCTGAACAATAGTGTGTAAAACATGAACTGCCAGCTGCTCGCGAGAGGCAATTGTCCCCCTCTGCTCTTCACTGGTGTGGCCCCACCTTGGAAATTGTGTGCAGTTTTGGGCACCACAGGATAAGAAAGATATGAAGCTATTAGAGAGTGTCCAGAGAACAATGAGGATGGTGACGGGCCTTGAGGGGAAGCCATGTGAGGAGCAGCTGAGATCTCTTGGTCTGTTCAGCCTGGGGAAGAGGAAACTGTGGGGAGACCTCATTGTGGTCTTCAACATCCTCACAAGGGCAAGAGGAAGGGCAGCACCGATCTTTTCTCTGTGGTGATCTGTGACAGGACCCAAGGCAATGGCCTTAAGTTGTGTCAGGGGAGGTTTAGGTTGGATATTAAGAAAAGATTCTTCACCCAGAGGGTGGTTGAGCACTGGAACAGCTCCCCAGGGAAATGGTCACAGCACCAAACCTGACAGAGTTCAAAAAGTGTTTGAACAATGCTCTCAGGCACAGGGTGTGCCTCTTGGGCTGTCCTGTGCAGGGCCAGGTGTTCAACTTGATGATCTTTGAGGGTCCCTTCCAACTCAACATATTCTATAATTCTGTGATAAAAGGATAAAGAGGAGATGCCATTACTAGTATGATGAGAAAACTAATGGCACTCTTACTGTTAAAGTCTATTTTAATGTTGTTTATAAAATTAAATCTGATTTTATGATCAGATCAGAAATATTATGTAGAAGATTAAGTTATGTGGAAGAGAAAAAAAATTCCTCCCCATTTATCTTATGTCTGTTTAAAATCTCTGTATTATATCAAACCACTGCTGTAAGTTTGCTCTAGTCAGGAAATTTATCTTTAAATTTACAATATATTTATGTTGTATTTAAAAAGTGAAAAACTTATCTCAAATGTCGTTTAGCATAAATTGATGCTAAATATGATTTTGAAGCCAAAAAAGTCACCTACATATTTTATCACCAGTCGAATTTTTATTACAAATTACATACTTGAGCAGCTTCATTCATCCAACTGAAGTCATTTCAGATGACCTTTTCCTCAGCAGCCTCTGTCTGAACAGAATATTGTTCTGCTGTTAATTGTTTTGGACATAGTGTGTGAAAAATCTTAAGGGAGTTGAATTTTGTTGTTTAGGGTTCACAGTACATAATTTTGCTTGCATGTTTACCGCTGGCCTGTCAAAATATATGAAGGAATAAATTTCTCCTACAGATCAACTAATCATGAAAATAGTGTTGAGGTGTTTGATTGACATAGTGAAGCTGTTAATTTAGAGAGCATCGAGGTTGAATGGAAGCTACTGCAATTAGGAAGTGACTGTGTTCTCAGCTGAAAATTTTTAGTGCTGCATTTTGGATTTTGTGCATTTTTATGCTGTCTCATGGACATACTGGGGAATTTCTGTGATTTGTTGTATTTAAATACTTAATGTTCAACACCATTTCAGTGTAAATTTTACCTTTTTGTAATAGGTGTTCTTATAATGATTGGAGAGAGTTGCTGCACATGTAATGTTTCTGTACTCTAAAGGGCTTTGGAAAACAAAGGATTCAGTCATTATGAGATTTTTTAGGTTTTTTTTGTTTTGTTTTGTTTTTGTCTTTACAACGTTGGTTCAAAATATTATGATAGCAGGCTAAAAATCTTACTCATTTTTCTGTGAATGGCTCCTTTATGACATGCTTAGAGATTCCTTATCACTGTATGGTCCTGTTCCAAGGTTTTTATGTAGGAAGTTATGTTCAATATATCATACATAATATGACCTTCTTTGATAACAGGGTGTGGCAAAATTGTTAAAGTTGGTACTTTCATATCCATAGCCCTTGAAAGTTAATGGTTCAGTTTTTATTGAAAGCCACATTTTTCATGTTTGTTCAATTTTTAATTTTTTTTAACTCTACCTTCAAGCATATGATACTGGCAGGTGTCACACTAGAGGGCAAAAGACTTCTTATGTCCCTACAATTCCAGACACAGGTATGGGGGTAAAGCAAGTGTGCCTAGGTGGGAAGAACTGTGGGTACCTTATGAGGTCCCTAAAGAAATATAGCCATAACCCCGTAATGGTAATTTTCTTCCTTGGGTGAGCTGAGCAATTTTCTCATGCCTTCAATACTTCTGATCCAGTGCTGAGGCTGCTGTTTCTCATTTTTTCATGAGCATGATCTGCTTGCTCATGTACAGCTGCTGAGATGTAGTTTGTTCCAAGTTTTGGCCTCACGTTTCACCTGCACACTAAGGTGTTTGTAGCCTGATATTGGCTTATTTCCTTATTCAGGACTGCAGGAAACAAGCAAGCAGAAGCCTCACATTAAACCAGTGCTGAGCTGGTAATGCAGCTCTTTGGTCTCACTGAAGAGAAGTAGGGTAGAGTCCATTAGCCAGGTCCTTGGGGATGCATGTGAGATGCTCACTCCAATTGACCCTTTGACAAATAGAAATGCACCTGACACGCTGTGCAAGGAAGCAGCTGAGTTCTTTGCCCTGGAAGGGAGATTGCTTTGCCTGAAGTTTTGGCAGATTTTTTGGAAGATTAGAAAATACTGGAGGAGGAGGGCAGTTGATCCTAAATTTATGTTAACAGCAGCAAAAAAAAAAAAATTCAAAAAGCATATCTGCTTTCTTGGCTAAGCCACACATCCTACCTTGGCTTTATCTCTCTTTTGGCTCTCAAGCTTTTATTCCTACCACTATTTATTAAGGAATATGAAAGTGATCAGTGTTACAGAAACTATAAGGTAACATGCATCTGTCTCAGATTGTTTTATTCTGCAGCCACTCGTCAAAATGTGGATTCAAACATATGCTGGAGCTAGTGCTTCTGTGAGCCAAGCAGGAAAATTAGGGTTGTAATTTTCCCATAATTTGGGAAACATCTTTTAGATAAAGTATTTTTCAGTGCACACAATACACCTTTCCATTTCTCACAGCTAGCATTGATTATGCTGTTTGGTGTGGCTAAGAGATGTGTTTGAATAGTGAGATTCATAAGCAAGCCAGCCTAGGTATGGCACTTGGATAGGGGGTGTAAATGTTTTGGTTGGTTTGGGGTTATTTTTGGTGGTTTTTTTTCCTGTGGATTTTGTGTGGGGTTTTTTGTTGGGTTTTTTTTTTTTTGTTTGTTTCTTTGTCTTTAGTTGATGAACCATTGTGCTTTGTTATAAATCAAAAGAGTCCAGTGCAAAGGAAGGGGCTGGTGAAGACAGTAAGGTTCATGCTTTTAACCAAGTGGGAGAAGACAGAGCTCCTGTTTTTCTTCCCTCGGCTGTTGTGGCTCTCTCAGCAGTCTGACTGCCTTCCCTTGTGACATTTTTGCACTGCATTTCTAGGTCAGTGGTGACACAGCTAGCATGCTTGTGCCCAAATTGATCATCTCAGTCTGCTGTATTCCACATGGCCTTCACATCTATCTTTACCATAGGCTGTGTTTGCATTTCCTCAAGTCTTAAGAAACAGGGGCAGCTCAGCAGGCACACATTAACTTCTCACATGTCTTCTCACTCATATGAGTGAACTTTGCAAATAGATCAGTAATGTGGGAAAAGTTGGTATAAAATCAGTGTCAGAAACAGAGGTGACATGTTGCTAAGATTAAAATTTGGCCAGATTAATTCTTCCAGAGAAGAACTGCTGATGCTAGACATTAGTGTGCACCTTCTGCTGTACGTTCTCTTTCTCTTTTATGTGGGTGAAAAAAACCCAGCATAGTCGAGTTCACAAGCATCTTTTTGCAGAGAATTGCCTTTAAGGGCATGACTTTTTTCTTTAATTGATAAAGTTGTAACCAAAAGTGGTTATAACCACTTTGTTAGATTCAAATGAGGATGAGAAACAAGTGAAGAGCATGCGCTGTAAGGGATGGGGATGGTGAACAGCCTGTGCCTCCCATTCCTCCCTTTGGCAGAAGTCTCTTGTGCATGAACACTGCTCCTCAGGGCAAGGCCACTTTCATTCCTGGGTGTTGTGCCCATGCTGCTGTCCCATGAATGTCACTGCTCTGTGGGGACACTGCAAGGCTCCTGCTCCCAGCTGGTTGCCACCCTGAATTGGGCAGGAGGTGACGTGAGAGGCCACTCACCTGTGCTTGTATGGCTTTTGGATGCATGGAAAGGTGTCACCGAGCAGCTCCTTGCTCCTGTGGCAGGCCTGTGATTACAATTCCAGGTGCTCAAAACCTGGGATTGTCCCAGCCAGGCTAAAACTGGGTGTTGAGGACAACAAAGATCCAAAGAAGTGGGTAAGAGGACAGAGGTGAAGAGCAGAGCTGGTAAAGACCGGAAAACTGGCACTCAGAGCTGGATTTGATGATAAGCCTGGCAGTAGCAGAAAGATGTGCTATTGCAGATCTCGGCTTTGTAGTTTTCTGTTTTTTCCTAACACAGCTAGTTTTAAATAAAATGAGGTGACTGAGTAATTTTTGAATTTGATTTTCTTGCACTTAGTTTCTTTTTTAGATTGCAAAGCTCAATAGATGATGATGGTTTGCAAGTAAGAAAATATTCCTGATAAAGCTCTCTTTTGGCTAATGAAATAGCAGCTTACATGGGAGTTAGTATTGATGGCAGATTCAGTAATGACATGTGATTCAATTACTTTACTAGAGAGAGAAGCACTTAGACACAAATGTAAGATATTTCTGAACCTAGGCATCAGCTGGAGGTGATTGAAAATACACAATTTGTGCACATTTCTTCACATAATTACTGTGGAAAATATTGTGGCATTGTAGTTAAAAAGCAGAGAGTTTTGAATGCTAATAGCTGTAGAGGGAAGAGAACTCCCAGAGAAATGCTAGTCTATAATTCCATACTCATCTCCCCAACAGAAAGCAGAAGAAGAGGAGCTTGTCCTCACGCCTGATGGCACCAGGGAATTCCTGACTTTTGAAGTTCCATTGAATGACTCTGGGTCAGCTGGACTTGGCGTGAGTGTTAAAGGTAACCGGTCAAAAGAAAACCATGCCGATTTAGGAATCTTCGTCAAGTCCATTATTAACGGTGGAGCAGCATCCAAGGTAAGAGGGAATACCTGTGTACTTTGGTCTTCCTCAGCTTTCCATTAGTTATTTTGAAAATAACCATAGATTGAAGAAGAGTAAGATCTCTAGGGCTCTCCAGTTATACCATCAGAGGTACCATTTAGATTTCTACTCACATGTTTGCATGTCCCAGGATTTGAACAGCCCTAACAGATTCTCGGGAAGGAAGGAGCTGTCTCTGGTACAGTTCCATTAGTGTGCTCTTTGAGCAAAAAGGTTGTGATAATAGCTTGAGTGCAAAACTATAACTGGGATAGACATTTCCTACCGTGGCTGCAATGGAAGCTGTTATTCCAGTGTTCATTTGGCCATAAACTCTCAGGACTAAGCATAGTTGATTGAATATTTTTCATTTGATTTGGGTTTTTTTTCTCTCTCCAGTAGACAAAGCTTCTTTTGTGTGTAACTATCTGTAATTTTTCCTTTTCCAGGATGGCAGGCTTCGAGTGAATGATCAACTAATAGCAGTTAATGGAGAATCATTATTGGGCAAAACAAATCAAGATGCTATGGAAACCTTAAGGAGGTCTATGTCCACTGAAGGAAACAAACGAGGAATGATTCAGCTTATTGTGGCGAGGCGAATAAGTAAATGCAATGAGGTAATAAGCTTTTGATATTGGGATTGGGAATTTTCACTTCTGAGGTATTTGTGTTTACAGGAGATCTCGTGTTTCCTCTGAGACTTGAAAAATAATATTTGAGAAGCTAAAGAAAGAGAGAATTACAAAATGATCTGAATTTCAGTGTTAGACATCCTAACGTTATTACTGATCAATAAAGTTTTTCTTTTGAGTATTTTTGTCAATGAAAAACGGGAAACACTGAATAAAACTATATTGATTTTGTAATTGGATCTCACAGTTTACGTGATTTTTGTTCAGTGGAGTTTTTTATGTAGGTCTGTTAGATCTTTCATTTAGACACTTAGTGTTAACTGACTTGTTTCTTTGTCACTTCCAGTTTTTTAAGAGTAGAGCTCTTAATTATTCATTATTATATTTTGTCTAAACAAAAGTTTCATGTAAAGATTCTGAAAAACTTTATACAAATAGTTAAAATCCAAAATGATTAATTTATGCTGTGTCTTGGCCTTAATTGCAGGGGAGGATGAAATATTGAAGGGTGAAGTGGTGATTCTTCTTCTGATGATTTGCAACTTGTCTTCTCTAGTACAATGTTAATGTGTTGATGTTTTGAAATATATTCCTGATTTCTAATAGCTTATCTTCTATTTAATGTAAATAATGCTATATACTTGGAATATCTGGACATATGATACTGAGAAGGACTGTAGATGCTGTGTAGGACAATTCAGAACAAATTGGAGAAAGGACTGAGTTAAATAGGATACAGGTGAATGGCGGGTCAGAAAAGCATCTCTTTAGAAATCTGAAAGTCAATTCTTTCATTCTTGCTAGTACCAGGAGGTTTAATCAGGAGCTTTATTTCTTGATCATCATGCTTCAGAAATGATGTGCATAAATTGGTTTAGTACTGCTGCTCCTGCCCAGGGGAAAAAAGAATGGTTTACTTTTCAATGCATAAATCTGATCTTCAGAAAATATCAGTCCATTGTGTATCATAAAATCATGTCTGAAAAGCATACTAGGCTCTCTAAAAGTGTTAAGCTCCTCTTGATTAACTGCTTATACAAAGCTTTTATACACATACACGTTCATATATGCACACTGCTAGAAAGCCAGTTTGGATGTACACAGTTTCTTGCTTAATGTTGAAGGAATTACAACCTTTTTGTATCTGTTGTTGTCCTTTTCTAGCCCTAATTCAGACTCTTTTGGAGACTGTTCCTTATTTTTACCCAGTTTCAGGTGCTACTACATGTTACTACATAAAAAAGGTGAAATATTTTACACAATTTATCTGTTTATTTATTTTTTTTCTAAAAGGTTGTAGAAGGTGATCACTTTTCTCCTAGTGAAAGTCTTCTCTGTTGAATTTATCCAGACGATGTTTGTAAACATGATGGAGATAAACCAGCAGTGATGAACCAAAGACATTTCTCCTTAAATCTGACACAATTTTTACTCATTCAAGAACAGCTTGGTCCCCTATATCTGCTTGACATTTAGCACGTTTTATTTAGCAGAAATCATGTGCCAAAACCAGCACAGCTGACTGCAATATAAGTGCTTCAAGATAAAAGAACTGATTGTGGAACCAGATTTAGATACACTGAAATGTACCTGCACAAGGGCAGGATAGAGAGCTCTGTCTGGGCCTCCTTTACAGTTTCTGTGCATTTTCCCAGCTCCTTAAGAAACTGACAAGATGAGCCATAATGATTAGGAAAGTGTTGATATTTCACTATTGCTATAGTAATCAACTTTACCAAAAAAATTCTGTAAGTAATTTTTCCTAGGAATTATTGCTTTTATCACACTCATCCAAAGGAAATAAGAGGTCAATACTGTTTGCATATTTTAATATGATGAAAGGACTACTTGCATGGACCTAAAGCCGTTTACCTGCTGAGCTGGCAGTATGCAAGAAGCCAGAGTTTTCTGGAAGCCTTGCAGTGCCCTGACTTCAATGAAATGAAAAGCAAAGAGAAAAGTGTTTTTCTTGACATTTTGCAATTTCTCCTAGCTCCTCCTTCAAGAATGTGACTGATTTAACCTTTAGATATTATTGAGCTGATATAATACTGATAGGCTGTGATACCATTATTTCTGTATCTTATATTAATACCATATATGAGTATGGTATTCAGCCAGCTCAGTCCCTCAGTAGCGGCTGCGTGGCCTGAGACACAGCTGGAGACAGCACCGCCTCAGTGGCTGGCCATGTCTTGCAGCCTTGGCTGTATTATGCTGAATTCAGCAACACAGATCACTTAGACATGCTGGTATTGTACAAGTTGTCCCCTTGGAACATTCCAGTAATGGCCACCAGGAAAGATTTTTGGTGTTAGAACACAAAAGTAATTTGGCGGCAAATTCAGGAGCTTGCAGGTGAGAGGCATAAAGGCATAAAAAGGGCAGGCCCTACCTTAATAACTCCCACCTCTTATCACCAGAGAAGCACAGAATCATTTAGATTGAAGATCATAGATTGAAGACTCCAACAATTAACCCAGCACTACCAAGCCCACCCCTAAACCATGTCCCAAAGTGCCATATCTACGTGTGTTTTAAAGACCTGCAGGGATGGTGACTCAGCCACTTCCCTGGGCATCCCATTCCAAAGCTTGACTACACTTTTCATAAAATATTTTACCTAATATCCAGTCTAAACCTTCCCTGGCACAACTGGAGACTGTTTCCTCTTGTCATATCACTTGTTACTTGGGAGAAGAGACCACCCCCCACCTGTCTAAAACCTCCTTTTAGGCAGCTGTAGAGAGCAAAAAAGTCTCTCCTCAGCCTTCTGTTTTATCCAGGCTAAACACCCCCAGCTCCTCAGAAATGGGCGTCTACTGGTTTTATTAAATAGAAAAAGAAATGTTTAACTTTTCAGAAAGTATTTCTCTGGTGTTTTTTATGCTCTTCTTCTTTTTGTTCTACAAAGGGGTCACCATAAAAAAAACAGTAGATAAAAAAAAGGAATCCTGTTCAACTGATTACTTTTCTTTGTTGGTTCTGCATTGTCTGTGCTCACTTTATGGACAAAAACATAGCTTTGTTTCTTGTTAGTCTGAACTACAGTTAAGTGGAACTGGCTTGGTGATATTCCCTTTTGTGTGTCACCAAGAACAGTGTTCACTTTGCTCTGTTCCACTAAACAGCCAGTCCTGCAAGGTCAGGGTTTGGCTGATTCCCTGCCATGCCATGGAGCACCCACAAGTGTCTCAGAAGGGAAATCCATATGGGGGGTGAGAATGCCAATGTAAAAAAGAATTGTGCTAAACATCTGGATGATAAAAGCAGTTGCTGTCTGGATGATAAAACAAACCACAGCAAAATAACAGCAAAAAAGAACAAAAAGAACCCCAAGCATTTTTTTCTCTGCCTCCAAGTCCAATAATTGTTTTGCATTTGCAAAGTCAAACTGACTTCTTTTGAGACAGGCTACTCAGTTTGCTTCTTTCTTCAGTAATACTGAATTTTAATTGGATTTTAAGGAAGTTAGTGGTATGAATGCAGTTCTTCTGGTTTTAATGTCAGTTTTCATTATCAGCCCTAGGAATTGCTTAGCAGGGAGAATTAATTTTGCAGCACAATTCTGCAGATTGTGGTTTCTGCATGTTTCAATTTAGACTAGGACTTTCATGTATTTTCTGTATTTTAGTTGCTGTCTAGAAGTAAGGGACAGCTCAACCTCTGTTGTCCTGGGTTGAGAGAGGCAGGCGCAGTTGCTTCTGATCTGCTGCAGAGGCACTGTCTTTGTCAGAGAGCTTTCTTTGGCTTCTTGAACGTGAAACAGTTTCAAAACTTTGTGAAGTGACCTCAGATATTCCTTTCTCATGCCAGCATCATTCTCAAACAGTTTCACAAGTTCTCATGTTGTAAACTAAGCCTTCAGAGCAATTATAGTATCAATAAAAAATGTACATAAACACCACAAGAGTGTTATCTTGACTTCAGAGAAGCAGGGAGGAGATAATTTGTATCATCAGCCTTTCCATTACTGTAGACTCAAAAGAGACCACAAGCTTCCCAGAAGGTAAAAAGTGATTTTGTGCTGTTGTGGTTTTGCTGAACTGAAGATTTGCTTGTAGAAAGTATTTTCATAGACTCACGAGGAGATAGTATGTAATCCATCCAGGTTTTCAAGTGAATTGTCTTGTAGTAAACATTGATATAAGCATGGAGTGAGTGTTAGTTATGAATGAACTCCAAGCCAAAGCTGTGCATCTGAGTTTTTCTCCTGTTTGCATCATGTCTATACCAAGTACAGCAGTACAGAATTCTGCACGCTGCAGTACTACAAAACTTGCAAAACTGTATTTAATAGCTCATCCACTTCAGACAAAATCGCACATGAATATTTGATGGACGTTGTTAGATTACTGTAACAAAAATGTTTAATTTGGGATTTGGCTATATCTGAGGTTTCCTTCCCCCCCATTTCAAAAAAGTTCGACATTCTGTTCTGTTCTATGTTTTCAGCTTCAAGCCTTGCATGTTAACTCATCAACTTTCCTACATAAGCATGGAAAGGCTCTTTAAGATACATTTCCAAAGCTGTGAAAACAGTGAGAAAAATGGAGAGAATAACAATAATATTGACTCGATATTCATATATGGCCAGTTTTTAACACCTCATTTTTCAGAAGAGGTGGGCATCAGCCTTTTAGATTGTTAACTCAGGGCTGAAATTTTTTTTACTTGCTTAGATTTAAGGAGAAATGGTGGAGCTCCTTGTGCCGTGTACTGTTAATTAGTGATGCTGTTATAATTAGCCTGTATGGGCAAACAGCTGCATCACCAGAACATGCTCAGCGCTCAGGCACAGCCCTGCAGCTGGCAGCTCCACGTGCTGATTCGAGGAAATAAAGGTAATTGTTGCTTTTGGAATCCTGTGCTTTTCAGTCCTGCAACCTGGACAGCTTAGAGACACAGATTGCTTGTCTTGTTCATGTCACAGGCAAGCTGCACTTGTCTGCCATTAAGTGAGAGAGCATCACCATTTTCCTCAAAATGAAAAATTTCAAGGGTTTTTCTTGTCTAGCCCACCCCCCCTTTTTGGTTTTTTTCCCACAGAATGAATGTTTTGCCAAACCTGCCTGAAATGAAGGTTTGCAAATGATTTGCAGATCCCCAGATTTCTTCATGCATGTCTGTTCATCTTTTTCTTCATTTGAAAATGAGCAAACAATGAAACAGAGAGAGAGAGAGAGAGTCATGATTCCAGACCATATAAGGACCTCATCATTCAATAAATAAATTGACTGATAGGTCAGTGAGAGAGATTTTGCAAATGAGTGGTTTCATTATACGAGAAACGAGCAAGCATCTTTTCTTTTACAGTATGTGTGCAAGTATAAAATATTCAGCATCATTTTCCCCTGCATGCATTACCTAGTTACCTACTTTGAAATTTATGACAGGTTTGTTTTTTTCTTTCTCACTAGATTAGTCTTGTGATGACCTTTTGGAATTTAACTGTCAAAAAGTCTTTAGCATCTTCTCCAAACATGGTGATTTCCCTGTTCACTCCCCTCTCCAACTCATTGATAAAGCTGTTTATCAGTTTAAGCTGTTCCCAGCTGTAATTCCTCGGGGAATCTGTAACTCTTTTCCATCTTGAAGATCAATCTTTGTGTCCAGTTCTTTAGCCAGTTTTCAACACAAAAAATGAAAATTTAGTCCAGTCCCATGAAAACTTATTTTCTTCAGTGCCTTTGATATTAATGCTTTGATATAGGCTAGTAGTATTTTAAAAGTATCTATGCTGAAAAAGGAAGCTGGAGTATTTTGGACATCTCAACCACAGTACACAGATAAGAAAGTTAAAAAGAAAGCCTGGAGAATAATTCTGTGGGACACAAAGAGCTTCAGTAGTCTCGATGCAGTGTAATATATAGCAAATTTGTATACTGACTTCTTTAACATCCATAAAGCTTGCGTGCCTATATTTGGATAATTTACTTTCTGAAGGAAAAGGGGAGTTTGATTCTTGTTTCTTTAAAAAAAAAAAAAAAAGATTTGTTTATGCTTTGAATATTTTGGCACTCTTCTTGTGCATAAACGTTTTCACATTTATATGCATAACTTCAGATAGGATGGATGGTGGTGTTTAAGCAAAAAGAACCACATTATTTGTCTTTTTATCATCTAGATAAGCAGCAGCTGGGCTAGTTAGTACAGACAGTACTTTAGCAAACAGCTGTTTTTTATCTGAATGATGAAGGGTCAGGGTAGAGACCTTTTTTATTTAAAAAATATTTTAATCTTGTTTCTCTTTTTATTTTAAGAGAGTGGAGAGAAAAGGAGCTACAGGCAATCTGTAGCATGGGAGGTTTTAAGGCATTTTTATGAATATGATCATTTAGTATAGATCACTGCTAGGATCCAGAGAGGGAACTCTCTCAGTCTGCAGAGAAGGATCAGGGGGATCTTACCAGTCAGTGTCTATAAATACTTGACGGGAGTAATAAAGACGTACTAAAAAAGACTGATCTAGACTCTTCTTAGGGCTGCCCAGTGCCAGGACAAGAGCAACAGGCATAAACCAAAATACAAAAAAATTTCTTTACACATAAGAAAAAAAAAATTCTTCTTAGAGGTCAACAGTGGTACAACTTGCCCTGGGAAGATGAGGAGACTGTGATCTTGGGGGTATTCAAAACCCAGCTGGGCAGGATGAAACCTGCTCTTGCTGACCTTGCTTTTGGCAAGAGGTTGGATTAGACAAGCTCCAGTGGTTTCATCCACCCTCACTTGGTCTGTGACTCTGAACTGGCACTCCAAGGAGTGCTCGAGCAGCTATTGATAGGGGGCCAGTTGCTGTGCAGATATCTCTCCTTGCCAGGCCTTTAATGATGTTAGGAATTCCTACAACTTTGTTTATATTATCCACTTTTTATCAGCTATCAAATCAAACTACACCTGATAGTATCTGAGCATAGAGACTGGCTGAGAGAAGGAACTGGAATGTGCAATTCAAGATCTTTAGTATGAATGCATCAGGAAGAACAAGTCTATTTGAACTGTAATCTTTCTTTGGATTGTTGGACTGTTTGTCTTGTCCACAACACAGTTTCCAAATTCTATGGGTTCTTTTCTTGCACAAACTTTCTGTTAACAATCTAAGGAAAAGGCTTTTTGGTTTTTTGTGAAAGCCAGTTTTCTAATTTTTGGTATTTTATAAAAGGCATTGTATCTTCTGCAAAATATTTGTGTACCTGGCTGTCAATGTCTTTGTTTAAACCCATCTTTTTGAGATGCTAATTAGAAATGGAAAAAGTTTTACTCGTGGAAATTATAAAATATGTGATTCACTTTACAAGACACAGCCATATAAATGCAACACTCCTGCTATTTCTTTTATTTACCCTGTACTTTACTGTATTACCAGGAGAGAATTTCTATATATTTTTCAGATTCAGAATGATCTTCTTGTCAGTGTCTTTCTGAAAATCTCTTGAGATCTTTCTACAAATGCATCTGAAACTTGATGGCTTGTCACACAAAGAAGGACTGTGTGATATGGCTCACTAAAAGCTGGACACTTGTTACATAAAGTCATCAATATAGCACTGGGAAAATAAATCCCAAAGCACTTTGATATTTTCACACCTTATTTAAAGGCAGTGAAATAAAGGGTAGTTCATAATTTAGTACCTTTATCATGCAAGTTTAAGCTCTCAAGCAGTCTAATGTTGCTATGCTCTTTTTTCTGTAAAGTGTTTCAGAAGTTAATGTTTCTTTTCAAATTTGCCTCAGATTCCTTTATAACAGAGTCTACAAATATTGTTTAATTTACTTTTCAGTAAAGCTGTCAGTTGTAATCTGCAATTTAAAAAAACTAATAAAACAAATCCTCATTTCACAATTTAAACCTTATTGAGTCTAATTCACTTGCACTGCAAGTTTATTATTCTCCTGCAGCTTGACGTGCCTCCAATTGTAATTGTGTTGACCCTCCGATGCAGTAAATCTCCCTGGTGCTTATCAAACTGGGAGAGATAAGTCTACAATTTGGAACTTCATTAAATATCTCATTTATATTAAACAGATGATGGCTTTGAACAGAAATAATAGTTTTTGCAGAGTCTGCGACCTCCCCATCGTGGTCTCCCCGACTGTAATGCGGTGTTTCGCAACCCTCCGCCCCCACGGCCCGGGCGTCGCGCCAGCGCCCGCGGGTCAGAAGTCACCAGTCCGTGGGCTCTCTTCAAAGCCTCTGCTGGGGAGAGTGGGGCAGAGTGCTTCATAGCCCTTGAAGCAGATTTTTTTAAACTCTTTCATAGCATACATTTCTTAGTCGTCTGGGGGCTGCGGGTGAAGTGATTAATAATGGGCAGCTGTTTCAAAAAGAAAAAACAACTGACAAACATGTTGCTTGTTTTTGTAATTCCTGAAGTATGAACTACTCCTCTTGTGCTCCTTTGGAGATCAGTACTTGGAATAAGCATTCCCAGTGGCTTCAAATAGTTTGCAACATGCTCAGTGTCTT
Organism: Rhipidura dahli; assembly: GCA_013399225.1. NCBI lineage: Eukaryota > Metazoa > Chordata > Aves > Passeriformes > Rhipiduridae > Rhipidura > Rhipidura dahli. The sequence goes on along the minus strand of VXAC01004752.1, from coordinate 720,469 downwards.
TCAGTATCTGGTCCCCAGTTTATTTCGATACATATGAAATAAATGCTGTGGGATTTGTGTAAGGACATTGTTTTTAGGATGTAACTATATGTTTCAATATGAAGAGGTGTATTGGTGAGAAGAGCTAATGCTTTGATATCTGAGTTCATACTACTTTTCTACAAAATATATCTATTTTTTAATGGTTGTTTATTTTTTAATAGAGCTGAATTCAGCTCAGGATGTTCAGGTGAATTGGTTTAATGGTCTTGGCAAAGTGCCTTGATGCTGTTACTGAGAGACCAGCACCGTGCTGGAGCCCAAGTGAGCCAAGAGCTTTAAGGGCAGCAGGAAGGCTGGATGGTGTGAGGATTGGGTCCTGGTGTGGGAAGTCTCTTTATCTCTGCAGGGAGCAACTGGGCCCTGCCAAACTGAGCATCCACAGTGACCTGTGAGTGCACAGGTACTCGTTCTGCTCATTCCCAGGGGGCTGTGCTGACAGCAGAGCTGCCTGTGGCTGATGGGGTGGGTAAACCCAGCTAGATGATACCAAATTATTTTCTTTGCCTCTCATGGGTGCAGCTTTCCCCAGAGCTCTGATTCTCTGGGGCTCACCAAGGAGAGCTTGACTTTTTCCTCTCTTTTTGAAAAATCTGAGAGGCAAGTGTAGAAGACAAGGCATGACTATCTTCTGCAAGCAAAGGCTGGGAAGACACTCAGGGCAGTCTGCTGAAGGAGAGTAGCTGGGGTGGGCAGGTGCCTGTACATGCAGTCTGCTCTCTGTGCAGGTGGCCAAGCAGCCTCTCCCCATCACTTCCAGCACATACTTCATCTGTCTCGGGATGCCCTGGAGAGCCTGGCTGCACCTGTGGTGGGCAGGGACCTGGCAACCCCAGGGTTTTTAGGGCTGGAGTGGAGGTCACTCTAGGTCTTGCCAGTTCTGTTTTTTGTGTCTCTGTCTGGATGCTACAGCAAGAGATTAGAGGAGCTTCCAGGCTGAATGAAGCATGCAAGATCCCTTTACTTCGCAGTCAGGAAAGGCAGAGCAAAGAACTCAAAAATAAAATTACTGTGAAGTCTGACAACTCTTGTTTTTTTTCTTTTGTTCCTAACTACAAAACTTTGGAGTGTGATAATTGCATTTGAAAGCAAGTTGCAGCGCTGTGGCAACAGTAACCCAATTCCAAGTGAGAGTTCCTGTTCCATGCTCCTTACAAGGGCCTTATTGTGCTCGGCTGTCAGTGTGGGGAAGATGGCCCAGCTGTCTGCTGATGGTATTGAAAACAGCCCAACTGTCTGTTTAAGAAATTATCCAACAAAGACACACCAAAATGGAATAGGTTTTTTTCACCAGTTTTCTGCTGAAGGAGTTTAAATTTGACAGGGCACCATGGGGGGTGCAGTGTAAAGGGGTTAGAAAGTTGGTCATTAGGCAGAGCTGTCACTGCAAATTATCTCTGTCCAGGATGAGAAGTTCTGGCTTATTTGGTGCTCAGGCAGGTCTAGGCCTTAGGCAATTTGTTACAGTTCCCCCATGTGGTTAAGGGGACCCCAGGCATTAATTTTCCCCTCTCTTTGCAGTTGGAATCACCTGGGAGCCCCTCTGGGCCAGAGCTGCCCATGGAGACTCTGCTGGATGACCGGGAGCGGAGGATTTCCCACTCCCTGTACGGGGGCATCGAGGGGCTCAGCGAGTCACCCACAAAGAACCTGGCTCTGAGCAGGATAATGGGTGAGTCCAAGCTGCTCTGTCTGTCCAAGCAGGGCATGTTTGCATTTCTCTCTGTGACTCACTGAAGGGTGATTAATGTGTTACGTGGGAATTGGGGAACACGGAGGTTGCACTGACCAACTTAAAATGTGCCTTAAAATTGTTTCACATAAGCCTTCTGGATAGTTAATGTGAGGAAGAAAGTAAAGTGGGATTTTGAAGTGAATTTTGTGTCCTGTGACAGGTCATAGAATGAACAATAGTAGCATTTAACATGGTCTTTCAATGTCTGGTTTGGGAAAATAAATTATTGGTCAGTCTAGGCTCCATGTTGCATCAAAGTCAGTGGCACATGAGAATTCATAAATTTTTTTTTAGCATTTCTTCTCTGTTTCAGTCCTACTAAAATACAAAAATAATTAAGGCAAACTCTCATCCAATTATTCTTATTAGGGGACTTACTAATTTATTTGAATTTTTGCTTTGCAGGACACCAGTTTTAAAACCTCATAACTAATTTTAAGCATCCCTTGTGTAGATTCTGTGCCCTGCCATCTGCATGGTCCCAGTGGGTAATGAGGTTATTAGCAGTTGCTCTGCAGCAATTCAACTTCTGATGTACAGAGCTGGTTAATAAAGACTTGCCTTGCCACAGGAGTGGTTGGATTTACTGACTAGGATGGGATTAGTTTGAAAGGATTTTCAAATTTAAACACAGAAAGCAGCTTGATGAAAATAACACCTGACAGAAGACGTGACAATTGTTCTCTTAAGTTGCAAGTTTTGAAAGGAAGATATGGCTATTAAATACAGGGTTTTTTTTTGGTGTATCACATACACAGAATATGTTAGAAGATGCTGCTATAGACTTGATATGAAGCAAGGCTTAACTTAGTTTTCAATTGCTTTAGATTAGTTTTCAGCCTTAGAAAATTAGTCTACCACTTTGGCTTTTCCAGTCAACAGTTTGTGTATATTTTCCACCCTGTTTTGTGTTGGTTGTTTTTATTTTCCCCTTATTTTCTTTTTTAAATAATCTTTTGTATTTTGGGGTTTGTATTTTCTTTGTGGTAGCAGAATAGGACTGTTGTTAAACTCTCTGAAAATCCACAAGTTTGCTATTTAGGGTATTTCTTCCATTAAGTCTTTTGTCCTTTTTTGTGCATTTGGGCAATAGTAATTAGAAACAAATCATATTCTGTTCTATTGCATTTCATTTTGTGCAGCTTGGAAGAAAAAATGTGCACATGAAAATCAAGGCAGTGTGAAACCTTGTCACCCAAAGTCATATGCTCTTAAAGAGAACAATTGAGAAAAAATTGTATTTGTTTGTCAACAAATTTAAGGAGTGATAAAACAATTTGAAGTCTTTAGCACTACTCTCCCAAAGAAAGAACAAGTTCTTGTGGTGTCAAGGCTGTAGATAAAACATTTGCAAAGCACTGCCTTCTGCTTTTTCCATCCGTGCTGCAGAGGATTTACACAGAGAGCTCATACAAGTGTTAACAAATTATCACTTAAACACCTTGTCCATTGATGGGACAAGGAGTCCTGAGAGAGTCTGGGTGCACATGTGTCAGCAGTGCAGTTTACCCTGACATCAGAGGAGCACAAGATGTGCCATGCCAAATTGAACTAGCAGTTCATCAATCTGGTATCATCCCTTTAGCAGTAGCCAGTAATTGAAGTTTCAACTACAAAAAAAAAAAAAAAAAGTGTTCCAAAGCTGTTGGCATGGAATGCTTTTAGATACCTTTGCATTGTATACATAGGCAGAAAAAAAAATCCATCCTTCATTTTTTAAGTTTCTTATAACCTGAAGTTAATGTTCTGATTTCCTGTGAGTCATCATTTTTCTGAATTGTTTTCAGGGACCAGGAACTATGTAGAAAATTGACTGGTTGTGACTTAAATCCATTGAATCTTTAGTGGAAGCACTTTAGTGGAAAATCAAATTGTATCTGAACCTCATAGTAAATGTGGTCTAGCGGCGTGTAACTAAAAACTGGTCTTTCCTGGATTGGACTGTTCCCATCTACAGTCACAGCATCTTCACAGACCTGTGATATTTAAACCCAGTTTTGAGGGAATAGTCAGTTTTCTAATAAACTATTTTTTCTGAATTAATCAGTATCACTACATCAAAACTCCAGTGTTCATAATCTTCAGCATGCAAGTTTTCTTGCAGTGCCATACAACAGAGGTGCTTGTAGGGAGAGATAGGTATAGTTGTTTGTTTCAGAATAGTTAACACTTTTAGGACTCAGTTATTTATTATGCAGTTGAATCCCTGTCCATTTTGGCATGGATAAAGATAAAAAATGCAGGTTTTTTTTTTTTTTTTTAATTTTTCTGAGAATGTCTGTGTGGTGTTACATGACTCTTCCTGTCTTGAAAATTGACCTAAAAGTGAAGATTAGTCCTAAGAACAATCTGGCTGAAGAATACTGGAGGTCTGTACCTTCCGACACTGGTCCTCTCATGAATACAAGCCCAAAGGAGTGCTTCATGCAATGCTGGTTCCCTTGAGTGCTCAAGAAGCCCTCTGATGGGCTCTCTGAATCATCTGATGTCTTTTGATTTACCCCTCAATGGATTTAACTATGTAAATGTTTAGTACTCAGTACTTTTTAGTGAGGAGATGACTGTTTGTTTTCACAGTTGAAGGAGCAGATCTTTCTGCTGCTTTTGCTCTTGGATTGATTTGAGTTTTTTTCCTTCCTAAGTTAGGCTATTCAAAAGTAACAGTCTTGAAGTCTGGAAAATGCCTGCTTGTTCTAGTAATTTCCTAAAGTTGGAACAAAGATTTTTAAGAGTGTTTTGTTTCTTCTAAATACCATTAATGTAATTTCAGGAAAGGTATTTAAGACAATTTCCTCATTCTTTCATAACTGACAAGCAAGAACTGGCTGTCAGATCCTTGCTGTGAAAGTGGGAATAAAATACCAATTTTAGGATATGATTTAAGTTATGTAAAATAATGTCTGCTTACTGCAGTAAGGCTACATGAATCTTTTCATGTTTTTGATGAATCTCATTTTGATCTACTTTTCTATGTGGTTATTGCTATTATAGATTTTCTTATGCTTTTTCATTTGATAATATTTCACTGAAAATTTCTGATGGAGAAAAGGTACAACTTTCTGTATTGAGGAAATATTTTTGGTTTGGAGGAGGTGGGATATTTTATTTCTACAAATTAGGTCACCTCTTTTAAGAATTAGATGGCTGTAATAAACTCTTATGTTTATTTATTCTAATATTTCCAGGTTGTGTGTTGTTAGCCCATTCAGAATAACAACTGTGTTATACAGGTTTGCTGGGCTCTATAATTAAAAATTCAAGTCTTCTTCTGACTTACTGTTCTAGTTTATCATGCATTGTGCTCCTGAGTTTTGCAATACACAAATACATAGATGCTGTCTATATAAATTATTCTTATTCAACAAACAGCTTAGTACAAAGTCCTCTTTCATCTCTTTCTTCTAGTTGCTGATATTTTTTTTATGAACATGGTGGGCTTTGTTGCTAATGGTGACTAAACAGAAGTTATTTATCAGGGGGCACACAGAATAACAATCTCTTGCTCTGAATCTGCTTTTCATCCTGAAGGATCCCCCAGAACTTTGTAAAATTTGACACTTCCTACACAATAGGAAATACTTTGTTCTCTACATAAATAATTGCTGTCTGAAGGGTAGAATCAGGAGGAAGCACTGCTGACAAAAATTTAGCTAGACGTGTAGAGTTTGTATGTCAGTGAAATGAAAATAACCCTTTACAGTCAGAATGTAGTTCCTTGGCCAGGAATCACATCAGAATGTGGTGGTCTTCTACAGTAGTTGGCAGATTTGAGCACTTTCTTGAAATCCAAGGCCTGGATAGTGGAGAAATTTCTGTTGTTAGTCATTCTCCAGGCATTCATTGTGCTATTGGTCTGGATCCCACAGTATCAACATGCTCATGAGTCACTCAAAAAGTAATACTGGGTTTTGAACATATGGAGAGAGTGTTCAACAGATTTTGTAGACCGTCCTTTAAAGAGAAAGCAATAGCAAAAGCACAAGGACCAAGCCAGAGAGAGTTCCATGACAATGCAATGTCAGTATGGGAGCCAAGTTATCCCAGCAAACCTATTAACTGAACTTCAGGGAATTTCAAGGTTTAAAGGACCTGGAGCAGTTTAGTTCTTCCTGAGTAAGCCTGTTATTCAATGTACTGTGTATTCTCAGGGTTTTTTGGAGTGCTTTATGTTGGTGGTTTAATTCAGGTCCAGACTATTTTTGGTGTATTATGGGTGCATAACAGGTTTGAGGTGATGCTATTTGGCATATTTTTCCTTGTAAGATGAAAATGCTCATTTTCATGAGCATTTTCATGACCTGGTGACCAGGCATTTGGTACTGGGGCTCTGAGACTTTTTCTGCACAGATGGATGGGATTACCCAATGGTTTGATGTGGTCCTCAGGCTCCCTCCTTACCCAATAGTTTGATGTGGTCCTCAGGCTCTGCTTCTTTAGATTGGTAACTTGTCCAGAAAATTTGAGCATCATTGTCCTGAGATAAGAAACACTCAGGGAGAATGTTTTACCTTGCTTAATACAGTGTCCAAAATAATTTATGTTATTACAGATTACCTCACTGAAGTTGAATAAATATATGCAAAACTGGACTTGAAGTGTAGTCAGAGTCTAAATTTCACAAAGTCTAAATAGCACTTTTCTAGCCTGAGGGAAAATTATTTTCTTGAAGAGGTTTGTAGACAGGTCGGGCAATGCCTTAGATTTGTAGATCAGTCAAATATACTGTAGATTACTAGGTTTGAAGTTTCTTTGATGTTTCCTTGTAAGGTTTCTCACAACACTTGCAGACTTAATTCTCCAGGGGTATTTTCTGTCCACATCAGCTGAGTTCTCTACAAAGGATATATTGAGTCCAGCACTGAGGTTTGTCCAACCATCTGCTGGAGGTGAAGCCTTTCACCTGTTTTTAGCTTCATCTGCAATGAAAAGCATAGGCACATCAGATGGGTTTTCTCCTAAATTCCAAAGCAACTATTAAAATGTCAGTCTTCACCCTTGTCAGATATAAAGAAGGGTAGTGAAAAGTTAAAAGTGTTACTGAATTACTGTAGCCTCTCAAATGCGAAGTTCAATCTGCCGAATGCCATAAGGTTATACCTTTTCACAATCAATTCTTTGGAGACGTTATTAAGTACAGAGTTAACGGTCTTGTAGGCATTATGTTTGGAAAGAAGTACATTACCAGGCTAAACATTAACCTGTCCATCAAAGGAACTATTGCTGGGCAGAATCAGCTGTTATGCAAACTGCATACATTCATTTCAGTTTGACAGTGATGAGATGTTCACTATGCAGTACCTTTTTCTTCCAGCCACTTTTTCAGCCTTCTTTAATGATCCCTTTTGAAGCCAGTTTTCCACTCTTTGGAAAGATGTACAGTGTGTATTATCTAGTGCAGTGAGGATTTTAGCTAGCTCTTTACACATAGGGGTTTGTTTGTTTGTTTTTTAATAATTGCATGCAAAGGTAGTGATGGTAACTGAAACCTTTCCAGAAAAGAGGAAAAAATTATTTTCCCCTAGTTCTTCACATTTTTTACATATCTATAGTGAAAGGAAAGTGTGGAAATAATTGATGCATCCGTAAAAGCAATTTAAGTTATGGAAATAGAAGTTTTGTGACACATTACTCTGGTGCATCATAGTTTTAGAATAATTTACAGTTTGTTGTCAGATTAATGGTTGATTAAGCTAGTGTGTTTCTTCTCATGCGATGTGACAATTTTACTAATTGTTTTAGTAAGACCATATCATCTTTTAACTTGTATTCTCACAAATTCAGTTGATGAAGTCTGCCACTGAACAGACTAATGTTGAATCTTTATTATGTCCCTATCATGTATGTGATGGTTCTGGTTTAAGTGTTTTAACAGAAGTGTTAAAACTTATTTGAAATTGCTGATAATAGAATATGGGGGTTTTTTTCCCCATATTTTGCAAGTGTCCACTTTCCAGCATCACTTAAACAATTTCTCATTTCATGAGGGCCAAACTGATCAGGAACAGTGATGGTCTCTGTTTGTCCTTGTGGAACTCATTCTTTGTTTCTATCAAACAATGTGATACAAGAGGAGATACTATGTCTTTGAGAGAGGTGCTTTTCAGCAGTTCCTCAGCCAGGACTTGAGACAATAAGCACAGATGGAAACATGGGAGGTTCCCTCTGAACATCAGGAAACACTTTTTCAGAGTGAGGGTGACCATGCACTGGCACAGAGTGCCCAGGGAGGTGGTGCAGAAGAAATACTCCAAAGCAATGGAGGGTCCTGGGCACATGGCTGTAGGTGTCTCTACTTGAGTGGAAAGGGTAGGACCAGAAGAGAGCTCCCTTCCAAACCTCAACCCTTCTGTGACCCTAAGGTCTCTCAGTAGGCCACAGAAACAACTGGTATGCATCACTTTTCAGACCTCTCCACAGGAAGATACGTACAAAGTGAGACATAGTTAATTTTATTATCTGCATTGTGTCACTCTTATCAGTAGCACTGCAGTTTGACATAACCTTTTATCAGCTGTGATTATATATTTTTTCAAGGCACTCTTTGCACTCTGCCATTATTTAGTTTTGGGTTTTTTTCTCCCTTTTGTTCAGGTAAATATCAGCTGTCTCCAACAGTGAACATGCCCCAGGATGACACTGTCATTATTGAAGATGACAGGATGTCAGTCCTTCCTCCTCATCTCTCTGACCAGTCATCATCCAGTTCCCATGATGATGTCGGGTTTGGCACTGTTGATGCTGGTGGATGGGCTAAAGCTGCAATTAATGAGTCAACAGACTGGTAAGAGCATGGTTTAGTGGAAGGAAAACAGAGAGAGCTGTAGTTGCTTTTCCTTTAGTTACTTTTTTTTGGCTACTGCTAATATTAATTCTTTTTTGTCGCATTTGGATTTTATTATTTTCAAACTGGTAATTGTCCCTGTTTCAGGGAGGAAGTCTGTACAAATATTTCTGGTTGCAGTTTTGTGCATATTTGTGGAAATATTTAAGGTATATTTTTGAGACTATTAATCAGACAATATATAGCTGCGTTATTTTGATGATTTAATTTTGATTTAATTGCTGACTGACTTAGCTTTTGCAAAAAAAACTTCACAAAATTTAAACACTTGAGTTTATGAAAGATGAAAGACTGATTGGAAATTGTAATTTATAAACTTGACTGTAGATATTTTAAAGTCTATAAAACAAATATTTTATTTTTATATTCCATTCTATATCTAGGCCCATCTCAATAATTCTGTATACGTCCTTACTTTTCCTAAGAATGTACAGATCTTTTAAATCTACTTAGAGGTCAAAGCAGCTCTTTGTTTTGCCTCAGTGTTAATGCTTGTGCAAAAAGAACTGGTTAAGATTTCTTCATGGGTGTGAAGAAATACTGTTCATATTGACAGATGATTTGCGAAGACCATGTACTGTAATAGCTTTACATTTAAGTACATGGAAAGTAACAGTTCCACATTTAAAAATATGGAAAGTAACTTTATATGTTTAATCCATAGTAAAAATAATTTTTGTGAGTCTTAGTCATGAGCACTTTAACACATTTTAACATAAGAGTCTTAATGAGAAATGCATTGAGCTCCATTATTGACTTGCTTAAGTTCCTGGCAAAGAAATACTGTTCATTGCTTAGTTAGTACAATTAATACAGATCTAAGATTTAATTTACAAGTCCTGTAATTATCGGTAGTAGTAGCAAAATAAAAGCCCACCTCTGTACGCTGCCACTTCTTGAAGCTAGATAATTACCACAAATGGTGTGAAGTACATGAATTTCCTTATTTTTTTTGTCGCTTCAGCCTGTTATGAATGTATCAGCAATATCTTAATAAAGCATCAATAGCACCTGCCAGCTGATATGCACCTGTCAGCTTCTTCTTTGCTTTAAACTAGTTTATTTCATCTTATATCCAGGAATTGAGTTCTGTATTTTAAGCACTGTTTTAATGATTGTATAAAACCACAATTTTTTCATCCTCATTTACTTTTTTTTTGATATTACAGTTCTTCTTAGGGACAAGTCATACCTGTAATCTGGGCCCATGAAAAGTCCATTTGTCTTCTGTTAAAGCTTTTAGAGATGAGAATCTGAGACATTTAAATAGAACAGTCCCCAAACTTGCACATAATACCTTATTTCTGAGGGAGTATTTTTCGCTGAATATGAGCAAAAGCCTATAAAAGAAAGTAAAAGCCCATTTGAATTCTGCAGATGCCTTTACACTGTCTTCTGCAGTGTGTCTTGCTATTCATGCATTTCTTTGTAAATTAAGTAACAGTAACAAAAACAGGGATTAGATATGGTGGAATTGATCACACTCAAAAAACTTTTCAGTGTGTGTATGAGACTCTGTAAAGGTCTTCAGATTCAATGGCACTTAAAAGAGGTCAGTGTCATACTTTACTATCTAATGTATTCTATTTGTAAAAAGAAGTAAATAGCAGTAGAATTAGATTGTTGCATTAATTTCCTGTTGCTAATGGATGAAGGAAGACTTGTAAAACGAAGGTGCATTGTATGATTTTGCTGGAAGGCAGAAAGGGTAAAACCAAGAATATGGATGAAGGGTTATCCAAACAAGAATGGCAGCTGTTCTGAATCATAGAAGAAAATGTAAGCTTTTCCAGCCTCACAATATCTCCCTAATCCTTGATGAAAATGTTATGAAAACAACGGGGCAATAAGACAGGATTAATAAATGGAATTTTAATAACACTGAGGGTCAGAAGACGGTTACATTCTTTTAAGGATCAGCTGTCATTCCAGAAATCTTATTTGTTAAGTATTCTAGAATATACTAAATTGCATTTGGCATTGCTTAATAACTTGCACTAAATTCACCTTCTGTCTTTTATTGATATAGCTGAAAAATATTACAATGAGGCATTTTTAGGGGCATTAGTTCCTCCTCTGTGCTCACTGGCTTTTGCAGTTGTGGCTCTTCACAGGGACTTTTGAATACTCATAGACAGTGTAGGTGCATTCAGTCTCTGTGATCCACTCCTCCCTTAATTACTAAAACATGCTTATGGGTCATTAAGAATAGAATAAAACAGGATATGAAAATTAAATTCTACATAAGGATCAAATAAAGGTGCTAAGTAGCACCTTTAGTGTGCAGGATACTATGCAAACATGGAATAACAGTTCCCTTAATAGGTATGTGTGGAAGGGAGGCAGCACAAGGTCAGATCAGGAATGTGGAAAGGAAGACTCTAAATGAGTGTCAGTGGAAACACTGGGTTCCAGCCTCCCAAATTCCCAGTTGCTGATGCCATGTCCAGACCCTACTGCTGTCTCTGGGACCTGTGGTGTCCTTTTCAAGTTATATTTGATATTGGTGTTTTAGTCTGCTCTCAGGACTTCAAGTTCAATATATAAATGTGCCCTATGTTTACATGGAAATGATAGTCTGCTCTACTAGAAGTTTTCTATAGGTAGATCAAAGCAAGCTCATATGAAAAAAGAAGCATGCAGCCAAACCAAATAATTTTATAAGTTCACCCTTTTTGAAGAAAGTGTCACAGGATACATTTTGTTCAGCAAGATGAAGACAGTCATTTTAACAAACACAAGCCTGTGCTAACAGATGTTGCTAGAAAAAAATTCTCACTTAGTAAAACTACATTTTTCTGGCCTTCAGAGACAGGGCTGACTAGTAGAGAGCCAAAAACTTCTGTGTGGCCTTGGGAAAGTCAATTATGATCTGATTATGAAAGGTGTTGAAACCCTGTAAGTTCAGTTTGAGTCACTTTGGAGGACGTTTTCAGATTTAGGTGGTTTTTACTCATCTAACGTGTTGCACTGCTATAAATGCTGGAAGTGTATATTGGCCTTGTCTGTTTTATCTTTCTATCATGTGGAGATAATTTTTTCACTATTTTGTGGGAGTGAATGTTAGGACTAAATAATTATTTTTGAGTTTGGTCTCTGATTCATCAGAGCTTTTAAGCATATGCTTCAGAACATTGCTAAATTGCGCAGGCATCTCTGAAATAGTTGCAGTAATTAAATGTAAAACATTATGAGCTTGAGCCAGAGACATTAAAGTCAAAAGGCACTTGACATCAGCTTTATTCACATAAGCTCTGATCCTGCTCCCACTGAAGTATTATGTGCCTGTCACAAGCACATATCTTATTATTTGTAAATCTGCCATTACTAGACTGAATTTCTTCTTGACTGCCTGGTAATGAGGATAGTGATTTTCATCCTTTATAGTACTTCGTGCCTTTGGACACTTTTCCTCACCTCTTTTCACTGTCTTGCGTAATACCCAGGTGTTTCTTGATCAAAGATACTTCTGTAAATTATAGTACATGGCATACATGAACATGCAAATGTTACAGAATTTAAAGTGTAAGTTGTTTTTTGCAGAAATTCGCTCTTTGCCTTTTTCTCACTAGGAATGAGATGTGCAGTATACTTACCCCTTACAGTAAAAATAATTCTTCTGAAACATGGTACTAAACAGTAAGATGTACAAACACAGTACTTTGAATGGCATTTATAGATGTATTTAGAGGTCTCAGTGAGGAAGTATTTAGCTTTTTTTATCCTGAAGTACTGCAACAATTAAAGAGGGGATTTTGAGGGATCATTTTCCTGTAGGATAGATAACAATGGTGCAAAATACAGATTTTTTCAGTATTTTATGCTTTTTATTTCTTTTTGTGCCAGCTGAACTGGAGATCTACATACTATCCCCTTTTCTAGGAGCTGGAAGATCTTTTTGTGAATTTCCTTTCATATTGCTTATTAGCAGTAAGCAATCTTGGCTTTTTTAAAAAACGTTTTTAGCTTGCACCAAATTTTGCCTGAATTCTTGCACTCATGATTCTGCCAGTATTTGAGCACCATTAATAAATCTATCTTCAGCATGTTTCTGAGGCAGCTCACTGAAAACCTGACTCACTGAGCTGAGGTCACTTTAGAAACCTGAAGTGAAGAAACGAAAATCCAGTACAGTTCCCCCCATTTCTGAATCTGTAGTGGATCCATTTTGGCAAATACGTGTTCTGTGGGGAAGCAATGGGTAAAAATATGGTTGTTCGTCATAGCCAGGTTAAAAGCAAGAGAAGCTGTGAAAAATCTACAAGAAATTTCACATATGGAGAGAAATTTTAATGCAAAGTTTTTAAATGAAGAAGTTTAAAGCTCTGTGGGCTTCAGGCAAGGACAGTTTCTATTTATGCTTTACTAAAAATATTTTCTGATAAAGAAAAGCTAAATTACTTTTTTATCAATAGAATAAACTAGTTTCTCAGGAAGAAAAAAAGAACTGTTTTATTCTCCCTCAAATGATTCCTGTGTTGGATTTTACATTCAGATAGAATATGTATAGTGTACCAGATACGTATATCTTTCATTAAAGCTAGAAGTGAAATTCTTGATACTTTTTAACTAGAACTGGTTAATGCAGTAAAACAAATCCATTGTGTGTGTAACTGAATACTTGCAGTGGTGTATTTAAAACTGCACTTTAACGTTGGTAGAAGTCACGTGCTAAATAAATGATTTTCTCTGAAGAGTGAAAGGTTGCGTGATCTTGATATATGTTCGCCTGATTTTTTTCCCTTCCTACAGCACTCTTAGTCCAGATGTTGATCCAGTGCTTGCCTTCCAGCGAGAGGGTTTTGGACGCCAGAGCATGTCAGAAAAGCGTACAAAGCAATTTTCAGATGCCAGTCAGTTGGAGTTTGTTAAAACACGAAAATCCAAAAGCATGGATCTAGGTAGTGAGTGATGTTTTTTCAATTTTTTTTATTTGAACCTGATTTTCATGTTGTAAGTATATAGATTTTGTAATTCCAAACACATTGTGTATGTGCAACTATGTACTACTGCACATAATGTCTGCTTGTGGGTACTAAAGTAGTGACTTGAACGGCAAAGTGGCCTGGGTGTTGTTTGTTATTTGTAAATGTCCATACATTCAAATATCATAGCCCTCTGGATATATGGTTATACCTAAATACAGTAAACAGTATTTATTGAAATGGAGGTGAAAAATGCCAATCCATATAGAATAATTGTGTAAAACTGTACCATGCTGTGGTTCTGGGTAGCCGGGTTTATTCTCTGTCCATGGTTATAATGCAGTTAGCCTTAAAGGTCCTTCATAGTCTCTCATTTTGCAGATGAATTCAGAATTAGAAAATGGGACTAGTCTGACATCTGTTTGAGACCCAAGTTTTAATATTTATATCAGAAGCCTGATAAAGTAGCAGCGGCTAAGACAGGCAATCAGCTGTGATCGTTTCAACTCATAAACCAACTGAGACTGAGTAATTGCTAACAAGCCCGTCAATTTTTCTGCCATTGAATTTAGATTCTGAAGTGCGCTCTAGTAACCTCAAACAGTGAGTTTTGATGGTTTAAGCACACAGAATTCCCTACTCAGAATAATAAAATATAATGCAATTCCCTCCTTTGCAATAGTTGTGAATGTCTTGCCTATAATCCCTAATTCACAAACTGTCTCAGGGTGCAGTCAGGTTGGAGGTATTGACTTGTCTTGACTAGTTGCCATGTGCTAACGTGTCAATAACATATTGTACCTGCCTGTGATGTGAACATGACTGACACTGCATGAAGGTTACTAGTTTGCTGCCATTTCTACCCAGAATGTTTGCTTACTCTTGCAGTTCATTTGCATGAAGTAGGACATTTCTAAGGTCCCCTAACTTGAGAAGAAAATATGCAAACCAGAAGGAATGTTGAGTGCATGTGGGGCATGGGCACTAACTGGGCTAACCGTTATGCATTTACCTTTTAACAGTAGCTGACGAGACTAAGCTCAGTACAATGGATGACCAGAAAACAGGTAAGAATTGACAATAAAGCTGTTGCTATAGAAACCTTGGTCAAAGCAGCTTACCACAATTACAGAACTGCCAGTCAAATTGCATGAAAACATGAATATTCCAGTACTTGCATGGCTTCTTTCTATTGTGAATAATCAAGTCGTACAGAAAAAGAAAATTTTCTATAGAGATAGGTATCTGGGGTGGTATATTTAGCCAGGTCATGCATGTGATTGTAGGCAGACACCTGTTTCTACACTTTCAACTCATAAATATTCAGAGTTGTTTGGGGTTTTTTGTCCTTTCAAAAAAAAAAAATCTTGGAAAATCTCCTCCTAGCTACAAAGTGTAGTGCACAGAGAGATGATTTAGAAGAGCTGAGTGTTTGGCTATTACAGTACTAACACAGTGCTTGAAAATAATTATTTTAATTAGAAAACTGCTGCCTTTGCCTTAAGTGGTCATCAGATACATGTTGTGCATTGAGTTGAAGATTTTTTGTGCAAGTTGATTTGCCTTTGGAGCTGAAACGTGAGCATCGTAACAGAACAAAAGAATATGTAAATAGAATCTTTTCCACATACCATTCATTGTAATGTTTCACAAAATGATAATGAGAAATAGCTTTCAAGGCATATTTTTTTATTAGTAATTAAAATAATGCACCAGCTGCAATTATGAACCTTTATGATTTATTAATAAAAGGTAGCTTTTGACCTATGGAATGCTATTTTAATTAGACTAGATCCAGAGGACACCATAACATTACTTAGCTGTAATTAGGAACAATTCACCTTTTTAACCTGAAAATATTATTTATTTTAGCATGATTTGAGGAGTAGTGCATTCCATACAGAATTTACATTTACTGATTCACAACTGCATCTCTGTTTAACTGGACTTTATAATATGAGTAGGAATACTGAAAAGCTGTAAGTAATCCAGTGATAAAATTATAATTTTTATTTGAACAGATAAGTCTTCTAGCTTTTAAAATGTTGCAGTATATGGCCACAGACTTGCAGCTTTGCAAATTAAGAATGATTGAACAAAATCAAAATGTTTGAATGTTTTGAAGGATTAAAGCCATCAGACTATGAATGTCTGAACTGTGTTAATGGTTGTGGTAATAGTCGGTGCTTAGGAACTGCCTTCACCCCTGAGCATTATTCACATAAAAACAAGTTAAAGACCAAACTCAAAATGATTGTAAGTTATTTATCGTTTTCTTATTAACCTGCCTAGTTGAATGAGATGTGACTAGAATGGTGGAAAACCTTCATGTTCTAGTAAAATACAATGCTTAGGTTTTAAAAGTGTATAGTGGTTTTGGTGGTATCAGTAGAGGGTGGTATGAATTGAGTGTAGCTTTTTTCTATGTGTAACACCTGGATTAAATTCCAGAAAAAGAGGCAAGTTGGACAACTTGGGTGAAAGAGCATGACCGTGCCATCTGGACTAGGCAGTTACATATTTTGTGCACAGCAAATGTGCTGGAAAATTTTTTCAATGCCTGGAAAAAAAGAAAACACTTTTTGCTGTACTTTTCTTTTATTTGTCTTGCATGCTTTTAACCAGGTTTTGTATATAAGCAGTGGATATCTCCCATTACTGAAGATGGATGTGGCTGTTAAACAAACCGCTTGCCGTAGTTTGGCTTAAAAAGTGTCTGGTTCTATGAAAAAAAAGTGCTTCAAATGTGTCGTGAACTATGCTTTAATGAACTCTAGAAGCCAGAAAACTTCAACATATATTTACTTTAGAAAAGATAAAAACAAACTCTGTTACTGTCACAGTTGGATTTAATAGTATTGGCTGAAAAGGAGAGCACACAACTCTCCAGACCTAGTTACTGTAATGGTTTTTAAATTATTTTTCTTTCTATAGTTCACTTGAAGTACCTAATCCTTGCAGTGTTTACAGTTCATCCTAGAGGTTAGAAGTATATTCAGTAGCAATTGAGCATGGCTCATTTATAGAGTCTCAGGCATACTATAGCTCTAGGTGGTTATTTTTCCATGAGCATGTTATGAAAATGAAAAAAAAAAGAAAAAAATCAAATAACCTTTATTTAAATTATTTATTGATTTATTTTAACACAATGCTCTTTAATTAAACTTTTATTAAATGGAATGAAAATGAAACTGGTTTGGATGCACTTTCTTGCTTTATTCCTCCCCTGCCTTCCCCAGATGAAGTGTTAATCTCTTAGTGTCCGAACTGAACTAGAAATGGAAAAATGTATCAATGTAATGGAGCAGATGTTACTAAGTAAATAGACCCACCGATAATGTCCTTCAACAAAGTGTTTAGAAAGTAGACTTTATGCCTTTGCAAAACTGGTTTAATGAAATCCAGAGAAGTTTTTGGCATCAGTTGCAGGTAGCATTTGACTTGACAGCTCATAAAAATAATGTTTCAGAATGAAAAAAAAAAAGTAATTTAAAATGATTTAAAAGTATGTGCTGATGAAAAACTTGCTTTATAGACTAAAATTAGTCACTGGATGAAGCATCATAGATCCTTTGCCACCATGTGCTTTTGCCTTTGCAAATCGCCCAAGCAGATTTGTGTCACTGTATAAATAATTACCATAGGGTGAGATAAGTGGAGGCACATTAAGTTGTTAAACAGTGTCAGCACAAGGAAGAAACAAAGTACATGGGATAGGGAGCAGCACATAGGCTTCAAGTGGTGTCTGTGTATTTAGTGTCTTGTTGGATCCCTGTGTGCTGGGAGGTTATGTGTCCGCGCGTGGGAGAGGCACCGTGTGCTGCCCACGCACTCGTGCATGAGCAGGGGGTAGCTGCATGGCTGGGTGGACAAGGCTTGGCCCCCATCCCCCAGGGCTGGCCAGCTGGGGACACAGGGAGTGCATGTGTGGTGGGCACGGGCTGTGCTTGGCTTGTCACAAAGCCCGTGGGAGATGGATGGGGTGCTGAGCGTGTGAGGAGGATGCGTGGCGGCAGTCACGGCAGGAGGACTGCTGGGGTACAGAGGGATGAATCTACCTCAAAGGTATTTGTTAAAAAAATCATTGGAAAGGGAGATTTTGATAAACTTCAAATTTTAAAAATGATAAAAGGATCCCTTTCATCCTCAGTCATATAAATATGCTTTAGGTAGATGTGTATTTTCCCCTCCTTTTTTCCTACTTTAAATTCTGGTGTCAAAATAGAAGTAGAACTCATTCTGAACAGATAACGCTTCTGATGATTACCACCAGTGCTGTAAAGGCTGGAAGAAAATGCTGACATTTTTGTATTAAGAAAACAGCGTTTTGATGTGACTCATAAATTTTAAACAGAATCCATTTTAAAGAAAGTTTGCTGTTTTTTACCAGGTTATGGGTAAACAACTCACTTTCTGTCTGATGAATTCTAGTAATAAATTCTTAACGCACTCAATTTACAGGGACATCTAACTGTATATTTTGAGAATAGTAGACTTGCTATGAAGCAGCCATAGAAGACAGTGAAGGTATTAAAATATGCATAGCTTTATGATCACACTACTTAAATTGCTTGTGAAAGGAGATTTCCCCATTTTAGATTCTGCAACCTGTTCACATTTGTGTTCATGGCCACCCAAGTTCAATAAATATTCTTATCATTTATGTAATCCATTATTAGTTTTACAGTACTCAACATTAGGTCATAGCCCAGATGGGATATCCTTTGGGAAAACACAACTTGCATAAATACAGTTCTCCCAAAGGTCTGTATTGGGTGTCAGGAAATGGAACTTTTTTTAAATGTTCTTTATGAACACAAATGGGCACATAAATGCCTTTTTTATAATTACTGTTTACAGAAAGTGCTACTCATTATGAAATTAGGAAAAGATATATGAGCACTGCATTTGGAAGGTTGTAAAGCAGAATATGGAATAAGGAAGTTTACAGTAAGTTGCCATGTAAGAGGACACCCTTTCCTTTTGTATATGAAATTGGATCTGTCAAACAGCTGGTTTATATATGATTGTCCAATTTCCTCCTTTTTTCCTCCAAGATGTTGCATTCATTTTTTTCTGTCTCATAGACAATTGAAAAAAAATACAATCTTGAAAAGTAAAAAGCAAAATAAAGTCTCATTTCTTTTGTACTGGGGGCATTAGTGGAGGAATAGCAGATTTTAACAGGGACTAGAAAGTGGAGAGTTTTAAGGGGCACTGTCTTCATTGGAGTACTTTTACTTGGCAGAGAGAATGTCATGTAAAACGTTTGCCTTAGACTTCGGCCCATGTTCAGAAGTTTGGTGATTCCAGACTGTAGCTTGTTTGCACAGCTGGGAAGCCACCAACCCTCCCTGGTCCCAGCTGGCCCTGTGCTCTGCCCCCACCATGCTCATGACCCTCAGCCCTCCAAGTACAGGCTGTGTGTGAGAGGGTGACTTCTTCTAGGAGGAGGAAGTTCATGAAGATAAAATCTCTCATTTGTAGGGGTGCATTAATTTCTGGCCAAGGGTCCAAGCAGCAGGGCTACAGAGTGCTGGGGGAACCAAACTGCAGGAGTTGTGTAGACCTGTGAGGGAGGATTTTTGGTTTATTTCTGTTCACCAGTTAGTCTTATCAGTGGGGCAGCTGAAGGGGAATACTTTGAAAGCTGCTGTTTGAATTTATTTGATCTGAGGGATTTCAATTTAACATAATTGCTCAGACTTTCAGTAGCTGAATAGAAAGTGGAAGCATTCACTGCATTGCTCCATCTCATATCAGGGTTACAAATGACAGGGAGAAGACTTGCCATGCTGCTGTTCAGCATCTCTTCTGTGGGACACTCAACCCCCTTTCCTCCCCAGCTCATACTGAAGAGTTTTAGTAGTGCAGTAGCATTTTCCCCAGCTTAAGGTAACTTTACATACCTTACATAAAGAGCAGTGACAGATGCTGTCTCTACTTTCTCTCCTAATATCTACCAGAATAGGGATCATTTTCAGAACTTTGTATTATTCTGAGACAAACACTTAAAAGAGATAGTTTTCTTTTATTTGCACCTTTATTCACACCTTTGCTTACTAATGCACTGTTCATAGGTTTGGTATTCCTGGGGATTCAGGCCTCGGCTCTAGCTCTTAGGGGTGGCTGGCTGTGAAATTTATTTCTGTCAGATAAGGATACTGATGTAAAGTGGGTAACAGCCCACCACCTGGGACTGTTGTAGTGCCACAACAATTCTCTTTTGTGCTTGCTTTGGGTAGAGAAAAAGTGAGAATTTCATCTTATAGGTGAGGACTGTAGTCTCATTATTTCAGGAAATGTAGCCGTGATGATGTTGCCCCACCTCATCTTGCTTTCCAGTCCCAAGTCCTATGGAAAATCTAGCTAAGACTGTACTTGCACTTTTGAATAAGATCACTTCAAATGAATGTAGTGATTTTTTTTTTCCCTGAAAGATTCTTCCCAGTTTTAACTTTAGTATGAGATGTGGTTGTGCAGTTGTGAGGTGATTTGCAATATGAAGGCGTATCTAAGAACAAAGGCTGTACATTTAGTCCACAAACCTGTGAAGAAAAGTCTGATTGGAGAAGGGCTTTTGCAGAACACTGCCTGGGGCTTCCTTGGCACACCTCTGGACATGCTGCAGTGGCAAGAGCTGCCCTCAGCCCCAGTAGTAGTGCCCAAACAGTCACTCCTCATGACTGCCAGGAGTGTGTTTATTTTCCTGCTGGATAACTGGTATTGCCCATTTTATTGGGTCCTTTGCACTGATTATTGTCAAGCAATTTCACTAAATCTGAGCAAGTCATCTGGTACTTCTCAGAAGCATTTAATTATGAAATTGTTAGCCATTTGATGCAAGTCCTTAAAACTCAAACAAACGGGATGTTCCTTGAAGCCAGAGGTCAGGCTACTTGGCAAGACTGCTACTCTAAACAGTAGGACTCATGCCTGTAATCTGCTCTCTGTTCATCAGTTGCTAGTACAGATGAAATTTTCTGCTCAAGCCAATAATACTTAATATTTTTGTTAGATGCCATTAGATGTGCATCTGTGCTGGTTTTATGAGCTAAGTTTTTAAAGTCCCATGAATTCTTTATCATTTAAATTGAGTAAAATAATAGCAATGGATGTTGGTCTCTCTTCACTGATTTGAAAAGCCAGACATTGCTAGCATTGTCGGTTTCGTTGACTGTGACTTGACATACTCATTTGCTTCTGAGACCAACAAATCTGTGGAGAATTCCCTACAGATTATTGAGAGATGATGTGAATAATGTTAAGTGTGTCCCCAAAGACTTTCAGGATGGATATGCATAATCAAGCATGCAGTTCTCAATACTAATTCTAATTACTTTTTTTCCTCCCCTTAAATCACTAAGGTTCCCCAACCAGAGATGTGGGGCCTTCATTAGGTCTGAAGAAATCCAGCTCATTAGAAAGTCTGCAGACAGCCGTTGCTGAGGTGACTCTGAATGGTGACATTCCTTTCCACCGCCCGCGCCCACGAATTATCCGCGGACGAGGCTGCAATGAAAGCTTCAGGGCTGCCATAGACAAATCATACGATAAACCTGTAGCAGATGATGATGATGAAGGCATGGAAACTTGTAAGTAAACTGTTGTTTTATGTAAAGAGTGTTAATAGCATAGGTTAATTCTGTTAGAAAGTGATTAAAGTAGTAGAACATAATTTTAGAATTTTAAAATAATGGAACTAAATATTTTTTAGGCTTTTTCCCTTCATTTGCTTTAACAGATCGCCACACTCTGCAGCTTTTTTCCTTTCTAAAATAAGAGAATAAGATTATTGGGAATGTGTTTACTTGAATTACTGTGAAAATTTTCTGTAAGATGGCTAATTAATGTACTAATGTAAACTACAAAAAAACAAAACAGACAGAAAGACAAACCCACTAAATTTATGTTACAAAAATATATGCATCTAACTTTGAAATAGTACATTTGTAGTGTTGGGGGGATAAAAAGAAATCATTGTCCTTTAATTAGAGTGAGTAAGGCTGGCAGATCTAATAAAATATAAAGTTAATGATCAGCTATTACCCACCCTAATGGGCATTCATTTACATTTTCAGTTCTTTAACCCGAAGTATGACCCAACATGTGGAGAATGTCATTAACATAAAAGAATCACTTCAAAGCTAACCTTATCATTATTGAACTATGTAAGAATGGGCTGGTAAAATGACAACTCATATTGAATGAAAATAGTATGAATGGTAAATTACCTCAATCAGGGGTTATATTAAAATCATTGAATTTTTAACCTTCATGTTGTACTACTTTTAACTTGTCACACACCAGCAGAATTTTTTTTTAATCAACCTGCAGCTAGTTAGAAGTTTATGAATGAAGATGATGATGGGAAGGTTGAAGTAGTAAAGTAATTAGCCTGAATGCGTAACAAAGGCTTGAAGAGGAATTTTTCACTCTCTTTTCTTTTTGAAGTTTTTTAGTTTCAGAAATTCTTTTTCATAAGTATCATTCTCTAATATTCTTTTATAAGTTACTTCTGTAACACTCTATTATTTTTTTAAAAAACTCCTGGCTTTTTCTTGTCTTTTTTTTTTTTTAATTAATCTGCCTCTTTCTAGAAGTGTTCTGAGGCTGCAAGGGAGGTCGTTTTGCCATTCACTTTTCTCAGAGGTAGTTACAGATGGAATTCTGCTTTGCTTTTCTAGCACATAACAATTTCACACAGCAGTGAGGCTAAATTCTGGTGTGGTGCTGCTGTCTGTCAATCTATTTCTGGTCAGTAGAAGAACAGGTATGAGAAAATGTGTAATGATCCTGCTCATTCTTACAAAATGCAGGCCTGTGGTCTTTTGGGACATAAGACCCTGTTTTTATAGAAGGCCTCGTTTGATGTGAGCCCACTGATAGTAATGTCCTGTTTTGAGGCTTCAGATATCCAAGGTTTATCCAGAAGTTACAGATGGTTTAACTTCAATTGATCAAAAATATAGTAAAACTGTTGTCATGAAGGGCTTTCAAGGTGAATATAGGTTTATGAGATTCTGGTAAGGGGTTTTGAGCTTGTTGATGCAATGCATAGAGAGTAGCAAGGATGTATTTGGAGCTCTTTGGAGTCCTTCATGTTGGAGCAGCAGTGTTGTGGTTTAACCCCTGCAGCACCTAAGCCCCAGGCAGCCACTTGCTCATTCCCCTACCAGTGGGAGTGGGGAGAGAATTGGAAGGGTGGATTGAGATATTGGGAGCTTCATAGGGAAAGTAAGAGCCACACACACAAGCAGAGCAAAACAAATTACTTTCCTGCTACCCACAGGTGGGCAGGTGTTCAACCATCCCCAGGAGAACTGGGCCCATCGTGTAACTGTTACTTGGGAAGACAAACACCATCACTCCAAATGTCCCCCACTTGCTCCTTCTTAAGATATTGAGCATGATGCCTATGGTCTGGAATATCCCTTTGGTCAGCTGGGATCACCTGTCCTGGCTGTGTCTCCTCCCAGCCTCCCATACATCCTCAACTTGCTCACCACTGATGCAGGTACAAAAAAAAAGCAGAAAAGCCCTTGTCTCTGTGTAAGCCTTGCTCAGCAATAACAAAAAAAATTTCTATATTGTCAACCCACTGTTCAGCACAAATCCAAAACACAGCCCCATGCCAGCCACTGTGAAGAAAAGTAACCCTTGTGCCAACCAAAACCAGCACAAGCAGGAACCAGACAAAGCCTTCTGGGTGAAATCAGAATGTTGTGGGGTGAGTCTTCACCCTCATCTCCACTTGGATGAAGTTGTCCCACACCAGTGAACCAAGAGCCATCTCATGTCATGAGACAGCAAGAGCAAGGCTGTTGTCAGATCCTACATGGTAAAGAAGGGCTGAGCAAAGTGTGACCAAGCTGTATGTGTAGAACTGTGCATTCTGTTGAGCTGTGTTCTAACAGCTTCCACATAGTGATGAAACATCTAAGAAGTATTCCAGAAATTTGAAGTGCCAGGTTCACAGAAGCAGATGAGTAGCAAAGCAAATATATTAAGTTGATTGGACAGAATTCAGTCCTCGAGGATTTTTGCTTCTCATGGTGACTGTGGGAGCTTAAGAATTGTCCCAACCCTATGTTGCCTGCTTTCCTGAAAACATGTCTGAATCTGCATTAAAACTCAAAGCACTGCAGTCTGCTCCACTTTGTGTAAATTCTATATGGCCTTAGGTTCCAGAGAATTTACCAAATGGTGTCTTCAGCTGGACAAAGTTTAGGCACATACGAATATGTAGGAGTTTAACAATCTGGTCCTAACGTAACTAATGCCTCACTGCTGCCATAACGACGTTGGCTAAGTTTTTTTAAATTGTATTTAATTATTCCATAATTGTTTGAAATTAGAATGTGGCTTTCTCTCATTATAAAACCCAGGCAAACATGCTGGTGGTCAATTTACTGATGCCCTTGAGGTTGGATCCATTTGTCTTACTTGAATATTTTTGCCTTTCTACAAGTGTTTCAGTGCTAGAAGTGTTTGTCTTCCAGACAGTGACCCACTTTGGATTAGCAAATAATAGCACTGCAAAATATTGCATAGAGGAATTCCTAACATGTCATCATTCCATATACAAAAGCCATAAAAAATACAGGCAGCATATGTGACAAAGGGGCTGACTCTTCTAAATGCCCTTAGAACAATGTGCTATTAAATTACTAAATGTCGGATTAAACTCAGATGGCACTGACTGGTTCTGAGGTTACGTTTTAAGTATCTGAGAAGATGTGTGTGAGTTTTAATGGCTGTAAAGGAGGAGCATTTGTGGAAAGAGGTGTGGGTGTTCAGCTTTTACAGAAAATTTTTTCTGGGTTTTTTCCCTTTTTTTTCTTTTTTTTTCTTTTTTTCTTCCTTTTTTTTTTTTTTGTTTTTCCTTAATACTTGAAATTGCTGACTAGAAGCAAAATGTTTATCTTTAGTGTCATGAAGAACAAGGCATTTTGATTGGGAGAGATCGACAAAGCTTTCTAATCTTTTGCTGAATCTTAATTGCTGGAATCTAGGGCTGTATTAAATATCACAATAAGGGGCCTAGAAGCTTAGTGGCAAAGTAGTTTCACATTAAGTAGCTTTGATTCCTCGTGTGCATCTTTTCCATTTTATGGGCTAATTAGGAGAATAGCTTCATAATACCTGTTTGTGTAGTTCTCTGTAGCGCAGTGTAGTTCATGAAATGACACTAGTGTTCAGTTTAATTGATGTTTAAAGTATACTCCAATTTAATTTTTTGGCTTCAACATCCTGAATGGGGAGGCAGGAGGTTGCAGGAAAAAAAGGAAATAACAGCACCAAAACAAATACATCCTGCGTTTTGCAGTAACCTAATGTCATTACTGCAACATAACAAAAATTAGAAGTTTCATTTGTAGCCTGGGTTTGAATTTTAATTGAGCAACATTTGCATTTGCTCTAAACACTAGTAATTATGTGTATGTTAATTGCAGGATGACTGTGCTGCATAAAAGTGAAACAAGCTTCTTCATGTTGGGTCCTTTTAAGAAAACTGGAAATCTATTTAGTCCAGTAGAGAGGCCAGTGTTTACTGCAGAAGAACAGTATCCCAGTTCAAAGGCCTTAGCCTAAGCTACTAGTTAATTACTAGCAAACTGTGTATGATAGACAATATTAATTGCAGCACAAATGAAGAAAGGAGACAATGTGCAAAATAAGTAATAAGCAAAAGCTTTGTGTCCTGGTTCTGGACTTTTGCAGTAGCCAGGAGGGGGCATGGCCAGGACCTAGAGGCTATTCCATACCATCTCACATCATTTTGCAGGGGCAGGGGAAGGGCTCCCTACCAGGTTCTGTAGTGCAGTGGGGGGAGCAGTCAGGTGTTGTTGGGGGTGAGAAGTTGTGTGCCAATCATTCTTTCCTTGTGCTCTGTTTTATTGGTAGTGTTGCTGTTACTGTTGGTTTTCTTATTTCATTGCTGTTTCCAGTAAATTGTTCTCATCTCAACCCATGATCCTTGCCTCCAGCTGTCCTCTCCATCCTGCTGCAGGGGGAAGGGGGAGGGAGGGGGAGTGATCGAGCAGCATGTGGTTTGAAGAGTCTCAGCAGGAGCTCCAAATCCAGGACCTTCCTGAACCTTGACACACTGTTATGACAAATTGTTCTGCAACTCAGCACAGCACAGGAAACAATACATACTTATGACTTATTTAATGTATTGTTATGTGAGTATGAACAAACATAGGTCAAAACTAATTCATCTTTAAAATTCTAGCAGTGAAGTTCCAAGTAAACAGCTGACTTCAAAATTTGCAGAAATTTCATACACTTTTTTTTTTACTAATTATATTCGTTTGCAAGTACAGTCTTTTAAATGTCTAGTTGAAACAGATTGTAGCTATAAATTAACATGTAAAAAATTAGCATCTCTATTCCAAAGTTTTTTTCCACAATTCTTTTAAAAATAACTAAATATCATTCCAGACACTGATTAAGAAATGCTGTGACCAAAAAAAGTACAAGAACAGCTAGTACAGAGGCATGTGTAGGACCTATTAGTTTCCTAAAATACAATTTCATGAATATTAAAACTGTGTCTGCAGTTGAGAAGGTGTATAATCTGCTTTACTTATAGCAGTCCTTAATTGAGTGCCAAGGCCTGGCCTCAGTTTTCTTTTTTTTTTTTTTTTATTTTATATTTTCTTGGTGGTTTATACTTCAGAGTACTAGTTAAGATTCAAAATAGTTATTAATGCTGAGATGTAATGCTGACATGATATATTTTTCTTGAAATATGTTTATGTGATCATCCAGGGCTGGAGAATATCTATAGAAAACTTGATGCTTGGTGAATAAGTACAAAGTGTATTGGACAGGTCTATAGATTGTAATATTAATGAATAAAGAGTACTTTGCAAGCAAGTGCCAAAGAGAGAGAAGAGATGATATTGAATGGCTTTCAGTCAGTGATTTGTAGACTTTTCAGGTTCAATGATTTACTTGTAAGGTGAAGATGAATGATGACTAAGAAAGCAAGTTTATATTCTACAGTAGTCTACAGATGAGAAATTTCTAAAGCATTACACTCTTCTATTGGCTGTAGAAGAGCTGCTGGGGTCTTGAGCAATATTAGCAGAAAGAAGCAGTAAACATAGGTAAAACTAAAAACCAATTGTTTTTCCTTCTATAAGCCATGATGATTTCCAAATCTTATTGAGTACCAAAATTTTTTTTCTTTTCCGTAGACTCTGTATATATAAAGCAAGACAGTATTTTTCAAATTTTACTGCCAAAAGTTGTTTGGAGCCTTTGTATTCATTGGAACTACAGGAGGCAATACTAAGTATTCATCTGTGATCCTAATTGCTGCCTTGTGCAGTTCTTTTAAAAAGCTGGGAGACGGTTGGAGCCCTTACTTAAATGTGATGATATAAAATGTTAGAGCTCATGACAGTCACAGCTTCACTTGCCATGCAGTGCATGGATTCTGACCTACCAGCTTGAAGTGTTTTATTTCATTCTTACTAAACTACTGAAGCAGTTTTCAGGTTTTCAGTGGATTTTTTTCTTTTAGTCATTTTTCTGTCAAACTTTCTGAAATACATGTGGTCTGTTACATCTAACCTTGGGTGTACTTTAGAACTCCTGATCTTGGATTAGAAACAGAGAAGGAAGATGTCACCTGCCCTTAAAGGATTTTATGTGTTTTGCTGGATGAAATCTCCCCACCTGAACTTCCCAGCCTGCTCCATCTCAACCAACAATAACACGAAAAATAACAATTATAGTGCATGATGTGTTCTAAATGGCTCTGGGAAATGAAGAAGCATAACAAAATTATTACATTACTTGAAGAAGAAGCAAAAGTCTATTATGGCTTATGTTGAGGGTTAACACTCCCTAATGACTTTCATATTTTTATGAGAATATTACTAAGAATTTATGGACAAGGCATGCTGCACTGCTGTTGTTTCTTCCTGCAGATATTTCTACATCTCTCCTCAACTGATTTAGATACTGATACAAAATGGGCCAATTAACATCACTTTGTTAATCCTCTTTATTAAACCATACATTATCCAGAGTACCCATAAAGTACAAATTGTGTTTTGCAGAATGGTCTGCAAAGGTGAATTCCTTGCTTTTATGAGTTTAATAGTTCTAATGAACACTCTTGGAAAACCCCATGTGAACAGATACTGATTTAAAAAAAAAGAAAAAAGAGTTTATTGTGGTTTTGTATATATCCTGCTTCAAAATGCATTATGGAATATACCAAAAAGTCTGCCCTTGTTGTTTGTTTTTATGTAACTGATGTTTCTTAATATGTGCTTTTAGTGGAGGAAGACACAGAGGAGAGCTCAAGATCTGGTAGAGAATCTGTGTCCACAGCAAGTGACCAGCCATCCCACTCATTAGAGAGACACATGAATGGAAGCCAAGATAAAGGTGACAGAAAAAAAACTGGAAAGGAGAAGAAGAAAGATCGAGATAAAGAGAAGGATAAAATTAAGGCAAAGAAAGGAATGCTGAAAGGCTTAGGAGACATGTTCAGGTAGGTACTTTGCCATCAAATGTAGAATGAATTATAAAAAGAAGTTTCTTTTTACAATTATTCATTATATTGTGAATTCTTGCTGAGGCCATATTTTACTATGCAAATCCATACCTGATGTATATAGGCTGACCTCTCAATTTTTGAGCCTGTGGGTGGTGTCATGGAAGGGAAGCAGCTCAGAATGGAAGACAAGGAGATGGCTGGCAGGTCAAAGGAAAGAAAACGCAAAGGAGAAAATAGTTTTAAGCCACAGATTGCTTGGTTTTGGAAACAGTTTTTGTGATGTCTAAGTCATGCACATATCCTTTGACAAGTCAAAACATGGGGGGTTTTGTTGTATTTTTCTTCTTTACTACAGTACCCAAACCTTATGTGTTGGTAAATGAATGTTTTTCTTTATTAAGACTATTGGTATCATGGAGGCATGATGTGAAAGAGATGAATCAGTCTGGGATTGAAAAACAGCATGCTTCTCTCAAGGAAAACAGGAACTAAGTAAGGTTGTGTGCTCTGTGAACCCATAGAGAACGGGTCAGTGAAAGACCTGATTTTTACCAAACTCTTAGCTCTTTTTAAAGGAGTCATGTCTCCAGCAGACATAAGTGATCTGAAAGGAGCAGACTGCTGAGGTACACCCTGCTGTTGTGGGTAAATGTTGAAACATGACAAACATCTTTGATCGCTTGTGGGAAGAGGTGAGAGAGCAAGAAAATCGGTCCTTCTTTTAGCTAGCTAGAGTAAATAAATATATTTCAAAGAAAAAGTAATATTAAGGCAGTGTTTGTTTTGTTATTTAATTTTAAAGAGAGATATCAGTATTATTTTAAATATTTATTAATGATTCTGCTCTGAAAGCCTGTAAGGGGAGCTTCATTTAACTTTCATCCCACTGCTTTCTTTATCCTATAAAACATTAGTTGAACTTGTGTTGTAACTGCACAGGTTCTTGAGAATTGTTCTGTGACTGAGAATCATATTGCAAGAGTACTAAGTAGAAAACCTGGTTAATTAGGAAGAAAAAAAAGTAGTTAATTAGAAATGATTGTTTTGAAAGCTGCTTTAGAAAACATTAAATAATACCCAGCTGTTTGACAGTGTATGCCATGGAACACCAAAGGGTCATAGGAGATAGTCCCACATGTCAGGCAGGAAGAGAACCCTTCAGCCTGGACCCTGTGAGACCCATGGGGATACCCTCATCCTCTGGACATTTGCCTTCCTCAGTTCAAGCCTGGAGCAGAGGAAGAGAGTGTGGAGAGTGTGGAGAGGTGTGAAATGCTGACTGGTTCTTTTCTGCACTCTGTCATTTTTATACAGCAGAAATGGCAGGTAAAATTGAGGCACAATATTCATGATAAATTCTATGGGCTCTAAGTGGTAGAATATTGGATACCTTGAGTGTTGTTTGTGAGTTCATTCAGAAAGTGTTTACAGCATCTAGAAATCTTAGGCAGCTCCGTGGTCCAGACAATGTAACCTTTTCTGTATGCTTGATATAACACTTCTGAAGTCTCTAATCTGGAAACAACACTAATTTGACTAATAGGATGATCCAAGGCTTTGTTGTTTGCTCTTCATAACAGTCAACATTTTCTTGAGGTTTTTTTCCCTCACTACCATTTCTGAGTGAACTTTACTTTGCAGTCTCCTCTTAATTAATGTGAGAGCAGCGCTATCTGGATATAGCTGACTCCTCCTGGATCTGTAAATTAGCTTGCACCTTGTCAGCCCACACAAGTGAGGTGTTCCTGGCAAGCAAGAAAATGCTGATTGAGGGAATTAAGCATTATGCCTCGTTTCCACTCAGTGCTTGATTTGCTTTGTTGACAGGCTTCTCAATAATGTTTGAGAGATGGGCTTTTTTATGTCTGCAAGATAAGCTACGACTTCTACCTATAACATGCTTTGTTTTTCTGTACATTTGACATATATCTTAGATATCAAGTAATCACTGGATGAAGTTGTGTGATAGAAAATAATGATGACAGTAACATTTAAAATTCAAACTAAGATCAAAGCATACTTGGATGTTTTAGTTCTGTGCAACATTGTGATTTCTTTGTCTTCTCTTTTTTTCACTTTTTTCTTCCTCTTCAGTGCTCTAATCTTAAAATAATCTTTCTTCATTAGGCTGTATGGGAAAAAACCACTTGTGGGATGAAATTGCTATTAACTGACATTTTATTCCAGTGTCTGTATTTAGCCAAAAGGCTTTTTGTTGCGTATATGCAAACTGGCAGCTCATAAAGTGGAGTCTGTGTGATGTATGAAAATAAGTCTCCTTGCATTCAGTTGAAATCTTAGGATTTGCTACTGGAATCTTCATTAAACTCTGCTGTGGGATGGAGAGTCCCACTAGTGAACCCTATATTACCTTTATCCTCCAGTATCTACTCATCATTTCCAAGAAATCCCTGGATGATTCAGAAGAGAAGTTAAAATCATAACTGAATCTTCTAAACACCTCCATTGTTTTACTGCTTGTATCAAACATAGTAAAGAGGATTGACACAACCTTGGAGGAGAGCTGCAAACTGCAAAACTGTGTGACTCTGACACACACAACTCCCATTATTTCCTGAGGACCTTTGCCAACACTGGGCTGTGGACAGGTTGGAAGTTCACCCTTCTACCTGAAATAAACCTGTCTGAGCATGTGTGTATTCCTTTTTTCAAATTGTCATTTCAGGGCACAACAGATTATTTAATTAGGTAATTTGGTGGAGAAGTCTCTTCAAAGATGAAAATAGGACAGAAGTTAGCCTAGAAAAGTGTTGAGCAGAAATATTGGTCTATTGGAGGAGAGGCAGGTGCTGCAGTGCTTTGCTTACACCTGAATGTATTTGTTTTATCTGAGTACTTGGATCATTCTCATCTTAGCCTTTCAGGAGGATCGTGTGCCAAATCCTGTGGCCTGTGAGATGCTGTGCAGTTCCTCCTTCTCCAGTTAGAGGGTGCCTGGATGGCCACTTCCAGCTGAGCAAATAGGTTTTGGGAAGCTGATAGGAAGTTCTGCTAGTTTTTTATTTCACTGCTGAGAAGTGGATATATGTTTTGATATCAGAAGTTTATAAAAATCTGTATGCTTCTCCAAATGCAGTATGAAATATGTTTACTCATTTTGAGTCTGAGTTTGTTTATTTGTAAGTAGAGATTTTGTTTCTTGATAAAAATTAATCTGACAAAAACAATCAGCAGTTGAAGAAGCCATTGTAGTGCTGCCTTAAGGAAGAGTCTTCACAGTTTCAAAGAGTGTGCCTGTAATTAGTGCTGGTAGATGTACATTAATTTAATGGGTTTCTGTGTTGTGCGATACACTGACATTCCTCTCCTGAGAGAGAAAAATGGTATATGATGTCTTTTTTCCCCTTCCTTTTGTCCCTGTCATGTACAGAGTATTTTAATGAAAGTGGATCCCCTCAGGATATGAGAGAGGAAGATTTGAGCTGGTATATTTGAAGGTTTTCAATGATGATGAAATGACACATCTGCTGTGGTGCTGCTGATCACTTACAATCCCTGCACTTAAGTCATGCTTCTTCCCGCTGTACAAGCTTGGAAGTAGTTGTTAGATGGGTCACTGGATTGGTGAAGTAAAGTATGTTCAGCAAGTGGTCAGTCTCAGGAAAAGATGTATGTGAGGAGTAACATCTTTAGGAGAAAATGAAACCTCCAAAATGTTGAGAATAAAGAGGATAAAGAAGCAGCTCTGGGTTTCCAAAGGCAGGAAAGGGAATAGTAGGGAAGCCAAGCTAGCTAGTCATGTCTTGCTGAAAATATCTAGGGACAGTCGTTCACTGCCTGATAAAAAAAACACCAAACCTACTGAAAGAAGTAACCCTTGATATGATTGGAAAAAATGGCTTTGAAAATTCTTATGGTATGTTTAGATTTATGTAGGAAACAGTTGATGAGAACAAAAGATGGGGAATATGACTTGTATCTTAACCTGGAGCTTAAGCAAGAAATATCTTCTTTGGGTTTGGAGGTTATTTATGGAATAGATGTAATGTAATTTGAAGCATCTGTGGATTTCATATGTTATATGAAATAAATACATTTTCTGCTCTAGTAATTAATATCTGAGTCCCACATAAACTTGACTTTTCAATGGAGAACATAAGCACAGGGTATTGAACTTCACAGAACGAGACGGTATGCTCAAAATTAATCATGTGCATAGGTGTTTTTTGTATTGGAGATTGTGTATGTTAAGATCTGGCCTGTAATGTTGATAGAGATGTAAAGTCGTAACATATGGTAGCTGATCCTTAATTCCCATTTTAAGTGTTGTAGCATATAGGTGGGTAAATCAGTAAACTGAATAACCAATGCGAATGTAATATCCCCAGATTACCATTAAAATCTAATCCTAATTACATTTAATTACATTTAAAATGATTACTGGGAGCCTTGCAGTGTGGTATCTTCCAGTTCTGTGAGAGGAAATAGATAATTCCATTTACAACCTTGTTTAGCTGAAATCAGATATATTGCTGGCTATTTTTTCCCCCACACAGCTGTTTCCAAGGTGCACTGGACATGTCCAGATTTATAAACATACTATTTGTAGCTTTGAATTACACATTTTAACCACATTAGCCATCTGAGACCACTGACTAGGCATTTGGGAGAATAACCTACATGGATTATTGTTGCTTGTTATATGACTTCCTTGTATTGCCTATTCTGGTTTTCATTTAAATTTTCTCACTGTAATGTCTGTGAGGAGATGAAAAGCAACTCACAGAGGTTATACCACTGATTTAGTAATAGCCTTCTTTCTCTTTCATTTGATAGCAATCTTTAGACTTTTAACTAGGCACAATAACTGAAACATGCCGGAGTTGTGTGAAATACTGTTGAATTATATCCTAATCAGCAGGACTGGCAAATACCTCAGACTTGATAAAACTAAATCTGTGGTCTGATTTCTATCATTCAGTGGCTTAAGAAGGAGCAATAATGACATTTTCCGTGGAAGCATGACTAATAGGACTTTGTATTGGTGAATGACACTTACTGATATATGGACTTAATGGAAAACATGGGAATGAGCTCCGAAAGTTAGATTTCTTTTTTTCTTTTGTGCTCATGGAACAAAATGCCATAAATCTTGAGCCTTGGAACACAGAGGAGGAGGTTAGTGCTTAAACACCCGTCAGCTGCATCATTTCAAATTTGGAAGCTCTTTGTGTGCACACTGGGTTGTGCCTGGGTTTGCAGTGCTCATATGAGAAGCTCGCCGACAGCTTGCAGTGCTGAGACTTTCCTCAGAAGCACTGAGCTGGGTTGTTGGTCAGGTAAATGGAATCTGGGGCCATTTGTGCTCTGGTTTTTGCTTGCTGCTATTACATGCCAGCTGGCTCAACTGTCATTAAGTCCACATCTGCTTCCCCCCTTCTGCCACCAGCTAGAGAATGCACAACCTGCTATAATTATAATCCTAGATGCAGGGTCGAAGCTGGATATCCTTTCAAACTTAAGAGGAGGAACAGTGTCCTGATCCTGCCTACAAGTTGGATACTTTTGATGCACCTTTTCTGGGCTCCTCTGGGCTGCTTTGTCCTGATCCATTTTCAAAGTTTCAGCCGGCCACTGGGACACACAGGATCAGAAAAGCCTTTCAAATGAAATCAGCCATGCAGCAAATTGTCATCTTTGATGCAGACAATTACCCAGGACTTTTACAAGTGTCTTTCAAAGCATTTTCATATTCTTCACTTCCTTCTTTCCAATTAAAACTAAATAAGGGACTGAAAGAGATAAGCTTGCTTGGAAATAGCTTTTCTTTTTTGGAAAGGCAAGCCATGCTCCTTCCTTTCTCTGTTCACTTTTTCACCTTCCTGTTTCCTGCTGCTCGATGGAGGCAGCAGCTTTGAGGAGAGGTGCGTTTCATTGCCTACAGCCCCAAGCACACCGGCTTTTGACTAAGACGTCATCGGGGCAGGGGGTAGTGGAATGGCAAATTTATGTTTCTAAACCAAACAATTTCACATAATCTGTCAGGGTTTTAAGGAATGCAGCTTCATTAAGTGGTTAGTAAACTCTATGACTTTTAAACGAAACACAGAAAGCAGTGGTATGCAATTGTGCAAGGGATATTTGAAGTGGGAGATTAACATAATCGTATGTGGCTTTCTGGTTTGTCACTCTGACGGAAAGCAGGGCTTTGCTCTACATGTTCTTAACACTGGATTTTCCCAGAGTAAATCTTGAACTTGTAAATCTGATGGTGGTATAGTGTATGGGGGTTTGGTTGTTTTGTTTTTTTTAAATTTCAATGGAGTCAGGGCTCTTTTTTCTAACATCCAGAAGTAAGCGTCAGCATGACTTGTTACTAGAGACGAGTTCATAGTGGCTGCTAACATATTCTCCCAGTGTTCTTCCTTTGCTTGTCAGCGACTTTAAATAGAGAACCTTTGACACCTTCAGCAATGTCTTGCCTGCAAAGCAAGCGAGGGAGGCAGGCAGGGTGACAGCTGAGCCCTCCGCCATCCTGCCCGGCGTTCTGCCTCTTCTCTTCCAGGCCTGCTGGATGAATATAGAACGCAAGTGTCAAGGATGACACCTTCTTTATAATCTCTGCAAAGCCAGCCTTTTCAGGGAAGAATTTGTTGACAGTTCAGAGATTCAAAGTCAATTTCAGTTTAAGCTCATATAGAAATAGGATTTTTTCCTCCACCTCCTGTAATAATTGAAGACTAACCAGGCAGTGCAGTGCACTAGTCCATAACAAAGTATCATAAATAAATACTTCCTTGAGACATGAAGTGTTTGTTAGGTGAAAAGCTCTATTAATGGCATTTGTTTTGTTATCTTTCGGAAATGTTCTTTGGAGGCTTAATTCACTACCGATAGCACCTGTACATTGGTATGCATTGTGGATGCTGTAGATTATGTTTTTAAAGCAGAGCCGTCTTTGAAAATCCTTTTTAAAAACAGGAATAGGAATGTTGACTTAGAGGAAAATGAATGCAACTTAATATATTTTTGTATCCGGGGTGACATAGGTGGTTAAGTCATATTTTTGTAAGGTACTTAAGTTGGCAGCTGGAAGACAGCTGATCCTTTTCTGAAAGGCAAAGCTCCAACTAGCTACTGCATTTCACTTCCCAGGAGCAGTGATCTGTGTTTGTGGTGTGTTGGCTGATGCCTCCTGTTAAGTTGTTAACATGTCCCACTATTGTGCAAAGAAGTAGTCATTAAAGACGTAATTATGCATCACTTCAGTGAAAATGGCAAAATTGGAATAAACCAGTGTATGATTTCTGGAAAAAAATACATCAGCATAGAAACAGTTGGTGAGCACCTGTGTTTCCCTGAATGCAGTAGGAAAACAGTAGGTATAAATCTTTCAGAGGCCTCATTTAGGCTTTTAAATTGTTATTTCAGGAAAAACTAAGAGAAACACAGGTTTTGTAGATAGAAGAAGAAAGAAAGAAATATTAGAAACATGGTGACAATGTGGTATAGAAGTCATATTTCCCCCATTTTTAATCTGTTGATGACTTCTGGACAGAAGAAAAAAGAATTAGAAGGAACTGAAGAGATATTGAAAATACTGTGCTCTTAGAGTGATTCAGGCAGGAAAGGTTTTCTGCTTGGTTCAGCTCCTACTCACAGCAGCCCAGCTTCAACTTTTTCATCAGCTGAGTGTCATGCCCAGTTTAGTTTCAAATATCTCCAAGGATGGAGAGTCAGCAGCCT
Organism: Rhipidura dahli; assembly: GCA_013399225.1. NCBI lineage: Eukaryota > Metazoa > Chordata > Aves > Passeriformes > Rhipiduridae > Rhipidura > Rhipidura dahli. Next base: position 684,698 of record VXAC01004752.1, on the reverse strand, counting down.
CTCTCAGCAGCCTGTTCCAATGCTTAACCACTTTCCTGGTGAAAAGTATTTGTCCTTGGTAAGATGGGAATGAGAGACACTGAATAGTTGCTGGTACAAAAAATGTGAATCTATCAACTGTACTTATCCTTCTCATGAATCAAGAACATGTGGATGTACTGTAAGTTTTTCATGCAAAAATTTTATGTTTTAAAGGACCTTTGTGATAGGCTATTATTCTCAGGGAAGCTGCCCTCACAGGACCCAAGAGTATAGGAAGTTACACATCTGAGCCTGTATTTGAGGCTGTGATCCACTCATGACGTCCATGACATGCTAAGTGTTAAGGAAGAACTTATCTATGAAGAGGTTTCTTTTTGTTGTGCTTCCAAGCATCTTACTCTAAATTGTCTTGGACTGGTAACTATTAGGATACTGAGCTTGATTGGTTGATCTGGTAATAGTGTCTTATATGATCCACTGAGCTAGAAGAGGGGATTATTTTCTGTGGAACTGAGGAAGAAACAGTTGACAGAAATCTTCCTCTCTGCTATTTCATGCTACACCAGCAAATGTCACCTGGTTTTTATTAAATTATCTAAAATTAATGTTAGTACATATATCAAGTAAAACCTTAGGCATTTGGAGTTCAGCCAGTTGTGAAAGAAGGAAGTTTATTTTACTTCTGGAGGGGAAGAAAGGGTTCTTTTTAATTTTGCTCATGTTTGGTTGATTCTTTAGGATTTAATGTAAGAGCATAAGCATTTGGTCACATAAGAGTTAAATGATACCCAGGAAGTTCCGGTACCCCAGTACTTTGTCTCTGACAGTGATCAGTAGTAGCTCCCAAGGGTGGGATACCAGAACTGGGTGTTCTTCCCAGGTCTTTCCAGACTTTCAGTGATCTGTAGCGCAGGGATTTCTTGAGAAAGTGTCTTTGTGCTCAAGTACAAAAGACAGTGTGTGGGCATATTCTGTTCTGGGCAGTTTGTCCTGTTACTGATGATTTGGGATATACGTACCTAATTCCAAAATACTCCAAAATTTGAAGCATCTCATATACAAAAATGTCTTTTAGTGATTGTGTAAATGACTTTTGTATCAAGGAGCTGCTTTGGCATTTCAAGTGCCAGACCTGATTGCGCTGCACCTCAGCAGATCTGACTCATTATGTCAGCATTTTATGGCACTCAGGTAAGCGTGTTTACAAAGCAGCAGTAAACCTTTTTGATGTGCAGTAACATTTCAGTAGTTAATGCAGTGTTCCACTGCATATTAAATTTTACCACTTCTGTGCAAACTTACGATAAGCAGAAGTGCAAGGAAAGGCTGTAGATGTTTGTAAAATGGACCCTGCTGGACTGAATTCAAGAACTAGTTTTACAGTGTATGTTTTGTCTAGCTGATGATGTGGTTAATGGTAAATTTTGAAATGTTTGCTTTTGCAAAAGATAAATTCTTAGTTTCTACAAATGTTAACACTTTTTTCAGGACTTTGTTGCTATCAGTGTTATAGCTCCTAGTCCAAAAAGAAAAAAGAACATAGTATAGTTTCATGAAAGTACTTGGTGAACTTGACTAATTTCAATAAATATAATAGCATACTACTGATATGGCTGTTTTTAAAGAGTTTGTATTTTGTGTTGAAAGTATTTTAGAAATGCTATATTGGTAGAGAAATTCTCTGTTATAAATAACTAGTTGCTTCAGTGTTAACTTGTGTTAACTGACTATTTACTTCATAGACTTAGCTTTGTCAATGAAATCTGCATAATTAGTCCTTATGTTTTTTCTGCTTGCAATTCAAAAAATTCCTGGAGTTTGGCAAGCTGCTTAAAATTTTAAGAGGAACTATTTTCTCATTTTAAAAATAGGATAGTACCATTCTAATGTCTCCAGGAGTTTTGATGTTCTGTGGTGTTTCCCGTTTTGTATAAATATGAAATATATATATGCTAAAATCATATGCTAGAGCTTCCAGATACTGGTGTTGAGTTTAGTTTGAAGGTTGATGGATGCTGGATGGATGCTGGATAGGTGAATCACTGAAAATGTATGTAATTTCCTTTTTCATGCTGTGCTGTTATAACTAGTAAAAAATGTCTAATCAGTAACAAAGTTTATGGATTAGCTCTAAAAGATTTGAAAAAGAAGATAAAATAACAAAAATGCATCTAGAGTCGTATCTTTATCAGCAATTTTGAGTACCACAATAATGACAGTAGTATATTTTTATACCGGTTGCAAGTGCCTCTAGCATATTCAACACCGGGTGTGTTTAGTATGCAAGCTGAACTGCTATTACACATTTCAACAGCAGCATACCACAAATAAATCTCAAATATTTCACAATGTTGTTATAGATGCTATCGTTGTCTTTAACACATAGTGCTAAAATCCTGAAATTCAGAGCACAACATGCTGGCACAAGCAGGAGTTTCAGATGTAGTGTGACAATTAAAGTATTCCTTTTTTGTGATGTTGCTGAGCAGGTAATGATACCAACAATATTATAATCTGTAACTGCTCGGACTCCTGGTGTCATCTGTAGAGCTCCAAGTACTTTGCTGGTTCTGTTTGCCTTTTATAACCCCAAAGGAAGAAAACTGCTTGTGTAAGATAAACAAAATATGAAGAATCAGTGCTATTTTCATTGTTGCTTTTTTTCAAGGTTTATTTTAGGCTTTATATTCAGAATAAATAGTAAAATGGCAGTGATAATTGATGTATAATGTGTGCAGCATTGAATGTGAGCAGAGCTGTTACCATTTGAAGAAGAACATCTCAGGAGCCAGATATCTTTGAAGTCAAGTCTGGGTTTATTTTAAACATCATCTGTCTGGGTTTCTAAATAAATACAGGCCTAGTCATTTGCTTTCTATAGTGCCTGAGCATGTAGAAATAAGAACAAAAATGTCAGTGTGTATGGGACTGGTCCAGGTCTGAGATATTCTGTGCTAGGAGCTTATCTTTATGATGGTTGGAACAAAAAAAAACCCCAGCTCACCATCCCACATCTCTTGCCTGTAATTAGTCCCAAGCAAGTCCTGCTTTGTACATCTTTTCAATCTGAAAAAATTTCAGCTCCCAGCTTGGCCTTAAAATAATCAGCAGTGTAAATCACAGTTAATATAGTTATTTCAACTGCTTTCACCATGAAGACAGCTCAAGCTCTGACTACTGGCAGCTACAGGATGCCAGGTATCTCCAGGGCTCCAGGTAGCTCTGGGCAAGCCCTGGAAGCAGCTGCTGCAGGGACTTGCTGTCAGCCTGCTGTCCCAGCAATGATGCACCTGAGTCTTACTGCATCTTCTCCAGAGATGGTTTGTTCTGGTGGGGCTGCTGCAGTGCAAAGTCTCGCTCTTCATTTTTTGCCCAGAAGATACTGCATGTGTAAACTAAATTTTCATGCTGCAGGGCAGAATATCAGCTGATAGAAGAGACAGAGGTATGTGAAGCCAGGAGTGGCATATTAATATTTATTATCCAGAGCTTTGGTTCAGGCTAACCTGTGCCATAGCCCTATCTTTGTAGCAAACTTTCAAAACAATGTGCCTGTTATTTTTCACTCTCTGCTTTTTATGATCATATAGATTCATAGAAACACAGAATGGTTAATGAAACCTAAAGACCATCTAGTTCTAACCCCTCCGTCATGAGCAGGCACATCTTCCACTAGATGAGGTTGCTCAAAATCCCATGCAGTCCTGAACATTTCAAGGGCACTTAAATGAATTGTCTTCTAGAGTTCCTGGTAAAGGTGTCCTGTTGGCATTTATTTGGTTATAGAATTAAATTTTCTTTTTTAGCCACAAGGAGACTTGAGTGGCACTGAGAAGCCCAGAATGAGGCAAGAGACCCTAAACTGTAACCTACAGCCGTCAGCACTAGGGTGCTGCAGCTCAGTGAGGGAAATTCCCTTTTGGTATTGTAGGCGTCCACTGAGAGGAGAATGACAGCTGCACACTTGTCTGGTTCTAGGAATGTTTTGTTTAGACTTGGCCTATAGATCCACAGTGTTGACTGTGCTCTTCTGCTGGAAATTGGCTGTGGCTTCTCTACTTCCTATCAGTGTAAATATGTGAATGAGCCTAAAGATGTGGAGACATCACCTATTGCTTAATTTATTCTACAGTGGTTATTTTCTAGGAAATATGTATCAACAAAGATTTCTAGTAAATGACAGAAAAAGTGCTGACTGATGTGTTAATATTTCTAGGTAATGAGATCTGTAGGGGAAATATAATCTTTGGAAGGTTCTGGATGAACCTAGTAGTTTGATTAACTTTCTGTGTGTCTGTATTAACTTTTACTGATTTTATACAGTGTAATTGCATGACTGCAAGACTTAAGTTCTAGGAATAATGTTACTGCAATTTCCTGGTCTAACTAGCTTGTGTCTCACACTTCTGTCCAAATTCTCTGCTGTTGCATGTGCTTAGTGAGCATTTTTAGTGATTTTCATGTTGTAGCCCATGTTTACCTAAGGCAGGCCTATCAAACAAAGCATTTTGGTTGTAAAATGGAGCTATGATGACTCTTAGTATTACTGAGGGATTTTCTTCCTTTTCTGGCAGGAAAGTGTTGAAGCGAATTTCTCTTGCAACTTTTTCTTTTTATTCTCTTTTTCTTTGACCATCTCTTGAGTGCCAGTAAAATGGGTGGGTTTTTATGTTTCATTAGCATTTCTTATAAGGTCTGCCTTTAGACCAGTACCCATTTTCTAAATTGTACTTCTGTAGGGTTGCAAAAAATCATGGTAACCAGATGCAGTATTTGTCTCTGGCCTGGCAAAGTGTTAGATTTAACAAAAGAAGCTAATAAAAATGTTCAAATTGACCCTTCTCATCATTTGGACTTCTTGGAGCTCAATCAATCACTCATTATTATCAGAGTTATTCACACAGAGGCAGAAGTGCTAGTGTTTCTCATAATCAGCCCTTGAGCCAGACATAATTTGCAATTTGAAGCATTGTATTTGGAAACAATAATGCATTAAAATGAACAGAGCAGGAATTAGAAGTACAGTTGTGGAGAGAAGGTGTCGACGAGCAGCCTCGGTTTAAACCTGTTTCTAAGGATCCTTAGTGGACACTGGCAGTTAGGGGCATGCAATGCAATATTGTTCATACACAATGGGTCCACGATTTTTAAACTGCTCTGTGGAGTGTGAGAAATGCAGCAGCAGAGGTTGCCCACCTTGCTGCGTGGCTGCAGTGGGCAGATGGGGAGCACTGGGGTGAGGTGCTGGCACCTGTTTGGCACAGCGTGAGCCAGACGTGGAGGGCTGAACCTGGTGCCGTGGTGTAGGATTTTACTTTGTCCCAGAAAAATTGCTTAAGCTGTAGAAGAATGACTGCACTACTTTAGATTGTCAGGAACTTGTTCATAGTGGCTGCGGTTGACACTGAGAATTTGGGAATTTTTTGTTATCCCCATTTATGGCATTACGTATTGCAAAGTAGAGAGTTGTATGTGTGCTTTTATGCGTGCAGTCTGTGAGTTAGCATACTGCAGGCTGTCACTTAAGCTTTTTCAGGAGCCTGCTCTTTACTCTGTAAATGAGACCTTATTTCTTTTTTTTTTAGTTTGTGTTTGCAGTCTTTCAGTTACTGTTTAGTCCCTTACTGCCCAATACTGTACTTTAGAACGGGGCACTGCAGTCTTGATAGGCACATTCTGTGTGAGAAGGGTGACAGGAGAGTTTTTAAGTACACTAAATAACAGTACACAATACAAAAATCACAGTACAAAAGTATGAGATTATATATTTGTAATAATAGATACAGAATATACATGTATATAAATGATAAAAAGACTTGAATTAGCTTGGCTGGGTCACATGATGAGGTAGAGCTACATTCTTCAATGACAAATAGCACACAGTATATCGAATTTAAGCTTGGGGCAAGTAACTCTGGTCAATAAATGCTCCCTTTTTTTGAATACATATGTAGCATTAAAGAGCTTTGGTCACAAACTTTACAATGCTTATACTGTTATGAAATGTCCATTAAAATGTCATGTACTACTTCTGTGGTTGCTCCTATGATTAATGACTGTTAACAAAGTTGTACCAAAGAAGAAGCTTTTTTGATATTCCTGACTCCTTCAGGGATGCCACAATCCCCAGTTTAACAGGTTTTGGCTGACCACCATGATTGTGAATTATTTATGGCGACTTTTACTGCACTGTGGTATTGCTTACTGAGTAGATTTGGACATCTCTGTTTGCTGTCTTGCTGCTGTCTTTCCAATAGTATAATTGTAAAATTTTTCATACTTCCTTTGACCTTCTCAGACTGCTTTTCAATTACAGTAGTTGGCAGTAGTTGTTAGAGGTTTTTTTCTGATTTCTTATGCTTTTTTTATTTATTTATTAGAGCTGTCCATGGCTCCAGCTAGCTTCAGGCAATCATGAGTAGCAATGCAAGATTATCCTCTGTTTAAAAACTTGAAAACAGATGGTCTTTCCATAAAAGAAATCTGTTTTTAAAAGTTCCACCATTTTATTCTGGAAGTAAATATTACAAATGCTTAAGTTGTGAAAAGAGAGCGCCTTGGTGTGAATAATATTCTGCCTGTTGTGTCATGCCTTTCAGGAAATGTTATCAAAACTGTTTATGAAAATAATTGAATGAAACCTCATGACATGTCTCTTGGTTTGGCATCATACCCGTTTTCAGTGAAGTTGGGATACTGACTCACAATGACAGGCAGATTACATTTCACTGGCTGGAAACAGTTATGGATCCCATATGTTGTTTCCACTTCTTTCCAGGAAGTTGTTGTGGGAATCACCGGTGCTGTTGTACACGAAGTGGTGCGATGTATGCGCCGTCCTGGCTGCTCTCTTTGAGCAAACTTAGTTTGGTGACATTTGCTAGAATACCCCCCTTGAACGGGGCTTAAAGATGGTTTATTTTAATGTTTCTCAAAAAAGTGATCCAGAGGCTGCTGAGAAAAATGTGTGACTAGAACACAGAAGACCTTCACATGCTTTACAGTACTCAGGCCCAAGGTGGGCACTTCAGAGGGCTGGTATTTTGCAGTTACAGCCACTTTGGTTCTCATGCTTTAAATTTCTGTGTTTGTGGCTGAGCATGTGAGTTTATTGCTTGAAGGCAAGCATCACTGGCCTGAAGAGATACAGGTGTACCTTTTCAGGGTATTCTTTATTTTCACGAGTTACCTGTGACCTTTTGTGATACGCTTTTCTTGGTTTGTGATAGCAGAGTTCTCCAGGAGCCCTCCTGGCAGGGGTCTTCTCCTAAATGTTGCACCAGAAGGATTGCTACTTTATCAATTTTAACATAGTCAAGGAAATCCATGGAAAATGAAGCTATCAATGTCTGCTTTAATTATGCCCACAAGCTCCAGCATCAAGGTGCCTGTACATCAGTGCTTCTATGTCATCTCAGGACAGTGCTGCTGCTGAGTCACTCCAGCAGTCACTGCACCCCCTCCCAACAAGTCAAATTGGATCTGCTAATTTGATTAGTAGCATGTGATAACAGGCTGTTTCTAGAAATCCATTGCAAATATGTAAATGTTTACACTTAAGAGCTTGTTTTTAAAAATAGCACTTGCACAATTTTGCTTGGAATGGGAGGCTTCTAAACCCTCAAGTCATCACTAAAGAGAGTGGCTTTTGTTTGTGTGCTGTGTTAAATCCTTGTTTTTTGGAGTTTTTTAGCAACAGAATGGTTTTGTGTGTCACAATACTATGTTGCAATATAAATCTTACAATTTCACTGATACAGCAGGATGAAAAAGATTACAGAAATCATTTCAAAATCATTCAAGCAGTGTTTACATTATGTGTCTGAATACTGTTTGCTACAATGGGGAAAAGAGCATGCCTTGAAGATAGAAAACACTGACAAAATAGCTCAAGACACTTACCAATTGTTAATTTTTAATGATGGAGTTTTTTCTATTAAGGAACATAATGCTGCTGAACTTCTGTCTCAATCAATTTTTGTGTTTTTTCATTAATCAACTAATGCATGTTTCTTCTGTAGCTCTTTATTCTAATGAAATATGTGGATGATTTGGCAGACGACAATGATCTCATCAGTAACGCATCAGAGTAAAATCCATTTAGCAGATTATGTGTATATTATTTTTGTTATATCAAGGATGCTGATACATACTCTTTTAAACTAAAGTTTTTTTGAGATAACTTGTAAATGTGGAATTTCTGTTGTTACCACTCATGCATCCTTCTTGCTTTGCTTGTTCTATCTGTAATTTTGTCTATTTATGCAAAATCACTGACATGTTCTTTATGTCACATGTATTTTATGTACATTTCACATATTTTTTTATATATATGGTATCATGTTGTAGCTTGAGCTTGTTTGTTAAATGTTCTGCTATTCTGTGTTCTCTGTTGAGCCTCATACTGTTCATTTGCTCTGATGCACTGGCCCAGAGCCACTGAAGGCACTTGTTAGTCAGTGCCTCTCTGTTCGGTGTGATAGACTTTGGATTAGGTCACCTCCTAGTTGGTGACAGTCATTCAAGCAAGTAAGCTTGTAAGTGAGCCAGCTGGGGACTGCCAGAGAGGTTTGGGTATTCATTTTAGTTTGATTAGATTATCTAGAGTTCATGAGGTTTCCTATTTGAGGGTCAAGCTTACGGCATACAGGTCTGTGTTCTCATCTTTTTATTAATAACAGTGTGACAAACCAGTATCACGGGGCCTGAGGATGGTCCTTTCCTCTGATGTGACTTGGCTGTCATGTACTAGAGATCATACATTTAAAAGGTGGTCCTCTTACAGTTTTTAATTTCTTCACTTACTGTGGTTCCTGTTGTTGGCTGAATTTGAGGATTAAGTCTGTGGGTCTGTGAATTTGACTTTGAGCATTTACGCTTATCTTGAAACTTTCTCCAACCCTTAATGTAAAAGGAGAATTAAGAAGATATAAATTAAGTAGAACTCTGGAGTATCTTGGCAATTACAGTGAACAAGATTTCAGCTGCTCTCTTTCATCAATTTCTCACACTCCTGGACAGACAGGGTATTTTTAATTTACAACCTGTATTTCAACTAGTCACAGAAGTTTTTTCTTTGCTTGTGCCACTACAGAATAAAATTAAACTACATTTAACTATACTTTTTATAAAAGGGTTTAAATGAGAGACCTACTGAACAAACAAGCTGTTACATGAAGTAAACATTGTTAGTATTACAAAGAGATTATTCTATAACCATACAGTTTGTATCCTCAAAGAAGTACTAAGCTATATCTATGAAAGCATATGTTTATTAACAGAATAGTAATTTTTTTGTTACTCGGGGTTTGGAGGAAAATGCACACTTCTTTTCTGCTCTTTATTTGCTACCCTGTGTAATATTCCCTGCTCTGCTTCTAAGAACTGAGATAGAGGGAAGTGGTGGCCACAGGTCACTGTTGTGCTTTGGTGGCTGCAGGTGCTTCAGAGGAGCTGGTAGGTATAGCTCAAGCTTTAGCATGAGAACTGTTTTCCTCATGAATATGGTAACTTGGTGAGGCAGTAGTGTGCAATTTGGTTGCATGTCATGTAGTAGCTCGTGTCTGTGCATTGGTGTCTCATGCAGTGATTTAGGCTGGGCTTTTATAGCTTGCAGTCAAATTGTTGGCACTGAACATAGCAAAAGAGCTTGGAATTAGATTGTCAAGACTGTCTGAACGTCAGTGCCACAGATGCTCCTTTTCTGCATGGTTTTGGTTTTTAATTCCAAAATTAGTAGTTTCTACCTTTGTTTTTAAGCACTGTCCTCCTTTTCACTAATGTAAGGAGCCTTGCTGGCACAGATGCTGAGCAATGGAGTTTTCATGTACGTATCAGAAGGAAAGTTATCATTTCATTTGCATTTTTAAGAACTCCAACAAGTATCCCAGCAGCCAGCCCCCCAGCAGTGAGCATGAGACCATCTCAGGTTCAGACAAGCGCCTGAAAATCACCAAGTGCTTGAGGCACTCCAACCAGCTGCATGCAGCAAAGAACTGCTCCTGTGTCTGGGGAGGGAGCAGCCAGGGCTGGGATCACAGCACTTGGCTGTATCCTCAAGGCCTTGCAAAAGCCTGGAGTCTCTCTGGCACAGGAGAAATGGATGGTGATTTCTGTTTTATAAGGGAGAGATCTTTGATTGCACTTTGTGAGTTTCAGTCTTAGGTTGTTCTCAGTAAGTGAGAAGTCACTTCAGTTGCTGAACGTAGTATGTGGGTGTGCCAGGCCATTCAGTGTATGGATTATGGAAAAAATAGAATTGGAAGCAGGAAGGTTCCAAATTTGCCCTGGGTCATGTATGGGACATACATCCAAAATCCATGTCTCCTTCTTTTTGAGTACCTGAGCAGTAAAAAATAAGATTCACAATGATGCAAAGCCTGGTGGCTTGTGGGGAAAGTGTCACACATGTTAATGTTCATGGGGCAAGTCAGGGAGTAGACCAGTTGCACTTAGAAGGAGGTGAAACTTCTACATAGGTAAGCCAGATCTTTGCATTGAGCCAGTGCATTCAATTCAGGGTGTTGTAAATACTGGGAGTAATTCTGGGGACCTGACCCAGACTTTTGACTCACACAACAAAACAAAGGCCACCAAAGAGCAGCAGAAAGGGCTTCTGGCTGTGGAGACAGTGCACAGTAACTGTGGGATGTTTTGAAGGGACATTACATAGACTGCTTGAATTTCTCTGGTCTGAATAGTCTTTTTCACTCTTAGACACTTAGTCTAAGTGTTCTGTTTCTATTAATATTCATGAATAGGAAACATAATTTATATGAGTAGGAAACATGTACCTGAAGAAATCAGGACAGGTGATTTTCAATAGCTCTACACCAGCATAGTCATACCACAGTGCAGCTGATGGAGTTCTAACAGCTGGCTTTAGTGGTGTGCCTTAGCATTGCTGGATGTTTCATTTCTGTAGTTAAACTTAGCTTGAATATGACTGTTAAATAAATAATTTATAAATGTCTGTTATAAATTTGGTGGAGAGGATGCTGATTTGGGCTGTGGGTTTCATTATGGCTATAAATCATACTTCATGAAGCAAACACTTTTAATAGAAGTAAATAACAAACACATTTATTGCTAGCAAGAGTAATCTTACCAAAGACTCTGAATGTTTGGAGTGGGGAGTGTTGACTGCTCCTACAGAAATAAAGGAGTTGTGTGGGGGTGTACAAATGTATCTCCATCACAGCTCTTTTCAGCACCTTTCTCAAGTGCTTGGTGGCTCTCAGCATCTTCTTGAGATGCTGTCTTAGCATTTTCTTTGTGATTGTTAAGCCACAATTAACACAACTGTGCACTGTGCTAAAAACATGAAGCCACAATCAGGGAGGGGGGAGGATGGAGTTTGTTATTCTGGGTTCCAGGGTAGGGACAGTGCAGTTAATGTTGCTGAACTTGTTACAGGCAGTGGTGATTATGGCAGATATATCACTTCTGTGGGGACAAAGTCCAGAGAAGGCACCTGTGCAAGACCACCATGGTTCACACTCTGCCAGGCTGTCCACTGCTGGGATGACCACTGAGCTTGTCAGAGATGGGCCCTGGAAAGTCTGCCATCAGAGTGGGAACACTATGGCCACCCTCTGAAATGCCTGGGAAACAACCAGAGCTGTCTTCCAGAGACTTTTATCAGGATGGCCCTCAGGGGCAGAGGGAACATTAATTCCCAGACGATTGGAAGAAAACCCTGAAAGAGAAGAAGAGTTGTTGCCACAACTTGCTCATGACTCAAAGCAAACCAAGCCCTGGTGCTGCTCCAAGGGGTCCCAGTGTGGTGCCTACCTCTGCCTCTGTGGGAATGCACACCAGCCCTGTGTGCTCTGGACTTACGTGGTTGGATCTGGAAATGCAAACCATTGAATTTTGCTAGGCTTGCATTACATGTTAACATTAGAAATGCTCTCCCCACAATCGTGCAGCCTGACCAGACATTTACTAGATTGCTTACAAGGATTATTAGAAATTTCCTGTATACTTTATTTTTTTAATAAGGTATTGATTTCACTATATATCTGTTCATACTTGGAATGAATTGATTTATGGTGGCAGAAATTCTGTTTTGCTGCCAAAACCTAATGGGCAATAACTGATTCAATTTTTTTCTTTTTTTCCCCCCATTTTTTAAAACCACAATTTCTTGTCAAAAATAAACTGGGTACTCCAGAATTTAACTCCTTTGTTTTGCCTGACATTTTAAATGGGTTGAGGAAGGACAGGAGACAGAAGCAAATGTGAGCATCCTAAAGATGCTGTGGTAGAGTGCCACATATGTTGCTTGTCTCCTTACAGCTTTGCATGTTCTGTCGGTCAGACCCATGCTGCCACCTCAGGCACTCTCTGTGTGTCAGGGTAGAAAGGCTCAATTCCACTGTTTTTCTGCCAAAACTCCTCTCTGGGCTAGAGGTTTTGGGGCTCTTTTAAATTAACCAATCTCTTATGTCTGGTGTGCAATATCCAGAGCTTGATTTGAATCTCTTGTGTCATATATGTAAATGCTTTGTATAATGGTTTTGACTACTCTCTAATAAATAGGTGGATGTTTTAAGAGGTACATGTTGGTATTTTGAATAACTGAATTTAAGTATGTCAGTTTTATGTATAACATTATCAAATCAGAGACTTTAAGTTTACACCCTATTTTGCATTTCTTAACCCTGTCGTGTCCACTGCTTATCCCTTTTCAGGTTACTGTAATAATAAACAGTTTTAGTTTTCAGATGCCTGAATTACTTTGGAAATGAGCAATCTGTGTGGAGAACGGGCACACACTTTAAAGTTTATGTATATGCTCCTATGCTGCATTTTTGTGTTTTGGTTTTAAAGAGCTGCCTTAAGAGCCATAAACATGATTACACAATATAAATAATATCTCTCGACTGAATGGCCAGAAATTAATCATTCTGCAGGGTTGCTGTGTGGTATGTCTTCAAGCCACACAATTACTTTGTCCTAGAATCAAAAGGAACAAATGGGAAAATATTATAATTGCCTGGTGAACTCTAAATATTTTAAAGATGTTACAATAACAGGTGAGAAGGAAGCTTTAAGAACTCTATGGTTTATTTCACTGTGAGCATTTGTGGTGTCCTGTTGGCACTATTGCTAGGCATGTTTGATTACAAGTCTCATTGCTCTAATTGCACTTTTGATGTGAACCTGAGTGTGAAGGGCCACAGTGTCAGTCAGGTCTCAGATGATGTTTGGTGTAAAAAAAGTAAAATTCTTGCTGCTTTTGGTGTGATAAATGATGCCACATTTAATTGGTGTATATACTGTTTAACAGATACGTGTGAGCCCTTCTGCCTTAAATAGAAAATTTTCATCTAAAGTTTAGATCTATTTAAAGGTTATATTAAAGTGTTTGTTTGGTTCGCTCTATATGAAAGTCATTCCTTCCAGAATAGGTCAGAAATGTCTTAAGAAATATGAATAATTTTGTCCTAATAATAACTCAGTATCTCAAATGCCAAATTCTTCACTCCCTGAAAGTTTAAAGAAAACAGTGGAATGTGCAAATGTGGAAGAAACCTAATGCATTTGAAACTTAGCCTTTAGAGGGGAAGAGGAGATGTGAAGAGGGCAAACTCTGGGTTGGCAGCACCCGTCTCTGTCTAGGGCAGCCCACACAGCTCCATCCCTCCACTCACCCTCCCACACTGGAACACCCTTGAGGAAAGAGTCATGAGTAATAGAGTTAAAAAAACCCCCTGGTGCTGGAAAAGAATAAATTGAGTTTTGAATGACGTTCTGTGTGTGGTGAAATAGCCCTTGTGGGGTGTGGGGGTGCGGTGCTGCCCCAGAGCTGTCAGAGCTGTGGGTCCCTCTCCCCTCATGTTCACGTGGGGAGGCCTTCTCTTAATGCAACCCTGAGCTGTGTCCTTGGGCAGAGATGGTGTTCTAAAACATTGTTTGACTGTCTGTTTAAGAACAGTGACCCCAAAATCCTGGCATAAAAGAGAAATGTGGTACAATTATTGTTTTTTTTGTTTGTTCTGTTCTTCAGTGAGGAGTTCTATAAACTTTTAAGAGGAGTAAAATAAAAATAAAAATCAAAAAACTTATGTGTAAAAAAAAAAAAAAAACAAACAAAAAAAACCAAACCAACAACCCAGAAGCAGCCTGAAAATTTTAAATATTGAGATTTTGAGGTCTTTGCACTTTCCCTTCCTGGTTTCCCAGCAGTCCTTCTTGAAGAACTCTCTTTGTCATAGGAAAAGGAAAATACAGTTTTGTTCATTTCACAAGTTAGATTCTTTTTTTGTGTGTTATTAACAGGTTTGGCAAACATCGCAAAGATGACAAGAGTGAAAAAACTGGTAAAATAAAAGTGCAGGAAGCTCTTACTTCAGAAGAGGAGAGAATACGAATGAAGCAAGAACAGGAGAGGTAGACTTCAGTATTTGCTTAAACCTTGATAGAGAGAGTTTGTCTTTTAAATTAAATAACTGAAGTTCAATTTTCTCTGATGAAATTTCCCACATGTTGGTATGTTTATATACTTTAAATAACAAGACAAAGCTGGATTTATTTTGGACATTAGTATGAACAGCTCCTTTGGCTGTGTTAAGCATCTTTTATAGACCCAGAGCTCCCTTTCTTATTGAGGGAACTGAAGTAATAAAACGAAATGCTTTATCTATATATTCTATAACTGATTTTATTGACATTTTCAGAAAACAAATATTTATATAGAATGAAGTATGTTTTGTATTTTTCTTCAAAGTTTTGCATATCTAGATTTTTCAATGATAAATTTAGGAGAAACCTAAAATTATACTTAGCAGTATATTTGTCACTGGAGTTCAGTCTATTTATGTGCCATGCAGTCTGTTTATGGAATGATATGTATATTAAACTGCTAATTTTAAAAATGAGTGGTGAGTACCTCTATTTTTCCTTGTCAGCTTCCCTTAACATAAAAAACACCTATGTAATATATATGTCATATGCTCTTCTCAATATTTCCAGTCTGCTTTTCATCCTGTCTCTTGTAGTCCTGGATATTTGGGGCCTAGACTCTGGTGTCTCTCAGATCAATTTAGTCAAAATCTTGAAAAGCTTACGTTTTCAGTTAACTAATACTGGGGAATGTGAGTGGAGAAACAACCTCTCTGAGTAGACATCAGTAAAGAGACAAACTTATAAATTTTGCTATTTTATTATCTCCTATTAGTTGTAGACTAATGAAAGAATAGATTCAGACACAATTAGGAGTGAAAGTAAACTATACATTAGAATTATTTATCTAAAAATCATGCTGTAGCTCAGCTGTAAATTTAGGATTGATGCAGGAACTCTGGAGGGATATTTTCTTTTCCTTGTACAAGATATATCACTAATTAGTCATAATGATCTCTTCAGTCATCATCTCTGGTCTTCTGCAGAAAAGAACAAAAATTCATGGATGATGGCTTCATCATTAACAGCTCAGTGTAATAGAGAGCCACAGTAACTCTTGTGCAGACTCCTCAGTTAAACGTAAAATAGTTTGCTTTCTGTTCTTTTAGGGTTGAGTGATTTACAGTACAGTTAAGGCAGGCTAGGAGTGTGTGTTTATTAGTTTAACTTGTTAAACTCCAGAAACTTTTCATTTGTGACCATCTGTTTAGATTATGTCATGGGAATTTTTTTGCTCCTTAGCAGATACACTATCATAAACTGATGTCCATCCATTCTGATTGTAGAAGGCGGCTGGATTACACTGCCTGGATGTTTTTTACTAGTCTGATTGGTTTTTATTTTCTCTTTTTCAACAAAAGTGAGGAAGGGTCATTAAATTTGTTCCCACTTTTAAAAGTAAAGTGTTTGCAGATTAAATGGTGAAGAGGAAGACTGGAATTGAAGGGAATAAGTGATGAGGGTGTTTGTGCAGCCAACTTCCCTTCACATGGATGGAGCAGGCACAGAGCTCCTGCCAGGGGTGCAGAGCCATGGAAAGCTGCCTGGGTTGCTTTGGCCAGCTCAGGGCAGGGGATGGTTGGCCAGACAAGCACCACACCGTGCCTGGGCTTCACACACTGCTGCGCCCCAGCTGGCCCTGAGGGTTCCTTACTGACATGAGGGCCCCAGAAAAGCAGCCTTTTACATTGATAAAAGGAAGAAAGACTTGACGCCTGAGTTAGTAACATTTTCTCTCTCTCCATTCTCTCTCTCTGTCTCTCTGTGTCTCTCTGTCTCTCTCAGTAAGAATGGTGAGAGTATAGACTGTCCATGTGATGGTGTAAGAGAGGTTGCAATAGTCACGCTGGGTACCAAGGTAGAACTATGAAATTATTTGTAAAGCCCCCAATGCATGGAGCAAATTCCTAATCCCTGTCCATCAAGTTATGCTAACCAATTTGAATCTTTTCTGGAATCTCATTCCTCGTGTGTCATAAAAAACAATTTTATGTGTTCACTGAAACTGCAGAAAATGCATGTGCCAGAACTTCATAACAGCTTGATGTTACAGTAACATGGGTTCTTCTCCTCCCACTACTCTCTTTCCCTGTGTATTTGCTTTCCTTTGTGTTATGTCTATAAGAGAATGCAACTTCTTTGGGGTAGTCGCATGTACAACTAATAAAAGATAATAAAATAGCAACCAAATGTGTGAGGTGCTTCCTTATGTTTCTGAAAAATTCAGATGTTGATTTGGTCCACAGAGATGAAATATTTTTGCAGTTAGATTGCAGAGTTTCCTTTTGATCCTGTAAAATAATGATGTTAGATACATGCTGTTAATGAAGAGTACTCTTGCAAATTAACTGAACAATCCCTCAAAATGCTTACTAGGAGACAGAGTAAAATATTACTGCCAGTGTTGGCTCATAATGGCTGCTATTTTAACTTTGTTTTCTGTGGGTTTTTTTCTCCTCAATTTTTTTATCAGTGCAATTCACTTGTTCTATTTTACTTGGTATTTGATACTATATACCTCTAAAATGATGCAATGCTTTGGGGAAATAGGTAGGATTTAATGAATTTACTATGTATGAGAGGCTAGGAGCAAAAATCCTTAGGGGGGTCAGAGAACAAGTGAACAGCCCATTAAAAAATCAATCATGCCCACAATTTTATGGAATTATTATGCCTTTACTTTATAATTTTAATAGTATTGTGCTTACAGTAGTATTTTCTTTAAAACCTAGTGTTCATATGGATTATGAGACAAATAAGAAAATTAATGCTCTTCAATTTACCATGATTAAATTAATAAAATGGCCTTTTATAAAAATACTTTAATAATAATATCTTGATTTTGTGATTCTTTGATTAAGGAGTGTACCTCTTAAGCTGTGTGTCTCTTAAGCTACATCCTATATGTGTTGGATATAAATGTATATGGTGCAAGTTTACTGACAATCTTTAAGTAAATTTGAACCCAAAGTGAAATTATCTAGTTGAAAATACAGCCAGCATTCAATGACAAGGAATACTGGAACAATTAGGGGTGTCAACTGATGAGACCACCCACTAGTCTTACCAAAAATTCTGTAAACTACTTGCTATTTGTAAGTTCTCCAAGTGTTGGAATAACAGTTCACCCAAGGCCATAGAACATTGTCCCATGTCACTATGCTTTTTGTCACTGGTTTACTGCACAAAAACAAGTCTGCTTGCATTATCCTTGAGTATCTGCCAAGCACTGCTCTGAAAATCTGGCTGGGCTCTGCTGTGCTGTTAGAAAGGGTTCTCCCCAGCAGTGGCACCAGTCAAAAACTCGAGGCAAGATTAGGCAGTAGGTTTTCTGAAGGTGGCCTTGAGTCTCCTAAGAAAGAGTCTGTACTGCAGTCTTGAGGAAGCTGAATAAGAACCAAATTGAGTTGGCTCTGCTCCTGTGCCAGATCACAGCTGTTTTATGTATATATTAATTTGGGGCCTCTCTTTGCTGTGTGGTCATCTTGTCTATCACTGGACTGCTCAAAGTGGGTACCACTGAGATGCTGCATTCATTCAGGCTGAGAAAACAGCCCTGGGTCCTTTGTGGTTTTGTTGTAGAAAGTCTTTTATCAAATCCAGACTCTCCTGGTCTGGTGCACCTGTGGTTTGCAGTCTTCCTAAGATCTCTTGGATTGTACAGACTGAACATGCGTGGAATATCTTGAGCTTTCAGAGATGCTTCCAACTGCTTATAGTTTTACATAAGCACTGCAATGTTGGATAGACTTAAAAGTAGATTTTGAAACTTCTGTCAGTGACCAAGGGGAATCAGTTCACATGGGTGGTCACCTTGTGCTGTGCTGCTGCATCAAAACCTCTGGAAGCCCACAGACCTTTCTAATCTAGAAACCCTCTACAACTGGTCTTTGAGGGCCTCCCAGAGTAGCTTTGCTCAATATTTATCCAATGTGTCCACTGATATCCTGCAACCTGTCTGCAGAAATGTTTTCTGAGTTCTTCAAGGCCCTTTAGTGTAGTCTCTTTCTTTGGAAATGTGAAGATGGAACTGTTTAGAAAACCTACTGCTTTTGTCTTCTGGCTGTTATTGGTGGCTCTTGGTGGAGAGAGACATTCCTCCAACAGCAGGTTCTGATAGCTTTGTTTCTTCCTCTTCCACCCTTGCATTTTTCCTTCTGTTTCATTTTCTGCTGTTTTGTTTTGGGCTTNTTTTTTGTTCCTTCTTTCTTTTTCTTTCCATTTCAACTTTGTGTTCATTACAAAATAAATTGTCGACAAATCCAAAACCTTTGCCTGTGGTCTTCCCGTCTCTAGCACAGGCATATGCAGTTCTTGGCACACACGGCAAGGCCATATGTGCTGGCCATGGTCAGCCTTGGACCGACTTCCTCTAGCCAAGAAAGTTCTCCCTGACCTGAACAACTTCACTCTGTGTACCTGGGTAGCAGATAACAGAGGAATGAACTGAACGCACCTCTTTGTGAAGTATATAAGAAATTCATCTGAATCCAGCGTGGTTCACTGCTGGATAATGCTTAAAAGATGAAAGTTGAAATTCTCATGTAATCTCATGATTCAGAGTTCGTGATCCATCTGTGGGCAAACAGTGCTTATGCTGTAATCCGCCTCTAGAGGCACTTCCTCCTCTTGGAAGCAAAGTCTAGAGGATGTTTTCTCTGTTTGGTTAATACACTGATTTAAGAGCTTTACTAATGTTCTATAAATCTCTGTGTTACCATAAAAGTGTTTTAATCTTCATATTGTACTCTTCCTCAACTTCCACTGAAATGGATGCAAAATCAAGTGCTTAAACACCTGTGTTGGGAGGATCAGTCTTGAGGAGATAAGGAGAGACCTTTTGGGAGAGAATAAAGTGTTGTGCTGGTGGAAGCGCGCTGGCGGAGGCTCCGGAGATGCTGGGAGGGCGATAGAGCGGTCAGATGGGGGCCTGTGGAGCCGGGGGCTCGCTCTGCTCTGTAAAGCAGCTGCACGATCCCAGCCTCTGCTGTGCTTGCTGGAGATAACAAGGCAGAGCGATACCGCGCTGGGTACGTGCATGTGCATAGTTCCCGTCTGGACCAGAAAGCTCCCGCTGTGCTGGTTTCCCCCCTTTCTATTTCGGCAAACATGACCTTTTGTTCCTCTGGGTTACTAAGGGAGCTACATTTACATAATTCCGCCGTCGCTGTGCCCCCAGTGCCGCCAGTTGCCCGGCCCGGGAGGAGCCTGGGGAGCGGCGGGGCCGGGAGGGGGAGCTGCGGGCTCGGCTCCGCCGGGATCGCTGGGTCCGGCCGCGCCCGACGCCGGGTGTCAGCTGGGGACAGCCCTGCCGGGCGGCCGGGGCGCTGGGGCGGCGGCGGAGGAGGCGATGCCGCTCGGGGAGGAGGCGATGCCGCCCGGGGAGGAGGCGATGCTGCCCGGGGAGGAGGCGATGCTGCCCGGGGAGGTGGGTCAGGCGTCTGTCCTGCGCTGGCGGATTTGCTGTTACTTTTGGAGCTCAATCAGATAGGCTGACAGCGCTTTTTTGCGTGGATGTAAACAAGGCTGAGAGTAGAGTGGGTGTCGTTCACGCTTTTTTTTTTTTTTTCCCCCTAAATTTAGAAGGAAACATTCTGCCTGTTCATTAGTAGTTAAAATAAGACTGATTTTTTTTTTTTTCCCCTGAAGGATTCAGTTTTTCTATAAAATGCTTCCTGTGTTATATTTTCCTAAGGGTATATGGGTCTTTATCTCTAACATGTAATAAACTTCTCTTCATCCTTCTCTAGTACCATTAAAGCCACAAGCCCTTTGTTGTAAAAGTATACTAATGAATAGAAATGTTACAACAAGAACAGAAGTCTTGTGTTTTCCCTTCATCATGCATCATCCATTTTAATTAGACGAAAGGGTGGTGAGTACTGTGACAAGAGTCTGGAATTAAAATCATTAATTGATGTCAAGCTGACGAGAGACTGCTAACATGAATTTACTGACAGCAGGAAAGAAATTAACCTTATTACTTTATTTAGTACATTGGGACTATTTATTATATTTTCCTATGCAAGTTCAATGTGTTCTGTTAGTGATGATAGAGAAAGACAAATAATTAATAAAACCTACATAAAGTTTTATTACCTCCTATCAATGACATTTGGATGAAAACCACATCAATAATTCACAAAAAAACAAACCCACCAGATCCTTCTAATCAATGTAACTCATCAAAACTGTTGCAGCAATATTTTTGGTATTTTAAATGAGTATAACAGGCTATGGTCTAGCCAAGTAGGATTGCAAAAGTGATTTGATTTAAAACCATGCCTTAGTTTCTTAATGTCAGTGTTGCAAAAAATGAAACATATTTTCTGCAGCAATGACATTGATTGGAATAACTGTCTGGTTTGATCATCATTGGAAGGTCAGCCTAACAAAGATGAGTTTTAATGTTAAGCATCTTTATTCTTTAGATGAAAGAGTACAGCAGTGTCTTACAGAATGACAGCAGCATCCTATAGATAATTTGTGACCCAAAGGTCATAATAAAAGAATAGAGGGGAGGTCATCCTATAGTAAAGGCCATCTGGAACTGTTAAAGTATCAGATGGAGTAGGGGGCTGAACAGCAGGACACTCTTGGTGTCTTTCCAGATTTCCCAGAGAGACCATAATATTTTTATTGTGAAACCCCAACTTTCTTCCCCCTTAACAAAATATTTTCATCGAGCAGTTTCATCTTACTTTAAGGAAAAAAGACAACATACTGTGATAAGAAAAGGATTTTTTTTTCTTACATTGCCTAAGAGTTATCTGTGTTTTTGAAGTAACTCAAAGGTTCAGCTTTACTTTTGGTGCTGCTGTATTTTGATGCCACTTAACAGCTTTCAAAAAAACTGTTAGCTCTAAAATGATTATTACTGCAAACATTCAGAATATACATAATTAGTAAAGTTTTCTGTTAAAACTTTCATCTTCTTCCCATCCTGTAACAGAGGAGAGGAAAAATTCCTCAGTGATCAGAAAATCGGAGTAATATGTTTCTCATTCTCACTTATTTTGTGATGGGGTCTGCTTGTCTCAGCTTCATTGAGATTTGTAGCATTGTTTTTGGCAGTGGTTTTTTACATAATGGATAGGGGTGCAGGATATGAAAAAAAATCAATGGCAATAATTTTTGGAAGAGAACACAGAAGTGAAGCATGAGAATATTGAGCTTTGGAAAAACATTTCAGGCCAGTTCCACTTTATAAAAATACTGACTTCGGGAGATATGTAAATTGATGCCTTTGTAGAATAATAGTTACTGGAGTAGTTTTTAAAACAAAACACCACATATTCTCTAGCTACATACTGTAAGTATAGAGATTTTAAGACATCATGCTAAAATTATATTTTCTCTATAATTTCTCTCTAGGGATTCAACACAACGCACTTGGCAAGGCCCGGCCAAGTCCCTTGCAATGTATTGAAAACACATAATTTAGGTGATCTTTATAATAATCTGTCTTACAAATTAGTTTAAGGTGCCTTGCAGATCATATAAACTCAGTGCTCTCTTACACATATAAGCTCTTACTTTGAACTAAAATGTTTGACTTTAGAATGCCAAAAACTTTAGGCTAAGGCAGCAGCATTTCCTCTGCTGTCATATGAACTCTTCTTTAGTGGCAGTTAATGTAGCAAAGACTTATATGAGAATTAAAATAGCTGTACCATAGTTACTACCTGACTGAACTTACTGAACTTGCTGAATTGAACAGAACTCAAAACCTATCAGGTTTTCCACACTGCACTAGAGGAGTCTGTTTGACAGTAAAACAAGGCACTAATCCTACTCCTTTTTGTAGTTCTTAAATACAGCAGCAAGTATTTGGCTAGTCAGAAAGACATCTAATGATACATTCGTAATAGGCAGATGGAGCCTCCCTCCACACCACAGCTGCAACCTTTCTCTTGTAACCAGTTACTAGAACAAACCAATTATGAGTTATGAGACACCTGGCTCTGTTCCTGGCCAGGCTATAGATTTGTGCTTTCAGTACTGTGACCCAGTAAGGTTTTAGAAGGGAATCCTCAGAGGTGTTGGGGGTGTGAATTTGTGGGTCCTGAGCTAAGATATTGTCTTATAAGCTATATTTTTTATGGGTTTGAGGGTTTTTTTTTTCTTTTCCTTTTCTGTCATCTTCAGTGTTTGAGATTCACATAATCCTTGCTTTCTTGTGAGATTTTTCGTTGCGTATTTTTGTCACTTCATACTGTTTCATTTTCCAGCTAAGGATTAGGCTATTTTATGCATAGTACTCTTGAAACACACAACAATGGACCTTAAATAGAGCTAGCAGCAGAATTTTGTACTCTTGTTACTAGAGTTCAGCTAGGGGAGCATGGCTGATGGATAGGCTCAGCTCAACCAACTGGTAACAGTGGTTGTAGCTCAACCTCCAGTTGGTGCCTGCAGTGTCTGGGAATGACTGATTTGATTCATGGTATGGTACATGGTACCATTTGATATGTGGCGTGCCTGTGTCATTTGTTTCTTGCACACACGGGAACAGCTGCTCCTTCTGCATCTAACTGCAGAATTCAGATAGTACCCACCAGTGCTGCTTTCTGAAATTGTTCTCCAGTTGGGGAAAAAAATGTCCTGGAAGAAATGGTCCAAGCAAGTCTGCATGGAAGGGAAACCAGAGCTCTTAAAGTGAGGAGGGATGGGAGCAGGAGCTTGTGTTCCAGCAATACATCGTTTCAGCAATAGTTGAATATCATTAACTTCTTCCTTGCTACTTCAGTCTAGCAGAAGAGCTAAATAGGAGATTAGAGCTAAAGTAATCTAATGATCAGGGGCCTGTTGTCTTAGGTGTAAATATCAGCCCTTCTGGCCAATTTTCTTAAGCAAAAGGAATACTAATTTCCATTTTACTTTCAGACAGCAATGTTCTTTGATGCGACATGGTTCCCAGCGGGGTAGCAGTCCAGTTGCTCATTTGTGTGATCCTCCACTGCTGAGGTCACTGATCCTTGGATCAGACATGAAAATAAGGACAGAAAATTTCAGCCATGGTAGTCTTTGTTTTGGAGACAGGAGGACCTATAGTGCCTGTGTACCTGAAACATTCTTCTTTGGTTGAAACATATTCTTTAAAAAAAGCACAGCAGACAAACTCTCCACCCCAAAATGTGGCAGACTACTACAAAGTAGACTGAAAGCTCCATTAAAGTGTAAGATAATTTGCAGACTTTTTAACTCAAAGCAAGCAAGGATTTTTTATTGTTCACTGCAACATCCGAGAAAGCAGGTTGGCAATACTCAGCTGGGGGGACGTGTCTTCACTTTGGGAAGGCAAAGGGTGAATCAAGAAGGTCAGGAGATAAGGAAGGATGGGGGTGAAATATATGAGACATTCCACAAGGTTAGAGGAAATAATTTTCATGTCTCCTTTAGTTTCATCAATGTCACTTGATTTCAAATTGGTGTTTGCACTTCACCTGCTCATATGCATAATATTTACTTTCTCTCCTGCATTTTTTCATTTCTTTACGTCTTCATTTGTATTTTGCAGCCTTCTTTAATAGCCTTCTTTAATATAACTGCTTATAAAAATGAGCATAATGTTCTCTTCTTAATATATTAGGGCACTTAAAGTAATCACCTTATCACCTTTATCCTTCACCTCATTTTTTTTTATAATAACTGCAGCCCTCCTGGGTTGTAGCTCATTAAACGTTTTTGAAATTCTCATGCATCTCTTCTGATTTGAGGAGGGGGGATCTTCACAGAGACAGTAAGTACTATCACATATTCTAATTGGCAGATAGGCTGTGATTGTTGAAGGAGAAAGAAAATTAAGACTGTCTGATTATGTAGATACATTTCTTTAATTTAGAGATGATGGGCAGCCTTTTAAAAAAATGTAGTCCCTGTTATATTTCTCAGCTGTTGTAGAACCAATATGTAGGAAATATATGTATACAAAATTTCTATGTGGGTGCAGAATTATAGCTCTTTAAGGGAGACCATGTCACTTTTTCTAGGTAGGATCTGCAGAGTATGCCATTCCTGCAAGATGTTTGTTTCATCCTGTTTTGTTGTTTTTTGGTTTTTTTCTTTTTTTTTCTTTTTTTTTTTTTTTAGTTTACAATGACATAAACTCTACAGCTTCCTATGGCAGTCTTTTCTACTACCTTTTCTTTTGGAAGTTGCCCTGCTCACAGTATCTAATCTCAGTTATTCTTGCTTTAGTTAAATACCTAACATATTATTCTTTTCCTCCGGTGTCTGTAGACTACTGTTATGTCCCCACTCTATTTTTTTCTTTCCCAAACAGCTTGATGTTGCTGACTCATATCTGTTACCCAGTAGAACTTCCAGATCCATTGCTGAAAAAGCAACTCACAGATTTTTTTCTCTACTTTTAATTGATTGTTTAATTATTTGAACTATGTAAATTACCTTCTAGTTGCTGTTACTTAAGTTTTAATTCTATTTTTGAAGTCTACTCTGTATTTCAAGTACATTTGAAATGTTAATCCTTTCCTCCAAAGTTCCTTCATTTGGGTTTTCTGCAGATTCAATAGCGGCCTAATTAATAATGAAAAACCCTGAGAAAATTCAGAGAATGATTCACATGGAGAATACCTCAACCTGTCCATTCTGGTGACTGTGAATTGCTGAGTCCTAATGTCTAGATACTCTGCAGAAGCAGCCTGGTTCAATTGCATCCATCCCATAGCTGTTTTTCTTAGCCTGACACTGTTTCTACTCTGTTCACAAGGCCATCTACCATGTTTTAGAGGGGAATCTGACCGACTTGACCACATCTGTTCTTGATAACTCTCTGGTGGCTACTGCTTGTCCCATTATCTCCTCTGTGTGTACCAGTAGTTTACTTAAGAAGGGGATGAAGCTAAACTTAGGAGTCTTTAATTCTCCTCCTTCTCTAAGGTATATTTGACTTTTTCTAGGTTTTTTTAAGTGTTTTAGCTGTCCTCAAAAAGTTCTCCTGATTGCTGAAAAAGTCTGAGGCTGCTTCAGACAGCTGTATGTGTCAGAAGAAGTTTAACTACCTTAACCAGTTTCTAGCTGCTTTTTTTGCTGGTATGTTGAAAATATTTTTGTTATTGGTGGTAGTCAATTATGCTGGTCATCTGCTTGCAGTCAACCATTTCAGTGAAGACAGATGCAAAGAAAAAAACCATTAAGCCTCAGATCTCCTCAGCATCATCTGTCAATATCCTTCCCTCACTGCCACGCAGGGGAGCAACCTTTTCTTTGCTCTTCCTTTTACTGCTAATGCAATTACGCAATGATTTATTGTCATCTTTAAAGCTCCCTGCTACTTTTATTTTCCATTATGTCTTGGCCTTTCTGATTTTGTCCCCGTATGCTTGTGCAAACTGACCATGTTTTGCATGTATTTCCTCATGTGTCTCAGGTCAGAGGATGGTCATATTTCAGTCAGCTGGCCACACATGTATGTCTATAGGGTAGAACTGCTAATATTTTTCTTTTAATGACTTGAAAAAGATTGGTCTCTAGCCTTTCAATTTAAAAATTATATTTACATACAAGTATTTTCTGACTTTTTTAAAAATATGTTTAAGTTTTCAATGGAATGCCAGGAAATGAGGAAGGGGAGGTGTCTTTCTTATTTATGAGCTGCTGCTGTTGCTGGCCATGATTATCCATAGTGCACAGTGGTCCTTCGGAATGATTTTCCCAGCAAAGCAGATGGCTTTGCTGAGAGGTGGTTATAACTGTGATAACTGACTAGCTCTAATCATGGTAAGAAAAGCTAAGTGTCATGTGCCTGTTCACAGTGAAATCACAATAATGCCTATAATCAAGGTACTCTCATTAGAAGGATAGTTGTCAGAAAAATTCTGCTTGGCTCTGGACAAAGGTCAAAGAAAAATAAAGGAGGGGACAAACTCCCATATTGATTTGATTGCCAAAAATTAGAAAAATGGCCATTAAAGCCCTGAAGGCAGTTGAGGAGGTTGGGGGAGGAACAGCAAGACCTGGTGTGCTGTGCCTGCAAGGTATTTTTCACTAGCAAAGGAGGGGACAAATCTGACAAGATCTGGCTGCTGGCCAATGCACTTTCTGACCTCTTTATTAGGAGCAATATCTGGCAAAAATTGGACTGAATGTGTTCATCCTGCTGGACTAACTTGAACAAGCTGACTGGCTTTATAAACGTGTCATTGTTTTCCTCTGTTTCCAATCCATCATCCCAGCGCATGCCAGTCTGATGGTGGAGGAACTGAGAACTGGCAGCCATGAATGGCTTGTCATTTAGCTTCTGTCCTTACACAATGCTGTTTCTATCCTTAATAAACACTGTCAGCCATCTCACATATGTGGAACTGCAAGCGTTCAATACTGATTTTGTAAATGAGTGAGCCTCGGTGGAAAAGACGAGGGTGTGGATTATCACTTGGGCAATAGCTGAATCCTGGCAGCAGCAGGAGGATTAATTGAATTGACCAAGCAATTGCACACCAGAAACAGCAGCCAACTTTGTTTTTGCGCTTAGGGGAGGACATAGCTGCCATTGCAATGGCAAATGTAATGTACTAGCCATGAATATTCTTCCCATGCTGTGTTCATCAATTAAGATAAGTAGTGATTTTTTTGAAAGGACCTAAATCACCAATATGAAAAAATCCAAACAAAGGAGACCGAAGGTCCCAAGGGATTTAGAATATATTTATAGGTTACTTCTAACTTTAGATGAAATTAGCATTGATTTCTTTTGACAGCTTTGCTTTTTCACTTTTACCAACAACAGCTCAGCCAGCTCCACAGATCTGACTTTTCTGTGGCTGAAAACAGTTGACGTTTAGTTCAGAGAACTGCTGCAAACATTTAGCTCAGGGTGGAATTGAATCTCAAATTGATATGATTATTTAGTACCCACATTTGAGGGCCATGGCTAAATGCCCTTTGTGCTCAAGGAAGGGCTACTCAACACAGTTGGTGGAGCCTGGAGAATGGTTTGATTTCACCCTAAAATGACCACGTTACAGATGTTTGAGTGAACTGTGTGCTGGACCATGCAGCAGCTGCCTGATGTGGCTGAATCTTGACCAGCTCTCCTGGGAGTTCAAAACATACCTTGGCTCCTAGACTTGGGTGTCTAAAATGGGAGTTACCTTCATCTGAAAGCTGAATACCACTCACAGTTTTGAAGAAGGGGACAGCTGCACTTAGGCTTTTGCCTTCCTTTTGTGACCACCATTTCATGTGCATAGGAATTGCTGTACAATGGGTATGTCTATCATTACTGGATTAGCTTGCAATGAAAAGCTCTTCTAACAATTATAGGAAGTTCTGCAGCTAACAATATTGTCATTTGAAGCAGTTATCATTAGCTTTTGAATTGAATGGCACACAAATGCATGAGGATAGTTTATACTTTACTGAACGTTATAATTTGAGTCTCAAAAGCATGACAGTGTGCTGTTGACATTTTCAGTATTAACACTTCAGCAGGAAGGGTTTAGAAACTTCTTGGGATAGCTTTTGTATTTTTAAAAGTTCAGTTTTATTTAAACACTGGAAAATTGATTAGCAGTTTTTGCAAAAATTCTTTGATGATGAAAAGAGTTATGTGAATATTAAGCATTATTATTATTATTATCAACCACCCACAAAATCCTTAGAAAGGCCATAAATCCTCAAAATTAGCTGATCTGAAATGACATATGCATTTTTTTTTGTGCCATGTCATGACGGAATACAATTCAGTGAAGACAGCTTAACACACTTATCCACAGTATGAAACCAAAGCACTGTGGTCAAACACTTCTCCAGATACTGGCTTTCAGTAGTGGGGGTGTTGCTGATTAGGGCTGAAGTACAGAGTGTGTTCTGGGCTCTCATCTGTGCTGCACAGTGTGTTTACACAACCATTTTAATCTTCCCCACCAAAGTCTGCATTGGCATTTCCCGTATAGATATTTGCTGTGGTTTGTGCTAAGAAATTCTTTAGGGCCTATCATACATATACACACACAAGCATGCAG
Organism: Rhipidura dahli; assembly: GCA_013399225.1. NCBI lineage: Eukaryota > Metazoa > Chordata > Aves > Passeriformes > Rhipiduridae > Rhipidura > Rhipidura dahli. The sequence goes on along the minus strand of VXAC01004752.1, from coordinate 656,319 downwards.
AGGGGCCAACATAAAATATAGCATCACATTAAGATCAGGTCCTTATATAAAAATATATTCAGAGTTAAAAGCTATGATAATTCAGAAGGGGTGGTGCAGTGTTCAACTGAGAGCTCTTACTCTTTTCAAGAATAAGGCTACATATATTTCTCTAGTCGTTTGGTTCCTTCAAGTTGAGAGACATAATGTTTAAATGTGGTATGTCCTTGAAAAGGTAAAACCAAACATATTTTAAATAATATTCAAAAATGTGTTAAGCAATCAAAATACCTATACTTTTGTCATGTGAAAATGGTAGCATTTTCACACTGGCTTAAATGTAAAGCATTAAAAAAAGTTAAGAGAAAAAATGTGAACATTCTGGGTTTCAGTATAGTCAGACATCTTATACCTTTAATTTTAATGTTTCCTTTGTTAAATGTTATTGCAATGGTTCCTGGGTACTTTGTTTATAATTAACAGGAAGATTAATAATGTGTTTAGACTCTGATTTTTAATACTATATATGTGTACTAATACATAGTATGAGCAATTGTAGAAAATATTCTAAAAATTTTCCTAGTGGGTGTGAACATAATTACTTGAATAACACTTCAACAACCAGTTCTTTTCCACTTGAATGGGACTAAGTGTCCCTCATGGAGCCATGCATGGGAAACCCTGAATGCTCTGGCTGCAAATGGCTCAGCATCCACACTGTTAAAGAGCCAGTAAGCAGATGCATGAGGGAAGGTGGTTCAGATTTTCAAAACAGGGACCACTCCTGTCTGCTCCTGTGGGGAGTGATGTGATCTTCATGGTCAAAAGTTACCTAAGTTCTCTACCCTCTCCCACAGCAGTTTGTGTACCAGAGCCAGATATCACCACCAGTAACGATGAGGTAATTCTGTTTTGTAAGCTTCAGGTAACAATGTTTTCTTCTGATTGAATTACTCTATGCCACATTATTGTTATACTGTCTGATTTCATGCAGTGATATTTTGGTTATCTAAAATACATGGATTTTTTTTTCTTTCAATTCAGTGTCAGACAGTGTTCCAGTATGTGATGATAAATTGTCCATTTAAAGGAAAATTAAAGCTACCAATGTCTAGGAAATTTCTTATTTCCTTTGCTTCTGCCAGTCAGAGGACAAATATCAGTAGATAAATACATTTCTTCATGGGGTAATTAATACAGGATTACAAATTGGAAGTAAAATTACAGTGAGAAAATTCAACATACAAAGGTGATTTTCAGACCTGTTTTTCCTCCTACATAGACACCTTGCAAGTGATTAAGGCTGTAACACTTCTGAATTACAGCTTTGAGGTATAGGAGAATGCAAAATATATTTTTAAATTTTAAAATAGGCCTGCAGAAACCCTGTTCAAATTTGAAATGAGTTTTGGATTTAAACTGGAGTCCCTCCCCACTGTAAATTAAACAAAAAACAATTCCAGTCTGATGTTGCTGAAATTGTAGAGGAAAGTTATCTCAGCTGACTAGTGTTACAGTTTCACTTCCATTTTCCCCTATTAAAATAAAAGGCAAACAATAAAGAAAATAATTTTGTATTTGCAAAATTAAAAAGTTATGTTAGTTTAAATTAACTTTTTTTAAAAAACTTGTTTTTCTTTTCACTGTGAATGAACATAACTTGGGCATGTAAATGAATCAGCGAACCATCAATACAGATGGCTCTGGCTGTTGAAGGTAATTCAGTCAATCAGTTGTATCCCAAATCACTATGCATGGTCAATACTTTCTGGATTTGTGGGGGAAAACATGTCTGTGTATCCATGCCATCCTTGTATTCCCTTCTTTTTGGTGATCCTTGTTAGTGTAAAGGAACAATTTACTTGGGACTCAGTCTGAGGAAGACCCATTTATGATATTCACATAGCAGCTCAGGGCTGGCTTCTCATGCTTAAACACAGATGACTTGTGTCATTTGGGCAACCAGAGTCTCTGAGACTTCAGCATGACCTGTGGGAGACCTTGCCCAGAAGCTGCAAGTCCACCAGGATTACCTGGGCATGTCAGGTGGCCAGAGCTGCTTATGTCTGAGCAGCTGAATTGAGGATGGGTATCCAAGCTCCTGAGGAACACCTGAGCAACAGCCTCAAAAGTGTCTCTAGAGGGACTCCTTTCATTCTCTGCCACATGGACTGGTTCGTAACTCTGGAGTCTGCTGCCAGCAGCTCCTGGCCACTGTAAGGGGAACCTGCACATGTGGCTGCTCTGGGGTCACCTGCTGCTGGCACTAAGATCTCATGTCTTTATCTGCAGTCTGGATCACACCCTTTGTGTATCCCCTTTTGTTTTTGCAAAACTTATCTTGAAGAGGCCATTTTAAAATTTCCAAGAATGTCAGAGTTACCTAACTTTAAGGCTTTTCTATTTTCAGAATAGTCAAGGCTTGCTTTTAAAAGAGACAGAGGCTTTGAATAGGCTGCTCTTGTTAAAAGCTGGTGAACAAGGTGTCTTTGGAAATGGCACACAGCAGAGATTTACGGAGCTGTAGTCTCATGGATGGATGCTGTCACACTGTAGCCATGGCTATGTTAGATGAAAAAGGGGCACATTTTACTAATGGAAGGGAGGAGACAGCTGAGTGCTTCATTTTGTGATGATGACAGAGCATTAAATTGGTCTGGGGAGACAGTGTAAAGGGAGGGTGTGGTCAGTTCACTGTGGATATGTGTGTGCAATACATAAAATTTTATAAAATACCAGAGAAACTTTGAAGCCCCGATAAAATTTTTGCAATAGCTTTATGTGCTTTTGAAAATATGACCTGTGCTCAATTCATGCTTGTCAGATTCCTAAATGTTATCTGTTTCTATCTGTCACTTTTTATCATACAGCTAAATTAGTGCACATAGATATAAACCCTGTCCAGCATCACCTTTAATTTGTATCTTTAACACGAGGCACATGTTTTTACTTTCTGGGAAGATGCAGCCTGCTTTTGAGAGATGCCAGATTCATTTTGTTTATATTTTTTAAAAAGCATGCACATTTCAAAGGAAATGTACAAGAATCTGCTTCTGCTGTTTACTGCATGCATGCAAACATAAATAAATACATGTATCCTATCCCTACACAGCTTTTAAATTCTGAAAAAAGTATGATTTTTGTAATATTAAGCTAAGAAGGTACACTAAAATTTCTCTCTGAATACATGCATTAGAACCAGTAAATCTGGTAAGTTTTGATGGAGTAAAATACAATATGAATGGCGTCAGGCCATTCTCAGACAGGTCAGATAATAGCACAGGCACCCTGAGATGCATGAAACAATAGATTAACTCTGTTTGCCAGCAGCTATGGCTAGTCATTATTTAGCTAACAATGAAACAAAAGACAGTGGATAATCAGGAGTACTCCTGAAAGACCACTGTTGATTGTAGCAATGTTTCAATGTAGGCTTCAATGTCCATGGTAAACTCGAGACCTCATGGCAAACTGGAACTGGGAACTTCCACTGGTTTCCATTAAGATAGGCTACCTAAAGTGTCTGCTGACTGCTGCTTTCAAATGCCTCAGTGGGGGGACACCCATCAGTTTCAGCCTTCTTTTAATCTTTCAGAATCCAAGCGAAAACCCGAGAATTCCGAGAGAGACAAGCTCGGGAGCGGGACTATGCGGAGATCCAGGAGTTTAACCGGGCGTTTGGCTGCGAGGCGGAGCCGATGTACGCGGGGATCGCTGCCTATGACTCTGCAACCAGCGGCTCCGTGGCGCTCAACGCCCGGCCGCAGAGCCCGAGGGAAGGGCACACGGTGGAAGCCCTGTACGCCCAAGTGAAGAAACCACGGAATTCAAAGTCGTCACCTGTAGACAGGTAGGCACCACACATCAATCAGCACACCCTCTCAATATCTGCCTCTGTGCTGCTTTTATCATGGGAGATGGCTGTACGTCAACTGGAAAGGCAGAGCTGCGTTTTTATTAAAGGCTTTTTAAAGCCTTTATGTAGAACATTATTGCACTCACTCAAATCAACCTGTTAGAGAATGGGATGGAAAAGTTGCTTTTTGCAGAGCAACTACGTTTCTTCTCTTTCTTCAGATGGTTTGGAATTTTGGAATCGCTGTTGTGTATCGTTGGAATTAAATTCAAAATTTTAACGTAATTGGGCTTATTTATCAAAGCCCTATCAGATATGCTTGTGGAATACAATATTTCCAATCTATTTACAGCTACAAAATCTCTACAGTTACAAAATCTCTAAAAGGTTAATGTTGTTACAGCAAAAATGGGTTAAAGCTTACATGGATTCTAGTGCTACTGTAGTCCTGAACTTCAGTCTAACAGGTTGAGCTTTTTAGCTCAAATTATGCGTATAATTCTAGCTCAAATTATGATTAGATATAGACTGTGAGCAAATTCCAAGCTTCACTCATGAGTTACTTCTTGGGTTGTAGCTTATGATTCTACTCTTCCTGCAGGTACGTTATCTGAACTGTGTCTTGCTTGTTTTTGTGCTGAAACTGGGCAAAATTCCAGTTTCTGTTGGTGGAGTTCTGAGTTCATTTGAAAACCTGAAGCTAAAACAGACATGTAAATTGACATAGAGTAAAAATAGTTAAAGGCAAAATTCACAGGGTTTTTTGTGCTTTAACAATGAAAATACATCTGTTTTCTTGGCTTACTATTACTTGTACTTCTGCATTTTCTCAGCATTACAGTAACACTAAAATCCTGGTGCAAGACATATTGTTCACCCATTTGGAAGTTATTAATTTAGTTCATATTAAAGCCATTCAATTTTTTTCCTACCTCACTCTTTCCAGCAGAAAAATATTGGACTTTCAGTTAAATCAGCAAAGCCGTGTCTTTGCCTGCAGTGCTTGAGATCTGTATAACTTCTACATGAGCAGTGGCATTCACCTTGCATATTCTGTTCTAGGTGGTAATGGAGGAATTTCTATCTCAGCTAAATGTCTGAAACTCTTTGAGGACTGAGAGTATGGTATTTAACCCTCCACTAGATCTATTTTGCAAAATTTCTTTACATAATTTGATAAAAATACATCCTCTAACATGACAAGTAAGAAAATCTCAGATGCATACATTTTTGCTAAAAATCAGTAGCACAGCTGCCTTTTTATTTTATCCATTGCACTGTTCTCTTGCACTGTGTAAAAGGTATACTTTTCATAGTAAATGAAAATAATTTATATATTGTGGATGTATGTACATTATTTCAGTGAAGGAAGCAAAATAATGTTAAAAGATGACAACTTTATCTGTGTCCTTGAAATTTTATATTTCTTAGTCTTATATTGGCTGGCACTGGTATACCCAGGTGCCTGACATTTCAGCACTTTTGTGCCTTTCGAAATCAAGATAGCTTGGTTGGATATGTCTGCCACGTGGTGACTCTCATGGCTGTTTTTGTTAGACTAAAGGCAGTGTTTCATGCTGGAGCTGAATGGCATCAATGTCACATCAACAAAAAAAAAAAGTTCTTTGATACAAACCTGGCACGGCAAAATAGGAGACCTGCGTGACCCAGCTAACTCTGTGTGGAGGCTGATAAAAGAGCCAGGAGAGAGTGAGTAAAGTGGAAGATAACAGAGTACCGGGGGAGTCTGATGTTAATCAGATGGGTAGGACTGAAGAGCAGTGCAGTAGTTCTGTGCACTCAGGCTGCTCCTGGAGCATGGAGGGTCCTGTCGCTCACAGCTCCATCATGCTGTGACTAAAGGAAAGACCCAGCACACACAATGGGCCTGAGCAGAGGGATAAAACACAAGTAGGGTACTAGAAATGGGGCATGAAAAACCACCCCTAGTCCTTTGATAAAGGGGGACATATGTGACAAGAAACACCTAGAAAGAAATATTTAATTCAGATGTAAAATTATTATTATTTGCTATAAATGTACTCTGAAATACCTGTTCAGGGGTCTGAGGTATGAATGTCTGGTGTATGGGCATGGAGGAGGTGTAACAGCCGTGAGGGAGCAGCTTTCAGTCGTGCATGAGGTGTGTGAAGGATGTCTGGGAGCTTGACCTTTGTGATGTTCAGCAGGAGAGCCTGGATTGTGGCTGAGGTACCTTCCCAAAGGCTGCTCTGCCTTTTACAGGCTTTGTCTTAGATATACTAAGAAAGCATCATCTCAGCATCGTTCTAAGAATCAGCTGTTACCATGTGGACCTGAGGTGCTTGTGAACTGTTTTGTCTCCTTGTCTGGCTCCTCACCCCATGTGCATTGCAACTTTTTTCTTGTTATCCCTTTCCAGCAGTGAGATCTTCCTCTTTCACTTGGCATCTCCTGTGATGTCCCCTTTGACATCCAGGTGCCTCTCCTCAAGGTTCTTCTCCATGGAGCTCTTTTCTCTGCAGTGTGATTTATCCTGACAATGCTACAAGAAATTTGATGGGAAATAGTTGGTTGCAGTTCTGCATCCTTAAAATATGATGTTCATGAGTGTTCATCTGTGGGGGTGTTATTTCCAGTGTGTTCTATTCCTTTGCCCTCCCATCCTTTCCTTTCCTCTGGATGTTTCAGAGGTTACCCAAATAGAAACAGTTGCTTCCAGCTTTTGTAGATGGGAAGGGAAGTCACTCACAGTGTGTTACCCTTGTACTGAACTGCCAGGAGCTGGTAATGGCCAGGCTGTCTCAAATCTTTAGCACGTTCATATTAAAAGCAGCATTGTTTATATGGGAAATGTTATTTCTATGAAAGTTTGGTGCTTAGTGCCAAACAAAATTTGACATTTAAGTATGTCCAAAAGGTTATTTAAAAGTCTGTTACTAAGAAGCCTCTAACAAAATGTCCTATAATAGTTTGCATACCAATGCTGAACACTTATGACAAATTTTTCTGTAACTTGCAAGAGAATTACTGTGCCTGTGTGTGAGGCCTTGTCAGGGTTTGTTTTTCTTTAATATTCCCTCAGCTTCTCTATTACTTTCATCAACACATGCCACCAACTGTTCTAAGTTTAACTGTATCGTGGCAAAGAGTGAATGGCAAAGTGGAGGACAAGAATGTAAACTGCTCATCAGTGTAGACAGATAGTACAAAATGGAAAGAATAACATGGTTATTCCTTAAACTTTGTCTGACCATTTCTGTAAATACAAAGTAGATTGTGTAATGTCAAAATACAGCAGAGGAGGAGACATGCACATTGGAGACGTGCACAGCTAGATGTGTGTAAATGACAATGCTTTATCCAATTTTACCAATGATAGCTATTAAAAAACTCAGCAAGTAAATTAGTAAGTGTTACTCAAATACAGGACTTGAAACTGGTTTAGAATTTCTTTAATGCACCACAGTTCAATCATTAATGGGTATTGGTGGGGTTTAGAGGAGAAAGCGTTGCTTTGTTGGTTGGTTTGGTTTTTCAGTGATTGTATCAGTTGAAGATGTAGCACTAAAAAAGTTGTTTTCTGTTCTTTACCCTAGAGAATCAAAGCAGATTGTCTTTCTTAACAGAGGAGTTTATTGCTCAGAAGAAATGAAGCTCTAGCAATAAATAAATAAACAAACAGATATGTTGGACGAAATTGATGATCAGCATAGCTCCATATACATGAGCTGCTCTTGTGACATCAGCTCCATCCAATACACCGACAGCAAACACAGACAGGCTGCTAAGAAGCTTTTCACTTCTATGTTAGGCATTAATGGAGTGAAATAGAGGTGGAATGTATAATCTATGTTTATTTTACCATTCAGGAAAGAGGTGTCTCAAGAACATAGTTCTTGAGAATAAGGCTTTCAACTTAGCTGAGAAATGTCTCTAGTATGTTTTGCATCACAGAGAGAAGGTGCACGAATGATCAATACTGTTTTTCATGTAGATGACAATGATGCCATACAGTGGGGCTTTATGGCAATCACCTGACATCCATAGCTGAGCAGGATGTAGAAAGACAACTCCTAATGGCTGTCACTCTGTAATCATTTCCCACCATGAGTGCATTGTCCTGAAATAAAATTGAAATAAAATTGAAATAAAATAGGCACTGTGCTGCTGTAAATCTAAATAGCTTGAAAATAGTAGGTTAGACTCCTCCAGCTTGCTGAGGACATTTTAATGGAAACATAAATACCATAATCATATGCTTTTTGCATGCATTTTGCCATTAAAAGAAAAAGTCTTCATTTTAGAAGGGAGACCTTTATGAACTGATTTATTTCCTATCAGAAGTGGAATCAAGTTATGTCAAAGGAATATCTGGGAACTGAAAATAACCCCACTTCCTTTAACTGTCATCTTCTCAGTGCAAAGGGGCAAGATGCTGTTTTTTAGGTCAGGTCACATACTTCGCTTGCTGCTTTTCCAAAAAGAAAGGGAGAACATTTTATTAAGCTGTTAACTTTGATTTTCTCAGTAATATCTTTGTGCTTAAATTGCCATGAGAGTAATGAAACCTGGAAACTGCATAGAAACACTCTAATATAATAAAAGAATATGTAAAAAGTGAAATAAGCAGACCCTGTCTTTCTAGTGTATATAAAATAACTCTTAGCAATAGCAGAATGGGTTGTGAAAGCTATGAAATACTATATTGCTATGCTTGGATAAATATTTGTTAAAAAAGCAGGCTTTTGTGCAGCTATATTAAACTTCTTTATTAGTAGTGTCAGTCACAGGAGTGTTCTTAAGTCTGTGGGATCATTTATGCGTACGAATCTGAGCTTACTGCCAGGCCCACCAGAGATAGAGATAGGAGTTATTACTCAGGGTGAGGCATCCTGTAAATGCTAGGATATTTCTTAGATGAAGAGATTTTTTGATGGCTCTGGAAGTTGACTTGAAGAGCACTTTCCTGAAGGGAAAGGCCACGGCACTGCAAACCGTCTATCCAGTGACATTTAAAACTTGCAGAGCTGTGCAGAAGGCTAACAACCTATATTGAATAAGATTATGAGTAAGCTCTTCCCTCCTACCTCTGTTTACTTCTCTTCGCTGATCTGGAAGTGTTTTCCTATCTCCTGGATCCCTTTTTTTCCCTGTTTATCACCCTCTGCCATCAGAGCCCTGCAGATATCGTGCTACAGGGGAAGGTACCACTCCTGCAGGCAAATACGTTGTGAATAGTCAGGTTGCAGGCATTTCAGAACAGGGACATTCTTGTTTTCTGAACTCCCTAAATACTCTGTAATGTTTCAGAAATTAATAGTTACAGGTTTTAAATCCTTACCTTTCAGTCAGTGTCACTCCTTTGTGGCATTATGAAGGCTCATTCCTGTGAGGATCTGACTTCTGAAAAGACTTTACTGGCCTAGGAAATGGCACATATGCCATTATGGAATAATCAGACTCTCCAAAGCAACCTTCCTGGAGAGCAGTGGGTTAATGAACTATTTGCAGTTCTCTAATGTGTAAAACTGAAAATAATGCTTGGAAGTCATTGTGGTATTTTTCCTCCTCTGTCTGTTATAACCCAGAGAAGGATTAGTTAGAGCCTCTGTGAGACTCTTCATGGGGTTTAAGCTCACTTTAGCATGAACACATTGGGTTTTTTTATTTCTCTACTCTTCATCCTATAAGCCAGTAATCCTTGCCCCCAGGACTGCCTAAAAATTAGCTTGGTCTCTCATAGACCCGTATATTTAGAACCCAAAAGACACTATTAGCATTGGCATTTTATTATCTTAGGTTGGTTGTTTTCTTTTGTTCTTCCATCTTGATAGAATATAAGACAAGTTTTAATATAAATTCATGAGGATTTATGTAGGCTCCCTATTGTGAAAGTATGCGATTGCACTCCCCTGTTTAGGTTACCACTTTGGTGGAATAAATGGCAGACTCACAGTGAACTGTATTCAGGTCTCCCATTTTAATTACTTGAAAGTCCTGGTGTCTCTCTGAATAGATAACAAGCACTGATACTGTTGTGAGAACCACGTCTTTCTCCATTTACCACAGCCACAGCCTCTCTGAAGCCCTGGTGGTTTCTCTTCCCCTCTCCTCTGGCCAGCTTGCTGTGCAATCTGAGGTGTGACAGCTATTTGTTTGTTTTTACAAAAGCAGCTGGACTCAGTACCTCCACAAATGGTTGCAGTGGGAAAATGCCCAGAGAGATAAGAGAGGTGAACTTCCCGCTCTGGGTTACGAGACCAGGAGGTGAAGAGGGGCCCACCCAAACGTGCCCTCAGTGCCCCTGTTCTGGGAGACTGGATGGGCTCCCTGTGCTGCAAATTGGGAGTATCTGCATAGCTGGATGATTTTCAATTCCTTTAAGTGCAGATGAGAGACTATTTGTAAAAGGGGGGTCAAAACCTGTCACTTCAATACAATATATTAGTATTTCGAATACATTGTAATTGAATTATGCACAGTATTTTTTGTTGGTATATTAGTGCCATTTGCACACAGTTACAGATCAGTTCAGTGTTTTGTTGCTTGGATTAAAAAAGAGAAAAACCTTTACTTTTTTTTCAGATGGTAAAAGTTAATATTTAATTTAAAAAAAAGAGAAAAAGAAAACTGTAATTATATATCCTTGTACGAAGCAAAACATGATGCAAAAACTAGAAGAGGCAATGTCTCGGGCATCAAATGGTTATTGTACAGCTTGAGATTGCAGTCCAAAAACCCAGCTGTGTGTGTAATGTGCACATCTTTTTTCCCACTAATGCCATCAATACAACTTGAAGTTCTTCATCCTGAGAAAATTATGGGGAATATTTGAGTACACAAAGCTGAAAAAGCAAAGGCTTTCCCATTCATTAAATCAAGTGCTTTGATGCTACTGGTGTAAACTGCTAAAATCTGTTCTTTGCAAGTCCTACTAGCCAAAATTTGGATTGCAAACTGACGTTGTGCCTCACTTGAACACCATAATTTAATCAGTTTAATTTGTTGTTGCTGTTGACTGTGGCCTTTTCTAAATAGAATACAAATTTATGATTTTTTTTGTCTTTTATGTCCCTCCAGTCAACCCATCTGTTCCTCTTTGGTGAAGGATTCAGGCTTCTCCTTTCCAAGTATTTGAAGAACTAGGGATTTTTCATTTTAGATTTATCTGGTTATGGGAGAGGGATGCACAGGAAGAGCTTGGAGAGAGTGCTGTGTTTTCACCAAATCTGAGTTTTTTACTTTCTAAAATTAAATATGCAATTTGAAGTTAGATCTTGATGTGGTTTAATGGATGAACAGTAAAATGTTCTTCTAATGTTGGAGAGTTTGAAGAGTTTTTCCTTCTTTTCTATTTTTATGAATGAGATCTCCTTCACAGATGAGACAAACTATATTTAACTACACTGTTTATCCTTGTGGCCAGTCTTGTTTGTTTATGTGTCTTACAAATCATCCTGCTGATGGTCAAAGCATTTTGTCACTGGCGGAAGTGGTGAAGTCTAATTGTGGGGAGGAATCCTCTGCAGTAAACTTCAGGAAGGAAAACAGCATCACTTCTTACAAGTTGCAAGGGGAAGTGGTTAATTCCTTTTAACATACTGTAAATTCATTGAATGAATGAGTATGAAACGTACCACACTGGCAGCCCTGGAAACTGAGAAACTGCTGAAAGATCTCAGTTCAGTTTGTTCTTGGTTGGAAAGCTGAAAAACAGTGCTTTTCCACTCATCACTCAGAAAACAGTGTGTATTCCCACAGCCTTGTGCTTCATGATATATTGTTAAAGAATTGGTTTATAAGGTGTTTGAAATCCTGTTCCTTAAGGCTCAAACACTGTGATGTGAAACATTGAAAGGTTTCTTGCATGACCTATTTTATATGATTAGGTATTTCTGAAAAACATCAGACTTATTTCTCAAATCAGAGTTACTTGCCATGAAATTTTTTCATTCTTTAAAATACTAGTGGCATTTAAATAGCTTTTCAATTTGATGTGTTCATAGCAGTCTTTCTTACATGATGGATATATCAAATGTTATTATGGTAAATAGATGACATATTTGTAATGGATAGGTAATTTAATCTACCCGGAGTTTCGACAGTGATATAACATATAAGACTTAATTTATGGAAGAAAAGGCAGAGGAGCAGATTTTGCTTCACTTTAATTTGTGTGTATAGTTTTGTAACAATAATGCATGGCATGCCTGAGTTGCGTTGCTTTCTGTAATGAAATGTCTTCTGTGTGCAACAATTCATTGTTGATTACAGCCTTCCCTCATTCCTAGGTTTCCATTTAAAAGGAAGCACAGAACAAACTGGGATGAAAAGAGAACACATAATTTCTACTACCAACATTTTAAAAAAGCAATTAGACTTCAAGGGATGTGAGAACTAATGTCCCTCAGACTTCTCATTTCCACTTATCTTTGGGATGGAAAGAGCTCTGACCTGGCAAACAAAGAAGACAGAAAATATTAGCATTGGTCTTTATTTCCCAAGTTAGTTCATGGCTCATTAATAGTTGTAGTATATGTTACTGGGTATTATATGCTGCAGAGAAAACAAGCAGAAGTTGCCTGTCCTTACTTTGTAATTGTGTTAGTAGATATAGTGTGGAAAAAAAGGAGAAAAATAAGATTTAGCTGTGTGTTTTGTACATCATCTTAAACTGTGCTGTGTCTGCCAGCTTAAGATAAAGTCTATGCATATTGGCTAAAATGTCAAACTAACCCACTCTTTTTTGGGATTGCTAAATGCCCAGCAAGGAATGGAGGGTTGTGCTGAAGCTATTTTAATTAGCAAACTGTGATTTAAAGGTTGCTAAAATCAAAAAGAGCATATTCATTTTTCATCAATAATAATTTTTCTTAATATTTCATCAAAACCTGCTGATTTGGAGACCACCTTCTGGGCTTTGATTCATTATGACTGCAGACATAATTTAATTTTTTTCCCCTTTCCTCATTCTGTGATATGCTCTTTCATCTTTGAAACATTGTTAAGATGTTTCTAACATTCACAGTTTGCTAATTGATCCAACTTTTTTTAAAACTGTACTTAAGACAGAGGCTTCTTTTCTGTGGAAACAATTTTCCATGCATTTTCTTTTATTAATGTTTTTTCAATCTCTGTATCTGATGAAGTGTAAGTTCTCAAGCAGACATTGAAAATGGAGGGCATGTAGGGTTTTGTATATGGCAAGTGAGGCAGAAATATTAGAGATATGATAGAGGGAAATTAGGAGTTGCTAGAGTTATTAAGATCGTGCAGTTGGTGCATTAGGCCTTTATAGTTCCTCTAGAACCAACCTGGTATTAAACTAGTGCTGTAAGTAGTGACTTTTTGTCTAACTCTTGGGGGAATTATGGAGAAGAGCAATTATGGGAATTTATGCAAAGGCATTTTGTGAAAGGATGCACAATTGAAAGAAATTGCTCCTTTCACTTTAGTAGGGCTGTTCATCTAAGTTTTGTCCACATTATCATACTCTGCTAATTTCTAGTCCCCAAATGCCTTTCTGTTACTATTTTAAGTTGAGCTTCATAACCTGTTTCTTCTTGGAAGATTTCCCTGTAGAGTAGTATCCAGAAAACTTTCCATTTGGGTACCTTGTTAAAACAGCAACTCATTGGTTACTCACCATAGTGGATCTGAGCAGCCCAAGTGCCGTAGGCTGTACCCTGATCCTTTTCTGTGGGTGTTAGAAAACTGTCACAATCTTCACTTTCTTTTGCTCATCTCTCACTTGTGAAACGTGTCACACTGGGTGGGTGCACCTGGTGTCCGTTCTGTGGAGGCACAGGCAGTTGGAGCAGGGCCATCTTTTTCTTTTCTTCCATGTATCCATTTTCCTCAATTCAGTCTAATTAGAATTTCAGAAGCGTCCTCTATGTCTTGCTTAGATGGTCAGAGCTAAGTTGTTTGTCCTGTGAAGCCACACTGAACAGTTCAGGCAGACTGAATTTCATTAGCTTTCATTAGTTGCTCTGTTCTGATGTAGTTAAAAGTGCTGCAGCTCAAGATGTCAGAATTTAGCAGGAAAATAGGTAAAACCAACATACCATTCAGTGTCAGGAATAATTCTCCTTTATTGGAGCTCACACCTGTGTTTTTCATTATTCCTTCTCAAGGCTCAGATGTTTCCATCTTTTATGTAGCATGTCACAGATTGGACTAGATGGTGTTAAAGGTCTTTTCCAGCCTAATTCATTCTGTGATTCTGTGATGTGTGTGTTCAAATTCAGTAGAGCACATGCCCATGTGCAGAATGAAGTGCAGATACAAGAATGTGTTTAGCTGTGACAGAATTTTTTTGTGTCTTTCTGTTTGTCTACATGTTTTTGTATTTAGAAAATCCCTAAAAATTCTTCTGCTCCAGAGGAAGTGACCTCCAGAAGTCATCTAGTCCAACCTCCTGCTCAGAGTGGGTTTGGTCAGGTCAGGTTGCTCAGGGCTGCAGTTGTGTCCTGAAAATCTCTGAGGATGGAGATTTCATTCAGCCTGTTCCAGTATTTGACCAGCTTCATGCTAGCTGGAAAAACAAAGGCAAAAAGAAAAAGCTTTTTATATCAGAATTTCCTGGCTTCTTGTTTGTGTCCATTTTCTCTCATTCTAATGTTAATTCTCTAATTCAGAGAGGAGTCTGCTGTCTGTGTAATAAATAAACAAAAATACTCAACCAAAATTAGTGAATTACTTCATGTAATATTTGGAATATGAAACAAGGGATTCAAATTTTCCAGGTATCAAAATAAATTTTAAAATAATAAGGACTGTCTTACAAAAAGTTGTTATCATTGAACTTTTCTTTGAATGATTGCCAACACTGGCTTTTTCATCTATTGTACTTTCATATTTCAGAATGCACTTAAGTACATGGCTTGTTTCTCCCCAATTATTTTGAAAACATGTATTGTCTCTTTCTCTACTACACTCTCAAAACTTGAATAATAAGTCTGAGAACAAAGTATAAGTCTTCATTCTTCTTTAAATAAAGGAGGCTGCATAGGAAGCTGCCTTTTCTCCTTTGATTTACAGGTTTTGTATTGTCCTTACAACATTCAGTTCCACCAAAAATGATGCATCTTAAAGTACTCTTAAAAATGACTGAGAGCTGTGTGCATTGTTGGATTGCTCCTTATACATACTTAGTTCTTGCTTTTCAGTCAGTCCCATTCTGGTGGGGAGTTGTGCTGCTGTGCTGCTAGGGCAGGATTGCTGCTGTGTGGGACGTGTGACTCTGACAGCCTTTCTTCTTCTAAAGGATTTTCTGTGTTTCTCTCTTAATGCTGAGGGTCTGCAGCTCACGTGCACAATTTCCTGTACAAAAAGAGATCATAACTCCCAGAGAAGTGATACTGTGTTGGCAATGAATTGTGAAACCAAGGCTTCTGAGCATTTCTCAAAGTCGTGCCTGCCATGTTCATTCTGAGCTAGAATTTGCAGATGGTGAGTGCATTGCAGGAATGGAGGCTCAGAAGACATGGGATCTGCTTTGAAACTGAAGGGTCACACCAGAGGAAGGAGGGGGAAATGAAGCAACTCTCCTGTGAAGATCAGGAGCACTGCAGGTTGGAGATCAGGGAGTGGAAGCTACCTGCTGAGCTTGCTGTGACAAAGGGGAACCAGCTATCCTCCCACCTGCAGGGAAAAAAGTAATAGAAAAATCAGCTGCCTTCCTTGTAAACACAGGTGAGGAAGAAGATGGTCTGTGCAGGATTATCTTTCATCTAGATAGTATATTTGCAAAGACCCTAAAGAACTACATAACCTTTAGTTAATATAACTACCACTTCACCCCTCAGCTGATCCCCTCACCACTCCCTGCACTGACACCTGTGCAGTGACACACTGCTGCTCTTTAATTGCACATAAATCAGGGCCAGAGACTGGAGACAAGCCAGGACAGTATGGAAGGAGAATTTAAGTGTAAAAGGTAATTACCTGGGCTGGAACATGGCCAGGGCACCAAGGTTAACATCTGTATGCTTGTGAGAAGTGCCTGTTGATTTTCTTCCAGAAGCTATTTTCTACAGAGTTACAGAGAAGACCTTGTTAGTCACTTGGTCTGATTCCCTCTGAACACAAAATTGGTTCTTACTGTGGTGTATTCTATCACTTGTGTAGTGCACATTGAAATGGGGTGTGTTCAACAGCTTTATGTGGGCTCTTTCTCTTACAGCTCTTGTTTGAGAAGAAAACTGCCTGGTATTTAATCTAAGTTTTTTGTTTTATTGCCTCTATGTTCTCTTGAACATACTAGGGTCTATAACAGAAAGACATAAACCATCTGAGATTCATACTACCTAACTGAGGATGTCCCTTGAGATCCTAAGTAAGGAGGAAAAAATTATTTTGGTGTGTGTTTCTCACACAAAATAGGGCAAATTAACAGCTGCTGAGAACTGTTGTGGTCCTTAGACTGCTGCAAAGACAAAACAAGCTCAGCTATCACCACATCTGACCAGAAAAGACACAAAACATTGCCATCTTCCTTTCCTTCTTTGTAGACAAATACAACACCAGTGCTTTTGTGAGCTTAGTTTAATAATAGTTTTCATATTTCATCCTCTTATTTCATTACTCCATCTTCAGTCAATTTATATTCTCTGGGTAGAGCACAGGAATGCCATTTCAAGCCACACAACAGCCACATTCTTCATCATTCTACCTACTCAAACCTGAGTAGCTCAGGTTTGAGCTACTCAAACCTGCTCTTCACTGAGGCCATAGTGAGAGCAGAACTGCCTTAAGTCATTCAAGAACTCTGAAAAGTGGTTTTCCATTTCTTTCTCCGTCAGGTATTTATCCCATCTTAAAATCCTCCATACTTTCATATGAAGGTAGCTATCTCTTGAATGCATATCTCTCTAGTAGGAGAAGAAATAAGTTTTGTTCTGCTCTTGACCTTGTTCTTGATGGGTGTTTTTCATTTGTAAGGAACCTACAGCATTTCACAAGCTTATGCACAGTCTCTCCTAATTTCCTGTTATGCCTGTCAGTGTTACCTGAGCATCTCTTCAGAGGAGGTCTACAGGACATTGTATCTATTTGTCATGGGAGGCTGAATGTGGGCATCCAGAAGGAAAACTCTCATTCCTACAGATTGAGCCAAGTCTTGGTAGCTGCAATATTTTATTCCTTACAGACAAGCACTGAAAAGGACTTCTGCACGTTCAGCAGCTGGGTACACAGCAGATGTCTCTGGCATCCAAGCTAGGCAGTGTAAGATTTGATTTTTATTTTTTTGTTGCTGTTGGTTTTTATGGTTGTAGTGTAGTGATCATTAATATTTCACTGGCATTTATTATAAAAGAGAATTATATTGTAATGTTAGAGGGAAATGTTGAAACTTGTATGTGATTTTGAATTGCTGTGTATCTAGTCTGACAAATTGTGCTAGTGCATAGGAAATAAAAGGAACTAAGAGAAGTTTAAACTCATGTGAGCAGAGGAAGGCAATTTTATACAGTAAATAAATACAATATTAAGAAGGATTACATGAGGGAAGTGGTTGATGTGAGAGGAACATGTCAAAATAGGAGGAAATGAGCATAAGAAGCATCAGACTGAGGATTAAGGATGAGAATGAGGTTGCGTGCCCAAGGCAGAAGATCTCCCAGACTGTGGACTTTGAGATGACAAAAAGGTGGGATGAAGATGGTTACGGGGGGGTAAAGAAAGGGAATAATTACATTTCAGCAATCCTTAATGTATGTCCATAAGATCCTTGGCTGTGATATAAGTCACACACAATTCACCAGAATACAACCAATTAAATTCTGCTGTAATACTTTTTCCCCCTATATGAGCTCTCTTCCAGGATCCACCTGAGATTAGGCAAAGATATCTGAGCTCATTTATTCCCACCCTGCAACTTCAGCAGTGCCACAGATACAAAAATGAAGCCTTGACTGCTGCATCCCATTTGATATCACATCAGAACAATTTAAAGAGGCATAAAACAGCAGGAGCTGCAATGTAGGTGTTCAGGTTCTTGCTGCTCGGTCACATTACTATCTTGCTGTAACTTGAAGGGTGTTGCAAACTTGATTAAAAAAATTAATGATGAGAAACAAAGGGGTGAGCAAAGACACCAAAAGAAAAAAGTGAAGAAACCGTGCAAGAAGTTTATTGCATGCAAGTCATCCAATTATCCCTCAGAGCCCACATCCCTTGTCTAATTGCCTAAGTTGATCCTTCAGGACTGAATGGATTAAATGAAATAGCAGGGCTGGTAGAAAGCAGCCTATGGGAGGCATTTTGTGAACAGGCTTGCTTGAACAGCAGAATAGAATTTCTATTTGCTTCTGTTTGTCTGGGCCTTCTGTTATCAAAAGAGGAGTGAAGAATGAAAAATATGAGGGCTTTTGATCAGGAAATAGTCCCTTTGGCTTGGAGTTGAGACACTGGGGGATGCTGGAAAGCCTATTCTGACACTTTTTATGCTGTGCTAGTCTGTATGGTATATCTCTCTCTGGGGTCATAAACTCTCACTTTACACTATATTAAGTTCATTTGAAAAACTCTACACAACATCCGTCCTCTTTCCTCCTGCAGCATTAGGGGTGGAAATACTACAAAAGGAATGAAATCAAGAATATCCTGTAAAAGAATGAAAAGGAGAGAAAATCAGTCTTCTTCAAGTCTTGTTTCCTGTTGGCCAAAACCTTCAGTTTTGCCCAGCGCATTGCCCTGTGAAAGAGTACATTTAGAGCACAAACAAATCCTCAAGAGTGATGTTATCTTACTTCTGTTTCTGCAGGATCGTAGAGTGTGGTGCAGGACTTTATGGAGTTTAATAAGATCAGATTGTCTGTCTTACAGTTGTTATGTGAAATGTTAAGATGTAACACAGTGTTAGAAAGGAGGCTGCAGAGATGGGAGGTTGTTCATTTGGATGTCCTCAGGTGACATCAAGCTAAGAAATTAATTTCCTGAGAGAAGCCTGCAGCAGAATGGAAGCATTATCTGAACTGGAAAGGGCTTAGCAGAGGGAGCAGAAAAATAAATGTTTTCTGAGCAGTCCTATACCTGACTTATACCTGCTTATGCCTTCCTTACTTTTACCTCAAGCTTTATTTGAGAGTAATCGTTTTAAAAATTCCTATGCAGTTATTTCATCAAGACCTTTTTCCAGCTTGCTCTGTGGTGAACACTGAAATGATTCATGCAGTCATACTGTTCTGACTGAATAATTAAAACATTTTGACAGGCTGAATGTACTATGGATTACATATGCTTCTTTCTCTCTAGATATATATATATGATGATTAACAGGACTAGGTCTTATGTGATATTATTTGATGGTTAAATGAACTGAGCTTTCATGCTGCACTTAAGAGTGTTGATAGCATTAGATAGGCATGATGGTTTATGGATCTAGCTGTCAATTTCGAAAATTTCAGAGAGTTAAAGAGAAAATGTTTGTGAAATGTAGAGAACTTTAATACCACTGATATGTTTAGATCCAAAATTTTTCATTCTAAATTCTAGTCTTGGCTCCTGGAGGATGAATTGATATCTGTGAAATACTCTGATATAATGTGGTTCCATTGGGCCTAAATCTGTTGGGATGTGTTCTAGCCAAAGCTACAGAGGCTCCACAAAAAATAATTCAAAGCTTTCAAAAGGAGCTTATTCATGCCTCAATTAGAAAGCCAAGCTATCTATATAGCCAAAGGAGAGAGCTAGTATCCTCAGGAGGGCAATTCAGAGCATCCAAGTGAGATAGCTGTAGGCAGAGTTGCAAATGCTCCCTACCCATACATATTAATCCTGCCCTGAGGTCATTTAGTTACCAAGTTGATATGAACTCTTTAAGTCCAAAGTCGACCCAGCTTTCTCTCTGGGCATGGTTCAAATGAAAGTCCATTCAGTGAAGGCTTGGCCATCTGTAGGTCTCCAGGGCACTGTCTGGTTTGCTCTGATGATGTTCTGTAATCCTGATGTTGTGGTGAATCATCATCACTTTCACATCTGCCTTTGCAATGTTGACATTCTCATTAAATGGAGGCTCTGAGAAGGATGTTCACACACAGTATGGCTATTAAAAGAGAGAAATCTATATGTAGTGTATAGGTAGAGATACCTCCACAGGGAAAATCAAAGCACTTTAGGAACATGCCTTTCTCTAATGTCTGGGACATCTCATTTTTGTAGTGAGAATTAGGTGTGTGAGTATGCTGTGAAAGGCAAATGTAATGCCTAAATATAAATGTTTGGAGCAACTTTGGATGTCCTAAAGGTCACAAATCTGGCCTAATAGCTCCAGTCAAGAAGGGTCTGCAGCTGCTGTAGGTCTGTTTCATATTTGCCATTTCAGTGGAAATAAGTCTTTGGGTCACTTAAATGACACTTAGATTTCCATGGTCAGACATCTGCGTTGATGATAACTCACCAAGTGACTTTTGGCTACAGGTACAGTAGTTGGGGGAAAATTAAACCTTATTTATATATATGCAGGATCAAGCTTAAAACCTCTGCACCTTCCTGCCCTTTCCTCTTGGTTAGATCAATCTCTGTCCTCATTCCTGTGCATGAAAAGGCAAAGTATTATGTCTGAATTTGACAGTGTCTGGATAACTACTGCATCCTTTCAAATACACCAATGTGTTTGTTACAGGATTTGAATACACGTGAATTCTAAAGATCTGTATGTAAAATAAATACTATGTAAAAAGAATTAATTTATGGGATTATAATAATCAGGTACTTGGACCTTTAATTTGCCTTTCTCACCTTTCACCATAAAGTGTTTTCTGGGGCAAGAATATATGCAAGACAAAAAAAAAAGGAGATTCAGCTCACTGAATCTGGCCAGTTTTAGGATGTTTCTGGGCTTGTATTCTTCTGGAGACTCAAATATTGTTAACTAAACACTGCCTATTTCACTAAATTCAAAGCTCATTTTTTCTTGTAAGGTGACTTAAATATGGAGATGTCTGTTATATCTAACTAGCTGTCTCTTTTTGATGGGTATTTAAATATCACAGAGCCATAGATTTGATTACCAGATTGATAAATAACTGGGGTTTCTTTTGTTTTTAAGAAAGGCACTGTTTATATATTGTACTATAAAATTTTATATGCTTCAGTGAAAATAATGCCTGAATTGGTAAATAATGTCTGTTTGTGGCTTTTGAGTAAACTCTTCTGTACAATCTCTACATACTTGAAGCTGAATTTAAAAACTAAATGTTGTTTACAGACATTTCCTCAGCAATTTCAGTTGCATGTGATAGCTCTAATTTGAATGGCTGCAAGGGAAGAATTTGCCTTTCAGGGACAAAATAGCAGTTGTATACAGTCATCTACTTTTCCGTGTTCCATTAATACCATTTACTCAGGCAAGACAAGAACCAGTTTTATAACGTAATTTGAGAATCTGTAAGGCTATAAGACTTTTTGCTTTATGTAGATAATATACTGTATGATAGATTGGGGGAGACATTGTTCAAAGAATAATTTGAAAAAGCATATAAGAATTTTGATATCTCAGCCACTGTAATATTGCTTAAGAAGTCATGGCATTATGTAGTCAATCCCTTAAAATGCAATAATAGGTAATTTTAATATTTGTAATGGAATTTTTCTCACTTGATTATTATAATTGGCTCAATAAGTAACACATTTATAAATTTTGTGTTGGCAGTGCCAGCATAACAAAGGACTTAACATGAGAGTGTGCAAATAGATGTTGTTTAACTTCATAGCAATAATTATTAATGGAAAGATGTTTCATAAATGATTTTCAAAAGGATACACATCTTTTCAAGAGCTGGTCTTTATTGCTGTTGAACTCTGAGAACCACCCTGATCTGATGTAATAGGTTTCTCAAGAGAAGGGATTAGTTTATTCTCCCTATTAGCAGTGCATGGGGCAAAAATACTGGATTTACTGGGGAAGTTAAGAAGATATTTTTGTCTGGTGATAAAGAGAATGAAGCACAGGAAGTAGATTACTTTCCAAGTCTATGCATTTCTCCAGCAGAAGAAATCTTTTATGGCCACGTGAGATTGGCATAACCAGGTATAGCTCATTTTCATGAGAGCAGGACTTTCAGGTCCCTTTCATCCAGGGAAAACCATTTGAATTCACTGAGTAGTTTTGTGTTGTCTATTATATGGTACTGTATAGAGGCCCCAGTGTAAAGTGATTAATATGACTTTTTTTTTGGTAAGGACATTGTTATTTTTCTCGTGTTAGTCATGTGAGATTATGTGATTTTTTTTTTAGAAATATTTGTCCTGGTAAAATAATTTTTTGTGTCTCGCTATTAAGTTTTATTATTGATAAAATTAATAATATTATTGTTATTTAGTAGTAGTATTTCCATAAGAAGTTTGGAAGAATGTTTTGCTAGGACTAAGAAGAGCAGAAAAGAATAGGAGAGCTGTTAGAGGTGATAGCATGATCCTTCATGCTAAATTGTTCAAAACATAGAAAATCACCTTGCCTTAACATAAGCTCAGTATTTTATGGGAAGTTGGAAGTTCACAGCTAATGCTTTGAAAATTTGTACAGAAGTAGCTTTGCCAGAGAGGCAAATGTTTACTTTTTGTTTGTCTGAAAAAGAAAACTATAACTACTATGTTTAAACTGCTGTTAAAATAAATATTTTTAAATAAGTATATTGCTTTGGCTTCTTTAGGAAACACCTCATTATTACTGCAGTGATCTTCAGGGTGCTTTTAATCAGAAAATCATGTAAATTGGTAGACTAGTTGGCAGCTAATAGGCTTCAAGCTTTGGATGAATTATTTTGTGCTCATACAAGTAATAGGCATATTAAATCTGATCATTTCATCATCAAATCTCTAATAAAAGTGAACACATAGAATAGTCATACTTAGAACTTGTAAAGTGCTTCACTGCTCTGAAGCATTGCACAGAAAATTGGTATCAGAACCCTGTATGTTGTTATCACTTCCTCAAGAAAAAATATCAACCCAGCTAAAGCAGTCAGTAATGCAAATTGCATTGGTGGGAGCTGTGTATCAGAGAGGTGTCTTTGTACATTTGTACTCTTCCTTGGATATTTGCTGTTACAAGACATGGAGCAGATGGACCTTTTCTGTGATCCAGTCCAACTGTTTTTGTTTCTTTAAGGTAGAAAAAAATAGGTTAAAAAAAAAAGAAAAAAAAAAAGGAAAAAAAAAGTGCTTAAATAAGAAATCTATAGTTTTGTGAACTTATTTGCATATGCAGTTCACTAACTTCTTGAATTCACTTGCAGTCATTTCGTGAAGCAAATAGGAATTATCAAGTCCAGCTGTTAATCTAAAAGTCTTATGTATGTTACTTGACTAAGTAACAAAGATATAGATGTCTTCATTTTATTAGATGAATCCCCCTCTCTGTCTGAGTCCAGATACTCATGAAGTTGCCATTTAAATCTCAGACAATTTGCTCTTGACTTGACAGTGGTGAAAAAACAGTGCCCTAAAATGGTAGTTACCATGCAAGTGCACAAATTGTATTCTCAGGGATGGTGGGTGGGGTGTTTTCATTAAATCACTAATGAATATAGGTGGTAGAAGATGAAGACGGACTTTGGGGTTGGCTATGAGGGCTACCAATTTCAGCAGCTGTGGTAGAATTTACCACCACTTGCAAGATGTGTTCTATTTTTTAGGACTTGACTTATTGCTTAGTGTAGAGCTATGGAGGGGAATGTGAATTATGCAACTTGTATACTAAATTTTTCTGGCCAAATATTTTTCGCTACAGTTTTCTGACTGCTTCATATTAAACTTGTCTAGCCTCATTTTCATCTGCTTGTACCACTTGTCTGTGTCAAGAGAAATATTCTCAAGTCAAACATGAGAAAAGCAGGGCATTCCAAAACATAAACCACATCTGAATATATTTCCCTGAATTGGCTGTCAGATTGTTGTGTGAAGGCTGTGTTGGAAACCTGGTGCTGTACACACCCATGTGCAAAGTGTAGCTTTGAGCTGGGTGTGTTGCTGTTCCTGCTTCCAGATTGCACTGAAGCATTAGGCCCATGGCACACACATGTGGTTTGTGCTGGTTTAGATTAAATTACATTCCATCAGTGCTCTAGATTTTATTATCATCTAAAGAAACATTCAATTCACCTGCCATTTAATCTCCCCTCTTCCTCCTCTCCTATTCAAGACTGTGAACAAATGTTGAATGAAATTATTTTAAACCCACACATTTGAGACATATTAAATTTAATCTTCCTTGTCCTAGGATGTTTGAAGTTGTCTGCTTTGTCAATTATCAACGTGCTGGCTTCTGCTGGACTTTATTCAATACCCTTCTGTTTTATTATAGAAAAGTAAATGAGAATTGTGGGTTTAGAATATATTTTCTTTCTTATGCAGTCTTTCTAAGAAATGTAAGTTTTATGTTTTTAAGTATTCTGATTTTTAATCTTCAACCTAAAATTTGTCTTTCGACACAGTGGCAAGACACATTTGCTTATGGAACTCTTCAATGTCTCTTCAAGACAATACATCCTCTACCCTAATGTCTTGGTGTCTATCTATTAGATTTCTCATATTAACTGAATAGGAATAATTTTAACATGCACTTTTTTTTTTTTTTATGATGTATCTAACAGCAGGTAATGTTATTTTTCTTTTTCTTCCATAGGCTTTGCTTATCCACCCACTTCCTTTTTTGTCATGATGAATTTCCTTTGTAGTTGATTATAGTGATTTTCTGGTCTGACATCCCTCAGGCTCTGCCTTCTAAATCAATATCATCTTTCAGTGAATGTTGTTGTGATGAGCTCCCCTCCCCCATTTAAAGAATACTTAAGAATAACCCAAGTGAAGATTTTTTATGATATGTCAATTTGCTTGCTCTCCTTATGTCTGTTTCTCAGTCAAATATAAATCAATTATTGTCTTAAGGTTTCTCATTTTCTGCTCTTATAAATTGCTACAGTCCAGATTTCTGTTTTCCAGGCTGGCATTTATCTTTGTCTTGTAGCTGTCCACATTTTGAAGTATACAAATACCACAGACCCCTGATGTTCCTTCATTAAATGTATTTGAGGTGTTGACCGGATTATGGAAGCCATCAATTCCCTCTTAAGACAGAAAATGCATCTAAAGTTCTGTGAAAGAGGGAGAAAAATAAACTCTTTGTTTGCTTACTCATCTGGGAAACTACAGTCTGTTGCCAAAGCCAGTTATCATGAGCTTTGATTAGAAACCAGCAAAGACAGCTGCTGAAAAACACAGTGAGAAAGGTTTTATCTGCTTAGATAAGAGTTCCTTTGAGTTTGGAAGAGCAGAGGGACATCGCTTGGGGAATATGAATATGCATTCTTTTTAATATGTAGATGGCTATGGATGTAGATATTCTAGCTTGCAGTGGTTGTTGTTGTTGTTATGGTGTCACTCTGTCTTTCTCTCTCAAGACTCTTTTATGACCCGAGGGTGCTTTTTTCTTTAATTTTAATTATTTGTGTTGCATCCATATGTGCAGACTTTGAGTATATCAGATTTTGCAAAATGTGCCCATGAATTCATTTGGCTTTAGCTGAGTGATCACAAGTTTGCTAGTTTAAAGTCTTCCTAACAGAAGGAAGGGGGAATTCTGTCCTGGTTTAGAGACACATGGTTAGTTGCTACATTTCTGAGTGGTTTTGTCAATGTCATTCCATTTATCTGGTGATTTTCTCTTCTCAACACAAAGTTTCAAGAATTTTAATTCAGATACTTTGCTGGAAAAGCTTGTTAACCTATGAAACTTCTTGACTGCAGCAATTTTGGAGGTTTTCTTGGTTTTGCAGTTTTTCCACGTTGCTAAAGGATTTTGTATACGAAATATTGTTTTGTTGACAAAATGAACCTGAGAAGGTCATTACTGATGTTAACATTTCATACAGAGCCAGTTCCGTTTCCCAGAGCTCCGTTGCTCTGCTTCTGTACACAACTGGGCTACTGTGGTGTCTCACAGCCAGCAAAAAGAGGAATGTTTTGTTGCCTTTCTAGTTTCTTCCATTTCTGATAGTCTGACCTTCTCCCAATGACAGTTTGGGAATCACTGAACCATTTGCTGAGCCAGATCCACTCACAGGCTGCACAGAAAACTCTCTTTTCTACCCAGGATAATTTCCTGCTGAGCCTGAAGTGACATTGGTCTCATGAAGTGCCTGGTGATTACCAGAGCTGGAGTTAGGTGAAAATGCTGTTAGTTTATGAGTATGGATGTGGGAGAGGGAAGAAGTGTCCATGAAAGGGGCACGAACAGATGATTCTGTGCACTTGGATGGCATCACCTTTTTGTGAACTGGCAGCTTAAGGTGGATGCGTGTCACGCTCTGCCTTCTTGACTTGAGTCCTAGGATGATATAAAGAGCTTCTCAGTCAGGAGTCAGACCTGGCTTCTTTCTGTCATAGTTCCATGATATTTGTACTTACCGTGTTACGTTAATATCCGACCCTTACGTAAAATACAGAGTAACCTGTTTCAAATGCTGTAAAGGTTTGTAGGTTTTTTATGGGATTTTGGTGAGGGTGGTTAGCTCAGCTGGTTAGAGCAGGATGCCAGTAACCCCAAGGTTGTGGGTTTGATCCTGTACAGGCCACTCACTGAAGAGCTAGACTCAAGTGATCCTTGTGGGTCCTTTCCAACTCAGAATATTCAGCAAGTCTGTGATTCATTCTCTGTCATTACTGTAATTGAAAAAAATAACCATCTTCTAAGGCTTGTTTCAACATTTCAGTTTAAGAACTCCATGTTTAGGGCATTTTCCAGATTAGGTACTTAAATGTGGGCTGACATCCATTTTCTATAATCCACTATGTCTTATTTTCAATGATGATCTGTGATTTTGAAACATGTACCTGGGGTTTTCTGCATTTTGATTTTGGTGCCCAAGAGGAGGTCTCATCTTTGGAAAATGTTGACTGCATAGTGTGCAAATATTGCTAGACCAAGGTTATACATATGGACATGTGTTTATCCAAGGTGAATGTAAGGTGTTTTTAGCATTTGTGAAAGTGGATGACATGAAAACGAAATGACATGGGAAGAAATACTGTGGTAACTAATCGTGAATCTTCCAATATTTGAAGTAACCGGTACAGCACAATAGAAGTAAAATGAAAATATGGGGCTCAGCTTTGACAGAATGACTAGAAGAAAGCTGTAAGAAGGATAAAGAGGTTATTGACACTACAGACAAAGAAGGGCAGCCTGAGCAATGTCAGTGACCCCAGTAGGAGGACATATAAAAGGAAGATTTTGGATGCCTGAACCTGGGTTGCTCTTGCAGAGCAGATGTTTTTACTTCCACACCTGGCTTCTGCTCAGAAGTGGCAGTGTCCATGGTAGAGATGCACAAAAACAATACCAAGTGAATTTAGCTGACAGGCTTTTATTTTTTTAGTGTAATTACTTGATTGCCTTGAATCCTCTGTTTAGAGCAGAGCAGCAGTAGTTCAAATTCCATTTTTAATTTGAAAACAATGGGATTAAGTTACCTGGCAAGAATTCAGTGGTCAGAGTCTTGACATTTAAAATCATTTATCCTACAGGATTAGACAGATTTCTTTTTCATCTCTAGTAGTTGAAAAAATTAAGCGCATTCCTTGTATTAACATAAAAACCATTGCCTATAGAGAATGTTTAAGTAACTCTTAGTCTCTTTCATGGCATCCTTTGGTTTTGTAGTGAGGATGTTACGATCGACTTTATAAAAACACATTTTTTTCAAGAATTGTAATACTTTCTTATAAAATTGTATTTCTGTTTCAATTAATTTGCACTCTGCCTTGCAGTATCATTGGCAAGAGCAAACATAAAATACATTTCTTGTATGGTAGTGAACGGAGTGTTATGTGGGATGCTGCAACACAGCAATGAATGTAATGTCATTGTATTTTGAAGGTCAGACATAGGGAATCAGCTATATCTGAGTAAGGTAAGAGTAGGTAAGGTAAGGTAAGCTATATCTCAGTCAGGTAAGGGTACCTGACTCTAGGTAAGAGCTTTTTGAGAGGAAAAGATGTTGAGAAATTGAGCACTAAATTTACCTCACTGGGTCTTCACATCCTGGTACACAAAATTCCCTGTGTTCACGGAATGCTCAGGGAGACCAGAACAAGGGCTTTTTTTTATGCCTTTGCCTAGACCTTGCTACTGTTCGATTTACCATGGATATCAGAGAAGATCCATGTAGTTCAAACCCCCATGTGTTGGGTGTAACTGTACAGCAAATAACTAATCTTCAGCCCTTGCTGCTTATAGTTAGGGTGAGACAAACAGAAGCAAGAGTAAAGCCAGAATGAGAGAGAAGGAAAAATAACAGTTACAATTTTTAGCAAAGTTCTTAGTAGAAGATTATAATAGCATATTTTATACTGAAGTATGTGAGTATATAAATAGGGATTATATGTATTTTGTAATTATGGGGTGTGATTATGTGGTGCATTTTGTTCGTTCAAGGACATATTAGGCATTAGATAATTATGCAGCAATGATGCCAAATCTGACATTAAAATTAGTGCTTTGAGATTTATACCTTTTCTTCTTTTTTTTTTAAGAAAGACCTTAAACAGTAAGGCCTTCAGGTACATGCAGTGTTTACTGACTTGTTAAGATGTTACTGTGCCCTTCCCTGAATCTTCTCATTTCAAAAGCTTAACCCTTTAAAATATTCTATTCAGCTCATTACTGTAGCAAGGTGTGACAAATAAAACAAAGATTACATTTTCAGATCAATGACAGATCACACAAAAATGCTTTCTTCTATCCTCGCTTCTGACCATATGTTTAAAAAGCCACAGGAATCTGTGGTTAAGAGTTTAAAATCACATGCATTTTTTGTGCCACATACATGTAGAGTGCTGTAATAGTTTGTATTAACTCTAAAGGCTGTGTGATTTGACCTTGACATCTGTCAGATATCCTCTCTCACACACACCCCCACCAAAAAAAAAAAAAAAAAAGGAAAAAAAAGAGGGAAAAGGGGCATTTTGGAGCTCATATATGTATATATGATTTCACTTCCCTTAAAACTACCTTCCCCTGTTTACTTTGTATTTTCAGTGCTGTTTTTTAAAGCCATCAAGATCTATTTTAGTGTTATTTTCCTGTGTGCTAAAATTTTACATATGATGTATATGAATATTCTTTTCTTTTTGAATAATTTTGGTCTGAGAAGTAGTATTTTCACACTGACTCCTCAATGCCTTTAGCAGATAGTCTTCAAACCTACAGTGATGCTTTAACTGGTAGCTTCTACATGGAGGTTGAACAGAGCTCATGCAAAAATTTCCTATGAAATCCTGAAGCATGCAGCAAGGAGGAGAGAAAATTGTACAAAACTAGGCTGCAATACTTATATAAGGAAATTTGAGGGGCTTCTCTTCATTTCTGTGATGATGAATGTTGTCTCTGCAGCATTGCTCTCCATAGCATTATTACCAGGGTAACTTTAACCAACTTAAAATTGAATGCCTCAAATAATGGAATGTCCATTCTCATCCTGAGAAAATTTTTCCATACTAAGATGCATATGAACCCCCTGACTTTTTTTTTTTTTTTTTTTTTTGAGGATGACTGTATAAGGCTTATTTTATAAAGACAGCACAATACCTGCAGCAAAGCTGCACCAATCCCTTTGAAATGATTTGTGGCTTCAGTGGACAGACCTGTACATCCTGTTCAGTGTAGCCTGTTAGTGCTTAGGGAGCACTGTTTTGCAGCCATTTTCTAACGACAGATGAGAGGGAAAGATGTCTGTAAATATTCTAGTCATATTCCAGTCCTAAGGCAGTGTCTTGACCCTTGAGAATATTCACTTAAAATCTCAGTTTTTAAACTGTTCCTTTAGTCACTTGAGTTTCAAGGATATTGGTTTGTCTGGTTTAGCTGTTTGTATAAATTTTATGGATGGACTGCAGTGACACATAATAGTTTTTGGTGCTTTGATAGGTAAAAATAGAAAAAATAACATTAAATCTTACAAAAAAACCTAAAAAAGATCAAGAAGTAAGTTTGCTCAAAGAAAGAAGCTGATTTAACAGTGCTGTGATTTATATATTACCAGTGGGAGGTGGCATGTTTAATATTGTGTAGAAGCATAAGGCTCTTACTGTCTGTGATAGTATTTGAAGTGTATTTTTCCTTTCTAAATTTGCAATCCATAGCTATAGCAACAAATAAATATAGCAGTCACATTTACAACACAGTTATTATGTTTTACATTTGCTATAAAAGGTATATTTTAAAATAATTCTCAGAAGATAGATTATAGCAGTTTTACATCAGGGTTAGCTTCCTAATGGCTCCTCAGAGTGAGAATGTGCAGCATTTGCTGTTTATTAAAATGAATCACTAATTTTTCTAGACCTGGTGTTAATGTTATGAATTGCATTAGAAATTAGATTTTCAAACTATGCATGTGATTGTATTTCAGAATACTCCTTTCTTTTTTTATATCAATTATCTCAGGAATTTCATGGTTAACTACAGTTTGCCACAGTTATAAAGCAGGAACTCCTATTTATTGGTCAAGTACTATATTTATGTTTGAACAAAACACCTTTTGTTTTACTTTGCTTATCAACAAGCACTACTGTTTTCAGCTAAGGTTACATTTAATAATTAGGTTTTCTAGGGGCAAGAAGTCAACTATATCTTTAATGAGTTCAGTGACATCACTAGGGCTGCTTATGCTCCTTGGCAATAGTCTGCTTTGTGTGAGCAGATCACATTAGCTTTAAGAGAGTAGCACAGATGCCAAGGTCAGGGCATTGGTAAGTAAGAGATCTTTGAGTAAAATAAAGACCTAAAACTATCCAAGGCAAGGGAACAATGAACTGCTGTTCAGCAGTATGGTTGCAGCTCTCTTAAGTTATTTTGTTCTACATTTGAGAGTTTCCTATGTATCCTTTGCCTGTGACAGTTGGGTGAGGAGCAAGGAGGATCCTGAAGGTTTGGGCTAAAAGCGTTAAGAAGAAAAGTAAGCTGATGCCATGGTAGTACTGCCCTTTCTGCAATTTTTCATGTTTGAGCACTCCAAATATGGTGGCAACTTCAATCTATGATGCAACCGTCATAATCGATTGGAAATTTGCAAAAGGAGAATTTGGGGTGGAAGTGCTTTTTTAGTACCAGGTTAAAAAGGCCTGCTTTTGTAGTTGGTCTGTGGTTTGGCACTGACAAACAGAAGTATAGTGCAAAAAGGTGTTGTTTTATCTCTGTTCAAAAGGTGAAATTGGCAAATTCTCACCCATGTGTATTTCATATTTCTTTAGATTGTGTATAGAGGAAGAACTGGACCTTCTTTCTGCCTTATGTCAGAGAGAAGGCCAGGGGACAGAATTAGTACAAACAAAATGGAAAGGAAGGCAGTGAAACAAGTCCCTGAAGAGAGTGAGAGCCAGTAATGGGTGTTACAGCAGGTAGAAGAGACAGGAGAAAGTGCTGAAGAAAAAGAGTCTGAACTGGAAATAGCCTTCAACCAAAACCAGAGTGTTCACAGGGAGAAGTGGTGGAATAATACGCAGACATTTGTATGAGATTTAAAAATTGCTCATCCCATCAGGCGGAGTAACATTCAGCCATGTGTTGCATACTGTTGGAAATGTTAATTTTTTTCCATGGCACTTGCCAGCTTGCTCTCATAGATTCAAAATGCAGCCTCTACTGTTGTGTCAGAGCTAGCTGAGGAATAAACATGCCCAATTACTGAAATATGTCAGACAAAAAAGATGCCATACATAGAGTGAGGGGAATAGGAAGATTGCTTTTCCCTCAAGGGGGTTGGCAACAATAACAGTAAAAGTTAACTACATGCATGTATTCCAAGTGATTTAAAAACATAAAACATCATAGCACATTTTTCATGTGATGGCTTTATCATATTGCCAGGGCAAGGTACCCTTACTGCTGGGATGTAGAGCTATGCAAGCAAGCACTCAAACCCTCAGCAACACCTACCAGCTTGGAAGTTCCTTAATGACTGATGCCTGAAAAACGAGGTGCCTGGGCTGGGGAGAGGCTTCGTGTTTAATTTAGGATTGTTTGGTGCCCTGAGCTCCGCTTCTGTGCGTGACCAAAGCCAAGCTAATCCAAGTATCTTGACATTTCTCTGCCTACTCCCATCTGTGTGCGCGGAGCACAGCGAGCGAGCACTGACTCAGCTGGAGGCCCTGCACAATGTGTTGCGGTGCCTGCTGAAACAAAGGGGAGCCAAGCTCATCATCTGACACCAGAGTGGGTACAGCAGCATTTAGCAAATGAAAGATGGGAATTTGTTTTTCACCTTCTTGTGCTTGATTTCTTCCTTTGTCACAACTGTGCCATTGTAAAACAAAAAAATTCCCTGGGACAGAAAAGGACACTATAAATCTTTCCCTGAAGCGTATGAGGTCTTGCTGAGGATTCCCAACTGTTTATGCTCTTGCCTTTTTTTTGTTCTGGCTGGTGACTCTTTCAATGTATATTGCATAAATGGATCTCCAAATTCTTTATGTCTTTTATTACATGAGTCCCAATTCTACAAAGCAATTGGATGGCAGAGCTGAAATGGTTTCTCCTGTCATGTAATGTCATATTCAGCTTTTCAGGTGTGTTGCCTTGTACATTTAGAGAAACAGCTGGTTTAAAGGGAGTGGGTTGGAGGCCTGAGGAAGAAATTGTTTTCCTCTAAGCAGGTTTATGGGAGCTAGTTTGCTGTGATTGATTGCGAGAGTCTAGGTGTCTAAACATGAAAACAAAGGCAGGAAGAAAAAGGTGGGGGAGAAGGAAGAAAAACTGACATCTGAGAAAACAAGTTGTTCGATAAATACAAGCCATAAGAGCTCCTTCATTCTGTATGCAGCTTGCTCAGGTTTCCATGAGAAAACGTTGCCAGTAGGAAATGGCAATACAGATTTTAATCTGTAGGGAAAAGCAAGAG
The DNA here is from genome assembly GCA_013399225.1 of Rhipidura dahli. Lineage (NCBI taxonomy): Eukaryota > Metazoa > Chordata > Aves > Passeriformes > Rhipiduridae > Rhipidura > Rhipidura dahli. The sequence goes on along the minus strand of VXAC01004752.1, from coordinate 623,598 downwards.
TGCCAGATCAAATACAGCACAAATGCCCACACGTTGCTGTCTTATGGCTCAGAGACCCAGTCGCTGTCTTCAGCCACTGCTCCCAGGTTAGTCCCCTCTGCCCATCTCAGCACCTTGTGCTTTCCCACACAAGGTTTGCCATCACTGCTTTCTACTCCTGCTGAGATGATGCTTTCCTTCTGTATGAAACACTAAATGGAACTGGTACCTTACATCCTAAACAAAGGAAAACAAACATCTTTGAGACCCTTTTCTCATGAGGAAATCTCTTGATTAGCATTATTGACCCAAATATGGCTCAGGTAGTCATTTCAGTGATTCTCCTGGAGCTCTCGGGATACTTTCCTGAAGCTTGCCACACATGAAGGTTTTCCTGCTCAGCATCATTTCCTGACAGAGCTCTCAATGTCCTGTCACTGACCTCGTTCCCTTGAAAAGCAATTCACACATCCCATGCTGTGGGATTAGGAAGGAGCATTTCTGTGCTTTTGACTCAATATAATGTACCAAATATTCAGTTTGGACCTGTAATAATTGGCTTATAGGACACCTTGTTCCTGTGGTAGCATTTAAATAGTGTGTCAATGAAATAAATGAGGAGCTGGTCCAGCAGACGGTGCTGCTATTTAATGAGAGTTCAGTGCTTCCCTGAAACTTCATATCTCCCTAATGAGTGTGTTATCAGACATTGATATGTTATCAGATATTAAATAGTGGAGTGTTAGCACCACAGGCTTTCTTCAAGGCCTGTTCATGGTTCAGGCCAATGTTTTAACTCCAGTGTGGGGATTCCACTGCTGGACAAACAAACCTCTTACTGCTGTGGCATATGTGCAGTGACTGTGTGCCAGCCCAGCAGACCATAAATATGCAGCAGCTACGAAATCCAATGAAAACTGAAATGCAGAATTTTGCTTGGTTTATTCTCTTTTGGAGTATCAGGAGCTCAGATCTTGAAAACTTGGTGATGGATCATCCTATACTCTGCTGCTGAAAAGCAGCATTAAGAAAGTTATTGTTTGCCAACTTTTCAGAAGTGTGCTGTCAAATAAACCCATATCTTATCTAAGATAGGAATTGCATTAAAAACCTCACTAAAATGTAAATTAGATTTTACTTTCTTCTAGACAGAGTTCATTCCTTTAAGGTATGTCTTTTCCCTCAGAAGTATTCACCAATAGGTTTTTTATTAGATCCTTGACCACAGTTTACCATGTCTTCCTTTATGTTTCCAACTGCCCGTGGAATGTGGGCTCTCTGTAAATGATCTGAGTTTGATGGGTAATCTCAGCAGTCCTGTGAGCTGCACAGGTGAGAGCTGGGAGAAGTTCAAATGTGACCAGACTAGCCATGTGTCACGGCACTGTATGCCTGCATATACTGCACCAAACGCAGTTATGCAATGGAGGGGATTATCAAAGATGTTTTGAAGGTTGCAAATGGGTTTTATGAGTGAGAATCATCCTTTTTGTTGCTTACAAAGATGAAAGGGCTCAATTTTCACACACATGAAAAAAAAAAAGACTGTCAGATGTTTTAAATGTAAAAACTGCATAATGTGGCTTCTTGTCATATCTGTGGTTCCCTTGTGGATGAAAATTTTAATCAGATGGTTTTGTACTTTAAAGGCTTTTCATTTGATTTACAACTTGTAGGAGTGGAGTAGCAGTAAGCAATCAGGGAGAATGCCATGAAGAGGACAAAAGGAAGGTGAAACACAGCGTTAATAATTTAGTTTCAATAACCTTAAAAGGTTTACCAGTCACTTTTAACCTTGTATCAGAAAAGAGAAGAGCACAAAAAGCAAGCTACTGCAGTGAATCATAAAAACGTTTCTTTTAATTTGTTACTCATTTATCTAAGTCTGGATAGAAAGCAACCAATACATTTGTTAAACAAAAGGGCCAGAAAGACAACTACCTATCAATTTGACTTAGTGCTTTTGGAAGGACTGCCTGACATTTTACCAGGGTCAGTAAACTCATGAACCAATGGTGATTGTGACTGTGGAAATATAGCAGTCATATGAGTATTTCAAATGAGCCAAAGCAAGATTTTAGGCAGGCAGTAGGGTTTTCAGAAGTGCTTAGGCAGGTTAGGCACCTAAATGTTATTGATCTCAGAGGGAATTAGATACCAATTCAGAGCCTCACATACTTTGAGAAAACTGGTAAGCATCCATGTTCAGGTTTTTTGCATACTGACCTTCAGGTCTGAATCTCTGTCTGGTCTCATAAAAGCCAGGGTAGCATAAAAAGTGACATCTTCATATTGGTTGTGTGGGGGTTTTAAAAAAAGAAGTGTAGTTTTGGTTTTTCTTACGAAGGATTGGGACATCATAAAAATTCATGTGGCGTTTGTATACATAACTTCTCAGCTGAACAGTTGTGCTTCCATCTTTTGAACGTGTACATTTCAAATTTTGCCGCAAATGTGTTACATGTATTTCAGTTTTTGGCACAATACTTTGAAGCCATCTTTGTAACTCTCTGTCTTCATGGCATTAGGCAGGTTGTACAACACTGTTGAAAATGTTTCTATGTAAAAAAATTAAATTCCTGAGATTCGAGGCTGGGAACACAAACTTTGTGACCTTCTATGATCTTGTCTAATTTTGATAAAAATGGTCCAACTGGTCTTAAATGGCCAGATACCTGGGCTATATAATGAATTGTATACATGTGCCAAATATGGCACCACAGTAATAATATTTTAATTATTACTTAGTTTCATGATCTTCCATACTTTTTATACAGAAATCCTTAAATACCCATTTATCTATCTTCTGTGGACTTTTTCTTCATAATGACAAGCCCTTAAAACCCTTTAGCATTAATCATTCCATTCAAAACTGCAAGATGAGCTCTCTGTTTTTTCAAGTAGACTTGTTGCCATTTGACAGCAAGATTCTGCACATTTTGTTGTTATGCAACTTTATGTTAGAGTTGGAAAGATTTTGAGGTCCCTGTATACTGTTTTCTTACAGATCAGAGGGAACAATCATTTATTTGCATTGCAGAAATGATCAGTGACTGCACTTGTAGGTATAAAACAAATGCATGTGAAAACAGAGTCTCCTCTCGACAGAGATTGCGTCTTCATTTATACTGAGAAGCATTGTGTAAATGTGGAAAATAGTGATAATTGTATCTATTCACTGTTGCTCAAACTGATGAGTGTAAAGAATCACATTACTTTTTTTAAATATATAAGCTGGTAACATGGATTATTTCCATCTTGCGGCATTGTTAATTGGCTTATTACTGTTTACCACTATAGTGGCATTGTTTTTATGAGAAGCTGAATGAAAAGTGAGGGATGAAAATCCATAGTTTAATCTAGAGAAAGAGAAGTTGTCCTCAGAACAAAGTTGGGATTGCAAGCACTGAGAAATCCACAAATGAAACGCTTCATGAGTGGGTCAGTAGGATAAGAAATGTGTTCCTGTTCTTAGCTGCTCTGAGTATGATGGTCTCTGCTGAGACAGGTAATGGTGTATTAGGGATTAAAGTAAGGTCTTTCTGATTTGTTTGCATTTTAATGAGAATGTAATTTCTTAGCCTTACCTCCATGTAAACCTTCCACACTGTCAGATTTGTAGGGATATTCATGAGTTTAAAAGGAATGGTAGTTAATTAGCATTTGGAATATACTATAGCTTTGAAAATGTGGACTGGGGGTGGGATAAGTCTGAAACCAAAATAGACTAGCACGCCATAAGTTTCTATTTGAAGTGAACTAATTGAACTAAATTACTGGGTTTTGTATTCATAGATAGTCTGTCTTCTGACTTTTATTATTTTTGCTAAATTGCTCTTTATTAGAAACGGCTGTAGTTGAGTCCATGAACTGTTGACAAAAGAATCTCTTCAACTTTGCCTTTGATTATTCACAGTATGCTGTTGATCTTTGGAATAATATTCTGTAGTTTAAGCTTTTAGAGCACAAGAGCAAAAGTTTTATAAACAGAAAGAAGGCAGGTTTGAAGAGATTTTAGGCCAGCTATGCAAACTCTTTGCATTTAAGCCTTTGTTCAAGAGATTTTGTTCACAAATAAGCCCAGAGATATTGAGTTGATTTTTAAAAATTTTACTCAAGAGACCTTCATTTCCTCATCTGAAGTATGCAGTGTGTTGTAAGACTTCCAGCAGTACACAAGTTGTTTGTTAAGTAATGTACAAGTATCTAAATAATAATAGTTTCTTTGCTATTTCTTAATCTTAGTCTTAGCTGTATTGTTCCTGGAATCTTTGCTAAATTTATTTCCGAGGCACTAACTCATGGGAGCAGTCCCATGATTTCAAGCTGAAAGACCCAAGTGGCCTTTTGTAACATTTTATTTATGGAGTTCATTTATTGACTTTTCTGTAATGCTCAGCTCTGTGGTGTGTGAACACCTCACAGACACTAATGCATTGAGCATCTCAGCACTCCAGTGCAGTTGGGAAAGTTTTATTTTATGGATAGGGAGTTGAAGCACTTAAAAACTGGCCAGCACAAGCACACTGGCACTTTGTAGCAGAGTTGAGGAAAGAACCTGTATTGTCTAATTCCCTCTCCAGCACCTTGAGCGAAATACCATCTTTCCTCTCTAAACAAGTTTGCACTTGTTTTCCAATGACAAATAGACTGTCAAAGTAGTTTAAAGGTCTGTCATGGTTGGAAAACATCAACTATGATTCCAAAGTTAACCAGGAGCTTAAATTTCCCCTCTGCTGGCAATGGCCACAGCCCCTTGAATTGCGGGCACCACAAAACCCCTGGGGATGCACCATGACTTTGTCATAGTTCAGCTGAAATTGAAAACTTGGAGTGTTTGGGACACAGAACAGGCACCAGTGAACTGTGAATTCTGTCTATATGTATGTCTATATTTTTGCAGGGAAATCACTGATAACACTGTGAAGGAGGAGGGAGCGACATAATTGCTAAAAAAGAAGTGTTTCCATGTGGGAACATCATCAGAGTGAAGGAAGGGTTGTTGGGAAAATTATTCTGATCATCAGTTTATTTGAGTTTGGTACATCTGTACAAATGCAATTTACCTTTAAGTGTAACTGGCTGTCGTGTTAAGCTCCCTGTCCACTGTGAGGAAATCACCGTTATGGCTTTCATATGGGAAGGAATTCAGGAGTGCCTTGTTTACATTGCTACCATTTATAAAACATTTAAAGCAGCTATTCTGCTGAATAAACATTCAAGAGCCTGAAGGATAAGCGTATCGCTTAAACTTCTTAAGACTAAACTTTCCAAGCCATTTCCTGCCAGAGGGACCTAGCAGTAAAATTGCAAACTCTGTGCTCCAAGATGAGATAGGCAGAATTAGATTAAGCAGCTTACTGTTGACATGTCTATTGATCTGGGTTCAGCACCGTTTCCTGTCTCTGCTAGCAGTTAGATTGCTGTATACAATAACACAGTGGCCTGGTTTATGTGAAACTGGGGGACTCCGAGCATCAATTACTCCAGGAAGGCAGTGGCACTGGGAGATAAGGTTAAGCCGCTCACAGTGTTTAAGACTGCTGAAACCCAAGCAACATATTTGCTGTCTAAATTGCTGCTTATAAATTTGACAGAGTTCCATTTATGTTGTTGATTTTTTTCCCCCTCTCCAAAGAGAGATCATCCTGTATTATTCTCTGCAGGTAGCAGTTTGGTTCTCATTATAAACACGCATTGTTGATTAGCCTTCACTTCCTATCAGACCTTTGTTGAAAGTTCCAAAGCATCACCTGGATATTTGAATAGAAAATAGTTAGACAGGAGGGAGAAAGGCATGGAAAATTATAGAAAATAATAAACTAACAAAATTTTCATGGTCATATTGATTCTGGTGCCGCACTAAAGGTATTCTTTTTATTTTTTTTCCTTGCTCTCTGGAAACACAGCATTGAATAACAGTGGCAAAAAGGAAAGAAATCTGGTACCCTTGAATTTCTCATTTAGTCTTCTGTTTTCTTCATAAGAAGTTCTCTTTTATGCTGTGTGACTTTTTTCTCTTTCTCAGAGACTGTTAACAGATTCAGTTAAAAGCAAAGTGATGCTTTTCACATTTAAAGAAGCCTGTAGAGAATTGTTTCAGGGGTCTGCTTGTGATTAGCTCAGCCTGTTTTTTTTCCTCTGGAAGAGGGTCATGCAGAAGATTTTTTCTCCAGGGGGCACCTTTTAAGCCACTTTACAGGTGGCTATCTCAGTTTTATGCCACACGCATTTCCATTGTCTTAAAAATCAACCTTCAAAAAGAAATTCAGTATTCCCATAGAAGTAAGAGCAAAGTTGTGTCAGTTCTGGCATTGTGATGGGAGATCTGTGCTATGAAACTGATGAAAGGAAATATTTTAATAGTGACATTTGAGTTCATTTATCATGACATTTTAGGGACTTGGTGGTACATATTTTTATCTTTGAACAATGTCCCAGCAGTCTACTGCCATTAAAGGGGGGAGGGCACTCCTTCCACACAGAGCACAATGCTATAAAAGCCCAAAACGATACAGCAGTCAGTTGTGATGAACTGAAGTAGTTCTAACTGGTATGTGACAAAAAATGGAATTGTCTCCTTTTATTAATTTTCAAATATCTTGACATGCTATAATTAACATTGCCCTATGCTAAAATTACAACAACATCTGAGCTTCTGTATATTGGCTCATACCTTGATGCTATAAATGAATACAGGAATATGGGAAAGCTAACAGAACGTATTTCAAGTATGTTTTAGCATTTCACTGGCATATTTTTGAGTTTTATTTTAATGATTTGCTGATTGATGTTATTGTTGGCAATGCATAAGGGGCACTAAAGTACTACCAGCAAGTGGGCACTAATAAATACTTTATATTGCTGAAGATTATAACTATCAATACAAAACCTATTCCAATTATTGCAAGGAGGCTGAACCCAAGAAGTCCAATGTCACTGAGGTTTATAATTCCGTCCTCATCTAATGCTATTGTGCAGGTACATGTGTGATCTTTATGGGGTGTACCCACTTTCAGACACTGCACTGCCTCATCACAATAGGTTTCTGTCATTTACTGATTTAAATTACATCCTTTTATTTTGTTAACTCCTTTAATAAGTGTTTTAAACTGCCACCTTTCTGCTCTTTCCTTCTTGCACCTTATCCCTCCTGCAGAGTCTCCTTGCAGGCTCGCTAATTCTTCAGGGGTTTTCCTGACACCTTCTTGTCCGTCAGTCCTGTACAGTTAATCAAGGGAAGCAGTGAGCATGCAGGGGTTAGCCTGGAGCAGAGTTAATCGGGTTGGCTTTGACTTAATTGTGCCTATTGTTACAGGGGAAATCAGCACCTGGTGCAGGGGGCCAGTGCTGCTGATTGCTTGAGAGGCTCAGCTTGCAGTACTGTGAACAACATGATGACTTGCCCCAGAGTTGCTTCTTCTTGTAAAGAAGGAGTTCTAACATTTATAGCCTAGAAAGACATGAAAGTAATAGCTTAAAACTAGATAAGCTCATACCCTGGAAATTAAAATAAAAAACAAATGAATAATACCCAGTGCAGCTACTTTTTTTTGGGCTGCTAAAATTGTACTGAAAGTGAATTGGTTTTAGCACATATATATTTAACTATGAGCACTCTCTAACGCATCTGTGCATTGTCTAGCACAGCCACATTGTAACAAGGAACTGTAGGAAAGTGATGTGGAGTGACACAAATCAGTGTCTGAAGATATCAAAAACCCATGGTTTTTTAAGGTCCAACATGGCTTTATCACAGACTGCCACTGATTGTAGTTCAGCTCACTTTCCACAAAAAGAAAAATCAGAAAAACAAATGCTGGATTCCCTCTGAAAGTGAACTCGTTACATGAAGAACAGTTGCATTCATTTCTTGCTTTGATTGAAAAGCAAGCTAAGAAAAAGGAAATTTTGGATGAAATAAGTATTTTGATTGTTGACTTGCAGATGCTTTGATGACTACAGACCTTGCTATAGTTCTGCAGTTATGTCTCTTTGATGGTGTTGATATTACCAAATGAACTCTTCCAGAGTAAAGACATATCAAGCCATTAGAAGCCAGCAACAAGCAGTGTAAAACCCAGGCAAATCAGAAAAGGATAGAAATGGTTCTGCAGATGCTGTCAGATGAGCTGTCACCCAGTAGCATATCAGCAGAATATTTCCAGCTCAGCCTTACAGGCCATGTTTTTATGTCACATATTTTTCATAGTTTCTAAGTTCTCCTGTGTTAGTGTAAGATCCAGAAACCACAATGTTTTCAGCTATATGTGAGGTTCCTGTAATAGTGTGATAAATACCTCACTTTCTCTTTTTGTCATACTAATGATACATTGGTATCATTCCAATAAAATAGTAAGGAAGAAAGCACATGAAATTATTATTTTCCAATATTTAACATAGTTTTCCTAGCTAAGTATGAAGGGAATTAAATCTTGCTGAGGTTTTACAGATGAAAAACTGCCAAATGGTATCAGGACTCTCAACATTCAAAGGAATGTATTGTAAAAAGGTAAGCAGTGTTTTAGCAAATCACTGGATTTTATGACATTCATTCAAAAATGAATTTATAGTTCCCTAAATAATGAAAAGAAACACTTCTGAAAATATTTACGCTTTCTTCTCATTGGTTTCATGTGACCACAGCTTTAAACTGGAATAAAACCTTTTTATTTCTCCTCAGATCTCTGCTTCATTATATGTAATGACTTCAAATTCCGTGTCATTTTCACAGTATAAAAAAAATATTTTATCTAATCAATTTGGTTCTCAACCTTATTCAGGACATCCTACAAATTTTAAGTTCTACCAAAATAATTTTTAGTGATTTTTCTTCCATTTGAAATGGAATTATTTCTCAAGAGTTTGTCATGTTCTGAGGACATGGAAGAATTGCACATATGACAGTGCTGCTCATGCTAGCTTTGTGCCTGAAGCTCTCATGATGGAGTCATTTACAATTTTACTTCTCCATTGATAAGCCATTATCTGTAGACTGTTTTTATAACTGCAGGGTTTTGCACTTTGCCACAGAAGAGTAGCACTAAGTTCACAGCAATCTATTTCCCTAATTTCTCCGTAATGCACCGTGACCTTTCCCAGGATGGTGTTTCTTTGTAGCAAGATGAAGAGGAAGAAAAATAAGAGTTTGCCCTTTCCAACTAATTGACCAATGTTTTGTTTTTAAAGGTAGTGTTACCTTTTTAATGCAGTAGTTAAAGATATAATTTCTTTTTTCCTTTGTTCTACTGACTCCTCCAATCTCTGGAACATACCATAACTGCAATCTAAAGCTCATTATGTAGAAATTACATGTAGAGTTATATTCAGTCTATTATTCAGTCACTATGCTTGCAAGTAGTACCCTTGGTAATGTTTGTTACAGTATGGTGATAACAACTGAAGTAATTGTTTACTAATTTGTTCTCTTAAGTGTGTTTTAACATTTTAATCTTTAAAGGATGTCTTATGGGAGGAGGAGTAGTTTTTTGAGCCATGTGTTATGAAAGAATAAAAAAATCTCTTATTTCTAGGTAATTCATTTTAGGAATAAAAGTTAAATAACATTCTATGAATAAAAATGTAATAGGCTGTAAGAAAACTTTGAGGTTCTTGTGGTTTCATGATGAAAACTTATTTTTGTAAAATATTCTCAGGAAGATGTGTGATCTGGATTACACAAGCAGCTATAAAGTGAGACTCAATGAGGAAATAAAGGCACTTTGCATTTACTGATTCCTCTCCCAAGCCATATGTTTTAACATGCATGGGGTTTGTTTTGCTGTTTCAGGGCGGAAAAGCAGTAAAAGCAAATATTCACATATACACGCACAGCAGACTCTAAATTCAGCTCATTCTGAACATAAATTTGCGATCTTCCAAGTAGGAATGGAAGGTTCCCCGTGATGTGGCAGAAGCTGCAGCACATGAGGAACAGTCGTGCGCTGGATAGACAGACATTCTCAATACGTCAGACTTCTCTGTGCTCAATTGCAAAAGCTATTAAACAGTGACTGCAGGGCAGTGTTTTTACTTTTTCCATGTCTTGGCTTGTTTATGTTAAATCAGACCGCAGGAGGTCTGTTGCGTTTCTCTGGCAGTTATTGCAAGGCTTGCTGTGGCAAATTCTATTTATGACACTTGCTGTATCCTAGGTGCAGTGAATCTTGGCAGACAATCTGGAAAATTTCCCATCTTTGTACTTACAGAATATAATATCTCAGTAATGGTGTGACTGTGGTGACTCACTGCGAAGGTCCTAAGTTCAACTACCAGAGTAGCCAAAAAATCTAGACACATTTTAATTGCTGGCATGACATTTGAAGTATTTGCTTCACCACTGGACGTAAAATATTAAATTGAAACTCCTCCTGTTTTGGCTAGAGTATACTCAGATTGAAGAAAAGATCCAAGAGCAGCATTTCAGAGGTGTAAGTTGATGGATTCTGGCCAGCATTTTTTACCAGTGTGATGGTCATGTCTGTTAAGAGGAAATAACCTTACATGTGTGTGTTTTGGCACTGCAGCTATTCTCACTGATGTGTGCACTGTCAGTCATATGATTGTCCTACATAAATAACAAAGTGATGATTATGGAGATCTGGGACTCTGATATGGTTCTGCAGGAGCGTAAACAAGTTGTCAAAAATCATTTATCCATATGCTAAATGCCATTGGTTATTCCATAGTAAAGTCTCACTTTAAAACCACTGGACAACTTTTCTGAAGGCAAAAGTGAGCCTTGTAAAATCAGAGACGATTGCAACCTTTTGGTAATATATTTCATATTAACTTAGGGAACGTAAGAACACGTGCAGTTTATTTACAAAAGAGTAAAACAATGTGACAGTGAGTGGTTGAGCTATGCTCAATAACTTTCTTCTGGGGCTTTCAGAGTCTTCTGATGCTTTTAAAAAGTGCATCTCATGGTCAAGCAGGAGGAAATTAACCAAGCTGGGCCTCAGGATCCCATTCTCTAGAGTGAGGATGATATAGATGGCCATAAGGGCCAGTGCTCGTACGACTGCTGGGTGAATAATAAAGCTTCTGTGGGGGGTTTGGTGTCTTTTCTTTGTGTTGAACTGCTGATGTGGTTTGATAAATGTGTAGAGCTAGAGGATGCATGGGATAATTGGCACAACCACCACAGATCTCTGGGAGGTTGCCTGGAGCATCTGCCCTGAAGCTGAGAGCCCCAGCTCTGGCAATGCCACACACCTATTTGCCATCTTGCCATTAGTTTCCATGTAGTGACAGAGCACATGGGTCCACTCAGTTGCTTGTGGAGGCTGCATCAGCATGGAAGCACTGACTAACCTCTTCCTGGCATCTCTTTTTTTTTGTGCCATATCGGATTTCCAAATTCTCATGCAGTTTCACGTCTGTCATTGGCATGGAAGAGTTGACAGCTGCTACATGATGGCAAGGCAAATGCATCCTTGCCTCCTTGCAGTCCTCCCACTTGTGACTCACATGGGGTTTTTTTAAGGGAGAGTATAAAGACTTCAAGGACAAAGGATTTCTTTCAGCACTTTTCTCTCTTGTGATAAGAACCATCAGAATAATACATTTTTTCAGTAGGGGACATACCTGCTTTATAAGACCGACACCTGTGGGCTGCCAGAATTAGTGTATGAATCTAAAAGTGGGAAGAGAAGACAAAAGAAGTGAAAGAGAGCTCAGTCTTGTGCTTCCCAGCTGCTGGTGCCGGTGACTTCAGTAACAAATGCCGATCATGCCAGAAATGCAAACAGCATGTGGACGGGTTTGTTTCCGTTGTAAAGAGATAGGATACTTAATTAATTTCATGAGGTCTCTGGGCTGCTGTTGACAAAAAGTGCTTACACCACAAAGTTAGGTTGTGGGTTAAGGCTAGGGTTAGGGAAGGTTTGAAGTACTGATCCCTACACTCAAATTACCTTTAATATTTTCTTTTATGACACAGATACTCTAGTTTTGCTTAATTACTCTTTGCTGTCTAAAGCAATCTTTCCCTTGAGTCACTGAAAGTTTTATTACAACGCTTTAATCTGATTATGAAAATTAATATACTTGTACTGTCTTTTAATTTGTACGAATAAAATCTCCTTTGTTTAAAATTTCAACCAGATTAGAAGTATATAGTAGAGACATGTAAGTTTCAAAGTCTAAATCTTCCAGTGCATTGTGTTATAAAGGCAATATAATAAAAAACAATAAACAAATGTTACTGACCTGATGGAAATCAGCACAAAATTATTTAAAAAAATGTTTAGCAGTTAAAATCATGTAAGTCAAACTTAAGAAGTGCATATCTTGAATCACCCAGGAACCTGGACAAAATATAGAAAATCATACATATAAGAAAAAACGCGTGGGGGGAAACCTGAACGATGACCACGAGAGCCTGAAAACACCCCTTTTGTCTCCCAGCACTCGTGTTTGGGTTTAGCTGAAGCAGAATGTATAAAGTGTCTTCCCTTTTAGTGTTAGCTTGAAGCAGCCCTGCTTTGAGGACACTGGGCTGTGTCCACAGTGGCTCTGGGTTTTTGCCTCCGTTGCCTATGCCCTGCAGAGATGCAGTGCCCCAAGCCCCAAGCAGGGGTTTGAGCTCTGCCTCAGGGGTCTCACCCTCGCCTGGCTGCCCCAGGAATGGGGTCACTGGAGGACGTGCCAAGCACACACTTCTGCTCCCTTCACTTGAGCTGAGTTGAAGCCCTTTGGGGTGCTTTATCCCTGATACTGCGCTGTGAGCTCCTGACTCCAGGGATATGGTGAAAGCTGATAAAAGTGTCACTGTGGCAGACAGTAGGATGTTTAGCAAAACCGACCCATGATTGTTTCCAGAGACCACTTTCACACTGCGGAATTTCCTAATGTGCTGCCTTAGAAAGCTCAGCTGTAGCACAGCATCTGCTGCATGGTTTTATCTGTCTTTGCCTTTTCTGCATTTCCTGATTTTACTTACGTGTTGCAGAGACTTGGGGCTGTAATGGGACACAGGTTGAATGTGATGAAGAAATAAACTAAAAGAGTTAAATTGTGTGCAATCTCTAAGGAATGAGAAGCCATTGGCCATATTAATTCTGAGAACAAGTATGATTTAGTACCAGCTCATTAGGAGTACAGCTGGCAGCCAAAAGGACTGTGGCTGCATATGAAAATCATATCTTTACAAGACTAAGAAAATATGCTGAACGTAGGTGTGAAATTACTGAGAATTTATTTGAACACATTTTAACATCATCTAAGAGATAATCCACGGAGAGCACAGGACTTAAAAACACTTAAATTTGTACATGCATCTTACACTATTTTTTCGTTAGGGACTCTACTGCTCCCCTGCCAAACCTGGCAAAGACTGGGGCTTAGAAAATTAATAAAATAAAAATTCAAAGAGCACCCAGAATGGTGATTCACCTTGCTAGGAAATGAAATTCTCTTAGGGGAAAAAAAAAATATTGCATTTTGCATCTCTATGCATCAAAAATGTTGCTGAATTATTTTTTTAAACCTACAAAGTGAAAAAAAATCACCATTTCTGAGACACGCCATTTGATATTTATGAAGATATTAAAAGTGATTTCTTAAGTAAAATAAAGTACCCATTCAACATGTTTTTACAGAAATAATATTTTCATTTAAAGTCAAAATGATGGATTTCCTTTTTCAGCTTCTTGTGCAAATTGTATGTAAATGAATGGAAATAAGCAGTCCTCACTACTAAGTTGCTTAGAAGCATAAAAGTGTAGAAAATAAAGATGATCAGACAGAGCTGTGTATCTCATTTATGTAAAGAATGTTTAAACTTAAATATTTCAGCAAAAAGTGTTATTGTTTCAGGTCAGAAAATGTTTTGTGCATTACAGAGAAAGTGCACAAAAATTTTGTTACCTTCTGAAGACCTCTTAGTGTATGTGGGAGTTAGTCCTGTGTCAGCCAACCTAACAAAAAAAATGCAGAACAAGAAACTAGGAAATAACTAAAAGGTCAGAAGTGCAATTTTGAACATTTTCCACTCAAGTGTGGACTAAGTTCTACCACCTTTCATAACCTCTTTTTGTCAGTCTTTTTAGTTAACAATTCTGCAGTGGATAAACCTGAAACCTAGCGGAAAAGAAGCCTTGCAAACCAGAACCACAGAAATTTCCTTTTTCATTCAAACTTGCTTAATACCTGGCACTACAGCCAGCAGACTCCCTTCCCGACTCTAATGGTGCTATGCATCATGAGAAAGGAAAATTCTCCTTGGTTTTCAGTAAGATACCAGGCCTGAGAAATGCCTGTGATGCCGTAAGGGATTAACGATCTCTTTGCTATTTATAACCAGGCAAACTAAATTGCAGTTTTTAGAGATTTATTGTAGTTTTATTGTGCTGCCTGGCCAAATTCAGTGAGTAGGACTCATTAGTGTGTAAAACAGAGTTAATTTATACTGAGTATCCCCCATCTTTGGATGGGAGCTCTATGTAAATCATCTTTTCTGGTCATTAATTTAGGCTGTTTGCATTTCCTTTGCTACGGGAGCATAAGCACAAAATATTAACTAAACTTCCCTGGTGAAAGTGCCCCCTCATGCCTCATACTTGTTGTGGAAAATGTTTGCTCTTCTTGCAGAACTCCCCTGTAATTGAAGGGTAAGGGCTGTATTATGCAGCTGAAGCACCTGGTGATAATTGGCATTTAAAACATATTTCCGTAGCTCTAGAAACAGGAAACCAAGGTATCTCTAGAAAGTCATTCGATGAACACTTCCGAAATATTGGGGAAAGTGTAGTGAATCTTTCAATGGTTGATTCCATCCTGATTGATCTTAGGGTTTTTTGACGTAATTGATGGTATTTCTTTAGTTCAGTCCGTTAGTGCAAATAATTATTAATCAATATGCACTCAGCTCTTACTTTAGAAGATAATTTTAACACATGATTTATTCTGAACATTTCAATTGAACTACCTTTACAAGGAGAAAATCAATTGGCTAGTGGTCTAAAGCACTTTAATTATCTGAAGAGCTGTATTCCGTTTTAGGCCTTTTTTTCCAGGGTTTCTTTTTTTTAAATACATTGTCCCATTGTGATATAATCCTTCTGCTGGGCTGTCCTTTGCTATCCTCAGAAATTCACTAATTCTCTATTTCAGATTATTTTGCTTAGAAATTTTCAGTTCAATACAACAAACACACTAGGATTAAACACTAACATTGGAAATTAAATTATATACAAAATGGAATAAAAATATAGCTTTTTCCACAGAAGAAAACAGTTGGTTGGGTTTGTTGGTTTGGTTGGGTTTTTTTTTTTTTGTGAATGTCAGCACATTTGTAATTTCTTTAGATGTTTTCTCATTCATAGCAAGCATAGCACTGGAAAATTACTGTTAATGTGAAATGATAGCATGATGCCAGAACTTAGACAGAGGTTTGAAACATTATAGGACAAAAGGTGAAATCATGAATTCATTTGCAGTGAATATTAAATTCCTGAAATATGCATAACTCTCTCATTATATTTATATTTATATTTATGTGTTTAAAAATGCCTGTAAATATTATTGTGAGTCTGAAGGAGCATTTGTGCCGTGTCCATGAGCATGTCAATACAGCCTTTCAAAATAATTTGCACTTGGGCTGAGGCATAAGGTTATGGAGCCATCTGTCATCATGAAAAATCATTAGAATAAGGAGTGTGGTACAATTCCACTCATGTTCCTGATAACGTTGCATTTCAACAATACCAGTACAAACTCTTCTCTCAAATGCCCTTCATAGGCCTAACAGGGGAACTTGAAAAGAATCTTGTGAGCAAATAGATCAAATGCCAGTATATTCACATCAAAGTATGACTTCAGCCTGCAGATAGTCTTGTGGTGGCTCTTTGGGATCTGGGGGGGGTTGCCCTTGGAAGTTCCAGGGGAAGAGTTCCTGTGTCAAACAATAAAAGAAGTTGATGTTCTTGGAATGGCCCGAAATTAGTGTTTGGTTATATATCCATTTCTTATTGCATTTCTTGTATTTTACCCAAAATGGACAATGAACATATAATCATAAACATCCAGTTTGCTATTTAATGTGATTACAGTCATTGTTTCTCAGTTCTCATGGCTTTCCATAATGCTGCAAGAGATGAAACATTTGTTCCTTTGGAATAGTACAGGATTTTTTTTTTTTCCCCCTTGGTATACCAAAAAAGCTATATATCTTCAAAGTAGGAAAGTTTAGATCTTAGGGTTCTATTTTGCTGGAAACATTTCTTAAGAAGATTCCTTGGAGAATGTTAATAATGTAAGATTTTTAAAGGATCCAATAATAAAGAGCACTACAGTCTGAGGACCCAATTACTGAAACACTTGTACATATGTTTATTTTTAAGTCATTAAGTACTGTGCATATGGAAAACATCATGTCCTTCATTTCAGAGCCTTGATCTTCAAATGTAAGTGTTGTAGAAGCAGGGGTTTTGAATTTTATCCTGTTAGGTGCTGAGTGCCTTATTTACTATCTGATCTAGGGGGAGATCTGCCTGCTCAATAGCTTGTAGCAGGTAAGTCTGTTATCCAGGCAATCAGAAAGGAAGGAGTGAGTTTGCTTTAGGGTGTAAAAATATATTTTACTTGATGTTAATTCCTACAGCTGACGACATGACTGGCTCTGAATGACCTCCCAGAGGATGTCCTAGAAGGAATTCTATGGTGGTGTGTATTTTCCTGCTAAGAGCCTGTGACAGATGATTATACTTTGAATTCTGGTTTGGATGAGACAGAAGCCGTAACAATGTGAATATTAGAATAAATCTTTGCTCATTTCAAGTGGATAATTAAGGTTGTCAGTGGCTTGATTTGAGATCAAGATTTCTATAGGAGTGAGAGAGGGGTCAGACTTCAGACATTATTTGCTGCTCTTGTTTGCTGTCTGAGTCTGTATGCTATCTCCCCTTCTGCAGAAATAGCAGCTCTTTTGTTTTTCTCTGTAACGATGCCTGTAATCTGAACTTTTGCATTAGTATATCTGGTGAAACTTATTAATGAGAATTCTGACCTGGTTCAAATCAACCAGATTTTTTTTCCCTTTCAGTTCAGTTAATGGCTTTTCTATTTTTTGCTCAATAGCCTTTTTGAAGAACAGCTTTTAAAAACCTGGGATTGGAAGCAGTGCTATAATGTCTGCCTTATGAGAGAGCAGATGAAGAAGATGTGTTCATATAGCCAATCAATAGTTTTTTAACTTGGCTGCTTTAACTATATTTTTTTTGGAGGTGATTATCTCCAACACCAGATAGTCTGTCTAATGGGTGTACTAAAGGGGATCTCTCTTAGGTTATTTAGTTCAATTTCCAACAGAAGTGAACTATTCAGGAAGTGTATTTAGAAAAGTCTATTTTTCAAGAGTTCTAAGGCTAGAACAAAGGACAGGAGATCATGATGGTGTGCTGGTAGGGCTGCCACAAGCACAGGTACAATAGCGAGCACCTCTGACTGCGGAGGAACTGTTGAAGCACTGTAAAATCAAGTTGCTGTGTGTGAAAGATCAAGCAGGTTAACTCCTGGGATTTTTTTCTATCAAGATACTTTCTTCCTTCCATTCTGTTGCCTGCTGTCTTCAGAGCACAGTGGTATTGAGACTCGGCAGATTTAAAACATCTGTCTTTCCATCTCCAGTGTACTGTGGAAGGATAGCTCTCAATTTAATCTTAAAAAATTTAGCTGCATGTTGGGCTACCTTTGTTTTTACGAATTTTTATCTTTCTTGAGGCTACAGGTGAAGCACGTATTTTCTGTAGTGTTTTCTATATCATGACCCTGTTGTTATTTTTTTGAAAAGAGTATTTGTAGCCATTGTTACAGAATTCAGATCTATTTAATTAAGTCAGGATTAGGAACCTAAATTATTTTGTGTTGCCCAACTGAGTGTTTTCTTATGTGTCTGAATTCTGGTTTTGTGTTGCATGAGAACAATGGCAGGCTCAGTATTGTTTTAAGGAAAGAGTCCATAGTGTTAATTTAAAACAAATTTAGAAATAGCTACATTTTATTAATTTTAAATAATGGATAATGCACTTATTTAAAACACTGGAATTTTCACATTGCAAAGAATTGGATTAATTTGGCTCATTGAGTACAAATAAGTCTGAACTAAAAATGCAAATACATTTAACATCATATGAAGAAGTGGGCATTAAAACCAGGTCTTGAGAAAAATCATGAAGTTTGCATTTGCAGGTTATGTGATGCAAATACAATTATTATGTCTTTATAGGTACTCACCACAGGCTTAAACTTTCAAGTTTGAACTCACATAAAACTGTCTTAATTTATGAGCTATATCTGTTAGTGTTGGATAACTAGCTAGAAGATAAATCTGTACTTAATACAGATCTGTCTGAGTTGATGGTGTTGAATATAATTTATATAGAAAGTATAGGTTTTTGTGAGAAACAGAGCAGTGCTGTTTGACAGCTTTAGTTGTAGTCATGGTTATTATCCTCAATTGTTGCATATATTCTCAGGAACATTTTTTGCCTTTTGCACCTTATTTAGCATTTGAGGATTTTATTTTTATTTTCAGTTCCACTTACTCTCAGTGTGTTGTTCTGCTACAGTTTGGAGGTTTCTATCGTTTATAGCCATTTTTGTAATCGTAGAATCATAGATTTGTTTGTGTTGGGAGGGACCTTTTAAAGGTTGTCTAACCCACCCCGCCTTGCAGTGAGCCATGACATCTTCGAGTAGATCATGCTGAGATCTTTGTTTAGATCTCAGATGTCTGCTGGTGTTGAAAAAGGAGGAAGGAGCCCACTATGTCTGGTGATCATATGGTATAAGGGCAGCTAGAGTCCTTCATGTTGTGTTTTGGGAGGACGGGACCAGAGCTCATGGCTTGTTTCCAAAGTCCCTCATTAACTGCATGTAGGATGAACCACTTCCATAACTGATTAGCATGGCATGCTATTCATAAATAACATGCAATTAGCATATGTTAATAATAAGCAATATTTAACTGAAATGTCAGCATCCAAGCAGCTTAGACAACATCTGTTTGAGCAAGACACGCAATACACATTCTATCCCTGTTTTACAGAACATCACTTAACCAAAATTCTTGGTTAACCGAAGTTTGCTGTCTCTCCCAGTGTTGTACAGCATACAGACACTAGTCTGCTTCACCGAGCACAGCCCCTGTAAAACTGGCATTTAAGCCAGCTGGCACATTTCTGCTGTATTCTGGGACTGAGAACATGAAACACAGTTTGTTTGGAAGGAAAGGAATCCAGTGAGCCTTGGAAAAGCTGAGAAAATCTCTTCCTTTCTGATAAAATAAATTAAATTTTAGCTAAAGGTTTTGATGGCCCCTCAAGATATTTGACTAAGCACAAAAATGGAGGTGTAAAAATGTGTCACTGTGGCATATCTGAAACTCCCTCTATATGTTGTATGTATTTGCTCCCATAAAAATACTGATATGTGGGTGAAAATCACATGAGAAACTATGAATGCATTTCTAAATATAACATTCTACAAGGATATTAAGTCCCTTTTTCAAGAAGACCATAAGTTTCTTTACACTAATAATTTATTTGAAAAATTTAATAACTCTGCTCCATGTTTGTGATCATTGCAAACCTATTTTTTGTAGAGCCTGTTTTGAAAGTTTACTTTTGTTTCTGATTTAAGACCTTCTTTGTCCATAGTGGTCAGTGTCCAAAGTATTATTTGTTCTTATTGCTCAGGCCATGGTTCCATGGACTGGTAGCTCTTCTACAGTCAGTAAAACAATTCCTTTTGTTATCAAGCTTATTTTTCCCACTATTACCTTGACTTGAAGAATGGATTTACTTCATTGTATTAGAGAGAATATTTTCTGACAGCTTTTGAGTACAGATCATTAAAAAATTACCAGTTTGAAATGTTGACTTTTGTCTCTCTCTTTTTTTTTTTTTTGTCTCAAAAATAGCTTATTATATCTTTCAACTTTCTAAATACTTAAATCTCCTTGAAAACTCATGCAAATTCTGTGTTGTTGCTGATAAATTTGGGCACAACTTGGTTCTTGCAGATGCCAGTTGACTTTATAGGTCTGATCTTTCTGCACAGAGGAAGACTGATGTACTCTGTGTACTGTTGACAGTTTTACACTGTTGTAAAACCAGAGTAACAGGATAGAAGACTGTGCCAAAATCATGTGATAGCTATATGAACAGTAGAAGATATATGGTATCTTTAACTGCCCATTTCTTTACATTTAATGGCTCCTGTTCTGAAAATGATGAGCTAGACAAGTGTTTTGTTGACACTTGACAATTGGCACCTGATTTAGGAAATTAATTATATTTACTCTTTTCAAATAAAACATGAACTTTGTATACTCTGGAGTTTGTCCAAGTCCAAGCCATGCTAAAAACAAAGACAAAGTTCTGTTAGGAACTCTGTCAAGTATAGGATGTTTTAGGATGTTTAGTCATAACCATCAGTATCAGAAAAGAGCCTCACCATTTCCTAGCCATGTTCTTAATAGTAAGCTCTTCATAATGGATTTCTAAGAAAACCAGTGCATTTTATTGTTTTGAAGTGTATCCACCAGCTACCTAAGAGTCCCAGATATTTGCATTTTGAGTTATTTATCTTTGTTCTCCTTCTCCCATGCCTATCTTTTGTTTGCTTGATTTGTCTGTATGAAGATCTTCCTGGTCCATGGTTGAAATTACTGAGTAGTGTTTACCTGTGACTGTTTCAGTGATAATATTCTGTAAAAGGGCACAGCTGCTAGTTTTAATGTGGTGACATACCTCAGTTATATCTCAGTTTCAAGAGGAAGTCACCAAATCCAAATCACTTCACTAGAGCTTTGCATGTTACCTTATTCAAGCTTTAAATGATGCTCCTGTAAAAGATGTAAGAAACTGCAAAGGTTGAAGCCCCTCACAGCTATACTTTTACACCTTGTATTTCTGACAGAGTCAAACTAGGCTACAGAGCAGGATATTTTATATTTTTGAAAGGAGAGCTTTTATGCAGCAGAAATGTGAGCTGTGGCTAGAAGTGCATGCTTACCATGCAGATTAGAAAGGTAACCAGAGCTTCGTTGTAACGTGTGGGGCAATTCTTTCATCCTTAACCTTCAGTATTGAATACAGATACAGAAGTTAGACTTCCTGAGCTCTTTCTCAGTAGAGAAAGAATTTTGCTTCCCTAAAAGCCTGCTTTCTCCTCCATTGAGACCAGCCTGCTGAGGAACCGGAATGGCCATGTTTGTGCATCTTCATGGTGCTCTGCTTATCCCAAGGCAGTAAAAAAAGGGTTAGTGTAGCTCAGGCCAGTAGTGTAAATACTCTGGCTGTGTCACTGTGAGGGCAGAGAGTACCAAAGTACCTCTGGTGTTCCATTGGGCAGACTGACTTCGTGCAGTTTTAGAGGGATCTTGTTCATGACATGCTACTAAGTAGGTAATAGCTGGACTGCAGGTTAATGCAGGGGTCAGTTCAGTTGCCCATCAGATTAAAGCTTTCAGAAAATAGAACAACAGGAGAGGAAAGATCAGAATTAGTGGAGGAGAAGAAGTGACTTTGGAAGCTTTTAATCATTTTGCCTGAATTAAAAACCATCTGGTATTTTTAATTTTTTTAAATACATTAGACAAAAAAAGAGTCAGTTTCTGTCATGGGTTTATTTTTCTGCTACAGCAACCAATAGGCTTGTATTCAATTATATATAATGACATATCAGTAGCTGTGGAGGGTCCAGATCTAATATGGTAATGGCAGTATTATATCAGCATGCAAACTTTAAAGCGAGGTGGAATGAAACATTTTAAAGTAATGTTTTAACCTCTTCTTTCCATTAATCATCATTAGCTTCAGCTCTTCTGCGCAGATGTGAGTTTTTTTAAGGAACAGTTGAATATGAGTTTATGGAGGTTCATTCTTTCTGTAGACGTCCTATAAAGTTCTCAGGCACAGATTCATGAAAATTACAAAATAATTCCATCAAAAGGTTGAGTGTAAGCAATGCAAGTCCATGTCCCATCTGTCCTGAGCAGTAAAGCAGGTATCTTTCTGATTCCCAATGTGTTTCACAGTAAATCAAGGCATAGTAAATGGGCGCAATTTAGACCCCATTCTCAATTCCTTGTTTATATTCTCTGTGGGGAAATTCCCCTTCTGCATTTCTCTGAGCATTGCATCTCAGATGTGTTCCACTTTTAAACAAGGATTTGGCGCTGTCATCTTTTTGATGTAACTCCTTACATCATGTTATTGATGCTTGCTGTCTCAAGATCATGAGGATGCTTAAAGAAGTCTTGAGATTAAAATTCTTCAATTCTTTAGATGCATGTTATTGATTTTTGAGCCTTTAGAGATTTAGTGACTTGTGTTTGCAGGCTTTTCTGCACCATTCATCTGAGTAGGTCTTACTTTAAAGGAGAAAAAATGATTTTTTTCAGTAGCAGAACTGAAAGTCTTTTGTCCTACAGATATTTGTCCTGTATTTTCCAAACTCATTGTTTCCAGAAAGATATCAGCTCCCTTCCTATTATACTTCCACCTGAAATAAAGGCACCAGTTGTACAAAGTTCAGCAAGTCTAAAGCTACATGTGTGCTGAGTAGCCAGGATAAGAATGTTGGTCAACCAACTGGCAGCTCCACAGCACTGTCTTAGGGCTGAGTTATGACCACAGTTCCCATGGAGGGGCCAGCAATTTCAGGTTCTGTCCTTGACCCAGACATGATTTGTAAGAAACTCTTAGGAACTTAAGTATTTTTTATACTTTTATCCCTAATTGTAACTTAAATCAGGCTGTAGTTGGAAAGATATTCATGGTTTGAAATACAGGCCAGCATGATCGTAAAAGCTTCCTTTTCTTAGGCAACTAGATTAAAAATGCAAGGGATGTGTATCTTCCATCACTTGGTGCTTTGGGAAAATACATAAATGTCATAAGAGTAGGGATTAAATTGTGAGACTTGGATAACAGAACTGTTATATTCTGCTCATAAACTGATCTAATTTCTCAGATATAAAATGTGTGATCAGGCTGTGCAGTTTTGAGAACATTTTTCCTATTTACCATGGCAGACTATTGGCAGGAGGAAGCAAAACTGCCTATTACATAGGCATGATAAAGCTGCAGCAACTAAATGGAAGTTGAGGTGGAAGCCCCAGACAGAGGACTTTCTTTAGGAGAGTAACAGCTTCTGCTCTCCCCCAGCATTGCTATTCACTTTGTACTAGTGATTTTATAACCACAGAAAGCTCTGTGAATTAATTACTGGAAGTTACCTTTTATTTCTTTTACTAACATCTAAAATTCATGCTCAGGGGCACCAGTCAGTCAGGAAACAAATCTTTGCTCTGAGTTAGCCTTTGCAGGTGGTTTAAAGAAAATTTAATTCCTTCCCGCTTGGCCGTGCACGACACCTTTATCCTCTTGTTGAGTTCAAAGTGAAAGTCTCCTCTGAACTCATCATCCATGCTGCTGCAGTTGATTGGCAAGCCTGGTGTGCTAAACAGTTGTGCAGGTGGCAAGCTTTGCCCCTGAGGGAAAGCACATCACCTCTGTGCCTATTATTTTGCCTGAAAATACGTAACTGCACCTTTCCCAGAACTGGCAGCAATGAAAAATTGTACCTCTTCCTGCATCAGCAATTTTAAATGCTAATTGTACATGCTAGTGGATAAACATGGGGGCTCTTCTAACAAGAACATAATTTATCTTTTTATCCCTTCATCATCATGTCCACAGTGTTCTAATTAATAGGTTTACTGAAGTCTATTGTGTGGTAACTTTTTAGTATTTCTACTGTTTGGTGTATATTCTACAGTAATGCACAACTTTGTAAAATCTTCCTAGATTTTCTGCTTCTTTCCTCTGAACATATGTTATGCCATTTGTCAACTGATTTAATAGCACCCCTTGACCTTAAAAATAAAATAAAGCTAGCTCAGTGTATAAAACCATGAAAAACTTTAAAAGCAGCCTCTGCTGCACCTTCTCTCACTCAATTCAAGAGCCATGAGACAGCATCATTCATTACTTGCTGTTCCTGCAGTAGGTGAAATGACATGGTATAAGTCTCCTTATTTATCTTAATGTTTCGTCTGTATCATGGAAGGTTTAATTTCTGGTGAAGAGAAGTTATTAAAAAAAGGTACAAAGAGAGGGATCTGTTACAGTAATGAATTAGTTATAATATACTGAGTGTCAGCCAGAAACACTGACTACTTAGCCCATTGCAAGCACCTGTACCACTATCTTATGAAGGGTGTTCTTTATCACTGAACTAGCAGAGATCACATTTACATTAGTGCTTAAATTCAATGGGAAAAAACAATGTGGCATGAATTTGACAGATGTACCATAAGAATTTAAACACCTGTTTTCTGTTTAGCAATTTAAGAGCTTTGGAAAGCGCAAGCACAATGCAGACCTAAGGCACGTGTGACGGATATCATTTCTCTTTAAGATTCTGAGTCATCACATGAAAGTGATTTTTAAAAATGTTTAGGGGTTTTTTTTGCAATATTTAAACTTTAATTTTCTGCTATTGTGAAACTGATAGTTGTTAGTAATGTCTTAAAATTTGAGAAATTCCTCTATCATATAGCATGAAATACTGCAGTGCTTGAATGTTTGACTTTCCCAGCTCAGTAAGGTGCAGAGAGGGGCTGCTCTATCTGCTCTTCAAAGGGGAAATTCTTTAGACCTATTTGCAAGTGTGAATCCGGAGTGGTGTCTCAGAGGTCAATGCGTTGCCATATGGAAGCATATTTCAGTCTGCCTTTTATCCTTTCTGCTTGTACCGGCATGGTCTGTATATGAGAAATGAGAGCAGAAAGAGGTGGGTGGAAAGGGGGAAATGATACAATTGCCATATCACTGATGTCACAAAAGATGGAAATGTAAAGTGCATCATTGTAAGAGAGGATACTCTGCTGTATGTGCTGAAGTATCTTTTGCTTAGTATCTGAGGGACCCTTTTCACATTCTTTGTGTTTTTCAATTAAGATGCCACCTTCATGTACAAGACACAATATTTATCAAAGTAATGAAAAAGGTTCTGTGGTGAAGTTCATTAAGTGGTTTCTATCTATCTGTGGATCATCTTTTTATATTTCTAAGATTGCAGTCAGTAAAAAACAGGTAAGACTTGCTTGGGGCCAGCTGTAATCCTGTGTCCCTGAGATAGCCGAGACCATGGGATACTTTCCTCCCTCCTTTCCTCTCCTCAGCATACTCACTTGAAGAGGGAGGTTCAAGGGGAGTGTCAGCCTAAGCAGTTTGCCTGGTTGAGGAGTCTGCCACATTAGACATGATCTCAATTTACTGATGTCCACTACAAAATGGAAGAGAGCTAGAGATCTGGCTCATGTCAGCTAAAGAGTTGTGATTCTAAAGAGAGCTCTGCAGTGCTGCTGCAGATGCATGGACCTAACTGTGTGTGTACAAATACTCAGCCAAACACATGCACACTGAGTAAAGCAATTACAAGGCATAGTGAACAAAACATTTTCTTTTCTTTTTTTTTTTTAAAGTCTTCCTTTCTGTAGTTCATTTGTTCATCTAAAATAATACATATATTTCTTTTTGTAACGAGTGTGCATTATCATGCAAATTCCACAACTATTAGCAAATCTTTCAGCAAAAAGAATTAACTCTTACCTTACTACTGCTCTTGGTTGATTCATAGGTAAAGTAAATAAAGTGGGTGCTTCCATAGTCAAGTGTCTCTTTGGCTCCAGAAATTCTGTGGTGGCATTTATTTGTCGTACCTGGGAACTCTGGGACTGGTCCGAAGCAGGTGATTTTCTGAAGGTAAAAGTGCAGAGACTGTTACACAGAGCGGATCCAGGCTGGTACCTGTTGTTACAATCTTGTTTGCAATTTAGGTTTCAGTCTCTCATTGAGGCTGAGTTGGTCCCTGGTAATGTCAGCTGTGGTTTGAACATAGTCTCATTTAAAACACGATAGAACTAATGAATAATATTGAAATGCAGGAGGTAGAATCAGGGAACATGGAAGAGCATGTGTTTATTCTTTTATTTTTTGCATCAAAATAATTTTACAAAAAGCAAAAAAATTCAGCCCCACGCCTCCTGTGTGAACTACAAAAGCATTATCCATGCTGAGGGGATACTTTTCTCTGTGCAAAAATATATTCCCTGTGCAAAAATGGTTTGCTGGTCTGAATTTTCTTAATCAGTTCCTCTTTTCCTTGTTCAATGTGGTATTTCTAATCCATCTAATTTCAACTTAGGGTTTCAGGTGAGAGAAGAAATAACTGCATATATTGTAAATTGTTCCAAAGGTTTGTCACTCTTACAGTGTATCCTGTTCTTCTAATAGACATTCAGTTGAAAGTGTGGTGACAGAAACTGTAAATTACTTTCTTTCAATGTTATCAATGTCACATGCAGATATATATGACTCTTCTGTTCCAACATTGCCCATCCAGGTGCAGGAATCCACTGAATACACAAGTTCTCAGAGTCACTGTGTAAGAATCCATTTCCCATTGTTTATTAGAACTGCTAAAATATTTTTAGTTATCACTTGTGCCCAGAATTTTGTTCTGAAGTAGGCAGGTTTTCATATGTGTCTTGACTTTGCTGTTCAGTCCTATTGTCTCTTCATAATGCACGTCTTTATAATGTCACCAAAGATATTCCCATTATCTGTTGCTTCCTTATTTACAAATTCTTTTTCAGATTCTCAGTGTTCCTTAACATGTTTAATATATGAGCCATGTTGATTTTGTGCCATGCTACTTTTTCGTCAGAGAGATAATAGGGAGAGATGTTTATAAAGAAATTAAAGCAAGTATTTTCAAAAGGTATCTTTATCTACTGAATTTGTAATATCATCACAAAATGGCATGAAATTTCCCAAGAAGACCTGTTTTCTATTAAACAGTGTTGATTGGTATTAATCATGCTACCACTCAATCCGACTGATTGCCTCCTTTAACAGTATTTTCACAAATTTTCCTTACAATGAAGTCATGTTGAGATGATCCCATTTATTTCCTTGAAATGTTGACACATTGTGTTTTTTATATATTTCAGAATTTTGACTGTATTACTGTAGATATTGCAATTCAAAATACTTGTCCCGAGAAAACCCTCAGACCATGTGTTAGAAATTATAAGCCACAAATAATCTCCTCTTGCAAGTTTGAAAAAAATCATGTTTGCTCTTCAGTAATCTCCTTACTTGATATTCAATTGACAGCATTCTTTCTCCCCAAATATATGTATAAAAAAATAATTCCTTTGCATTATTGCTAATAATTTCTGTGTAGTAAGGTTTCTGTGAAGTTATGGTTCTTATGTGGAATGTAAATTTTTTTCATTCAAAAGATGTCCCTTTTACATAATTTGAAACAAAAATTAAATGGAATGATGACAGAATTCTCTTTTCTGTGCTTCCATGCATTTGGGGTGTGAAGGATATTGCTGTGGAATACTTAGCCCACAGTAGAAAGTGATGTGTGTATACTGCGAAGTTTAAAATGAATGCTACTTCATCATGATTTTTCTGTATTTCAATAAACCTTAATACAAAATCGATCCAATTAGTTGTAAATTCATATCTTAAAGAAAACTGTGAGCATGAAGAAAGAGGTTCAAATGCATCTTTAAATTATGTTGCCAAATGTTTGGTAACAGTAGCATCTTACGCATTTCAAAACGTATGTGTCTTGGGTATGGTTGGGTCTATTTTATTTTAAAGTCCATTTGAGTCTATAGTTCTGCTTTTCTGGTTTCTTATATCTTCTTTAAAATTTTGTTTTGACATTGACAAACTGAATATACAAATGCCAACAGAATTCTCATATTGTGTTGAGAAGATTTCTAGTAGCCCAGGTGAACGTTTGCCAAGAGTTTGAAGTGCTGGAGACTCTTTTTTTCCATTGAACAAGACATTTTCATATTCTGAAAGTTAGAGCATTTTTAAATAAAAATCCAACATATTTGAAGTTTACATCATAAATTCTGTTTTCTTTCTCTAGGAAAATGACCATAAAGCTTTCTTCTTGCCTAGGTTAGAAAAGAATAAGTTATGTAATTCTTGTTTGTTTTGAAGAACTGTCGGGATTTTGAAAAGGTACCACTTCCAGACTGCCTGGTTTGAAAGAAAGGGTAATAAGGCTCTTGTAGTGTTGAAAAAATAATCAAGGGACTACTAATACTTTCCTTGTTCTTGAGCTTGTTCCTTAAAGGAGAATCATATCCATACTTTGCAACATTTTGCTAGTTTCCTTAAAGCTTTTTGCAGCTGCATTGATTGTTGCTACTAATTGGAAAAGTAATTGGAACATGCCTGCCTCTTGTGTTTTACAGCCATGCCCTGTCATTAGCAAAAGTGATGCCCTCTGACCCTGACCGCTCTCAGGGGTCAAAATATATCATTATATTGGAGTGCAGTATTTCATAACAAAGGCCATAGCAGTAGCATAGTTTAAACATTTGGGTGGTTTTTTTAGTGAAAGAATAGCTTATCAAGGGAAAGAATGACCTGCTAACTATATTTATCTTACACTTTGAGTAACTGCTGGCAAAATACAGAGTCCTGAGACGTGCTGTGTAAATATTTTATGAAGGAAGCTTCTGCAGCAGAGATGTTAATAATTTAAAATATGATGTACTACATACTGAGTTTTAGGCATAGACATTTAGTAATAAATTTGTATTTTGTATGAAAGCCTAGTAAATGACTCCCTTGCCACATATTTTGTGTTACAATTGTGTTTGCATGTCTTCCTTCATAAATTATGCCTATGTATATATATGTCACAATAAACTTGGATTTTTCAACCAGACATGATTCCAAGGTCCATTTAGAAAGGATTATGAGTCACACCTAAAAATGATATGGCCTCCAAGTCAATAGTGTCTGCCTTCAAGAATATTTTGTTGGAGTCATACATTTATTTTGGTTTTCCTTCTGAAACTTCCTATGGAATTCAAGGGAGAACAGTCCCCCAGACATGCAGCTATTGTTTCCAAGTCAGGTTTTATTCTGTTAAGCATGGCTGCAGCAAGGGTAGCAATCCTCTTTGATTTGGCAGTCAGTCAGTAAGAAAAGTTGGCCAGGAAACAGAAGACCTACTTTGTAGATACTTTTCTGTCCTCATCCAATTTAGGCACATAACTCCTCTGGACTGAGTTTTAAATGCACTTTGTTTAGAAAACTAATTTATGGTATTTGCATGCTACTTGAGTGCTTTGGGTTGTTTCGGAATAATGTGGTGATAAATATTCGCATTATATTTCCAATTTTCGCAGTATTCATGCTGGGCAAACAAAGTAGATAGACCACACAACAATAAATCAGTGTAAGGATAGGCTTATAAATGTGTCCGTCAAAATATCTTTTAATTCTTCAGATTTAAAATTTTATTTGTCAATTCTGCTGTTTGCATTGTACTCTTATCTTTTTGTCCTTAGTTGCACTTGCTGTTTTATTATCCCATGTTTTTTTAATAGGAAATTAAGTCTCTGTTCTGTGTAGAATTAACGAGAGAGAGCATCCAGAACAAGTGGTTATTTTCCAGTTTGTCAGAATAGGTTTGCCATTTCATACATGTATGTTATTTATGACTGCAATATAATAAAATATTTAAAGTTCAGATCATAACTCTTCTGTACTAAAATTCAGAACATCTTCTGTCAGGCAGAAGTATTACATCTCAGCATTAACTCTGTCTCTCTGCATCAGATAATGCTCTCTTATTTGTATTTGTTAATAAGTGCAGACATTCATACTTTAGTACCTGATGGGGATGTAAGAGACAGAATATGGATTTTTTCCCCCTAAATTAGAAAATTATCTGAATGGATGGTTGATTAATAATCATTCTAAATTGAAGTGCTTTCATAAGCTACCATACAGAACCTCACTTTTAAGAAATCAATCTTCCAAAGTTGTCACTTTTGTCATTCGTTAAGCATTTGTTGAGGAGGAAAGAGAATATTTGTCCTAATTCTGAGCTCCCTAAGCTGTGCCAAGAAAAAGAAAAAAAAAATTAGCCATCCTGCTAATGCACTGTATTGCAACAGAGATTAAATTGATCAGTCTGCTTAGGCATTTCCAGAGTGTCCCTTGCTGTAATATCTGGGCTCTGTATTGATGTGCTCCACAGTGCACTTATAGGTAATACAAAATACTTCAGTAGCCAGCAATATATCTAATTCCACAAATGACTTTTACTATTGAAATCATAAGCCTGGTGTTTGAGAGGGCTGAGACTTTGGTGAAATGCTAAGAAGAAAGGACGAGCACATTTCTCAACTTGTGACAGCCTATTCTGAGTACATGATGGCTCTGAGCCGGCCCAGGAAACTTTCCCACAGAGGTTTATGGCAGGGCTGGGACTGAGAGTGAGGGTGAGAGACAGTAATTTATAAGAACTGATCTTGGATCTGTCATCTACTCTCTGAGTGGTTTTAACACTGAATTCTGCCGCAATTTCCTCTTCTTAATGAGCCAGTGAGGATGAATCACTTAATGTTTGCACATATCTTTTAAAATGTTACAGGCTGTTCTTTGTCAACTTTCATTAAGCTTTTATTTTAATCTAAGAATACCAGTCAAACACAAAAGACATGCAAAGTACTTCATATTTTGGCAAAGCCTGTTTAGAATACTGTACATGGATAAAAGAAAAGAGCAAAAAAGAAAAAACTGGATCACAGTACATTTAAGTGTATTCTGTGAGCTCATGTCTCCTGGTATGACTGACCTGAAATACCTAATGCTGAAGCTTCTTGTAGAGAATCTGATCCTGGGTCTTGAACAAGGTGCAGCAGAGACTGAGTAGGAATTTCTAGTTTTGCTGCAGGTGAACTTCTTGTCATAATGGATGTGTTCAATAAGCTCTGGTTATTGAATTTAAACACAGAGTCTCGGTTCTTAGAACAATTCAACGAGTTTTGAACACTGAGACCCAGCAACTGCCATTTTTGACCTCTTAATAAATTATAAATACATGACTCAGGGGCTCAGAGCATGGATGCAGTGCATTTCCTCTCTTGAAGACAGGGAAGCAGACTCAGGGAAGGGGCACTCAGCTGGACAGAATTGTTCTTTGTTACGTTCTTCCTCTGTAGTTTCTTTTATTGCCCTTAGACATGCTGTAAACAAACACCAATCTCTCTCATCTGCCACATTAACTTGCAGGCTGCTCAGCAGTCCTCAAAGTCTCACTTTTCG
This sequence comes from Rhipidura dahli, assembly GCA_013399225.1. NCBI lineage: Eukaryota > Metazoa > Chordata > Aves > Passeriformes > Rhipiduridae > Rhipidura > Rhipidura dahli. Next base: position 592,438 of record VXAC01004752.1, on the reverse strand, counting down.
TAACGTTTCTTTAATCATATCTAGTTTACTTTTCCTGTGACTGCCCAGTTTCCATGCTGTTGTCTTGAAAATAAAGTATGTGATTTTAACCTTTGGGAATTTGATTTGTTGGTATTGCCAAGAGGAAGTTGAAAGCAGACAAGATCACAGTTTGTTGTTTGTATCTGTTGTTCTGAATTTATGTTGTAGTTAATTAAACCTATGCCCCGTGTCATCCATTAGTCACCTGAAAAGGCCAGAATTACTTTGACTTTGCAAGGCAGGTGGTTGGGGGACAGGGCTTTTGTCTGAAGTTTCAGAGCTTAATCACATCTTGGGAAATGATGATGCTCCTTGTTGCACTGACAAACACTGCTTGGGTACTTCCCACTAAAAAACAGGGATGGGCTGGAAGTCCACTCTTTTGAAGTCAGGACATGTTTTCCTAATGTCTTGTTATTGGAGACCTCTATATGAAATGGAAATGTTTGTTTTCTTTATAATATGAAATGTAGTTCTCAAAGGACCCACGTAGGCATTTTATGTAGCCTAGGTCTTGCTGATGGCTCTAGTCTTTTTCTGTCTGACCCAGTGAGTTTCATATGCTTTACTGTCTTTTGTATGGAGAGTTTCAATGTTTTTCTGAGAGTATTTTGTAGCTTTGCACTGTTCCTGGCTAGAAGGTGGAAAAGAAGGATTTTTCTGGACTACAGTCTTGCTAAGCCTGAGACTACAGGGTGCAAGGATTGGTGAATTTTGCTGACCTTCCAGTCCTATGCTGTTAGATGATCATCTTCTGAAAAAGAAAAACTACTTTTGTGCACATACTGTTTTCAGACTAAAACCAGAGGAACACTGTATTTCCAAGTATAAAGGCTGTGATCTCGGAGGTCCAACTTTCTTTATTTCACTGCATACTCAAAGGTTGAATGAAAGGAACTTCTGTTAACTTTCTGCTTCTCAAGTGTTTCTTTCTTCCATTAACATTTCCATCTCTGTGCATTTGTGTGATTTGTCCGGTGATTTGTCTTCTCTCTACTGCCTTCACTTGTCTGAGTCTGGTTCTCACTCAGTTAAACCTCTTGTTTTCACCTTCTTAGTCTCATTCTCATAGAGTTGGGAGTCTTTTCTAAAGTTTGGCTTCTACCAAAGTCCTCTTATATCAAGTAGAAAGAAGCCTCTAGGGCTCATGTCCTCTGGGATCCTTAGGTGTCTAAGGTAAGTTTTACACCTATCATTCATAGTGCCTGTGTACTGATTTTTCTCCCTAGAGTAAAAACTGACAAGCTTTCACTCAGACATTTATCTTTAGACATCTAAAATTTAAGTGAGATGATCCTCACATTATTATTTATAGCTTCCTTATAGATTTTCTAAACCCTGCTCTTTTTCCCATCTTTTCCCAGTACCTTCTCCAGGAATATTGTCACAATTTATTGTGCTGTTCTCTATCTCCCCCTCAGATTTAAGCATAAGTACTTCATCAACCTTTAAATCTCCTGGTATCTCCACAAACATATGTTTGTTCCCCTTCCTCCCTCCTTGAAGTTCCCTTAGGTCTCCTCTATTTTAAATTTGCTTCTCAAAAAATTGTTTTCTCCCATATGAGTTCTCCACAATCCTTTTCACTTCATTTCTTTCCTAGCTGATCTGCAGAAGAAAATAAGAGCTGAGAAGCAGAGGTGTCTTGGATGATGTCTTCTTTCTTGCTTTTGCACCAGCTAAAACAGGATCCATGAGTACTCAGCCTATTTTCACTCTGTGGTGCCCTTGCTTTTTCCCCTCCCCAGCATCCTTACAACCCAGTTCCATTGACTTTCTTCCTGCAGAAGCCAGGTGGTTGGATGTCCTGAAAGGAAAAACCATGGAGCTAAACTCTTGAAGAGCAGATGTGTGTATTGACCTGCAGTAATAGCCTAAAACCTCTAGAAATCCTTTCCCTTTACTCAGAAACAGCTCTTTCACACTATGGTTATTAACATTTGCTTCCTGCAGTGGCCTATTATTGTTTGAAGTCTCTGACACATAAAACCAAAGTCTTTCTTTGGGAGGGAGTAAGCAGGGGAAAAATATACATTCCATTCAGCAAGTTTGGTCTATTACCATGTGTTTTTACTCAGAAGCTCCTTTTCCTGACTTTAAACGCTGTTGTTGCAGCAGCAGCACCTGCCTCTGCCAGACTTCCATGAACACTCTTAATCATCCCTGCCTCACCCACCCTCCATCTCAGACACCCTTTGCTTGCTAATGGACAATGAAGCAGGAGGTGAAGTGTTTCTTTCTTGTTTCTCATCTTCCTTACATGCATTTCACTTGTACAGAACTTTCTCATTGTTTGAACAGAGGAGGGAAAGGTCCTTGTGAAGGCATCAGATCTAAAACAAGTTTCTTCTCTAAATTCACCAGCTTCATGGTGCTCCATGTGCCATCTGAGATGAGGGTTGTAGTCTTTGATCGCAACACACTTTCTTTATCAATTTGGTCAATAAATGAACGATATGAAGGGTCAAGGTTTACAAACTACTGAACTCTGTTCTTGTATACTATTGTTCTCTTACTTGCTTTTCCCATTGAAAAGTAATTGCTTTGAGCACCAGAAGTGATTACAGAAGATGACACCATTAAAACCAGCCTCAGGATCTCATTCTGAGGAAAAACTCAGCCTGTAAAATGTTGTATGCCTCACCCAGCAATTACGCTATTGTAGCTAATTTCAGAAAGCATAAATTGCCCTTTATTTCTAAAGAGGATTGGGGTTTTTTCACCAGTGATGCTGAAAGTGGGTGCTTTTCCAACTGATTTTTATATGGCTTCCACAGAGGCCAAAAAAAAAAGAAAATAAGGGTAAAACTAAGCAAATATTTTTCTATTTCTCACATTTTTTAAATTTAAAATTTAATTATTTTATGATAAAATTTGTTGATGAGCAAAATTTAGTAAACCATTGGAACCTCCTAAAATATAAAAATAAATAATAATTGCATTAAAAATATTTCATTATGGAGGTGTAATTTTACCATATTACAATTGAGGATCAGGCTATTCAATCTAGAATAAAATATTTTAATGTGTTAAACAATTTTTTTTTCCTGTCAATATCACCATGTTGGATGGGTATGCTCTTCTGTGGCAGCTTATTACTGAATGTTGTCTCTCATAAAGCAATATATTCTTACTTCTGCTTGAATTTTTGTGGTATACTTCGTGAAATACCTTGTTTTGCTGAAAAATCCTGTATTGGAGAATAGCTGCATAAACCACTTCAATTGCAGTCCATGAGAGCCTGCAGCAATTTGGGAACAGCACAGGTGTTTCTTGAAGTGATCCCAAATGGAACATGTACAGTTCAGGTGAACTAAAATGAATGTTATGATTTAAGGAATAATGAAGTATTTCATTTTGGTAGATAATTTTAGAGCAATATTTTTGATCATTTTTGCATCCTGGCTTTTTCCATAGCTGCTCCTTTCATGGAAGAATTTAGTATTTGACTTTTCACCCGCGTCTGAATTTTGTACTTCATAGAAATTCCAATTCTTAACTGGTATTGGAAATCAGTAACCTCCAGTGCATATTTCAGAGGCAGGAAATATATTGAAAGCACTATCTTTAGGAAAATGGTATATGTAGCCCTCAATATGATGTATTGTTAATACAATGTCATTTTAAGAAACTTGATTAGATTATGCAAAAGAAGTTCCCGTAAATTATTAAAATCAACATAATAGATGTTGGATGAAGAAACTGTGGTACAGTACTGAACTACATAGTATTCTGCCCTCTTCCATGCCCATGTGAGGACACAGAGAAAAAAGAATTTCTCTTACTCTTTTCCACATGCTGCTCTTATTTGTACTGCTCCAGGGTGGCAGTGGCCATCTCACAGAGGCTCACTGTGTTCCACTGGGAAATGGGCCAGATTCGGGATGTCCTGGTGTATCTTCTACCACAGGCACTAAGAAACCACAAAGCAGGCTGATTCCATTCATCAGTCTTTGATTCATGGGCCCCAGCTGAGGAGGTCTGACCTCAGAGCTTGTGGCAAAGCAGGAATTTGAGAGCATGGTAGATTATTTGCTAGATATGCTTATTTAGATAAGAGGCACCACTGAGTCTTTCTAGATGAAACTAGAATAGTTGTGATGACATTTGTTTCACTGTGCAAAGTGGACGGTCGGTCTTTCATGGAATATTAAAGGGAGAAGACAAAGTCAATTTTTAAAGCAGGTCTGTTTGGACAGCAGTCAAACTACTAGGAGAATAAAAATATTAAATTGCAGCTAACTATAGGGGACCATTCTGTTAACACTGGAAAAAAACCAGTGTCTGAAATGAAATTGTGAATAGGAAATTCTTGGATGACTGAATATCTGAACAGTTGAGCACAATGTGAGCAAATAACTTTGTGTTCTGCAAGCCAAAGCCTGATTTTATTTTAAAACAGAGTGCAAGGATTGTTCAAGATTTTCAGCTGTCTTCATGTGACAGGCCAGGTGTGCATATGCTCATTCATGTATGGCATTGTGCATTTCCTACATAATTGTTGAGATTATCCCATTTGTTGGCTCTGTAACCCCATGCTCCAGGATAATAAAAGGGGAGTCTCGGTGGGGTAGAGGAACTGAAAGAAGAGTATTCCTCTCTTCATAAAAATAAACCTACCTAAGCTCAGTAGGGTTTCCTTAACAAGCATTATTAGGAATTGACTGATCAGCAATACTACCCACTTACATCTGGCATTGAATTTCCCAAAGATATAGCTTTTTCATTATCTTAGGGAGAAAAAAACAAAAACAACTCTGTATGCTTATAGGGTAAATCCTGCTCCTTTAGTGCACTGTTCTGTTGTTCAATATATAATCTTTTCTGTCAGCACTCTATACTCCAGCATTGGATGCTATGGATATAAAAAGTAAGTGCCTGAACGAGAATAACAGGGAAGTGTAACGGGTATTTTCAAATGTAGCCAATGCCTTATAGAGTTATTCAGTTTTCAATTAATACACAGCAGTAAAGCACAGATGGACAAAAAATTACTAGAAATGCATGTACTTCAATCACCATGAAATCCAGAAGAATGCTGGCTGACAGCAGATGAAAACTGATTTATGAAGTAAGGTGTATTAAACAGTTGCTTTCAGAACTTGGGGGGACAATGATTCCTGATTATAGAAAGAAGCAACAAAACGCCTGCCGCTCTTCTCCCAGTTCCCTTATGGAAAAGGGAAGAATCAGGCAGAACCCGTGAAAAGTGACAGCTCGTGTGAAGTCTAATCCTGCTGCTTTACCACTGAGGATAATTTTAATTTCCAACTGCCAATGGCATTTATTATTCTGTACACAAAATTGCCCTTAGCTGGTATTTTTTGACTGCTGATGAGCTTTATTCAATTACTTTCTGGATACTCCCACCTCCTGTTGACTGCTGGGGGCACTGGGGACACTGCAGCTGTTGAAAAGGGCTCCTCAAAACATGTAAATGCAGGGATGTGAGTACTGGTTCCCCTACACTGCTTGAAGTCAACTTCTAGCTACGCTGGTTACCTGGGAAACAGCTGTCAGCACAGTGGAAAGGAATCTATTTAGTGTGGTGGATAGGTGACAGTTTTCAAAAAAAAGAAAAAAACAGCAAAAAACCCCACCACTGCTCCATAATTTAGGTTTTTAAGTGTATCATGAAAGAAATAGGGGATACATTTTAAGTTTGTTAAGAATAAATTATTCCCTGAACTGAATAGTCTGGAACTACAGAAATGTTTAATTACTGGGAAGAGTATTTTTCTAAGGGATTTAAATTTTAGTAGTAGCTCAAATTTTTTACAATACTAAAAATAACATTTTTTATTTGCAAGTTATTTTCAGTTAGCGTGCTGCAAAGATACCGTGATGGAGACTAGTTAGTTAAGTTGCTGACATTTTTTATTTTCAGGGTTCATCCAGAAGCACTAGTCTTTAAATCAGTCCTTCACTGAAGTTGAATATTGTTGAATTTTTCAGACAGTTTTTCCTACATCTGCAGCAGAGACAGGTAAAGAATAGCTTTTCCGAAGTTGTGGGAGTTAAGAATTCCTGGCTTCTTCTCTGTGCTCAGATTCACTGACCCATGTCATAGCTCAAAGGCAGAAGCAGAAAAGACAGTGAAATGAAAATGCTGGGTGTGTTGGCACCACTTAGGAATTTCTGATGGCCTAATGATAACAGCACCATCAAAGCTCAAGTTGTTACCTGTATTGTTGTGCAGTTTCCCCGTTTTTAGAGGGGGTTTCATGCTGCTGTTTTGGCAGATGATAACCACACCCCTTTAAACTATAAAATGGATTAAAAGTACATGTCTATCTATCTCCTTTGTTCATAAATTTTTGCTTTATTTGTTAATGTTTCAATTTGAGAAGGACTCTGAGCATCTCACCACTGTTTTGTCTTCCTCATGTGACCAAGTGGATTTCCAGATTCTCATTGCAGAGAGCCCAACACCAGGCACCCACCAGAGCCACTCGCTCACCCTGCCCTGCTACAGCCGGGCAGAGGAGCGAAAAGGAAAAATTGTTAACAAAGACTTTGTGAGTGAGATAAGGACCAGGAGAAACACTTCAAGGGCAAAATGGCTCAACTTAAGTTGTGAAGTGAATTTATTACTAACAGAATCAGAGCAGGATTATGAGTAGTAAAAAAGCCCTTAGAGTACCTTTCTCCCCCAGCCCTTCCCTCCTTCCCACCAACAGCACAGGAGACAGGGCTTGGGGGTTTGGTCAGCTCATCACCGAGATTTCCTTCTACTACTCCAGGAGGGGAGCCTTCCCCTGTGAGGCCGTGGGGTCCCTCCCACAGGAGACAGATCTCTGTGAACTTCCCTGGCGTGGGTCCCCTCTCAGGAGCAGGAGCCACACAGCACCTGCTGCAGTGTGAGCCCTCCCAGGGCACACAACCCTCCCAAACCTGCTGCAGTGTGAGCCCTCCCAGGGCACACAACCCTCCCAAACCTGCTGCAGTGTGAGCCCTCCCAGGGCACAGAGCCCTCCCAAACCTGCTGCAGTGTGAGCCCTCCCAGGGCACACAGCCCTCCCAAACCTGCTGCAGTGTGAGCCCTCCCAGGGCACACAGCCCTCCCAAACCTGCTGCAGTGTGAGCCCTCCCAGGGCACACAGCCCTCCCAAACCTGCTGCAGTGTGAGCCCTCCCAGGGCACACAGCCCTCCCAAAAACTGCTGCGCCATGGGTCCCTCTTTCCCCAGGGTGCAGCGCTCCAAGGCCAGGCTGCTCCAGCCTGGGAGCAGAGCAGGGCCCTCTCTCTGCACCGGGTCTGCCACTGGATCACAGCCTCCTCCAGGCATCCACCTACTCCAGCATGGGCACCTCCCCAGGGGCTGCGGGTGGATCTCTGCATCCCCTGTGGATCCCCAGGGGCTGCGGGTGGATCTCTGCATCCCCTGTGGATCCCCATGGGCTGTGGGTGGATCTCTGCATCCCCTGTGGATCCCCAGGGGCTGCAGGGGCACAGCTGCTTCACCATGGTCTGCACCATGGTCTGCAGAGGAGCCTCGGCTCCAGTGCCTGGAGCACTTCCTTCCCCTCCTTCACTGATATTGCTTTCACCATGTTGTTTCCCTCACATGTTCTCACCTGCTCCTCTTTTCTGACTCAAATCCAAAATCTTTTCACTTTGTTTGGATTTTCTTCCTAAATATGTCATCACAGAGGAGTTACCAACCTCTCTCATTGGCCCAGGTTTGGCCACCATCGTGTCCATCTTCAGAGCCGTCAACCGTCGGCTCTGCCGGACATGGTGGAAGCTTCCAGCAGCTTCCTCACAGGAGTCATCTCTGTGGCCTCCCTGCTACCCAAAACCAGGCCATTCCAAACCAATACAGATACTTTCTTAGGTTCCTCTTCTACCTTACCCTGGTTTCCTTAAGGCTGCCTGAAGGTCTAAATGCCTCTTGTGTTGATACACAGTGAGTGCAGGACACCCTAGAGACCAATTTCCATCGAAAAAGCCAGACTCCTGCCTTTTCCTCTGCCCCATGTCGTGTGTCCCTGAACTGTGGTAGAGCTCACAGAGGGATCAGGGCACTGATCTTCCTGAAAGCAAATCCTGCTTAAGAAAAGAATAGAATAGAAAGAGGAAATAAAACAATTTTTCGTTCAGCTCCTTGATCTGGATAACTGTAACTTCACAAGTGCTTTGTGGCTCAAAGGTTGGGACAGGAACATTCTTCTCAGAGAGCAAAACTTCAACATCAGTTCAAACAAAGTGTGAAACACACTGCAGTTGTCTTAGATAGTTTTGAGAGTCTTAGCCTAAAGAAGTCATGCGGTTATTTTATAGTAATAATCTCCCTGTCACTTAATTTAATCCTTAATCTAATATAAACCAACATGTCTGTACCCCCACACATAATAAAACTCTGGGTTTTTTTCAGGACTGTCTTTTGAAAAACTCCATTTAGTCTAACCACTTAGTCCATCAGCTGGAAGATTATCATTTCAATTACCCATATATCCTTGTACAAGATCTAATATTTCTCAAACTTCCAATATGCTACAAAAACATATCAAATACCATTAGCTGGGAACACCACTGCTCCATAATGCTCAGTTCCTATTGCTGGTCTTGCTGATCAATATCCTTAAAACCACAGTTCTTAGCTTAAGTTAAATATAATTGTCCTATAGGAGAGATAGAAAGGAAGGAAAATTATCCTGGAAGCTATTGGAAGACAACTGCAGCTAGCTGGGAGCAGATGATGAGGGGAAATGATGCTAGATGAACACAGCTTGTTCCGTAAGTTCATACTTCATGGTTCCAGAAATAAAGATACTTATCCCAAACACCATGTATATGGTTTTACTTTTGGAACTTTTCTAAGTGATCTCATGGCAACATTATTGCCTCCTTTATCCTTTGTGTGGAAAACAATTAAGCCCACCTACAGGACCCAGGCCTAGACTGTATCTATTTCTGCAGAAGAAGAAGCCAAATTAAGTACAAGAGGTGTCTGTGAATAAAATGATGTGGCTTGAAAAGGTTCCTCCTCAGAAAAGGAAAATTTCACATAATTATAAGCATACATTTATGATAATTAAGGACACATCTAGGGTTGGAAGGCTTGAGAAATTGATATTACTGTACAGAATATATATGATCACTCATAAGAATGTTGTGCCTGTAACTGCATATTACTCTATGCTCCACACTATACTTAGCAAGTCTGTCTGTCAGAAAGCTCTAATTGCTTTATGTGTGAGAACATTAAGCTGCAATAAATTTATATACACAGCTGTTCCATTATGGTGGAACAAGTTTTATCTCCTAATAAATTGATGTTTCTTTTTAGTGTCAACTCAAACCAAAATTTACACCCGAGAAGGTGAACCTTAACATCACATAATTAGTTCAGTGACACCAATGGTAATAGAGGGTATACACTGTACATCTCTTAAACATATTGATGGAAAAAAGTTTTGACTTCTGTTAATTGTTTCTTGAAAGCTTAATTGTGATTAAGAGCAGCTTTAATTGGAAAAGGAAAAAGAATCATGACCTTTAAACATACACTGCAAATAGCACGTCTGCATTTACAAGGAGTTGCACCATAATGGGAAAAAAACTAAAAGCCTTTAAAATAGGGCAGGAGAAAAAAAAAAAAAGGTGTTGTGGTTCTGTGTGGAGTCACATTTAGGTTAATGGAACAGAAGCTTAGACTGCCCTGGACTTTTGATTAATATTTAATTAATCTTCTGTAGAAGACTCTGATTTGAATTAAACTGGGTACTAATAAAGGAACTAATTCACCAAAGAGTTCACATAAATTTGACCTGCCATTATGAGAATTTAAATTAAAATGGCCAAAGTTTTGTTTTCTGCTCATTTTATGCCTGGTCTACATCAAGTGCAAGTAATTTACTAGGAGTGATGGAACTGGAAAAATGCAGCCTGAATTGGTCACTAGTAATAGAGCCATAACTGCAATATGACATGCCATTTGGTTTGTTTTAAGTAAGTACCATGAGCTAAAGAGTTGTACTGTTCTCCCAATACCAGCTTTTACAGCCTGCAAAAGAAGCATTTAGCTGTACACAACAAAGGGAAATATAATTTGATTTAAAAAATGCCCAGAATTTGGGAGCTGCTTATACTTCTACAGTTTCTCTTAATAAGAGTGGCAATAAAAATGATGCAAATGAAGTAAATTCCCCAGGTGCTGTGACTTCCTTGACCTCCTTTCCCAAGTGTGTATGGGTGGCTGGTGTAAGTATTGCCTGCTGTGAAGAGAGGGAGGGGTTGAACTGTCTCATGTAGAATTCTCCTTTTTAGCGATCATGAGGGATTGTTAAAAAGCATCTACTCGACCTCACTGTAGGAAAAATGAGTTTGTAGTTACCTCACTCAATTTTTTCTGCCAGCTCTTTTCATAGTCAAGGTGATGCCATCACCAGCTTGTGTTCCTATCAGCTCCTGACCTAGTGAACAACTTTGACATGACGCTCTCCATTAGTTTGGATGATATCTAAATCCCACAGAATTTCTTCCAAGTATCATTACTAAGGTGATTGTTCTCATTCTGGTACTCTGACTTTAGCAGCCTGCTCTAATATCTAATTCATCTGATTTTGGGTGTCTCCAGGGTAGTCCTGTATAGCTTGGCTCCTTTTCAGTCAGTCAGTCAGTCACTGGCCTGAGCCCTCACTGCATGCCTTTTTTCTGGGGAAAAGGAACATTTCACAAATGTGTGTGTGCCTCCATTGTGCAAGAGCAAATCTGTTCTTAAACTGTAAAATCTTTGGCTAAGGACTAGTTGTAGGCAGTCTGTGCAGTGTCTGCTGCAGATAGGGTCCTGCTATTTGAGTAGTGTTTAATGATGCAAAAATAATAAAAAGTAAATAGCAAAAGTGCAGCAAAATCAGATCTTTGTGGGTCCTGCTTACTAAGGATATTTATCATTCTTTCCTTACATAGCCTCTAATTCCTGGTTTTGGTTTCCCTGGAAAGCAAATTACTGTGTAGCTCAAATGGGAAACTTCATGGGAACTGAACTTAATCTGAGCTAGCAGTATAGAAACATAAACTGCTCTCTGGAAGCCATATCTTGCCATAGTTCTTTTTGAAAATTCCAACAGATAGCCATGGAGTTTCTCTTACCATTTGTATGGGAGAAGTAATTTGTAAAGAAGGCTGGTGCTCACACAAGTGATGTACAATGTCTGGTACTGCTTCCCTCTTTACAGGATCATGGCACTCACACATGACAAAAAAAATAGTGTGACCTGTTACAATATAATCCTTGAATTACAAAGTCAGTACTACAATATGAACTTATTTCAGAGATTAATCTTAAATACCAGTGCAGTTTTGTGCTGATGTTTCATTAGTCTGTCACTTAACACCTCATTGCATTAATAAGGCTCATTGTACTGAAAACTATTTTTAAAAAATTAATTGCAATTCTTATTTTTACAATAATTGAAGAAGCTGCACTGAGCTTTAAAACTGAGGTAGAAAAAATAGTTTTAATGACTTTAAAATATAAATATAATTGTTAAAATTAACATAGTCTTATATATGTGCCTCTCAGACATTTCAGCCTCCTAGGATTTTGGCTAGTGAAGAATGGTCAATGCCAGTAGAAACAAGTCTATAATTTGCATTAAATGGAACTGGCTGTGCAGTATGGCTCATGATAATAGCTGCAGTTACTCACTTGTAATATTTCATCTTGTCTTCGGAGAGCATGAAAAAGCATTTTGTAGGTATGTATCAAATTCTTCAGGTCAGCTGGGTTCATAGTTATGTAGGCTTACACTTCTGTAGCTTAATTTTCTTCTGCTGGCAGAAGTTCTCCTTTGCTGGAAATACCCAAAGGAAACTCTTAACAAAGATGCAGAGAACATTGGAATGTCAGGGTACAACTTAACCTTCTGTCACTTCTTTAATAATTATAAATTTTCTGGTGTTGTAACAATTAATTCCTTCTACTGGAGAGTGGCTGTGTATGAACTATAGGTGGCCTGATTAGCCATTTCCCTGGAATATAGATTGTTGCCATCAGTTGTTTGAAAAATTCTGGTTTTATCTCAACATGAGTCTGGCATCCCATCAATGCCTTCAGAGTCTTAATCCTGAAATAAGGGAGGAAGGAAGGAAAATAACTTAAATAATGAGTTGCAATGGCAATTTTTTTTTTGTTTTGAGGGGTTGTTTTTCATAGATATCTGTTTACTGTGTAGATCAAATGCTTAGTGTGTCCTTTGACAAGTGCAGTCCATTAAATGCTTTATTCATGAACTGGGATCAAGGGATTGTCTCAGTTCTAGCCTGCTCTCTGAAATAAGATAATACAAGCAATTTCTGTTAAGCATTATGGTTTAGGAGAGTGCGAGGAAAAGAAAAAATTCTTTAATCTCTTAGATCAGATTTGAATGGCAGAAAAATCTTATGCACTAATGCTTAAAATTAGAGATTTTATCAGCAATCATTTTAGTAAGTAGAACTTGAGCTGCTGTGCTGAATAAATATACTTCTTAGTACATGTAATGTGTTGATTTCCCTGGAGTTGCTCTGTAATTCACTGTAGAGAAAGAATGAAGAAATAGTAAATACCAAAAAGAAGAAACTCGGTGATATAGCTGTAAGTGGACGTGTTCCAATGGGTATGATGTGCGTCATTCTGGCAGCCAGGGATGGTTTACCAGATCATTTCTATAGCAAGTTGTTTCAGAATCAGTCCCTGAATTTCGTACTGGTAACAAGAAGCTTAGAGCTGAAAATTATTTCTTCCCTCAAAACCTTGGTCAGATCTTCACATGTCCGTAAATTCTCAAAGCTCTGTTGGATTCAATGGGTTTAGACAGATTTGCTCTAGTTAAAGCTCAAGCCCAGAGATGCATTTTAGAGCTCTGTACAGGAACTGGCATTGCTGTTCTTCACTTAGAATCACATATGTGGCAATTTCCATTTTGGTGAAGCTTGCAAATTAGAAATCTCACTTTTTTAATAGCGTTCAGGAAATATTTTCTGGTTTCTATACAGGGAGCCATGAAGCGAGTGCACGTCAGACGCTCCAACGGCAGCAGAAGGTTCTGGTTTACAGCAGCGTTTTCGCTGCTGGGCCTCCTGCCTCAAGTGTCTGAAATAGAATTACAGTACGATTTATTACATTTATTATCATGCTGTAGAAGAAAAGGCATTTTCATGTTTTATGATCTGAGGCCCTGTACTGCGTGACTAATCTGTTATATTTTGGGAGATCTGGCCAGTGCAAGTTTGAGCAGCAGTAATGTGTGCTACACAGTCATGTTTAACATTTGCAAAACTTTCTTTTTTAGCACTTGCCACTTGGACTGAAATCTTTCTGATTAAAGATGTCAGAAAAAAGCAGTATCTTAGAAATCCAACTAGGTAATGGTGACAAAATAAAGTGATATCAGTTTGGATGTATTTTAACATGATGTCAAAACACATTGTCATCAAAATCCCCAGAGACACCATTATGGTGTCAAAATGAAACGTTATCAACCTAAGACTACAAGAATAACAACGAGGAATAATACTATTGTAGCTTTGTAATGCACTGCCAATATCACACGAAATAAATTTGATGTACTAAGTGGAATCACTTATTATATATGTTTCGTTTCTTCCAGTTAACTGAAAAGCATATGGTAATTATGTTACCCAAGAAAACCTTACAGCATTTGTGTAGCATTTACTGAAGTAGTTTAAAAGTTGAGATTCAAATTAGCCATATTGGTGAGACCCTGATCACAAAAGCTGTGGCGTTGCGGTCCTTGGCTTATCTCAGGCATAACTATACACTTCTATATGCTTAATAAACTTAAAATGTAGGGCTTTTTTTTTTTTATAAAAGAGAATTGCAAACAGTAGCATAGTGTACTCTGTAAAGAACCCTTAAAATCATGCTGAAGTAAATGAGATCTCTTTATTGTAAGAACTTTATAGAGGGCTTTAAAAAAGGCTCTTTTCCAGTGATGGTTATATGAATACAAACATGGAGAGGCTGAGTGACTTAGTTTATTCTAATGAGTTTTACTGCCAAAAGATTAAAATGTTGGGTTATACTGCTATGCTAGTTGACCATCACCTCTACCAACCATTCCTAGTACTAGATTTCTTAGGATGATTCATTTTTCACCCACCTTGAGCACAACTTAGCCATCTAGAGTGGATTCATCTGCCATAATATAATTGTCTAAAGCTATCCTGAGCTCATCCCTCTACTCGTCAATGAAAAAAATAATGAGCTCTTGAGAGTAACAGTTTCATCCAAAGACAAGTACTGTGATTGCCCTCTGCAATAACTTATTTTTCTGTATTTCACTTAGAAAGGGTTTAGGTGAGTAGTTTGAACTACATACTTGCCTTTTAAATGATTACAGTTGGTTGCAAAAAATCACATCTTACCCTCCGGTAAATTAATTAGCTTTTCTATAGCCTTTATCAGGCTAATTGTCTTGGCAAAATAATGAAGTGGTGTTACAAGTAAATGTCATATTTTTTCTGCAGTAAGAGAAATACACACTTTTGGGTTTCTGAAATCTGTACTTGGATTGAAACTAAACAGCCCAATGGCAGGAAATATTAGAATTCAGGATTTCTAATTCTGTGTTTCAAAGCATAGCAAGACCCTCAGCAATTACTGGGCATCCTACACAATACATCTGAAAAATAATTCCTGAGGAAAAGACATTTTTAGCATTTACAAGAGGAAAATTAAGTGAAATAACTTGAAAATATCATAAGTAGTAAAAGTTGAGTTGCACATGACTCACTAAATAACCAAGTGAATTTTTGGATAAAAGGTAAGTGCTGTTTTTATCTGGCCTTATCTGGAATTGATTTTTTTTTAATACCATTGTGATTTTACAGCAATTTCTAGCTTTAAAGTTAATAGAGACAGTGTGGTGGCAAACCATGATTAAAACACCTATTTAAGAAAATCTTCATCTTTAAAGTACAATCCTAAAAGGATTTATCCAGAAATCATTTGTTTTGCAAAATATAATACTGAGATTTGTTTCTACTCTCCATATGCATATAGTATTTAATTTAAAAATCTTAATTAGTTTTTATGCTAATCATTGTAAATCTTAGTGATAAATTTCATGAGAAGGCAACAGTCGGATGAATTTAGGCATCAATTCAAGTAATCAATCTTAGCTTTGATTTTATTTTTTTCTTGGTTGAGTCATCTTGTATGCACAGGCACTGAATGATGAAATGCTTAACAATAAGTTCAGATTTAAAGTTTCATTCCGAGGTTGCAAGTTATCTAATTCAAAAAACAAAACAAGAATCCCACATTTTTCTTTGTTTTATATAGAATTTCTGATCTACTCCTGTCAAAGGGAGTCCCCTCAAGTTTCAGATTTTGGAGCCTGTGTCAAACTTTCACCTAGATTTGGTATCCTTAAGCCAAGTCATTTTTGTTTGTCTGTTTGTTTTTAATGGAAAACTTCTCATTCTGCAGTTTGAAATTAACCTATAGTTAGAGTAAGATATAATGTAAAATCAATCAAAATATTATTTGGAGATTTATAATGCAATAATCCCTCTGTCAAAGTACAGAAATAATTATACTATAACTGTGTTAGAGGTTGGTAAGGACATGAACTTTGTGTAATGTATTATTTTTTTAGTGTTCAGGCATTTTAAAGAGGTGTCTTAGATCAGTGTTTGTCTAGCAGTGCATTGCTTAATACTGTAATTTAATGAATACTTTAAAACAAGATGTCATTTTTATTAAGGGTAAGTGTTCACAACAGTCAAAAACATTCTGGTTTGTTTTGCTAGTTGCAACACCCTGGTACCTATTTACTAAGTGTTTTCTGTGACTAAAGGGAAATAAGCAACATAAAATATTTTTTGGTTTCCAGTATAACTTATGTTGATGCATTAAGCAAGATATAAATATCTATAAAATGAGGTTTTGCACTGAAACAGAGCTAAATTTCCATTACATCTGTAAATGGTGCATTATTTAAATAATCTCTTTTTTTCCAAATCTTTTTTCAAATTTGGAAATTTGAAAATTTGAATAATTTGAATATCACTCTTGGTGCATCCTTCAAATCAAATGGTGCAATTGGGATTTTTTTTTTTTTTCAATTTTTTAATGTTGCTAGACTCCTCCCATGAAAAGACACATGCTTTTTCTGCACTCCACTGTTGGCTAGAGTTGGCCTCTGAGGCAGATTTTACAGTGTAAAGCCCAGTGTCAGCACAGAGCAGAAGCTGAGTCCTGTGAGATGTGCTGGAGGAAGCTGGGCTGTACCCACGTCACAACATTCACACCTCACAGGTGGTGCTGGCCACAGACAGATGTTCCTTTTTGCAAATCCTGCTGTGCTTCAAGAAGTGACTGCTCCCCAGCTTCTTGCTGCTGCCCCTCTACTGAAGGTTTCTGCCTCCACGTCTCATCCAGAGAGATCAGAGTGAGCTCTTCCCAAACAGCTTCCAGCAAAGCAGCTGGATTAGCCAAAATGGAAACAAAGGCTGACATGGCCTGAAGCCTACTAGGAATCTTCTGGATGATCCCTTCTGCTGGCACAGGAATAGCAAGCTAGGTCCAGGAGGGGATTTATTCTCTGTGGTCTTTGTTAAATGTTTTTGTATTACTGTGGCAGGCAACTCTCACATTGACACAGAATAGCCTGAGATGCCTAATTGTGGATGTTCATCGGACCTAACAGCACTGGAGCCATCACTGTCTGTTTTAGTTAGGACAGGAACATGCTTAGGTCAGAGCCCATTTCTCCACACCTGACTCTGAAATAATTTTGTTTTTCATCTAGAATCAAAACTGCAAATTTCTCCCTTGCTTGATCACTAGTATTTTTTAATTTTCTTTTTTTCATTATTTATTACATCTTTCCTTGTGTATTTCTGCTATTTCTTTAACATTCTCATAAGAAATTCAGTGAGATGCCTAATATTTTCTTTTAGGTTTTGTGGTATTCTCTTTTTTCTTTTCCTTTTTTTCTTTTCTAACTCAGAAAATGCAGTACACTATGACAACAGCTGTAACAAGTTGTGTGTGGCTGAAAATTGGCTTGGCTTATATCTGCAAAATCTAACAGCTCTAAAGTAAGGCTTAGATTGTGTGATAACCCAGTAGCTGAATATCTGTTTTCAGATGTTTATAGCAAGCTCCTGAAATTTCTGTTTTTCCCTTTAGTAGAAGAATTCCACTGAAAAGTAAGACTGGATTTCAGTCTCCGGTGTGCAGGCTCTGACAGGCTAATAAGGAAGAGTGATGGTGGCAATAAAAAGGGTCTTGGGTGCATTCTTTGTATTTCACTGGTTGTAAAATGATGGCCCTGATACAGAAGGGCCACAGAAGGACTCAAAGTGAAATCTAGTCTGGAAAGTTTGAAGAGACTGTTGTGGTGAAGTGACCTCCCCATCAGCTCCACCTCTCCAGATTGTTTATGGCCATCACATCAGAAGCGAGTGCTGAATTTAGAGCATTTGAGGTTACCTTTTTAATCCAGAGAAGAGAGGTGTACCTTATTAATTTTTAATTATTTAGTCTGTTGAAATTGTGTAAAATTATCATCTAAAAACAATGTCAAAATCTGGGAATTCATTTTATTCACTGAAGAAAACGAATGCATTTGGAGACTTACGTACTTCTACATGGTATTGCACTTGATGAACTTCCACTGTGAAGTTTAAGTGGAATGACATTAAAATTCCCAATGAGCTGATATCACATGCATTCATATTGACATAAATCCTAAAGTTTAAATCCTGTTTTGATGGAATTACCATACTGAAGTGTACAGCACAGTGTAGGTATGTGTACAGGTAACGTGATATCTTGCCTGTCACATTAAGCCAATCCCTGAAGTTAACTGCCTTTAAAATCTGAAGACTTTAAAGGATATATAATGCTCTGTGTTCATTTAGCAAATACGAAATGGCAAGAGAGGATGATTTTTATAACCTTGTGAACAGTACAATAAGCCAAAATTGAAAGAGATCTGGGGAAAAAAATTCGGGTAGAATGTATACCCTTCAGCATGCAAGAAGCTGCCCTTGTTAGAAACTAACTTTGCATGCATAATTAATTTGAGCTGCACATTTAGTTTCTTACAACTAGAAAAGAAATTGAATTCAGGTGTTTGGTGAACATATGGGGGATTTACTGTGAATTTATGACCTGTGGTTTTCATGTAAAAACCCAAGATACTAGCTGATAAAACTTAATGAAGCCTGTGCAGAGAAACTATTTTTATTTACAGTTTTGTAATTCATACATTTTTTGGTTTTTAACACCTCTCCCCTACCTTTTTATGCCTTATTCCCAATAAATTCTTTGACACTTGAGAAAAACAGAAGTAGTGTGGAATAAGGCTTTTTATGCCTTTTTCCAGCTTACAACCATGCTACAAGTACATTTGTAGTCTAACAAATGGGATCTCTTTCTCAGCTAATTTTTTTCTCAGACTGACTGTAGCAATTCTGTAATCATGCAACAGCTCTTTGGTACAGCACCATCCATGGTTGCTCCTGTTTGTGTACCATGTCTCTATATGTTAAAATCCATTGTGTTCATGAAAAACCTATTCCCTGATGTCTCAGAAAAGGAACATATGTGGGGCACAATGGAAGGAGAGGAGCAGCCAAATTGGTTACGCTGACTTAAACCTGAGGAGTGGCATTTAGATGTCAAAAAATAAAGCACAGAACAAAATGATAGGAAAAGACCAACCTGCTCTGGCAAGCTGGTGGCAGGAAGGAGACGGTACAAATTGTGCTGCTCCTCAGCTCTCATTGCCCTGCGCTGTGTGGGCACAGTCATCTGTGTCACTGATGATTAACAAATCTGCTTAAAGTGAACAAACCAGCAGACTGTGCAGTGTGATGTGGTGGTAACTTTAAGGCTGGTAAAGGGCACACTTTCATTTTATTTTATGTCCATGACTTTTTGAAATAACTTGACAGTTTCCTCTTATTCACCATCAAGGGTCATCTGAAACAGACAAATCCTTCAGCTTGAAGTTAAGCACTGTGGTGAGAGGGTGCTCGAGTTCCAGTAAATATAGAAGTTTTTATCTTAGATTATCACCACTCTGTTTTCTGTTGGGCTGTTTCATCCTGCTTAAGAGATGAAGAAAGGGGCCAATTTTGTAGATGTTCAGTTAGTCTTGTACTCTGGTGAGGATGTGTGCCACCAACCATGGCATGGCCACTAGAGCAAGGACATTGTCAGTCCTCTGTGTGATGGAAATAAACTCATTGCCTGCTCCTCTCTGTGTGTAAACAGATGTAGATACAAATTCAGACCTTAGTTTTTAATATGACACAAGTAATCTGTTCAAACAAAAAGGAATTTATATCATACAAATGGGTGATAGTTATTAGCCAGCTTGAAGCAGATAAGAACCCATCTGTGTTTTATTACTGCTATCCAGAGATCTAAGCAGCCAGTCAAGCCAGCGAGGCCCCAGCAGCTCAATTGTGTGATAGACGATTTCAAGGTGTAAAGAACACTGTTTATTTACTAACCTTTTGGTTATTCTAGTCAAGTTGCAACTGCCTGATGGTGTTGTTAAGACCCTTTTCCATGCCAATAATTTTTTTTTTTTCAAAGCTTTAGTCGTCCCTGTTCAGTGGTATGTTTGTATCTATTTTATCACACTGAAAATCTGACTGTTTTGAAAGGAATACAACTCTGCACATCATTGCATGACATCACACTGAGACATTGCTTAATGATCTGAAACTCAGATGGCCATTGCTGCAACTGCTTGTTTCTGGAAATATGTGACAGCCCTGGCCTATCTAAGCCTTGCTTACCATTGCATTTTTAGTCTGTGCTGCTGGTGGTGTGTTTTGAAGCAGCACTCACAAAATAACTGATTGTGAAATGTGCCATCTGCAGATGGAAGGCAATGGGGTGCCAAGTAGAGCTGTGATACAGGAAAGCACAGATGCTTTGCAACCCAAGTAAACTTTGGCCCTAAAAGCCTTTCCTTGAATTTTATTTCTTTTTAAGACCATTTAATACTGAGAGCACTTTGATAGAAAGAACATCACTGGTATCTGATGCTAGGAGGTGCTAATTATCTTCTGTAAATTCACAGCCATCCTGTTATAAAGTAGAAATAAGGGAAGGCTGCCTGGGCAAGTTGTGGTTACTGTACAGAGTTGTAATTCCAGTTTTGCTAAAAATTTTAAAGCTAGCATAGGTCAAATCTTCAATAAACCTTGGATGGATTTCAAGTTAAACTCCTTCCTTCCTGCTAATAAGCCTGAATTCTTTGGAGAATGGAATTCTTTGGAGGTGGATCTGCCTTCAGGTTTTCAGTGCATTTGAATGAAGGACTCAAACAAAACATGGCACATTTAATTGAACTTTTGAGGACTTGCACCATACACCCATAAAGGGGAATTTGAGCAGCAAGAACATCTGCAGCCTGCATCCAAGTAGTTTGTTGATATGGCCCTACCTCTCTTGGGTCAATTCATCCAATAAGTCAAAATTTGTTTTGCTTTAGATGGGCTAAGGACACTTCACACTGGATATAATTTGTTTAGCTCTGTCCTAAGGGATAATGACATGACTTACATAAAGATTTGTAGATAAAACAGAACATCTTGAGACCTGAAAAGGAATTAAATTAGGTTTGCACTGTTGACTCCAAAATTTTATTGGTGACAGTTTTCTTTTGTGATTATGATTTTTGCATTTCCCTCCTTCTGGAAGTACTAATTGGGAATTGAATGAGATACCAAGTGGGTGTACCAAGTGTTCCCTGAGTGCAGAGGGAGTGCAGTGGGAGGCATAAAAACCACCAAAAAAAGCACTGATGATAAGATTAACTGGACGAAGAGAGGCATGAAAAGAAAGAGGTGACAGCATGGCAGGACAGGACAGAGATGTGCAAGCCCTCAGGTGAGGAGGTTAAGGCCGCTATAATTTAACCTAGACAATCAGAGCAAGGTTGAAATAAAAATGGAAACCAAAGGAGGCCAATCTAAGATGTAGTCTATGCCTTCAAGTGATTTTTAAGAAATGTGTCTTAGTGCCTCCTTTGCTGTCTGCCTTTTCCTCTTCTAAATAAAAATGTTTAATTTTTGTTATTATTATTAACCCACTGTCTTGATCTCACTTTCTGTTTCTTAGAGACTTTTTGAGCACAAAGAAGTTTGAGTAGATACGTAGATAGAAATGCCTTTTTCTAATTTTGCTCTTTCTTTTCTGTGAAATAGTTGTTTTTATAGTTCACTTATTTTTCAGTTTTCTAAATTTGGGTCATGTTGCTTACTTTTCAGACAAAATAGAAATACTGTTAAAAGATTTATCTTCTCTGTCATTATCAAACCTTTAATAAGTTTGAATAACTTTTCTTTTCTTTTCTTTTCTTTTCTTTTCTTTTCTTTTCTTTTCTTTTCTTTTCTTTTCTTTTCTTTTCTTTTCTTTTCTTTTCTTTTCTTTTCTTTTCTTTTCTTTTCTTTTCTTTTCTTTTTTCTTTTTGTTTTCTGGGGGTTTTTTTTGTCACTAAAACAAGTTCTTAGGTCTGGAGACAAGTCTACCATAAATCCCAGGATCCCCTTGTCCTTTGTTATTCCTCTCTGCACTGTAGACAATGTCAAGTTCATGCATTTGCTGTTTGGGAAAAGACATATTTTGGCTTCATGGCATGGGCACTATGCATCTTCTTGATATTCCTCTGCTGATGTAATTGTTTTAATGAATAACTATCATAAAATGTGCAGAAGCCCTCAGATCTGTAATAACCCTCCCAGGAGCCCATTTTTGGGGCTGGTACAGTGTATCCTGTATAATGCACAAGGTTTAGTGCAGTATTTTTGTGGTCTACCTTCTGTTTGCCCCTGGATAAACTGCTTCAGTGTCAGTTTTGCACTGTGATGCCTCAGAGTGTGAAACAACGTTGATTATGGAACTGTGATTATTTACCCATCATCTTGAGTACTACAAGGTATCTATGGGTGGCACTTTCCTAGTAATTTTTGCACAGACTTTCAATGACTTTTCTCTTTCAAACATATGTTCCTATACCTGAAATATTAATATTTACTATATTTTCGGTTCTTTAAATGCAATTTATCATGCAGAAAACACTTGTGTGTGTAGAAAGCAGTTGACTACTTGTTCATTGGATTAATAATGCCAGTTTTAAAAATCAACAGACCATTCAAAAATGTTTTGTATGTCTTCTATTGGATTGTGATGAATCCCTTTAAAATGTGAAGTGTATAGCAATGCATGGGAAAAAAGCAAGTGGTTGTATAGTAAAGCTGGGCAGAATTTGACAATAAGGAATAAATTTGCATAAAATAAAACTGCAAATGGAGATAAGCTGTTTCACAAAATGAAGTCGAATTAAGGAAATAAAATTAGCAACACACCTACAATGAAGTGGAAATTTTGAAAACACCAGTGTTTCATTTCCACCTGTTCAAAATTAGGCTTTCTTTTAATTGTACTTTTCAAAAGGGTAATTTGCACATAGAAGTTGACTTACCCTACAAATAAAGCATTTCCTAAAGCTCCCATTTGGGTTAAAAAAAACATGAAAAAAACCACTTCTCTAAATTCCTTCCTTTTCTTTGCCTTTGTTTTCAAATAAAGTGAAAAAAAATCAACCCAAAGCACTTCAAAAATTAGTCTTTTCCAGAACCATAATAATTTCTCTGTCTAACCAAGCACTGATAAACACTATTTATTGGCACTGAAAAGAGTGGGAGGTAATGTCTCAAACATCTACAACATCCAATCCCCTGCACCTACCAGTCCCCAAAGACATGGAAAACAGTCACAAATAGACTCTAGAATAGTCTATTTTCATACAAGAGAAGACACAGGATATAAATTCACTGTGTTTTATTGTACCCTGTGTCCAAGAAAAGAAATCTGCGGAATTGCTTTCCATTGTCTCTCTGCAGATTTCTCTTTTGAAACAAAGTAATAGTTGTCCATTCCTCATCAGCTCTTTTGTAATAAACAACAAAATGCAGGGCACAAGAAGTCCACAAGAAGAGATTAAAATGCTTCTGGTTAGTCTTGATATAACATATTTGTTTGTCAGGCTTTCTTTGATTCCCACATTAACATCTTTGAAAGAGTGGGGTTGTAGGGTCAGGGAGGAGCTGCACAGCTGGAAAAATGTCAACAAGATTAATAAATACCCACTTTCCCTCTGCCCCATGAAACAAGCCATTCCTGTGCATATTTCATTATGGTTTCACGTACACCTGCACCGTGGAGTGTGGATTACCAGGCATTGTGGAAAAATTGATCGGTTTGAAGGCTTGAAAGTTCTGGGTGTGCTGGTTTGTATCAGTGCCTCTGGGACCGAGCCCTCCCCAGCCCACCAGTATCTGTGGGGCCGAGTGAAGCCAGCTCTTATCTGCTGCCCGGATCCACTCTGCCTATGGCCCTGTCAAATGGATGGCTTTTTATTGGCCCCCAAGCCTTTTAATGCTTTCAGACTGATCAATTTAAAAGACTTGTTAAAAACAGAAGTAAGGGATGACAGGCTCTTATTGATTGGGGAAAATAACCAAATTTTATATAGGTAGAGCCTTCAGACATTGTAATTAATTTGACGTGAATAAAGATTGGACAGTACTACAGTTTATTGATTGGGGAAAAGTATCCTTCTTGTTTATTCAGTAGCAGAGATCATTAGGACTTTTAATTTCCCTTTATGTTAAGCCTGACACTAGTACATCTATTCCTTTTCATTCTCTAGGAGTGACATATACTGAAAAAGTGCCAACAACTTTTTAGAAATATCCTTTTTTGTCTTGTCCTTGCAACATCTGAAGTTTCTTTATAAGACAAACAGCATTAGTAATCTTAAGAACCTAAAGGTCTTTGTACTAAATGCTTGTAAGTTGTTTTTAGGTCTGTAGTCCTGCACTGCAGTAGCAGTCCCAGTCAAAGGTGGCAGTTCCCAAGCGTGCTGATCATTTCCATCCTTCCTCTTTCAGCAACAGATCGACCCCCAACAATCACGACCGGATACAGCGCCTGAGACAGGAGTTCCAGCAAGCCAAGCAGGACGAGGATGTGGAGGACAGGAGACGCACCTACAGCTTTGAGCAGCCGTGGGTGAGTGTGCAGGGCCTGGCAAATCTGGGAAGCTTGGCTGACTCCTGCTGCTTCTGGGCCGGTTGGGAGCACACCAAGAGGGAGGCAGGGTCCTCTGCCTCCACGCTGATACCCTTGCTGTGATCCCCATTTTTGGTTCATTGATGTTAACTTCATTTCTAAATTTCTTCAGCCATCTGTCCTGTGTGCAGATAGCATTATTTGCTCTGTGTTTAGACCCTTGACTCTGTGAGTTACTGGTTGGATTTTTTTGTCTCAAAGGCAATATCTATTGATCTGAAATTTTCAAGGAAAATCAGAATAAAATACATAGTAACAGTAAATAATAGAAGATGTAACCTATTACCATTTACAAATGGTATTTTCTCTGAAGCAACATCATTGTGTTTAGTTATTTTCTCAAAAGGTAGAGCTATGTCTTTGAACAGTAAAAGAGAGCCTGCTTTACAGTAGTACCACTCTGACACTTAATTATCTGAGGCAGTTCTGTATTGAGATATACGTCATAATTGATCTTTTAAATCCTGTTCAAACTGATCTAGTGATGTGATACAATTATTTAAATCCATGTGCTTATCTTGATTAACATAATTGAATGGATTAGTGCTGCTTTTTAATCAATTACATATCCTAAATTAGGATCCTTTAAATATGGGACAAAGCCTGTAATTTTGTTGAAAATTCCATGATAAAGACAGTGAACAACTTGCTTGTGTTCCCAAAAAGGTGGGAACCATGTGATGACAACAGTAGAATCTCTCACAGCTTTCTCTGAAGCAGGTGAGGGAGGTGAGTTATTGTTACTCAGCATTGCCATGGACATGAGATTAGGGTGAGAATAGCCTCACATGTCTGTGTATGAAGTTACTGAGAAAAACAGTATCAGGATATAGGCTTCTCTTTTCCTGTACTAGAAAACATCTAACTTTCTCTGAAATTGAATAAATAATATAAACATTTTTTTTATGACCAGACGCTTTAAATTTGAGGTGTGGAAGATAATGTGATAGCTCATCACAGGGATAGTTTAGCCATTTGGGGTAGGTTAGGGCTGAGTGTAGCTGATACCTTCTGTTATCCATATCAGCTCCTGTTTAGTTTCCAAACGAGAGAGTTGAGCAACATTCTTGGGAAAACTGTGTACAAGAAAAGCTTGCACTCTTGAAGACTTGGGAACTTAACTACTGGAGGTCATGGGCCAAATTGTTGTATATCTAAATGCCATAGCAACTTTTCAGTCAGCTTGGCTTTTATTATAGTTTCTTGTAATGTGCGAGAAGGGAATTATTTGGATGACAGACTGATTACCTTAGGAATGGAATAATTTCCTAAATTGTGGGTCGGAACACTGACCTTTCTATTTTCTCTTATTCAAAAAAACGGTATCTCTCTGTTTACTCCCCTTCTACAGATCATGCAAATGAGCTCAAAGTGACTAATTCAGCTGAATGTATTAATATTAATTCTAAAGCTTATTGTTGCTTTTGTGAGAGCTGCTCTGTTGTTAAATACATAGGTGACCAAATGTTTTATTTTAGATAAGTACTTTTAAAAAAGTTACCCAGAGTCTATTTGACTTATAATTTTGTTTTTCCATTGTGTACTTCAGCCTGTCAAGATCACAATGCTTGGAAAAAATAAAGCAATGATCTCATCCATTTCAGCAGTTCACAGTCATTTCAGTATTAAAGAGCCATAACTCTCTCTGCTCAGGAGTGTGTTGTACTACTTTAACATGTTAGTCTAAAATGATGGACTTCCTCAAGACAGCCTCTCAAAACAGATTCAGATGTATTATTAAATACCAATGTCTCAAAAAAAAAGAGCAAAATTGGTTTATAACACACGTGTAGGAAAATACTTAGATACATTCATCAGAGTCTTTTCAGTCTTCTCCATCTGTGAGCTGTTGGTTCCAAACCACAGCAGTGCAAAGTGCACCTGTACATGGACCATTGTTGAAAAGAGTGTTTTCACCTGAGGGAGATGGGTTATGCAGCCTGTATAAATAAAAAGCTTTGCATATAGAGAAACCTCTGAGCCACAGGACAGCAGCCAACTCTGACCTGATTTGGATAGAAAGAGAGGAAAAACCCGTCCTTGGAGAAGTGTGTGCTACAAGGTGATAAGTAGTTTGCATTTCTCATTAATAAGTTGATGGGATGGTTGAGGATAGGGAACAAAGTGCTGATGTGATGTGGGACTGTTGGTTACTTTAAGGAAGTATAAATGAACATGAAGTTTGCAGTGTAAGTAATGGATGCTGATGGAAATCTGGCAGCTCTGGGGATATCCAGAGGAGCTCAATGCCTCAAAAACCCACTATATTATCAAAATGGTCCTGTAAACCTCACCAACTCCAATTCCTCCCAGATTATTAATGGCCTGTGACACAAGAGTCCGGTTACCTGTGACAGATACCTTCAGTCTCCTCCCTGGGTTGGAGGCACAGAGCACTACATCACGCTGGCTCTGCCTGGTACCTGTGGGTGCCTGGCCCATCCCTTTCTGCTGGTGCCCATCAGGTGAAGGTCATTTCTCTGCCCGTGAGCAATGCAGCAGCTCTGGACTTTTTGACCCACTGTATTTGTCGGGCCAGTAAACAAAGTACTTGACTGCCTGTAAGTGTTCACACAGCATCAGGCAGCTTAACAGACACAAAAAGTGATAGCGCTGGAATGAGATGACACCGTCTATTAAGCAGCATAACATTTCTGCTCAAGGCCATTTGAATGACACACTGTTAGGGTCTAAATAACTGCCTAAATGTTGCAACATCGAGCCATCTCTAAAATTCACTAGTTCTGCAGCTGAATCAAAGCTTTATGGAAGAGACTTTTGCGTTTGTTTATTTTAAGATGACTTTCTCAGGCTTCATAGCAGATTTTTTTCTTTTGTATAATGCTTTTTTTATTGTACATTGTTCAAAAAGCAAGGTACAAGAGGCTTTCAAGGGCAGTACTATAGGCCTGATGTTGCATGAAAAAAAAGATAAAAATAACATAAATTCTGATTAATCCATTTTAATCCTGCTGGTGTTAATTCCAATCAAAGTTTGCAGAAATGTGTATCTGGTCATGTAGAATTGCATGGAATTACAGAGTATCTGCTAATATTTAAGGCCCTTGCTGTTGCTATGACATTTTTATACCAATGAGGATTCTTCTGGGGCTGATTTTTCTGTTTGGTACCAAACTTGAGCCTCTGTTTTCTGTGCTTTTCTGGGTTGTGTTAGGTCTGCTGAGGTTTACCTTGTACCGGTCTCAGGTTTGGGCGACTTTCGCTGTTATTTGTTCCCTATCTTGTATTTTTGCCTAGTCACATCTTGATTAACAGACACACCCCTCTGCTTCAACAACAAAACCACAGCTCTATAGCCCTAAATGCCATGGGAGTGAACAATCCAATTTAAAAAAAGGGTATTTTAAATCCATGGAAAACGCTACAGCTGCTTGCCAGTCCTGCTTGTAGAAGCACGCCACTGATCCAAAAAAGCCCACAAAGGTGCTTGAGGGACAGAAAAGTTGGTGCTTTATTTCATCATATTCAATACAATAATTGGTGTTGAAAATGGCAAGTGGAAAATTCCATTCACAAATACATTCATCTCCAATCATCCTGGATCTATTTGAATGGTGGGAAAAAAATTTGCATTGAGAGAGCTGCTGAGCAAACTGTACTTTAAATATTTAGGAGTCAAATAAAAAGATCATTTATTTTCTAAAGATAACAGCTAACTGGATCATAATATATACATTACCTGACTTGTCTGAGTGTAGCTTTAATTACATGCACAGATTTGTGAAAAGTAAATAATTACATGATTTTCATAGAGGAAAGACTTTAAGAGTCCTAATAATATTTTTATACATGGCCTGATAAATAAAGGCTCAGAAAATTTGGGGACTATGCTTGGGTTTTTTCTGTTCTTTGTTGGTGTGTAGGTCTTGTCTCTATAGGAAAAAAATATACTTTTTGTCTGTTTAAAATACGTGTTTCTTATCCTTGTACTCAAGTCCATGACCTTCTCAAAGCCATACTAAATTTTAAATAATCTAAAATTCTTTAGGAAAAACAAAAGTCTAATTTTTATTGCTTCAACCATAACATATTAATATTACCTGAAAAAAATCAATAACAGACTTTATTCAATACAAAGATTGTAAAGTTTATATCAGGTTGTAAATTATGTAGAATTACTCAACACATTAATGAGAAAGAGAAGTTGTATAATAAGTCTTTCTGTTATTAATCCATTTCAAGTATCTATTTTAGGATATTTTATGCAAGATATTAGGCAATATCTAATGGAGTATTGCAGTAGACAAAAAACTTAGAAGCTAAATTGCAGTTTCTCCTGTCCCACAGTCTGTTTCAGAGAGGAAACCAAAGTTATGCAGGGCAGTGTCTTCACAGGTAGTTTCTCTTTAGCTGTGTAGTTAATATGCCTTTTATCAAATCTGCAAAGGATTTAATAAAATACCAGCATTTTTTACTAAGATACAGGCACTAACTTTAATATTTTGTATTTTTAATATTTTTTTTTACCCACTAGCTTTAATCTACTAACATATTTTAAATTTAAAAATGAAGATATAATTTTTTAAAAATAAATTAAATCATTTTAGTTAGTAAACAAACATATTTATAGTTCACAGGGGTATGGTGAGCATAAATATATCAAGCAGAATCTCAGGGTTTAGTGGTGTGTTTCTGCCATACTGAAGATTTTCCTTCTGCTGCTCCTAAGACAGAACAGAAATCTTTGTTCCATACTGCTCAGTGTTCCTACACCATAGAAAGGTACAGAAAGGGATGGGATTTCCCTATTATATGTTGAGTTAATACATACACCTGTTGGCAATTTTTAAAAGACATATTGCTATATGTTCTGTTCACCATAGCAACATAAAGACAATGGAAGTAAAAATAGTTTTCAAGGACATCTCCCAGAATGTTTTTTATCATTCTGAATTTTGATATACACCGTTACTGGATTGTCTGTCATCTGTGCCAAGTACATTTACACATAAAGCAGGCAAGGTCATTCTATCTTATCTATTTCTAATTAGTGCTGCACTATGAGAACCACAGACTTTTGGGGGGACCTTGTTCCTGCCAACTTCCCAGGTGAACTTGAAACTTCTTCGTTAAACACAGAGCTTAATCTGGAAAAAAAAATTAGCACATTTATTTTATTATTAAGTAATGTCTTTTTTAATAACTGGGAAAATACTAAGGGAATTGCTCCTTTAGTAATCTGCCTGTTAAGAATTTCTTTATTAACCCAGAATGTTCTGAGTCTGAGCAAGCACTTCTCCCAGCCTGTCCCTGTGGTTGTAGGCTGTCAGATAGGTATGTCACTGACATTGGTGGATCTCCTCTCACCAGAACTGGTTGGATCTCCCTGAAAAAGCCGTGCCCTGGATGGCCCCCATGAGCTCCTCTCTGTAATTCAGTGGCAGCTTTGATCTGTGCTGTTCCTCAGGGATCCCTGCTGCCACCACGCAGAGCTACCCTGGGTGGGTAGCTGTGACACTCTGCGGGGACAGAAGCTGTGTGGGCAGCCCCTGGGATTGGTAGGAAAAGAGAGGATGGACCTTTGTCCCTAAAATATGTTGCCCTGGACTGCTGATAATGGTCACTGCAATGTGAGCCGTGGGGGTACATTCTCTGTAACATGAAAAAATGTTGTCTGCATAAAGTGAGAAAGTAGGATCTTTTAACTTTGCAGCCCTGGTTTTAAATTAATTCATCTTTGAGATGAGACCCGTGTAATTTCATCTATCTTAAAGCACAATTTTACATGCTGAATATTGTTTAACAATGCTGAATGCACTGTCATTGCCACTTAAATGTATTGTGGAAGACGTGAACATACATTTATTTGTATAGCTCAGACTTGGTTGTTATTGTGGCCTTGACCACATCCTAATTTAAAAGGTCATTGCTTGTCATACATCTCATTGCAAGTGAGGCCAGAGTTCTTATCAATCTGTTCAGTGAGGACCGAGCTGCTGCCAGCTTTGTTGGATGGTTTCAGGTTGTTATAATTGTACTTAGCCTTGTGTTGCTATCAGTGTTAAAATTACTGTGCTACGTGTGTTCCTTGTACACATTTTTTTGTTGCTATTGAAAGATCTGAAAATAAGGCAGCATTTTTTCTCTTAATTTTCTCCATTTTATGCTAACATAAATGGGCTAGGCATTTATATAGATGCGTATTTAGGTATATATTTTATAAAAATATATGTATAGAAAGCATACTATGAGGACTGAGACCAAATTACCTATTCGTTTTTGAAGACTAAAATTACATATTGTATAAATATTTTTTGTTTAGTTACTTTAGTCAACAGCACATTGAAAAGTTATATCACTGTATGTAGATTTGCATTTTTCTGATCAAGTTAAAGGTCCAAAATGGAATTTATTAAGTCTTTATATCATCGTAACCATATATCAAGGGCACTCACAATGGTATCACTGAGGTTTTGAGTGCAAAGGTTTGAAAGAAAAGCCTTTTCATTTATAAGATGGTTGAACATACCTGTGTGTTTGTATATATGTTATGTTATGGAATATGTGGTTACATACAAAGAGAGTATTTTTATGTCTCATTGACATATTTTTGGATACTTGAAATGAGATAATAGATTCAATTATATGAGCAGCTTATGTTAGATGTGAACAACCTTCAGACCAAATATGTGTCCTTTCCAGATTAATTAAGTATTGCACAGCCTCTTAGTTTAACAGGGCATACAGGTACTCATACCTTCAGTAAATCAGATAATGGATATGAGATGTTTGCTTTAGACCCATCAAATTATAAATGCCATCATTAGATGAAACTCTTTGTGAACTGCCAGGGAATCCAGACCTGACTCCTCAGATCCTGTCATTCTGGGCATGCAGTACAGCAGGCAGACAGGAGTGACAGCTCCTGCCTCTATTGAACCATTGGTTCCTCTGTGCATTAAAAAGAAATATCTCTGAAGTTACATTTTGATCTTAGTCCATTCATACTCCATTAGGACTTTCAGAGCCTCTGGCACTTTACTACAGGCTTTTGTGGTAATTTCATCTCTCCACACATGTGTGTGCTTTCTAGATGATGCATTTTTTGTCTTGTATAAACCTAAACTGAGCAGCAGCTCAATTCTATCTCCACCTGTTTGGTGATTTAACCATTCTCTGTACTGTCACATTCCTTAATATTTACAGCCAACTGAAAAAAGTGAAACTGTTTTCAAATAAAGAAATGCAATTCTAATTTCATGTCTTATCTGTGATAACTACTTTCTTACATATGACATAATGTAGCTGTAAGCTTTCCAATGTTGTTGAAGTGAAACCCATGAAATGAGGAGATTGGCTGTAAGATCTTAGTTTATATGTTTTTATTTTTTATGGGGAAGTTGATATGGGAACTTTTGAGTTTCCCTATGGTTTGCTGTAAGCTGCTTATAACCACACAGGAGAGAATTCACAAATAAACCTTGTGATTTTCAGGTGATCACTCCCTTCCATAAGCTGAGCCCTTCAATAAAATACCAAATGTCAGAAGACTCTCAATAAAGTCAAGAAAGTTAGAAATGTTGACATATGCAGTAACTGAAATGCTGCTCTGTGTGTGTTGCCCTTATTTAATATAGTAGGAAATCTCTGTGGGGGTTGTTGGTTTGGACATACATATGTACAGCTTATTCATCTCTAAGAAAATTTCCCACAAGGCTGACGCATGATTCTGTTTTCTCAATTCGTTGCTTCATCTCACCATTCCTAAAGCATTTTTCATTAGAAGTGCTGCTTTATTGAGGTTTCTACAGAGTAAACCTATTCTGAAACAGACATCACTGATGCATTCAGGCTTCTCTTAAATAAGTTTGCTGTTATTCCTAGTCTGTGCTTTCATATTCTGATTCTTTTGCCCAGTAATCTTCTTCTAATTGGAAAATTGTATCTGTTAAATTCTGAGTTGAGACTGATGCTCTGCCTGAAGTGTATTCTTATTGACAACAAAGTTTCTGAAAGTTGTACACCTGTTTAAAACTTGTTGTTTCTGGCTACCTGCCGGTATATGACTATAGTAAGACGCTTATGTCACAAATGACAGCTTTCTAGTTTCTAAAACTTGTCTTCAATGTGCAAAGGTTTTGAAAAGCCTTTTATCTAGCATATTTTTGTAAGCCATTAGGATCTCTTTCTTCTTCAGAAATTATAATGGAAAAAGAGATGTTTGTTTTGAGGAAAAGCAGAGCTAAAAAGGCAAAACGTGCTTTTAAAAGCAAGTCTGAGACAAGCTGTTTCAGTCCCAGGCTCAGACAAGTGGTTATGCTCCCTAACCTCCCCGTCATTAAACATACATGTTTTGAATAGTACTGGTAATTTTAAGAAGAAAACAAATAATGCTGGGTTTCTCTGTAAGCAAAACCTTATTAGGAAAACAACAAGAAAAGCCCATAGCATTCTTTGATTTTTGTGACACTCTATTTTGCAAAATGAAATCACAAAATCTGAAGAAAGCAGTACAGTGACATGAAAGGTGGTATCTCTACAAAAGTAAACTTCTCCTTGTTCCAAAGTTTGAATCCATCCATTCTGTCAGATCCTGACTGGTAATACTCTCTATTCCCAGAAAGACCTTCCATTTTCACTTGCTCTTAGTATTGCCTTACACGTTTCAAATTGTCACCTCATTAAGATCCTTCTCAGAGATACAGGAGTCCTCATTGTCCACAAGAGACTTGCTGAATTTATCTACTTGGTTGTATTGAACTAGAAGATGTTTTCCCCATCTCTGGGCCAACAGCAGAATGGGATGGTTCCACTAAGGGAGATCATCACTTGAGTGTATTGGTGAGGTTCAAAGGAGCTGCTGTGCTCCTTCCCCCCTCAAATCCGCAGTGGGGTGTAAAATTTAGCATTACCATAGCTTGGCTAACTTAGAGAGTTTGAAAATCTGTTCCACTGACTTAATTTAAATTACAGCATTGCCATAAAAGTATAGCCCATTCTGGATGATTGTTTGCCTGATGCATATCAGAAATGGTAGGTCATAAACAGAATTTGTTACACAGGCCATGGTTACGGGTCAGAATTTAACATAATTATTGTGAAAGAGCTACTCGAACTGCATGTTGAAACAAATATTGCTGTATTTGTGCAAGAGCAACTTAAATAATGGCTCTTTTGAGGGTATTTTTCTGCTTTGTTTAAGACATTTTCAATTTTGTTTTTCAGCCAAACACCAAGACGTACTCACAGAGTGGCAGGCACTCTGTGTCAGTAGAGGTCCAGATGCAGCGGCAGCGGCAAGAGGAACGAGAGAGTTTCCAGCAAGCTCAGCGCCAGTACAGCTCCTTGCCCAGGTATGGGAACTGTCTGAGGCAACAGAAGCCTGGAGCCAATTCCATTCGTGGGGGGAAAGGTCGTACTCAGTGCAGACACTTTTGTTCAGCATTGATATAAGGTGGAATGTATTCACTGTGGAAGAGGCATAGAATTTCTTAAGTGAGAGCCTGTGGTAGCTGAGAATTGCTTCAGAGAATTGCTTCAGAGCTGATTTCAGGGGAATTTGATGACATTCAGCACCCAACAGTACTGAAATATTAAAACAAACCTATCCTTTGTGGGACACCATGCAGTTTAATTTTATGCAATTATAAAAGTCTCCTGAGCATGACATGAGTCAGATGATTTTTTTTCTGTTGCCTAATTCTTTACTGGGTAGAAATTCTATCTTTGCAAGGTTAATACAGGAGAAAAATTAACAGGAAAAAAAATTTCAAGACCTCCAACAGAAAAATATGGAACTGAGAAAATTATCCAAGAAATCTTCAAGGGGTCTTCGAGTCTACATATATAGATTTTTTTAATATATATAGAATACTGAAAAGTAATACTTTTTTTTGTAAACAAACCTATGTTTTTTCAAGTGATAGGTTTTTTAAAGATTAGTTGTTTGGGCAGAATGTCTTTTACATTATATTTAGTTTTAAGAATTAATAGAAGTTTAGCCAACTTGTGTTTCAAATTAACTCTCATAGTTAAGCATTATGCAAATAGTCTTTGCATTTTGAAATATCAGCAGCAATGGTTGAATGGAGAATAATTTACACCGCAGCTTGGTGTCAAATTGCTTTCCAATAAGGCTGTATTGCTTTTCATGACTTGAGTAGAAATGGTGTGGAAAAAAAACTGGTGACAAGATATGTTTTACCAGGAATATTATAACTCTTTTTTTGGAAACAAATATAAGCCTCATTGCAAAGTTATCTAACCATGAACTCTTGTCTTAGCAACATCTTTGAAAATAAAACAGTTTCAGATTTTCAAATGCTTTAACACCTTTCAGTGTAGAATTTTTCTGTTAAGTTTGGAAGGTGGGAAAGGGAAATGTAAAGTTCCTGTGTTTTCTGAGATTGTTAGTTTCTCATCGTGGAAATCATTATATCCCATCTTCTTTTTATCTCTGCCTTCCTTTGGAAGTGACCACACCTATTAATGCCATATTGTTTCTGAGAAATCTCTTTCAGTTCTGCTCACCCCATTCAACCACATTTATTTATATTTTAAAACTGTGATTCTTAAAACTCACTTCCCCTCTTTGCAATCTCTGGTAGCATTTAAAAGTTGGAATCAGTTGCTGTTCCAGTGGCAGAAATTAATAACTCTAAAATGAAAATTAATCTACAAGAAAATTAATCTACAAGAAATATGAAAAATAGATCATAGAACAGCTCATAGAAATGCTTGTTTTGAAAAGAGTTACTGAGAATTTTACTCAAGGTGGTTTTCAACATGAGAAATGGCTAGCAATCTAGCAATGCATGTTACTGAGCAATTAATGATAATTTAATGTCTTAGTTTGAGCACTCTGGGTATTTCAGCTGTGCTGAGAGCAGACAAAACTGCAGGGCTAAAGTTCATCACTGTAAATACCACAATACTCCTGTAACAACATGGGGCATCCAGTTCTCCATCGTTACAAACTGTTCCTAAGGCTGTGACTGATCTCTAAAGAAATCTTGCTGTTACTCTGAAACCTAGGTTCCAAGATTAATGTTGCAACCATGGCTTTGTAATGCCTGAAGTTTGTGCCCTGGCTTCATTCTTGAGCTTTGTTGTCTTTCATCTTGTGTATTCTCTACGAGCCTCCTTTTTTTCCCCTTTGCACATTCAAATCTTTAGTACTGAAGGCAAATAAACTCTTGAGTCAATTTTAAAGGATCTTCCCAGAAAGGCAGGGAAAATGTGCCAACTAATTTTGAACAAGTACCAGAAAACAGTCAGTAAATTAAATTAGTTCAGCTAGTCATCCTCTTGTCCCAAGTGAAACTCTAAGAGCAAGGTTTAACTCCACGTTAATTTTCTACTACTTAAGATTTATCTTGCTTCTGACCAGAAACTTGACAGTTTCGTAGCCTACAGAGGTTCGTTCAATTTGCTCTTGTTCCAGGGAGTGATAAAACATGACTCAGAAGCATTGTTTCTTTGGCAGAGTTGGATATGAAAATACCAATAACAGCTATAAAAAATTATGTAAGAATTTACATTATGTTGTAATTTTTGCTGCAATAATTTGCATTCATCCTGCGTAACATTTTTCATCCAGAGGTCTTGGAATCAGTTATGAAATAAGGTGGATATGGAAATTTTCAAATTATATATGTGGAAGGAAGATTGCAAAAACATTAGGTGACTTTTTACTTCTAGTAACAGTAGAAAAATTTTCCAGGTCTCCTGTCTCTCCACTGTATATTCATTGGATGAGGCCACATTGTCATATGTGATGACATGAAAAACCAAGCTATATATAAAAAACTAAATTATTTTCTTATTGATTTATGCCGCAATATATTTTATTTTATTGCTTGATTCTCGTACTCTAATTTTAATCTCAAAGTGGGTATCTCTTTTGCTGCAGCACAAAATTGTTTTACTTTATCACCACCAATCTTATTTTAAATTCATACAAGCATCTAGCAGTTTGATAGTAAATTAAAGTTATTTCAAAACCATAATCTGTCTTCAAAATAATGTGGTGATTTATTGTGGAAAGAGATAAGAATTTGTAATTCCTATATGTATTTGGCCTATTTATCTACTCCCTGGAGCCAAAAAATGAGCAAAAAAGGTTATCTCTGCCTTTTCTTTTATGAAAGCTATAGCAGATTGGGAAAGAGTCCTTATAGCATGAAATTCTTAGTTCAGGAAATGGGAGGAAGAAACTGGGACTACCTATCAGTAACAAGCTTTATCTTCTGATTTGTGCAGTGTTAGGGCAAGTGTTTTGAGGATCTGCCTGTTACATTTTTAATCAAGTGTCAGTCTAGATTCAAATCTTTCACGAGTGACTTTACAATTGCTTGCTGTTACCTGCATTCTTAGGAAGCACAGCAACACGTATGGTCTCTCCAAGTCTGCAGATGAATTGTAACACTTTTTTCTTGAGAGCATGAGGGTAATTGTAGCACTGAATGGGGTTTTGTGGCATATTCCTCTTGCAGAGGCCTAGAAATATAGTTCAACTCTCTAGGAAATGTTCTCCCAACAAAAGAGACGATATCACTTTGGGGCAGAGAAGAAATTTAGCTCTAGAAAGTGACTTCTGGAGAATGCCATAGCTGGGGAAAAGTTGATGGTATGGCAGAAGCCTCCTTCTTTCTAGTGATTATTGTCAGTAAGAGTTGAAGGGAAACCAGAACATTCATCTTATAAACCTCTTTCATTTTTCTTTTCAGGCAAAGCAGGAAAAATGCCAGTTCTGTATCTCAAGACTCCTGGGAGCAGAGTTATTCCCCTGGAGAAGGGTTCCAGACTGCAAAGGAAAATCCCAGATATTCCAGTTACCAGGGATCAAGGAATGGCTATATGGGGGGACATGGCTTTAATGCCAGGGTAATGCTAGAAACACAAGAACTGCTGCGTCAAGAACAGAGGCGGAAAGAACAACTGAAAAAAAAAACTTCTTCTGAAGGGCCTAGCAACTATGACTCATATAAGAAAATTCAGGACCCTAATTATACCCCTCCTAAAGGTCCTTTCAGACAAGATGTACCGCCTTCACCATCTCAGGTAGCGAGGCTAAACAGATTGCAAACACCAGAAAAGGGAAGACCATTTTATTCTTGAGGTGAAGAAAATGAGGATCAACTTATCATGCAATAAGGAACATTTTCATATAAAGACTTATATTTTGAAAACTTTTTAAACTGATGGTACTAAGAAACATATCCGTTTTCTATTTCAGTGCCTTTGAAAATATGGGCAAAGCATTGGTGGGCCTTATGTCTTTGCTTTTGTGTCCCAAGTGTTGAGTCCATGGAAGGACATCCACCATTTGACAATCGTAGTGGAAGTGAGCAGCGCTGCCCCTGCGTTCCGAGTCCTGTATCCCAGTCCAGTAGCTGTCAATGGCTTTTTGATAGGATTTGCTGTAATGTGTTTTACTTTGCAGTGACTTATTGCGCCAACATGCAGCTTTGTGGCATAAAATTAATGAATTTGAGGTTGAAGGAAGCATTGACATGTCCTTTATTATTTCTCTCGGGTCAGAAGGAGGTGTACATATCACTCTTGAGTGAATAAGGCTGAGCTTTGCTCTGGATTGCAGTTGGAGTTCTGATATGTTTTATGGTGGAGTCATTACCAGTTTTTGTTGATCAATATTTAAGTGTCTATATGCTGAAAAACTATCCTTCTTCTATTATGCACATATGCACTCTTTTTTTTTCTCTCTCCCCACTCTGAGCTTATTAAAAAAGCCTTTATCCTGACTCACGAGAAAAACAATATTAAGCTTTCAGTTATCCTGAGAATCCTGTTCCAATTGCCTTATAATCTTAATGCACAGTCCATTACAAATGAAATAACTGGAGGGAGACTATTTATAGAGACACAGTCAAACCTTTGATAAGTATATTTTACTATTTTATTAAACATGGGAAATTATGAACAAACATACAATTGAGTTCTGCTTTGCTTCTAAATTAATTTGGTCATGTGACACTTGTATCTAGGAAGAGAACTAGGGAGGGTGTCCTCTGATGCACAGTAGTCTTTGGGCAAATTTTGGAAATAGCTCAAAGCAAGAGCAGAGGAAATCAAAGTTTTTCTTTGGATCAAATAGCTGTAAAGAGAACAATTCCTTCTTTTTAGAAATTGTGAAGCTTTGTGGACAATTTCCTTTGTGCTTCCATATACCATATTGTTGCATCGTGATGCTACATTAAAAAGAAACCTTTAAGTACATGAATAGACACAAACTGTTACACATCATCCTAAAAACGTCTGTATCCAAAAATTACTAAAGCAAAAAAGATTGCTGTAGCAGAGAGTATTATTTGAATGTGCATATGGGGTATGAGAATTTCTTTTGCAAGCAGCTGTTTTTATGTTTGTTGGTCTGAACTTCATGTATTGTAAAAAAATATAGCTGGGTTTCTGAAGTGCCTGCAAATCCTGATGTGAAAAGGCTTGAGAATGGATCTCAGCATATTGTGTACAAAAAGGAGAGAAAGCAAGATAGAAAATCATGTATTGCGTGATTTAAAAAAAAAAAAAAGCCTATTTTTTTTTACTGGCACATTTTATTTTTGCGCCAACTCATTTCTAGAATATATGTGAAATATCAGCACACATATCTGTGTCTTTTATGCCTGTTTGTTAACAGTTTTTGTTGTTAATAATGTACTCCATGTTTAAAAGTTCTTATTAGTGTAAGCACAGTGACATTGTATGACAATAGCTTTTTTTACGCAGAATTTACAAAACTGTGTAAAATGGCTTCCCTTGTACATATGAAATTTAGAATAAAAAGGCTGTTTCCATCCTTGTCTTGGTATTGCCTGTAGACCCCAATGAGAACTGCTGCAGACACTGAGTTTAAAAAATACTTTATAGATGTTATTTTATACTATTCCTAGTGGTTTGTGTGTCTTCCTGTAACACTTACAAACATCAAAAAGGAGAAGAGAAGAGAAGAGAAGAGAAGAGAAGAGAAGAGAAGAGAAGAGAAGAGAAGAGAAGAGAAGAGAAGAGAAGAGAAGAGAAGAGAAGAGAAGAGAAGGAAAAAGGTTTACAGCCCAGCTCAACACCTTATCCTCAGAGGCAAAACCCACACTGTTTAATGTGTTGTGTTATTTTAGGCCATAGCTATGATATTTAAGAGGCACATTTTTAAGACTAACCTCTGAGGCAAAAATCTTCTGTGCTGCAGCATGGACTCCTCTGCCCAAGGAGACCACTGTCAGAAGGACACCCACTGCAATCTGGCCAAATCCAGGTGTGTGTTAGGAATCCCCCTCTGCACTTTCTGTGTGTGTTTTGGGGTCTGATGGGAGCCCTTCATAGGAACGTTGGCATGGTGAAAAATGGGAGAAAGCAGATTTATGAATAAAGCAATATTTACAGTGCCAATGATGCTCTGTTTCCCCCATTAGTATTGGAGCCAAGTCTGGTTTTCTCCTTCTTCCCCTCATTTCTCCTTTTGTTGGTTACTGCAGGAATGTCAATCATGATTCTGTGTATGCATGACATCAAGGTGTTGCCATGGCAATAACAGTGTCAAATTATTCACTGTGACTTGAGTGTGGGATCTCAAGGGGAAGAGTAGTAGGAGCTGTAGGGTGGACAGGCAGTTTTCAGTGCCCAAATAAAGTAAAGGCAGGATTTTCCAAAAGACTTAAATTGTACTGTCTTGAATTTGTGCATGGGGAAGTAATTTCATTTGCAGTTTTGCAGGCCTTGCTGTCTCATCTCCTGACTGCATTCCCAGATTACAGTTTGACATTTCTATGGAGTTATT
Source organism: Rhipidura dahli (assembly GCA_013399225.1). Taxonomy (NCBI): domain Eukaryota; kingdom Metazoa; phylum Chordata; class Aves; order Passeriformes; family Rhipiduridae; genus Rhipidura; species Rhipidura dahli. Next base: position 552,542 of record VXAC01004752.1, on the reverse strand, counting down.
TGCAATGGCAAACAATTGCAGGCACTAAAAATAATGCATGCATGGGAATGGAAAACAGGTTGAAGTCCTTTTCAAAACAAGGCCTTTGATAAACTGTTGTAGGAAAAGGGTCATGTGTTTGGAAGAGTATGAAGTACAGGATGTTTTATGTGTGAGAATGGCATATGTTAAAGTTTACCCTTCTATGAAACTCCTCTTCAAGGTGTTAACAATTTGCCATAATTAGATGTGTTCATGAAAGAAGGCAGATGTTCTCTTAGGGCCGTGTCTGTGTTATGTTAGTAAAGAATAAGGTCTTTTTCTGGCTTCGTCATCCTGTCTTCTTCCTGACATAGCGTCGACAGGATTTCTAATATTAACTCCCGTAAGTTGCAAAGGGCGATAAGGAAGTGGGAGGGAGATATTTTAATAGAAAATGACCTTTAGTTCTGCCTAGTGAATAGATTCAAAAGTTAATTGAGCTAACTGCATTACTGCAGTAATTTGTTTGTGAACGCATTACCATTATGAGATTAACTCTGTAACATTAGTATGTTTGAGACTGGTCACAGGACAGACTGTAAGGGAGCTTACAACATCGAGGAGTGGGTGTACAGCTTGCACATTTTGCTCTGTTGAAACCCTGAGAAAACTATCTGCAAAGTCTCCTGTATTTTATCAAAATAATTTGTTAATGCTATTGAAATTCCTTGGGAAAGTTTAATATTACTAATGCAGAAGACTGCTGCCTTTCTCAAAAAAATACCTCTTTCCCTCTTCTTATGGGCCTCCTTGGAAGCATGAGTGCAACCCTAGTGACTTATTGCATGGGCCAGATAGTTTAATGCATGTCTTTGAGAACTCTGCCATCAAAAACAGCAAAAAATGGCATAGAGCCCAGCTGAATGCAGTTGGAAAGTACAATTGCCATTTATTGCTGGCAAACAGCTGGAAGAACAACAAAACAAAATTTAGCCCATCATGACTGTAGATATGTGGCCATGACTGTAGATATATGGCCTGCCTTTCAAAGCTGCACTGACATTTTGGTCACATTCTCTCTGCTAATGAGTATCTGTAACACTGCATTTATCTGTTCTGGGTATTTTGAGAAGGGAAGGGTTTGGCCAGACAAGGAAGAGATGTGCCAGATTAGCAGTGTTGGCTAAACATAGGATATTCTTGAGTAATTCAAACCTTTGAACTTGGGTTGTTGAGACTTAAAGTGAATTTGGCTATTGCATGTCCTGGCTTGAAGAACTGTTTTCAAAATATTTCCTAATTCTATTTGCTGTTCCTGACTGTTTCTACATCTTTCTCTCCCAAGTCCTCATTCTAGTTAATAAGAGTTGTGAGGAATCTGTGAGGAATGCAAATGCAGGAAAAAACTCATCTGTTTCCCATGCTGCTGTTGCTCCAGCACACCCTGGCCTTCCAGACTCAATTTAAAATTCAGCTTTGCCATGGCAGAGGAAGGGTGAGGGTCAGAAATCCACAATGGGGCTGACTTTGTGAAAGTAGGGCTGGGGTGTGTGTGTGTACATGAGAGAGGCACAGACTGGGTTTATTTGCCTTTAATTCCTGTCCCTCTTCAAAAAATAACTTGTAGCATTTCCTCAGTGTTTTTTCAATGTGTGCAGAAAGCAGCTATAATTTGGTGCACATAGTAATTTTTTCATGCCCTCTTGTAATCTCTTCTATTTTGTATCAGCATCACGCTCTCTCTTTTACATCTGCTGATTAATTCTTTTGCATTTATTTGTTTCTCTAAATGGCATGCAATTCATTCATATCCTAGGCTGATTCTTGCCAGTGATTGATTTTTCTCTCTTAGATTTGTAAACCTATTTTAATATTTTTCTGTCCTTGGGAGTAGTATTATCTTTTGTAATTTACACTTTAATCAATTTTAAAAATTGAGACTGGAAGCTTGAGTTGGGAGTACACAAAAGCAGACTAAAGACTTTGCTTTGATTTCTGTTCTGTGTGCAGTGCACACTTTCTAGGCACTTCTGAGGGCTGGACAGAATACTGTCTGAATGAGATGAAGAGAAACATCAATCCTAGGAGCTTTGGTAGAAAAAAAAATTGAGAAAAGTTTGGGAGACTGTGGTTTAAAGGCAGATGGATAGAAGAGGAACCTGCTTGCACCCTTCCAGATAATGCCAGGACCCACTTTCCTTGTAAATAGACTCCCAAAATTCTGTTTTCAGATGACATCTTAGTGGATGGAATGGGCTTACATTCACAAATTGAGCTCTCAGTGCAGTGGCTGCAGTGACATCTGTCAGGGAGGGTGAGATGACAGCCAGAGGTGATAATAGGTTCAGGTATCCAATTTTAATCTGCTTGTTTGTTGGAGTAATCCTTGTCTTAGAAAAATGGGGAAAGAAATGAAGAGTGAGGGAGAGGTGTAAAATGTGAGTAAAAAGGTTCTCCACTGCCCTTACACTCTTGTCACCATTCCAGCCACTGGGATTTGGTTGCCTTTTCTTTTCCTTTTTGCCCCACAGGCATAAAAGGAATAAACTACGTAGCAGTAACCTCAGCACAAAACTCATGACTCTCCTAGAGATTCACTATATTGTGTAGCACGTAAGATGTGAGCTAACAAGGCAACAAAAGAAACAACTTTACTGTCCCTCAGTTATTTCCTCTGTGGGTTTCCCTGGGGTGTGTTTAGATTGTCAGTCCTTGGGACAAGGAGCTGTGTTTATTTTTTATCATCTATAGAACAAAATAGTATTGTTGGCAATAAAAGCTGGTAAATATTTGGGGGTTGAGGGGGAGTTGATATGGAAGGAGTTTTTAAAATTTGGTTTATTTGGACTTTAACAGCAGGTGCATGATATATTCCTAGTCCTGGTAATATTCTCATTTATAAGTACAGACCATACTGCTGGGGTGTTTGCTACAGTTAAAATGAGTTCCTCAGGTCTCTTCATTTATCTGAGGCACTACTTCTTTAAAGCTTTCAGAGAGAGTGAGAGAAAGATCTCTTTCTCCTGGAAATACACATTCCTGTGGTCACTGTTTGAAGATTACAAACCATCAAGAGGAATTTTAAGAGATTTCCAGGAGCTGCAGCCTTCTGCCAGGAGCCCAGAGCAGTTATCACCTGTGTTCAGAAATCTGGGGAAGACATTAGTTTTCACTGCTCCACTGATGTAATTCTTATTCCCACTCAGAATATGCTGAAGTCTGAGACCCCCTTCTGGGGACCCATCACATTTTATATCTTGTTTAGGACAAGGGCAAAGCTTCGTAATAGTTCAGCAGTAGCCAGGCTATTAAAAGCCAGTAGGTTCTTAGGAACAGGAATGTCTTTGCCTAAAATTTTTCATCTAATGGTGGTGATTTAGGTTTTGCTTCATTCTACCAACCATCTGTTGTTTCCTGCTGGTGACACACGTCTTCCTCAGCTTTCTCAGTGTGTGGTACATTCAGGCTCTGCTCTGTGGTCCAGCCTAAACTGCAAGAATCATTTTAATAAGTGTTTATAAATAATATTAATGATAATTTATTACTATGTGATCAGTTGTTTTCTGGCCTATCAGATACAAAGGAAGGCAAATTTACACCAGAAGAACCACTTTTGCATTTGTAGAGGAAGTTTAAGGCTGAAAAATCTTTTCTCCTGTTGGCTTCTGAAACTCACTGAAGGTTAATATAATCTCTTGCAGCATAACAGAGACTGAAAATGGCAATGTCTTGTTTTAGTGCCTGGTTTATGGTTTGTAAAAGTCTCTTTTATCATCTGACTGAGTTAATTGTAATTTTCCACATATTGTTCCTCACTTTCAGAGCCGAATAAAATCATATTAAAAATTGAAACCACTAAATTATGCAACCTGTTGCTAGCCAAAAGCTAAGTCAATACTATAGCCAGCAAAGTAGAAATAATTTTTCTTTGCACATCTTATTCTTTGTTTACAAAATAATGCACAGATATTTTAATGAATAGTAGTATACAGAATTTAACAATTGTTCATTCTTGTTTATAAAAGTCAGTTTGCATGAATAATTTTCTTATCTTTATGCAGAAATTTTCTGCATTTTTGTTGACTGAAATATTACTAATCTAATTTCCTATTAAAAAACTAATTTCCAGCATTGCAGAGCTGAAAGGTGCTACCAAGCATTTAGTCTTCAATTTACATACAACAAACCCTGTGATCTGATGGGGGATTTCACACAAGGATGGCTGCATGCAATTACATGGGCAAAGAAAAAATTTCATCCAGGGATCTGCTCTACAACAATTTCATCTGTTGGTCTCCCATTAGGAGTTTCATTGTTAAATTGCTTATTGATGTGGACTTAAGAGTAGAAAAATCTACACAGTGTTGTCATACCAGGTTTTCAATGCTGTTTGCATTTTCCTTTCTTTTTCCTTTATAATTATAATTTGCATTTGTTAGAAAGGGACAAAGTAAACAGATTGGAATAATTCATTTGACTTAATACTCATTGACAAGAAAACATTAAGTATTCTCCAGATGAAGCATCAGTCGTGAAAGACAGAAGGATAATCCTAACATTCCAACTCAAGTAAATTAGTTTTTGGATATATATTCCAGCATTGCATGAAGCTGTACCAATTCTTAATACTGTCATAATAGTAAGCACTTTAAAATGCTGCCAGAAATCATGATTACAACAGAGAGAGGATTCACTGTTTGTGTTTATTAATGTGGGAATGTTGGAAGAGTATTTGATATTAAATGTCACAGTCTACAGTGATTGGAGCTAAACTGTAAAACTGATTGAGAAGGTTTGGGCAGATGAATGGAAATGGCAAGCAGCGCTCCACACACTGCCATGGTGGAAGAATATCCTGGTGTTACACCCCTGGCATCGCAGAACAAGCGCAACCCAGTGAACCTGGTGCCACCTTGGGAAGGTGGTGAGATAAAGTGGAGGGTGGAGGAAAGCATGAGCCTGAAACACATTTGCTCCTTCTGAGTACCAGGGAGCTGTTTGTACCTTGGCTGGCCCACTCCATTTCCCAACTCAGCTGTGTTTGTCCAGGGATGGGCACCTGGGGCGTGTTTCTTCTTAATTTGGTGGGGGTGGATACGAATTCTGCCCCACTGCACTGTGCCAACAGCACCATCATGGTTGCTTCTTTGACTCAAAAGCTGGCAGCTCACTGTGTATGGTGTCCAGGACACCTTTCCTTCAAACAGGGTGGAGGAAAAGCAGGGAACTAGCTTGCCCTCTCTGTATGTAAGGGAGCCATTATTACAGAAGAAACCTTTGCAGTAATGTTAATTTACTTAGCTGTCGCATTGCTCTTGAATTAACTGGTGTGCTGTGAATTTCACAGTAGTGTCCTCTGCTGCAGACAGTTTAAGATGCAGGACTCAGGCTGGGAAGGAGCACCTGGAAATCTGACTTATATCTCTGAAGATGTTTAAAAAAAAGAAGTTACAGAGCAGCTAGTGTGACCTAGTGTCACCATGCGTGTTCTTCCAGTCCACACTAAACCATAAATGAAGTGTGGTTAAGGGTTAATCTCCCTCTAAATACTATGTATATTTCTTAAGTGGTGAGTAATTTGCAATATTATGGCATTTCATAGGTGATATTTGGATCCAGCTGATACAGTTTCAGCAAAGAGCTGACAGAACAGCAACAGCCCTTCTATTGTCTTGAGCTGGCGTTGTGGAGCAGCAGTGAAAGCAGAGAGCTGGCAATGCAGTAACCTAACACAGAACACAGGCTTCTTCTTTTGCTAAACATCTCCCCCTAAAAATGCTGGCAAGTACACTTTGTTTCCTTATCATTTTTTCCTCTTGAGAGATTTCAATTCCATTTACCCCACGGGCCCAAATCCTTCCTGAACACACGAGTTAGACAGTAAGGAGGATTACCAGAAATAGCTCAGACAATGACCAAAAGCCATCTTCCGTGCCTTTTCTTTTCAGCCAGCCACCCAACTTTCATTATCAAGGGGATGAATACCATATCTGACTGCATAATCAAAATCCAGTGACCTGTCAGAGCAGGCAGTAAAATTAAACTCTTTTGCTGTTTCCCTTTGATTGGGCTTCAGTTCTGGCACCCTTTTAACCCAGATTTCCTGACACACTGTAACTTGTAGACATTTAAGAATACAACTGCTGAGCTAATACGTTTTAGATTGTGGCCTTATAGTATATATGGTATATTTAGTGTCAGGATTTCTAGTAAAATTGAAGCACCCTGATGCCAAAAAAATAGCCTTTAATTTAAAGGGCATCAGCAAAGAAGAGTGAAAGCATTTTGAATAATAGAAATTTCTGCCCAGTTTTTCCAGCAATTTTTCTGCCTGTGATATTTGCCAGCACATTCCTGATGAATGTCTAAGGTAAAAATGAATGCTCATTTGGATCTTGAATGTCATTCAACATATGGAAAGAACCGCTGACTTTTCTTTAAATATAGTCCCATGTTGTCACCATCGAAAAAAACTTTACTTTCTTTCTTCTCCCAAATACATTACAGTGCACTTAGTGGATTAATACTTGGCAAAGTTCAGAGAAAGTCATATGAGGTACCAAAAGGGCACATTCTCCTGTTGCTAAGTCTAAACCTAAACTCTGTTTCTTACAGCCAACTCTGGATTTTGTAAAAAGTGAGGGAGTGATTATTTTTAAATATGTCCTGGGGTGACTGTATGATACTGTATGATTTGTCTCAAACCAGGACAAAATATTTTTCCATACATTATGTTTCCCTTTTTCCCCTCTTAACTGAGTCCAAAAGGCAGCATAGCTCAACATAGGCATAATACTCTTTTTGTGGATTGGAAAGGGAAAACAGAAGGGCTAGTTTCACACCTCCAGGAAAACTGCTACCTAAAGGGGTGCCAGAGCAGGTGCCCTGGCAAGCCCCACATATCTCTGTGGCTGATTTGTCTCTGGGCATAGAAAGCAGGAACATTTCTATGAGTTGTCCCCTCAAGGTTTTCTCAGAAGGTTACAGTATAGAGATCCTCCACAGTCATTCCAGATTTCTGGGTTTTATATTAAGTACTGAGATAACTGGTTTTAACTGTAGGTTTTCTGCTCTTTTAGAGAGAGCATCTCAAGACAAAAATCTGGTATTCCTTTTATGTTTTTCTTATTTTCTCATCTTTCACGAAGGTGTGAAGATGGTTACCCACCCAACCATTTTGCCCAAGGAGGAAGAAAAATGGTACCTTTAGAAACACACATTCAGAGGGTCCAAAAATGAGAAATGCCATTTGTCCCATTTATTAGTAAAATGTGAGAATTACAGAAGTCAGCCTATGAGCGTGGTACCAAACCCAGCAGCAAGCAGCAGACTGTCCCATGTATGGTGTTAGCACTAGACCTAGATCTAATAACTGTATATTGGCATTAGGACCCGGAGATTTTAGTTACTATTTTTTTATTTTTGAACAGAATGACAATTCAAATTTTTAGTTCTCATAGCTTTCTAATTGGCTGGTTCTTTTAGAATTTTCAGATTAGGCTGTGCTTCTTGGCAAGTAGACTTCTATAGACAAGTTCTTCACACCCAGAGTTGCATCCCTACTTAGTGTGCAGAAGTAATATTTCCTAGACATCTATTTTGTGTGACAGAGGCATCATAAGCTAGTGGAAGTTATTAATTTTTAATATTTTATTTCAAATTTTAAGGTGTGCAGTTGCTGGATAATGAAAAAATCTTGGAAGCAAGCATTTTGGGGAAAATGTACATGAATCAGAAGGATGCTTATTTTGTATTTTCACTTCCTATGATCTTCAGAAAGTGCTGACTGCAGTCAGCAATGTTGGCAATAGTCCTTTTTCACAGAACCCTTGAAGTATTGCAATACTTCATTGCCTGCAACAGCCAGCCAGGCTTTTAATAAATTAGTCCTGAAGGTAGAGATAGATTCTGGAGAGATTCTGAGGTCAGAAGAGACTGCTATAATAATCTAGTTTATTACCTAACTTCCTTTTTAACACCGACTGTAGAATTTCATTCAATACTTCCTACATCAAAACCAGTTTGTGGCTGAAATCAAGAAAATATTTCAGAAAGACATCCAGTTTATATTTAAGATGATAAGAAGCAGAGCATTCACTACTTCCCTTGGCAATGTCCTTAGTTTTTAATTGCTTGTACTGATAAAAATTTATGTTATCGTCAGTCTGAAGTCTGCTAGCTTAATCTTTAATGATCTTGCTGCGCCTTTTTGTTTGCTCAGTTAAAGGCAAAATTACATAATTTTATACACCGAATATGACTCAACAAGACCTGGGTTCCAAACGAGAAACATTAGCCTTGAGTCTCAGAAGTTCTAAACATGGAAAACATGAGCACCCAGGTGGTACAAGAGGAGGGAGGGAGACAGGAAGAGCAAAGCCCAGAAAAATGTTACATGCTAAATTTCCATCTGCAAACTGGACACAGTCAAAAACAGAGACCAGTTTTGAAAATCTGGCCTGTAAATACCACAACTAAGAAATACACTTTCAAGATATTGGCTGCTGTCAGGTTAACATTCTCTTGATGCTTCAATATCGTCTTTTTAATGTTTTTTTGATGTTTCTGTAACTAAAACCAGGCTCATGTAACAAAGAGATGGTTTGCAGGCTGTTAGTCAGTACTGTGACCTAGAGATAATTCTTAATGCTATTTCTGTTTGGTATAAAATCACAGTGCATTGTCACCTTGAACCTACCATCCTCTCATAAAGGGCTTTAATCTTATTTTTCCTGTTGAACAGCGGCATTCTCATATCCTTTTGTAGTCAAATCGTAGGATCTGACTGAAGCTGTTTTCAAAGAAAGGACTGTATCTGGTAACTGAAAATTTAAATTTGATTTGAAAACCTAATATAAATATTTTGTATTCTAATAAATTTTTATTTTTTTGTACTGAGGACAAAAAGGAGAACAGGAACTTCAGCTTGAAGATTAAAGTCAAGATAAATGCCTAAACCAAAACCAGTACTCCAAATCCATTTTTCCCTTTCCTTTGCTGCCAAGTATTTTTTCTCTAAACTAAGAGGAATATTTACCATTGCAGTGATAAATCTGCAAGCAGCAGAGTTCAGTCACGCCAGGGAGAGAATATGATACTTTACATGAACTTGTCAAAGTAATGTCAATTAAAAAAAAAAAAAGAGAGAGAGAGAGAGAAAGGGGAAAAAAGAGGCACAGAGTGACTTTTTAAATCTTTCACACAGATCTTATCTATTCATAACCCAAATCAAAGCAACTCTGATTGCTCCATCGAGTGTAATATATAATTAAGGCAATTCAGTCCTAAGGTTTGGGGTTATGGCAGTTCTTTTGATTTGAGTCGCTGATTGTCTCAGTGAAAGAACTGGTTGGGAGTTTTTTGACGGAGAGGTTTTCATCTTGAAGAAAAAACCCCATCTGTCAAAAGGAAAACTTTACAGTGAGGACAAAGCCCACAGAATAATCAATAGCCCAGGACTCAGAGCGCTCCCAAGAGCGTGGCAGTGCAAGTCCCTGCTCCCAGCTGGAGCAATGCCCAAACCCTGGCGCTGCTGGCTGGCTAAGACTGGGGCTGGTGCTCTCTCCTCTGGCCCCCATTTAAATTGTATCCCAACAAACACCCAACTTCTGGGCTGCAAATTCAGTCCCTCGGTCTCTCCGGCTGGTTTTGGTTTGGCCCTGGGACAGGGGTGAGGAAGGTTTGGAATGTTAAGAAAGCACTCTCTAACACAGCACATGTAAGCTCTGAGGTCTTTGTGAACTCGCCTGCCCTGAAGCTTGACCTCTGCAAGTCTCTTTGAATGTTCATTATAGGAGAGGCCCAGAGCACACATGAATTCCAGCCTTTCTGTGGCACCCGTGAGGCTGGGGCAGCTGGGCATGTGCTCACACTCTGGGCTCTCTCCCACCATCATCAGTTGTGGCGTGAGGCGCACGCAGATTTTTGCACCTTTATTGGTGAGGGTGGAGGAAGGGACTGTGTGCTCCTGGTACAGCTGCAGTGTGCTTAAAGCCCCACGTTAGCAGGATACAGTTAGGCTGAAAGGTGTTGGTGGCTGCCAGCAGGGATGTTCTGGCTCCAGAGTAAATAGCAATCCTCATTAAAAATAATGGGTGTGCCAAGCAATCGGCCAGGCTACACGAACAAAGCAATCAAGCCCCTTTATGAGGTAAAAGCAGCTGGTGGCTGAGGAAATACCAGCGACACTTGGATGTGGCTTTGGGACACAGGAGCTTTGCAGCAAGGAGCTGATGGAGTTCGTTCCTTCCTGCCCTCCTCCCTCCCTGCAGCCCCTTCCCACAGGCTGCTGCCCCTCAGTGCTGGCTCTGCTGTGAGCTCAGCTGGCCCCAAACAGGGTAAACAGAGTGGGGCCAGGGAGGCCTGGGGGGGACAGGGTCTCCCAGGGCTGTGGCTGCTACCAAGAACCCATTAACAGAAATAACATTCAGTCTGCAGTATTATATTACATTGATTTTTTTTTTTTCCTTTTAGATGTCTGGTGGTTCAGTATGATTTTTTTAATAGTTAATGGAAAGGAATAAAAGTTTTTCTATTATCTTTAGTATAAGAATTTAGTGCCTCATAACACATTTTACTGAATGTGAGACTGAGAGAAAGGAAATCATAAATTCCTATCCCAGACATGCTACTTGTTAGGAGGTGTGTCTTTATCATGTGCACTCCATTCAGGGTGGGATTCACATTCTCTAACTTCAGTTAGTCAAAGGTGTGTAGGATAAGTTACTCATGTAAATGTATTCCTGAGTCAGCTGAGCGAGACACACCTACACAAAGTACTCCTGCCTGCCCTAAATAAGGGTTCAAAACTGGGTGCTAAGACTGGGCCAGCCTTAATGAAATCTTAATTGATTGGCAGCTAAATTTTAGAGTATTGAGGATAGGTGTGATGAATTTCACCCTTTTAATCTCAAAATCTTGTCCTATTTAAATTTAAACCAAAATTTCTTTGTATTTCAGTGGGATGAGGGTGTGTTTACATATCTCTTTAAGAGAAATTCTTTCTCTTATTTCGAGAGGAAGGCACACTGAAGTCTGAGACCCTTGAACCAGATGAATACCTTCCCATGTCCCTGTAACCATGTCCCACGTTGCACTAGCAAGGGCTGCACTGGTTAGAGCTAAATGGGAGAAAAAGCAAGTCACCTTTCTTATTGGTAAATTTGTTCTTGATCTTTATCTACCTCACAGCTCTGGTACTTTGGAAATGTAATTAATATTTGTTAAATTCTTCCTAGGTGGAAGGTATGAAAACCTCCCTGTTTAATAATAACAAACACTTAAAAAGTGAGCATTGAAAGCTTACTCCCAATCATACTTGCTGCTGCTGTTTTATGGACGAGATAGAAAACCAACATAAATAATTACCAGCCTGACAAGCCATGCAGCCCCAATCACAGAAATTGCACAATTCCAGCAGGAAGCCATCTTTAAAAAAAAAAAATCAAAAAGTTAAATAAAGTTTTTTGTTCCAAAAAGTTATACTGAAATGCCCACCATCTGCTTTAACCCCCCAACAGTGAAGAAATTTAGCATCTGAAAATCTCTCCCTGTCTCATCCCTTTGTGCCCTGTAAATGGAAAACCTATTTGCATCTAATAGAACAAGGCATGCCAATAGAAATCTTATATCTATTGGCAAGTTGTGTAATTCCCTGTAGCTATATACTAGACCCAGGTGCTTTGGCAAGGGATATCTTCCTTCAGGAGTACTGCCAGAGGGACCCTGTATTGATCGCCTTTGCAATTATAGACCACGGCAATCACTAAAGACAGGGAAACATTTTAGTTCTGCAATGTGTAGGCTCATTCTTACTTTTAAAAACAAACAAAAAAATCCATCTGCTTTTCTTGTCTGTATAATTTTAGATGTATCTTTAAAAAAAAAAAAAAGTATTCAATGGGCTAGTAAGGAAGATAGCAGTGTGTCCTGCAGACATTCCCAGTCTTCACCCAAGACATTCAAAAATTAAAATAATTCAAGGAAGGTCCAGCCCAAAATTCCAATAAATAACTGCAGATCAAGACACTGATTGTCATTAGATTCTTTCCCCAGCCCTCACTAATAAAACTTTGGCTACCTAGGTTAATCAACAGCCTGACTGCCACTTCGGAGCAGACCAAGAAATCTTCCAGGTCACTGGTGGCTGTTCCTCCCCTGCATACACAGTTGCCTTTGTGTTCAGAGCCTGTGACTAGACACAAGTCAGACTAATTCATCTTAATTCAGTTCAGTTAGAGGGGGGCAGCTTCTAGATGGGCTTATATTTAACATTCAGCAAATCTATTTATCATGAGCTTGTGGCAGGCACATCTTAAACTGACATAAGTAGATGGCCCATGCTGTGGCTTCTTCTGGCACACACAGATCCAATTCAACATAACAGCATCAAGTCTCATTTGAAGACATTTGTCATAATCTCTAACGTTTTAAGTGGTAATTATGATATTTAGTAGTCTTTTAACCTAGATCTCTAGATTTCAGTAGACAAATTGAACATGGTTTGTCATCAAGATGCTTGGGGAACTGGTGTTTAATCTTATCTCGGCAGAAATGCTCAAGAAAACCAGATAATTCGTGGACATTTGCTACCTGTTGTATCCTCACTTCATTCTACTTCAGTGACAGTTTATTCCATGATTTGAATGCACTCATTAATGGCAATGAGTTTAGTGCACACAAGTTTAACTTTGCCTGATACTTTTCCTTTTCAGTGGTATAATTAATATAATGTGTTTAAAAGCTATCAACCTGACTCTTCTGAGTTATTTACCTTGGAGTATGCCACTGACACAAGGCAGTTTTGCTCTAACTTGCAGGCTTGGCAGAAAAAGAGAGCCACAGCTGAGGATAGCATTCCCAGCCTCAAGAGAATGTAACCATTGAAAAGGTGATAGGAGGGAAAAAAACCACGGAGTGTTACCTTCTTTACTTAGATTATCTAGAAAATGTAAGTATCACTGCTTTAGATTTTGCCCATGTAGCATGAAATATGAGGTCTTTCCCTTAGAGAAGTTACATACACAAAAAGAAGTAATGATGTTACAGAATTTTTCTCTGTAGGCAACTTTCTTATTTTGAGAAACCCTGAGTTCTGCTGTGTCTTTTAGAAAGTGACAGTTTGCTATAGGGAAAACACTGAATTCTACAAATAATCACAGTGTGCTGGATACAGTTTATTAGCCTGATCTTTCATATTTAATTGATGTTTGCTGTGAAAATAAAGTTCAGCCAAGCAGAAGGGGGAAAAAGTATGTTGTGCCACATTAATTTTAGTTGTACAAGCACATAAATGGCCATGTGATCATTCCATAGGTTAATTTCATACCCCTGAGAAAGGCTTCGTCTGGCTTTTTTTTCCTTGTGAAAACTTCACATTAATAAATAAAATTGAGTTTTCATGCTTTGCTAGACAGTCAGACCTCAGTGACAGGAAGGTACTGCTGCTGGTCTTGACCACTCTGCTGTCATTTTTCCCCAGGCCACTTCTAGGTAAAGTGAAGTATTGTGACCCTGTAGCTTGAACTCCATGTTTTATAAAATATGATAAAGAGGAATGCTTTTCAAATGGAAAGATGATATTGCTGCTGCGTTCCACAAAAAAAATTACAAGCAGCAGCATAGAACCACCAAAGAACAGGGTCAACATCATTCGACACAAATGAAAATCTGTCAGTTCATGTCAAAAGGCTTTAATCAGATCAGTGTTTCCTTATTTCCTAGTTTTGTTTAGAAACATCCTTTAGACTTAGAATGAGAACTAAACACTTTTCTCCCTCCCCATTCAAATTTATGATCCAGGCTTTAGTAATAGTAGCATTTTACTGCAATGCCTGCAGAATACCAATGAAATATTTCTTCCCATAGTGACACATACAACCATCCTCGAGTAGGAGGAACAGTATTTACAATATCCTACTAGACTCCCTCTTTAGCTTACTCGGGTTCCTTCATCTGTGTCTCATGGCTTATTACCAAATGCTGTGAGAACACATGCAACACCTACACCTCACTAGAAAGACAAACTGAATGGCTGAAAACACAGAGTCTTTCAATGACTGACTCACAAATTATCACTTGGTGAATAGGGACTTTATTGCGCCTACACTGCTGTGCCAAATTCCAGTCGACAAAGTGACACAGCAGATAAGTTTAGATGAAGGTGTTTATGGGTGGATAAGACAATAAAAAACTCGTGGCTCAAATGTTTTGAACCCCTGGACATTTCCCAGCGTAATTCTCTCTCTAAGTGTGCAGCATGGCAGCGTTATCCAGCAGCCAACCCCACTGTGTGTGGGTACTCTCTATATGGGACTTTGTAATGCATGTTTGTTTTTAAGCATTGCTAAGGCTGTTACTCTGGTAGCAGTCAGGGTTTCTGGAAATAATCAGTGAATCCCAAGTCAGAACAAAGGTGCTAATGTGGTACCAAGTTCCTGAGTAAATAAACAATTGCTAAACAAAATCTTTTCAACAGCATTGCACGTCTGTGTCAACATTGTGTTTCCTCCACGAGTCATCTGGTCAGCAGCACTCCAGCTACATGGGAGAGGTCACCCACTTCCTACAGCTCTCTGCCAAAGACCGAAGTTTTGTGACAGAATATACCACTCAGGATTTCCTGTGAGCCACAGGAGTTGCATTTTTTGCCAGGATTAGAGAAAAAAAAGTCAGGTTAGAAAATCCTGATGGGCACATTTGAGGGGGAAAAAAAGACATGAAACAAATGCTGTTAGTGCCAGACTCAGTGTCCATTAGCTAGTCAGAAACAGAAACATTTTTGGTCTTTATTACCCAAGCATAGAGATACAGAATTTTAATACATGCAACGGATGCCTCAGATATTTTTATTCAGCAGATTACTAGGAAATTAGTAATAAATGGGGAAAAAAAGGACATCCACACAGGTACTCACCTGTTTATTCAAATATCCAGCACTTCAGAAAAAAACAGAGTGGTTTTTTTTTTTTTTTTTTGTGTTCAGAACTGGCTCGAGAAACAGGAGTTACCTACTTTCTAACTCAGATGTAATGGAATAGCCATTCTCTTGAGATTTTTTTTTATTAAAAACTCACAAAAGTCATACGATTGCTGTTAATTAAGAGATGTAGAAAGCATACAACCAGTTCATCTGATAAGATTATTGCCAAGGCAGTTTGAAAGAGTTTGCAAAAATTTTGCAATCTGTGTTTGTCCTGATTCAACTTGAACCTGAACTCCAAGGTCTGCTTTTGAATATCTCTTCTTATCTCTTTTTAAGATGCTTTCCTGAGTCCAAGAAGAGATGTTCAGCCTTTTCTAAGAGAAATACAGTAAATGTCTCCTCTGTCAACATAATGCAAGATTCTTGAAAGAATCATTTCACAAATTTCAAACATTCCATCCCCAGTGACTATAATCACTTTCAGCCTCAATTCAGCATCCCAGGTTCTGGTTTGATTAAGTATTTGTGACTTCTATTTCATCCTCTCCTGACAGAGATAACTTTATTTTAACTCAAACTGTCATACTCTGGAGTTCAGGAAGGACGTGAAAATGTCAGGTAATAATCCCTCCTCAATCTTGTGAGTAGGTAATACAGCTAATATGCAGAACCATTAGTATGTTGGCATGAATTTAGCTTAATCATTTGCAGCAATTCAGGCTTTATTAAGATACCTTAAAGCTGATCTGGATAAGCTTCTCCCATCTTTACATGCTTTACTCTGCTTTCAGTACTTAACAAAAAGCATGTTTAATCTTGCAAATTCTCCTGAACCTTTGTAACTTTATTTTAAATGAATTTCATCAGTCATTTGAGCACTTCTTAAAAGCATTTTTTTTTTCCCAAGGAAACAACCTTTTGGAAAGTAATTTGGCTCAAAACAGGATTTCTGTGTGGTTCTTGCCATGTCTGGATGTTGGAGACTGTTGTGCTAACACTATTATTCATGCAAATAAATAGGAAAACTGCCACACTAAACATATATTCAAAAGCTAAATAATACTTGAAGAAAATGATCAGACATTAGTAATAAATAATTTTATGTTCCCTCATTTCATCTGTCTTTGTCTTTAGAAGGATAATATCTGGTACGTCATTCTCTCTCCAAGCTGAAATATCAAGAATGAGAACATTCACCTCAATAGTTAAAACTTCAGGAAAAGAGAAGATGCATTATCTTTTCTGCATGTTTATAGAACATGTTAAACATTCAACATGTTTAAAGAAAATTGTCTTTAAAATGTTTATACTGTGAAGGGGCTAGATGTAAGGTCTCCAAGGCCTTTGTCATGTTGAAGACAAAATTGAATTTCTATCTACGTCTTCTATTAGACAATCCCATCTTTTTACTGTAGCAGGGTGGGATTATTGGTGTACTATATTCATCCATCCACCCAGCTATCTTCTCTGGTTTCTTTCATCCTTTCAATCATTGTTTTTCCTTCTAGAGCATAACTCAGTAGCAATATTCAGTACTCGTTTGCTTTCTTGTTACTTAAATGTACTTGCTTGAGATGCGTGACACCTGCCTTGTCTGTGCCTTCAGCAGTGATGACTAAACACAACCAAAGGGCAGTTTTGTAGCTGATGAGTCAATTTATCTGCAGGAGTAAATGACATACCCTTGTTCATGAGTAAGTCTTTGTAAATAGTCAGTGAGCACTTCAGAGGTGAAGAAATTTTTTGTTTTGAAGACTGCAATTTGGGGTACAGTACCCAGCTCCTCTATGATGTGGCTGCAAACGTATTTTTTTTGTGCTTTTTGACACAGAATCTGCTTGGATTTCTGAAACCTTTTAATCTGAACAAGATCTCTCTTGAAAATCTTGATCTTCTCTCTTCACTTTCCCTCATTATGTTTGTAGCCTGCCTCCAACTACAGCATTAAAAGCAAATATTTTACTTTCAAGCTCACTATCCAAGAGCAAACTAATGGTTTCTAACTCATACCTTGGCTGAACTCAAGCTGGTTCCTTAAATTCAGGTTAACACAGAACTGGTGGGATAATACTTTGTGGGAATTCAGACCAAGGTCATAATCACCTTTTTCTCAACAACCTTGTAGAGTGACATGAGTTTATTTTCAGTTTGTCATTCCTGAGTTTTATGGCATGATTAGTTGGTTTCCCATTTCCTTATTGGCTCTCACAGCTTTTGCCATGTCATCTGTACTTATGTGATATCTAACATGGATCAGCAGCTACTGCTCACTATTTGTTCCTTTTGTCATTTCCCATGCTTTTTTTTTTTTTTCCTAGAGCTGTAGCAGCAACTATGAGATCCTCTTCAAAACCACCAGGGTTTTAACAAAATAGCACAATTTACTTTGTCTTCCTCATTTCCATATACCACAGTTTCCATTTCTCCTGACTGCAAGTATTTCAATGCTGTGAAGCACTGGAGCCTGCAACAGCTGCTTCTGGTAGCATTCTTGAGGTTCCATAGAATTAAGTAGGCCCTCACAGTCAAGACTAATTTTCACTTTGCCTTACACACATCAAATTCCCTGATCCAGAAGAAAAAAATCTCTGAATATTCCAGAAGTAAGCTGAAGTGTGCTGTGAATGACTCACAGTGCCCAAAATGCCATTTTTTGTAAAGTAAGCCTTAACTTAAAATACACTATTCTGGCTACCACTTTGAATAGCTCTGAGATGTAGTAGAAGGTAGTTCTCTCCCTCCACACTGAGCAGAAGGTATTGTGCTGGTTTGGCCAAATTTGGAGGAAAATATTCTCTGAGAGAAGGCAGGTTACAACCACCCCTCCCCACAAGGTTCAGGAAAAATAAATTTTTCCTCGGAGGAAAGTGAAAGAGATAAAGATTATTTATTTAACAAACACACAGGAAAGGACAATAATGCTAAATAATAAAATCTCTCACTGTGGAGAGAAACCTGGAAGATTTCAGAGTCCTTCTCTAGTAGGCGTAGATCCCTTTCCCCCTTCTCGGAGCTGGGTTGGTGGGGGTCCCCCTTTGGGGCCTCGGAAGAAAATTCTCCTAGTGTGCTTCGATGTTGTGAAACAGTCCATGAGAGAAGAAGGGAAAAAAAATCCCAAAAGTCCCAGGAAAACAAAGATCAACTCTCCGTCTCCCTTCGGAGAAAGGAGCTGAAAGCTGGTGGGAAAGCAAGGGCACTTCCCCTGCTCTTGCTGCTGCAGCAGGAGAACGCAGAGGAGTGTGTGTCTGTGTCCTTCAGCAACTGCTTTGGAAAGTTTGCTCAGGCTTTTTTTCTCTCCCCTTTCAAGCTCAGTTTAAAGGCACAGAGAGGCACAAAAATTAATTTCTGGGCATGGAGCAGTGCTGGGGATACACATCATAAAGTCACCCCAGGACAGTCATGTAACTGTCAAAAGTTAGGAATCATTTTAAAAGATAAAATTTATTTATTTGGTGTTTCAAGCACATCTTTTTCCTTGCAACAACATTTTTTCATCTTCTTACTTGCTTCACAAAGCCATTAGAATTTACTGATGAAAAACTATTTAGCAAAGATTAAGAATCTGGAATTTAAAAAGCATTGGTTTATAAGGGATCAAATTTAATATCATTGAGATTAAAACTTTTCCAATAATTGATTCTAGATATTTCTGGTCTAGCTTTGTAAAAGAAAGAACACGAAAGGCCAAATTCTCAACTAATAGACTGGTATTGCTTCACAGAATGAATTAGAGATGCATTCCAATGAACAGCAGCTAAATATCTGGCTTTGAGATCAAACCAGTGTGTATTAACCCCATGTGTTTATTGGCCACACACTTCCCCTGGTATGTGCTGATGTGAATACATTCAATATTCTTTTGGGAAATTAACTATTATTGGGAGATATTAATCTGTACAATATAAGCTATTTTCTTGATGGAAGTTGTCATGGTTTAATCACAGCCAGCAACCAAGTACCCTGTTCCCCTGCCCCCAAGGGATGGGAAGGAGAATTGGAAAAAAAGGTAAAAGCCATGGGTTGAGATAAGAACATTTTAATAATTGAAATGTAATATTAATGATGACAAAATCATAGTGTAATGAAAAGGGATTCAATGAAGGGGAGGGGGTTGGAGTGGGAAGAAAGAGAGAGGGAGAGAGAGATAAAACCCAAGGAAGACAAGTGAGGCAAAGATTTTCAATGCCTGCTGATTGATGCCCAGATGGTTCCTGAGAAGCAATTGACATCTCCTGGCCAACTCCCTACAGTTTGTGTACAGAATGCGACCTTCTGCGGTATGGAATATCCCTTTGGATAGTTTGGGTCAGCTTTCCTGGCCACGGGCTTCCAGCTTCTTGTGCACCTCTTTACTGGAAAAGCATGAGACACTAAAAAGTCCTTGACTTAGCACAAGCACTCCTCAACAAGAGCTATGCCATCAGTGGTTATCAACATTATTCTCATATTAAATCCAAAACATCAAAAAATGCAACACTGTACCAGCAAATTAACTCTATCCCAGCTAAAACCAAGTAAGAGGTCCAAAAAAAAAAAAAAAAACCAAAAGAAAAAAATAATGTATACATAAAGAAGGCATTTGGGCAGTGGAAAGTGTAAGAATCTAATGCAGTGTGCTCCAGAGTTTCTCCAGGTGGGAAGTAAACTTATTGGATCAGTATATTTATCCTAATGGGGGTGATGGGTGTTTTATGTGTTAGTTTTCAGGCGTGTGTCTGAAAGCAAAGTTGGCTGAAATGAAGTACCAGAAATCTACATATGCATTATCATATCCAATATGAGAATAGAAGTAGATGAATCCTCAATAGTTAGTGACCTTGGAGGATTCTGAGTACGAGACTCAATATAAATTAAAAACCTTGGTGGCCTTCATAAAGGGAAATAAATGACAAGTGAGAAGTGGAAAATAAAATGCATGTGTTTGCTTTGGCTGACCTTCCTTTTTTTCTTTTTTTTTTTTAATAATTGCATTTTTATTTCCTACACAGATAACCAAAAGAAGTTTAAAGCAGACTTTATGAGAAAAGGAACTTGGCTTGACTTGTCTTTATTACTACCAACTTTTCAAAAGTAGCTTTCAATATCACAGACTGATATGATGAGTGAATCTCAAACAGCACAAGGACATTTGCTTATTGTTCTCCATGGGAAACTGATTTGTTATTTGTTTTATTATTTTATTTGTTGTATTTTTTATGTTGTATTTATATTGGTTCCTGGACATCAGCTCAGGAGTGAGCTATGTTACAGTGAGAACCCAGGACAGTTTCAAGAGAGTGCTGGGTAAGCTGATAATTCAACAAGCCCCTATTGTTTCTTCCTATGACTGACATATTTTAAGATAAGAGCAAGAGGAAAAAATGTCTTTTAACTATTTGTTATATCCTGGTAAGCAGTGTGAAGCATTGTCACTTGTGTGCAGTGCTTGGATGGTTCAGTCACCTTTATTCCTTTCTCTCAACCCCGACAATTGTGCTTACATATTTAACAGGTTAAGAATGAAATTTATATGGGAAAAATTTCTACAGGAACTGTTCTTACTATACTCAAGTTATACATGATACCACTGTTTCTTGTGTGTTTTAGATTTTGCTCTCTGAAAGAGGCATTTGCACAGAGTCATCAAAACCCATGAATCAAGGTATTCCCCAAATTAAAACTTCCTGACTATTCTGATGTTCTTCCTGCCCTTCTCTAAAATGTTGGTGTGCAAGAACAAAACACTTTTTCACTCTGAGAGAGTTAAATCCAACAGCTCCTAGCTGTTTATAGCAGATTTACTCTTCACTAAATGCCCCTTTTAATGTAACAATTAATTTGGCAGACTTGAGAAGAATAAAAGACCTATTGAATAATTGTTCTAGAGACTAAAACATTTAACTCACAAGTCATATGACAATTGCCAGGGACTGTGTTTGTAGACACAGTGAAGTAAGAATTCCTTTAGGAAAAAATGAGATTTTAATTATTGACTTCTAGGAAGACATGATTAACAAGGGCTTCCCATCCTCAGTTATCAAATCCCAAGTGTCTGCTCCTGCATCTACTGTTTCTTAAGTAAAATCCCCGAACTTCCTTCCAGTTCTCAGAGCAGCCTCATTAAATCAACTGTAGTTAAACCTTCAGCAGATTAGAACTGGTTAGGGGAATGTAGATGTAACACTTGATTACCTTTCTAAAGCTGATGACACGAATTGATTTTTAGAGATTGGTCAGCCCCGCCACCACCAGCGAGCCACCTCCTCCCCACCCCCAGTTTTCCCAAGAACAGGAGTTAACCCATGCATTTAACAGGCTTGCAGTAAACAAGTTATTCTGCTCACAGGTGATTGCTGGAGTTTTTTTCTCAGAATAAGAAAGCCCCACAAGTTCTGTGATCCATTGATACTGTATGGTTTGTATTATCTTTAGAAAAGACACACTACCAGGGAAAAATATTGTATATCATCTCAGCAGGGGACTTTGAGCTGTTTAGCACTATGTAATTGGATCTAGGACTAATCCTTAACTGTGATGAGGCCAAGAGGAGTTACACCACTGCTATTTCCACCACACTAATGATAGACAAAACACTTAAAACACATTGTCTAACACTTGATTGTAAAGGATTAAATGCATTTCAGAGTCAAGTTTTGGTTCTATAATATGTCTTTAGATAATTCTTGTTTTCTTTTGGTCAATACACATATGATTTCTTTCATTTGAAGCATGCAGTAATTTAGCAAGAGTAATAAAAAATGCATTCAAAAACAATCATATTACTCAATTATGATGTGCCTTAGATCAATTTTGTAATAGTCTGCCTTTGTTATGTAACAGATAAATAAAAAGAATATTTAAATCAAAGAACTGTCTGCTGCTTTCATACAAGGTAAATCTTCATCCACTTTGTAGAATCCACTGTCAGTATTGCATTTCTTGGATTGGCTGTTTGTCTAGCTATTGTGGAATGTTATTGTAAAGTTAGAGGGAACAGAGAATTATTCTTCTATACCTTATTTGCTGTGGGATTAATTATCAGGCTGATTTTAATATTTGGTAACTAACAAGGCCTTAAATAGTTTAATTCATCTTTTCAACATGGTTTTTTGTTATTTTATTCACAAGTTGGGTTGTGGGTTTTTTTTTCCATTTTGTTCATCTTCCAAGTTTTTTCATTTGTCTCATATGTAGGCTACAAATGTTTTATATGGCTTATATACATTTACACAGTAGGTGCCCAAGGCAATGAAGATGCACTAGAAATGTAATAATTTGTGAATCAACTATACAATTTCTATGCTGAAATTATATTTGCAAAACCTTTTGGGTAGTTTATTTCATTTTAAAAGTTTCATATGTTTACTTGAATTATCTGCTTAATAAAGGATGCATCTAATTATGACAATTGGTTCTTTTCTCCTAAGCACATTTCATGTTAAGGAATTCTCACATTACATTAAGAAAGAAATTTTGTTTGCCCACTCTCGAAATTCAGTGTTGAAAGAGAATAATAATGTTCAGCTTTGAATTTCTGCAAACATCTGTTTCCCTAATATAGTGTCATGGCCTCTGTTGTCCACACAATTCCATTTTACACAAGATCTTGCCCGTGAAACATCATGTACTAGGCTTCCTGGAGCAGAGTTTTTCTGACTTGGAAGAGTAAGAGTAGGGTTAGTAGTCTCTTGCCAGTTTTGAACCTATAGTTCAAGGGAGTCTAGGTTTTTCAAACTTAGCTTGTAGCACCAGAACAGCTTCTCCAGTTTTTGAAGTGCCAGCTTAATGAATCATTCCCCACAAAATAGTTGCTTCTGACATTTCAGCCAAAGCCCTGCTGCTCTTGCAGGAGCCTATATGCTTTTATCTAGCACATTGGTCTGAGCTGCAAAAATGTTCCAGTTTATCACATACTGTTCTGCACTGTCACTTAGAAATATGCTTGTGCTTGCTGAGTGAATATTGATAAGATACCTTGAGACTGTGATAAAAATGGGGCAAAGAGAAGATATCTTTCAAATTTGATAAATAAAGTCTTTAAAATAGTGATAAAAGACTTCTGAGAGTCCATTATTGAGAATGAATTCTCAGAGGTTTACGTGAAGTTGGGGGCTTATTGTTTGGTCATGCTCTTTCAAAGGTTTAGGGCTTTTACTCTGTGTTCTAAGAAAAAGCTCTTTGAAGGTCATGTTTGAATTCAAAGCTGTACTTATTGTCTGTTTTTCCATACTATCTACATTACTGTTGCATATCACATTTGGGAGCCCAATAGCTCCTGAAGGTAATATTTTCTAATTCCACTTATCCTACCCTCTGGTGTAGCATTTGTCAGTGCAGGTTTGTGTCTGCAGGTGTTGATAAGGTAGAAAAAGCTACCTGACTAACATTATTATATTGCTTATTTTTTCATAGGTAGTTTGAAATGATTATCACTGCTGGACTATAGTCATGTGCTAAAAGATAGCCTACCCTCCTTCTGCTATACCACCCTCAGTACTTTAAAGCTGAGGTAGCTGTGCAGATTACCTGGCTGTGAAAAATCTTACAGTGACAGAGAGTGGGAAGGAGGGAAGAACAGAGATGGGGAGGATCTGCTTTTCACTGCTGGTGTTATTCTTGTACTGAAGGCTCCTTGTTCAGCTATCTTAGTGGGCAGTTAATCTCTTGCTCTAAGAGAGCAGCACTGAACATAACCACTAAACTACTGACTGTGATGGAGGTCATAGAAAAAAAAGAAGCACTAAAACTGAGCCATAAACCCTTCTGCAGTTGATTTTACTCTGTGAGATGTTGGATTCCTCAGCTGTGATCCTCTGCATGAGAAACCTGTGGGTTCCCCAGCCCTGAGAGGTACCTACCCTGAGAGTGGCATGGCTGGGCTTGACAAGGGGGTCACCCTTGAAGGACCAGATGTAAGGGGTACCTGGCTTTGTGCCTCTGCAACACTTCAGCCTGAAAATTAATCTTGTTCCATTAATATTTATCTTTGTCTGTCAGAAAAAAAAAAAAGTGCCCCACTTGACTGGTACTTCTCTAAGAGGTTAAAAAAATTACTTGTTTGCTTGGATCATAATAAAACAGGAGACATGCTCAGGAGCCTTTCTCAGCTCAGCTCCACCGTCTCTGCTGCAGCTCTCTGTGCCTTCCTCAGCAGAGCATCACACCAGCTGTAGGCATAAATACAACTTGGCATGTTAGACCAGACCTGCTTTTCAACACCTCCCATGTGACAAAACAATCCCTCTTTTTGTCTCTGTAATAGAAACAGGCACCCTAAAACATGTTTAGTTCTAATGGAGATAGTTACCCGAGTCTCTCAAATCCCCTTTTTCCCCAGGCTCAGTAATAACAGCACTGTGATCAAAACATAGGTAATAAGCTCCTTGGAGAAAGAGCATGTTCCTACATCACAGAAGAAAAGTTTGTGTAATTTCAGCATCTTTTGCCCCCCCCTATTTTTGTGTTGTTTAGCTTTTTATCTTTCTACTGTCTTAGCTTCAGGAGCTGATGCAAGATATTCTCATGCATTTGCCCCGCATACAGTCATGATGACCAGAGTAGAAGAGCACAGGTTGGTAATTAATCCAGCCTATGTGGGTTGTCAGCATATTCCAGTATTTCAGTCAGCCATGTGAGTGTAAACAGGTTTCTTACTCCAAACTTTTCTAACAAAGATATCTAAAATGTTATCATTAGATGTGTGTAAAATATGTGTTTGCAAAAATAAATAAATGGATGACATTTTTAGCAGCCAATTAATATATATTGTGCTAATCTTTTCTGACTTAGTGACCGTAAGAGGATAAAAATAGATTAATCATAATTCTGGTTTCACCAGGACCCTGTGAAGATTGGTTAGATAATGTGTGAAAGTAATAGAGAACTGTTTTCTGTAACTGTCTCACTCTAGTTTTGAAGGATGAACTAAACCTTAGTAGGCTTATTCGCAAATCCTCCTTACAGTTATTATTTAGGTATGTGAATGAGAATTATTATTCTCATTCACATGCCTAAATTCCAATTAAATTGAGATTTAATCACACTTCATTGGCTCAGTGCCTAAGCAGAGGCATCCAGTATGTTATCAGACAGTGCTGTAGATGCCTGTGAGAGATCTGATAACCTTTTGGAGCAGCATCTGAGAGTGGGCACCCACCAAAGGTGCTTGACAGATCTGTGAGAGCAGTTTAACAGAAATACCAAGGGAAAATTCAAACTACTGTCTAACATTCTGCATAAAGCCTGAAAGTGCCTGGCTTACTAAAGCTACACACTTTGGAGCTAGAAAAGACTCCTCAGGCACCATGGCAGAGGCTTCTGCCCCTGGTCAGAAGCCCTGGCAGGAGAGGTGAGGCACTGTGCCTAAGCAACCATGCAATGTGATAAGAATGACCTTAAACACCAGTCATGCTGAGCTTGTATTGCTTGTATTGTACTCTTTTGAATAATTATGTAGTTTCTCAGAATGATGTGAGTGGTTTGCTCTCCTGAGCATGAGGACAGCTTGTTTCCACAATATCCGTGATGCAAAATAAAATCAAGCCATGAGCCATAGGCCAGACACTCTTGGCACATAGAAGAAGAGAACCTGACACCTTCCCTTCCTGCAGCTTGGACAAACACCTGAACATAATACAGACACAATGTTTTTAATCTCTTAAGGACATAGATATAGCTAGGAACCCTTCTTGGCTTTAGGTTTCCTACTTGACACCCTCCTACAGCCAGGACAAGTCTCCCTGGTTGCTTGCTGGGACAGATGGTTCTTTGAATATCCATCTGATTTCTGGAGAGGTCACAGGAGAAAATTAGGCTTACTCTAACCTGTGGAATTTATCTCACCATTTTTATATTCCTTGTGAAACAGGTCCATTTCACTACCCTACCTGTCCTGGGATTCAGTGCTTGCAGAGGGAATTATGCATATGGCCCTAATCCTCTCAAGGTTATATCAGAAGTACATGGCAGGAACTGAAGCTGCATCTGGTGAGCTTTGAGTCCTGGCCTATGGATCCAGCAACCCACAGATTTGCTGTTTAACTTTGGCTATGAATACAACATTCTGGGGTTTTTTTCAGCTTTTTTATGATGGCAGCTGAAATTGTAATTATTAGTTCTGAACTGAACTGGGCAGGGGAGAAGGAAATGCTGGGTTTTTTCATTACCCACTATATTTATTGTCTGTGATTGCTTCTCAGGTAGTTCACGGTGAGCATTTCTTTCATATTGCTTTTTAAAATGCTGTCTTTGTTCGTACCATTTCAATTTTATATTTTTAATTTTGTTTTGGTTGCTTATTAAGTTTTTGATTTATGGTGAAGATTTTGGAGTCCTGTTACTTCATTAGCATATCCTACATGTACACTCCTTGGAATAGGCACAGATATAAATAGAAGGTGTGTTCATTTAAGCAAGACCTGGAAATGTTTTCATATTAATCATTACGATAATGAACAGCGATTAAATTATTGATCTTTCAGGATAAACAGTACCTTAAAAAGCTGTGGAACTAAGCATTTAAAGCTTATGGAGACACTGTTTTTTCATTAGTGTAAGATCTGACCCATGCAAATATGCCCCATCTGCTGAAATAATGGCCTTGTACATATTACTTGTCTCCCCAACATTTTGTTTCCAGAAATATGGAAATTATCATTACTTTATGGATATTCTAAAACCAGAATAGTAATTGTCTTCTACCTGGTATGGCCATTATTCATGGTGCCTCTTATTTTAGCAAAAGCTGTATTTCATAAGGTTGAAAGTCCATTTATTCCAAACATTCTTGGCAATATGTAGAAACCTCAAAGTGCATTGTTTGCATTTCTGACAGAAAACAATGCATGACATTTTTTTTTTAATGTATTGAACATATGTAGTACCTACTCTATAACAAAATGTACAAAATTAATAGCATATAGCTGTTTCTTTGAATTCAGAACTGATGCATGGGCAAAACATATGCACTTAATCTATCAATATAAGCCATTAAGATTAACCTGTCCTGTTCTTGATTCTCAGTGTAAAGAGGTTTTCTGCAGTGATAATGTAGGTGAATTATCATGTGGTACTAGTCTGGCTCCCAGAAAATATAATAGTGACTCAAATAATAGTAGCTTCTCTGCCTATATATCATGACTTTCCACTGTATTTTTACTGAAAATCTGTGTAAATCTATACTTTTTTCCCCCCTGCATGAATTTGGGCTGATGGAGTAACCCACTATTGCCATGGCAATAATAGCAACCAGGGAGTGAAAATTTTGCCTTGGTACTTTAGGCCAGTCACAGTAATGACAGTATTTCTCCACCCATTCAAACTATTTGGTTTTGAGCATTCTAAAATGATTTTAAAATTATTTTAGATACAATAAAATGGTATAATTCTTCAATAAGGAACTCCAGTTGAAGTAAGTTCCTATCACTGGCTTAATCTATTATTTTTTGTTGAGATTACCCTGTTCGATAAGCTGAATGCCTGATGATTTGCTTGCCCCTTCTGCACTCACAAAATCTGCTTGTACTTTGAAATATTCCTTCACCTTCTGAAGCTTGCTTAGAAAAAGTTTAACTTGCACTAGGGGTTGGGATATAAAAGAAAATTGAAGCATTGATTTCCCCGTTTCGTCACCTCTGGAGAACAATTCATAAAGCATGGAAGTTCTAACTAGTCTATCAATAGTTGCTACTTAAATCAGAGACACTGCAAATAGCCTGTTGTTATTAAAAGTGTTCTTCAGAAGATGATAATAAATGAAAAGAGAGGAACCAGTTCAACCTCTGAGTGGAGTTCAAGATTGACACATCAAAGGAAGGGAAGCTGCACATGCAACTCATCCTTTATTTTCCAGGCACAGATGGGAAAAACATATTTCCCTAAAAACTTTCCAATGCTTAAGAACAGGGATAACCTGAAATACCAAAAAGTTTTGTGAAAAATCCTGACAAGAGAATGACATGGAAGTCTCTGTCAGACCCCTTGGAGGTTGTTTGAACCCCTGATTCCCCAAACCCAATCCAGAGGCCTGGGTCCTGCATTGCAGCCCTTTCATCAGACACCCCGATGTTCCTGCAGCAGAGGAGAGGTGAAAACCTCAAGAATCAAGAGACCTGTCTGAACAGAGTTTGAGCTGGAAGCCTCCAAGCAACCTCAGAGCCAGGCAGTTTGAGTGTTTGATGCTCCTGCATGGTTTTTGGAACATGCTGAGGAGATGTGGGAGACAGGAGACAAGGTTTTCATTCCCTGGAAAATTTAAAAGATTGTTATTTTGCTCTGGATGAAATGTGGGGATCTGGCTTTAGCTAACAAAAAAAACCCACAAAAATCATATGGAATAGGAATTTTAAGCTTTGAACATTTCAGCTATAAAACATTTCTCAATACTCTTTTGAATGATGCAGCTGACTAAGGTGTCCCCCCATGTGATGGCAGTGAAGGAAACTAAAATTACAGCGCAAGATGCAGTTCTGTGTGTTCTCATTCTGAAGCTGAACTCTAGAGTTGAGAATAACGCACACTTTAAGTTAAGTTGATTAGGCTGTTTATCAGCTTTTGGGAATTGCTATTTTCCTACACCCCTTATAAGGGTGTACCTCTTGATCTTAGTTGAGGAGCTCCCAGCAGAGTGGGTAAGGTGTGGTCTTGCTGCCTTGCAGCTGGGAGCACTCGAGTTGCTCAGCCACATGAGGTGGGACAAGAGCAGTGGGGGCCATGGTGGGCACTGTGTGGGTGGAGACAGGAGGGAGCACTGTGGAACAGAGTGTCCTGAGGCAGAATGAAACACTGGAGAAATCCCACTTTGCAGCAAAATTTAACCATTGCATGCATCAATTAGCTATTTAACCATTGAAGAAGCATGTGGTGACCACATTCAAACTCATAAGATAAAAGATCTTGCAGGTGCTAGGGACTGGAGGCACACACTTATTGAGGCTCAACTCTAAAACCAGTGTCAGGGACACCCCTGAGGGACTCCCAGTGGGATAGGGACATGAGAAATTGTTTTGCATTCACAGCAGGCCACTGTGAAATAAGATTGTGCACTCAGGGAGTTTCTCTTAGGGCCTGAGCACACTGCAGATCCACAGCCTTCCTTACATGGCCAGGGTGCAGCCATGTGCAGGCTGCCTGTGCCCTGACTGGGAACAGATCACTTTTCTTTGCAGTCACACCTTGACCACAAGGGTGGACTTTTCTCATCTTTTTCCATAAAAAAGAATGGAGAGGCAAAGAGTCTGTGGCTGTGCAAAAAGTTCATCATTTAAATTCACCACCCAGTAATGCTTGAACAAATAAAGGTGGTCTTGCAGCCTCTTTGTTCTTTAATAAAGGGGAAAAACCTCTGTTAACCCATGGACAGAAAACTGCAAAATGAGATTTGGTGTCTAAAGATATTTCTGCAGTTATTATTGGATTGAGAGACCTCCAGCTATATCACTACCCAGACATCAGTGGCAGGGTCAGTTCTGTTCTGCTTATCCAGCTTAAGAAAACATATTTTTAGCTAATAAAGTTTTCTGATCTGTGATTCTTCTTCTATTGTTCATTTTGGTGCTCTTCTGTTGCATTTAAACCATGTTAGATTTACAGCAAGCTGCCATTGAGATGATACCCAGTGACCTATTTGCATTGGCCATCTCTCACATGCTGATGTAATGGTGCGTGACCTATCAGCAGAACATTCAAAAATGGAAGATTGATTGGGCTAAGTGTTAATTGTTCTATTAAAGGGGAGAAGAAATGCCGCACACTCTCCTTCTCTTAACCTCGAGTCTGACCTGATACTATCTGTCACAACTCAAAATATCCTTCCTACTTCCACACCTGTACAATTAAACCTAAATAATTACAGTCTCTAATGGACCCAACATGTCAGGTTAAAATCAGATTCTCCAAAGAGATTTGATGAAGTGGGTTGAGGTAATTCTGTTCCAGTGTGGCAAATGAAACATACATTACTATTAGAAGATATGAGATGATGCTGCTCATTTATAAGGCCCCTCATTCTGAGAGAAGTGGAGATAATAAATCACCAGGAATAAGGACAGTGTGGTAACACTGTTGATGTGAAAAACATATTTTAAAGCATGACTGTGAGACAGTAAAACTGCCTAGCTTAAAAACCTGATGTATTGTTACTAGACAGTCCTTTGAGAAAGATTTACCCTGAAAATGAGATAGTCTTACAATATGCCCACATTCCTCCTGCAGTGGGTAGATAAACACAAGGTGTACTCTGCTCAGTAAAACATCAAAACCAATGTCAGAAACAGCAGCAGTTTTATGAAACACAATGAGCTGATAGGGATTTTTAATTCAGTTTCCTCAGTGTTGGTTGTTGTCATGCTAAGCCTTGCAAGACATGTATGGGATAACAAACAACCCAGCTGGTTAAATTCAGCAGTACTGCTAGGAATAGTGTAGTAGGTCCTGAGCTGGTAGCCATCTAAACCACAGATTCTTTCCAATGTAAGCTGGAGATATCCATGACAGTTAGCCTGAGTCTGGTATTCATGTCAAGCAGGAGACTTGTTCTGTTACAAAATAGAGCTGCTTGCCTGGCAGCCTTCTCTGGATGAGCTCAATGACTTTGCTGACCAACAGCAGTTCACAGGCATGAAAGGCAATGGAATGACACTGATAACAACACAAAGTTGCATGGAGGAACAGAATATACCAAAAGGAACTAAAAGGGAAACTGTAAATGGTTGTTGGGAGGGCTGCCATCAAAAAAGAACATATAGCTGCAGTCCATATTGTATGAATTTCATCTCCTCTGCAGTAACTCCCTCTTAAGTAATTTAAGGCTTTCACAGAATGTCTCCCAGAACTACAACATCACTTGGTAAAGGGCAGAGGTAGACAATTGTCAGCCACTCCTAAAAGCAAAGAATAACTGGTGGATTCATTCAGCTCCTAAATTACCTACTGGAATCTCTTGCTTTTTAATAGATGTCGAAAATGCTCACAGATCCAGCCATATGACTGACCTGGCATAAAAGAAGCCTGGCATCAATGGTCATCAGCTTCCTTTGAAATAATGTCAACACAAAATAAAATTCCTCTGTAAGAACCTACACGGTGGGATGTATAGAGACACAAGTGATTATTGGAGGAGACCATTTATCTTAGAGTAGCAGGTACTTTACCTTTAATCCAGGATCCAATTTGCCAAACTTTTCATGGGAAAAGGATTTGGGAATGTGTCTAATATTTTAGTTTGGTATATTTTTTGCATATTTTATTTGGGCAATTTTTATTTTGACATATATTGGTGCATGATAGACCTAGTTTGTAGCAGTGCCTAGTGTGTGTCCTTTGTTAAAATTGAATAGCTAAGGCCTAAGTCTTAAAAAAATCCAGTGTAAGTGAAAGAGAGGGATACTGTAAGACACTGACTCCACTCAGGATGTGAAGGCATGTAACTGCTCAGAGAAGCGGTCAAGTCTCAGTCACTGCTGCAATAGTGTGACAAAGAAACGAATGTTTCAGAAGAAAACACTATAAAGACAGTGAAAGAATTCAGGAATACGAATCCCACTTTCTGTCAGTGGCACAGGTTCTTAAACACTCAATGACCCAATTTGCAGAAGTATTTAGAAATCTAAAATTTAGATAAGCACCTCCTGCCATTTCAAAAAGCATCCATTCCACTGCCACTGAAATCTGCATCTTTAAGTGAAAAATTACCTTTGAAAACATGTCTGAAGTTGCTTTAGAAAGGATTACACTCTTGCCAGTTAGATGTTTGAAAACTTTTCAGCATGATACATCACAAAAGCCAGGAAAGCAAACAAGCCCTCCAGTTCCTCCCAAAAATTAAAGGAAAATAAGACATTATCCCTAAGCTCTTTAAACTCACTGATTAAAAGAACACTGTATTTAGATCAAATTCAAATGTGACTGTTTTTGGGCTGACAATGTCTCTTTAAGGTAAGTACTTTCAAATGGAGCAACTGCCAATTTATGGAAATTTTAATACTTAACAACCTTGACAATGTCCTTTTGATTAGCCTGCAAAAATGAAGTTGCTTTTGATAGGAAAGTTCATTAACTTATTTAAAGTCTCTACATATTAGAGACAGCTGAACAGTCTGAATATCAGCAATCTGTCATCGGAAAAGTTTGGTAACGTATGCAATTTTGCACCAGGATTCAGCTATGAGAAACAAAGATCTAAGTTGTCTTCTTTCTTAGGCTGTTCTGAAAGATGCTTATAGCCAAGTAACATTTTTATTTTGTGCCGGATACAGCAAACATTAAATAGAAAAAGAAATGTCATATTTAGTTTGAATCACACTGGATGTGATCCCTTGCAAGAAGCGAAGTATTCAACTGGTTTAAGGTTATGAAAGTAATTTTATTATTTGAGAATAATGTGTTCCATTAGTTCCCACAATTTGAGTCAGAATTAAACAGGTGAGAAAGTTACTGCATACAAAACATAATATGTAGTTATCCATAATTTAGTCAAAATAAATGAATTATAATTATAGAAATATGATAGAAGAGTGGGATAAGTTCTTAAGATCAGATCTCTTTAAAGAGTATAGAGGTGGCTGGTAGATACAAAGAGATGATGTCTGATGTTAAAATAAATCCAAGGACCATGTTCTGCCTTCATGGAGGTATTTTTTTTCCCACAATTACATTTAATGCCTAAAATCTGATCTTTTTGTTGGCTTTCTTGCCCAGGAGCTACCTTAGGGAAATATTTGACCTTGTCAGGACCAGGGAAGTGAATGCTGAGTGACTGAGAGAGAAGAGGACTTTTAGTCTGACATTTGGGGTTTTGGCTTGCTGCTTCTTCACTGACTTCATTGATGAAATAGCTGCCTTGTTTGAATAAGTGGTAGCAGATTGCAGGCTGAGCTCAAGCCCTATTAAAAGAGCATAGTGGAATATTGTGGCTGGGACTGACACAATATGGGTATTTCCTTCTGCTCTTGCACTTCTCTCCCTACTACCTTACTTATAAAACTCAAAAGAAGAGCCTTCAGCAGAGTTTCAGCACCCCTAAAGAGAGGATACATTATGTCCTTGCAGTCTATAAAGAGCTTTGACAAAGCTACTACTCTCAGTATGCATTAGGATGAAACTCTCATGCCCATTCCTGTTAACCCAGCATCTCTTTTTTTCCCCTTCTGTTGTAGCAGGAGATTCCATGTCCTGAGAAATCACTACAGTCTGGTTTGTTCTCACTTCTTCACTTTTCTGCTCTAATGCCTCTTGCCACCTCTTTCTTTGCTGATCTCTAAGCCACATTCTGTGTGTCCCCTCTCTGTCCCATGGCTGTGGGCATTGCTGGCAGCACTGCCAGCTGTCCTGGGGGGCCGAGAGGCAACAGAGGGAGAGGAGGGATGTTTGACCTGGAGCTGCAGCTGTGTTTCTCTGGGGGTAATCTGCATCTCTTGCACTTGCACAGTGAGCCACCAGAGGAAGAAGGCAAGTGAGGAGCAATGAAGCTGTGGGCTATGGGACTGATTTTGCCATTGTTGGCATATCAATAGCTTGAAATGCAGCAAAATTTAATAAAGAGACTGGTTAACTGCAACAGCAGCAAAAACACATGGACTCCAGCCCCTAAAGGATGTGAAGCATCCTCATAAAGATGTTGTCTCATCTTCTGACCCAAGTCTGAAGCATGCTGGTAGAACAAATAGATGTTATAAGTACTAGAACTAATGTTATTGATAAGACTGACATGCTGATCCTTATCTGACACATCCTTATCCTTATCCTCTTCATGCATGATCTGATTTTTTAAATTCATCATGTTATCTTCAAATGTTTTTCTGCAATTTGGACTTAAAGAGCTACTTTTCTTATGATTGGTAATATGTCAAATTTAGAGGTGTTTTGTGCAGTGGTTATAATTTTATTGCTTATCCAATAGTGGCTTAAGCTATGTTAAAACAGCAAATGCATAATTTAAAATGGAAGAAAGGATGTTTCTTAGGAAAAGTTTTAATAGAGGCGTCAAGATTATCAAGTCCTCAGGGTCTTTTTCCAAAAAAATATGAAATGAGGGAAAACAATGAACTGTATTAGAGGCCTGAATGAAATGGCAAGTATAATTTCTGCTGCCATGAACACCATAAAATGAAACTATGTGCTTATCTGCCCAGAATATATAGCTTTTTTCCAAATAACATTTTCATGGGGAATAAAAGTAGCAAGAGTCACAATGCAAATTCAGTCTTACATTAAAAAAAAAGTGCTTATGATTGCAGCCATTTAAAATGGGAATGGACAGAATAAAGCATATTTAGCTTTTTAATAAGGATGTGTTGTTTAATCTGGATTTAAAAAAAAGCTAAAGGGAGAGTACAAACAGTTAAATTCCCTATTAAGGCAACCAGAATTTCAAACTGAAACAAATCATTAAAAATAGAGATGAAAATAATGGTCCACATGTAAAGCTCTAGTGCAGAGAGTTAACTGTGCATTCAGCTGAGCACGTTTATCCTGCTCTGCTGAGACAAACTGGTAGGGTAGAAGATTTTCAGCATTTGTTCATTTAAAGATAAGGCTAACTCTGTGCACAGAGCACTGCATGCAGAATGCAAAGAGACTCCCTTCAAAGTCTGCTCAAGTCAGTAAACAGACTTCTTCAGCTTTATAAGAATTCTTGCCCACCCTCTTGTAATTCCACAGGCAAACTCTGCCAAGGCAGCTACTTCTAATTTCTGTTAAATGAATGATGTCTTATTCAACTCAGACTGATAAAAAATTCTTTGAATTATGGGTCTGAGCTTGCTGTCTTAGAGACTCTGATGCATTTGGTTTAAGAATCAACATTATGACTCATCTGAATTATGTTACAGCAAAAAACCTTATTTGGTTGATACAGTTTTTTCCTATCAAAATAAAGCACAAAGTAGCTCTTCCCCAATTTTTCTCTCTCCCTCTGTCATTCATTTTCTTGTGCCCATTTTTAATACAGAAGCTGGCTTTTTGAGAAGTATATGTTTTTCTAAAGCTCAAAAGTGACACATGACCTTACTTGTCTTTCATTATTTCCTTCACAGAATTTTTTGTTCAAATATTGTTTCAAAACTTGTGCTCAGAAAATAAATATGCAAATATCAATACCTACCATTAAGGCAATCCTTTCAGTTTGGGGCAAAATCATGTTTAGGATCTGAGAAAACAAAGTGGAATATATTCTTTTTTGCCTGTAGCTTTGGAAGCTTGAAAGTCCCATTATCCTAAGAATTAAATTGGCTTACTCTAATGCATACAGATGGCAATGCCTTGTGCTAGGTACAGATGCCATTTTTTTTCTTTTTGTCCTCACAGGAGAGAAGGAAAACTCTAGTCTGTCCACCTGCAACAAACAGTGAGATTTCATAACATAAAGGTGAGTTTAAGGGTTTATTCTACATAGTCCCATATGCATATTTAGAGACATCTTTTTTGTGAATTTAATAATATTTTTGACAGAGTTATTCCTCAAGTGACTTTTCTTGGATGGAAAACAAATTTAAAATGTGATGACTGCTGAAATGGTAAAGAAGTAGCTGCTGAATCCTATGGTCAACAAATATTATTGGCAAAGAAACATGGCAAAACTATTTTTTGAAGAGTATCTAATCCTAATTTTAAAAAAGGAATCACTATAATTTTCATTAGGCAATCTTTGAGAAGTCTAATGCATGAAAAGAGAAATCTTCATTTCAGTTCACTGACTATTCATGCAAATGTATTTCTAACTTGTTTTTTTTGTGCATGACAGTCAGTGATTTTGCTTAAATTGCTATTTTCCGCTCTCAAGGCAAACAGTATAATTTTCAGGCTCAACATTGACTACAAAAACTTCTTATGAATAAAATATTCAGGCTTTCAACTCTAATACCCACAGCTTTAGTTTCCAGAGAAGATTTGTAGGCTACAGTAAGTACTCATAGGGATGCTCAAGGAAAGCACGAGGCTCTCAGTATCTGTGAATAACTGCTGACGAAACTGTACAGCCAAGTGAAATTCCTGGGATGTCTCTCTCAATTTTGATAATATAAAAATTCATTATCCAGTTAGGTGAATGTGTGAGTGTGACTGAGGTGAAGGTGTTTGTTATTAGAAAATATGAGTAATTAAGTAGATCATAAATTACCTTTGAACTATTCCAAATATAAACTGGCTTTATAACATGTACATATGCAGCCTTATTTACATGAAGCTTACACAACCCTTATACAAGAAGGAATGACCTTATTCTGGCTTCATTCATGTAAGATAATTGGATGATTGTTCCTTTGTTAGAACACTTTGGAGTCATTCGATACATGTGATTCACTGGAGTAAAAACAGCTTAAAGAGATAGCAAAGACTTCTCAAAAACTCCAAAAAGCCAAAAGAAACTAACTCTTTGCATGTTAAATAAGGACAGACACCATTTTCCTCAAACTCTGATGAGTGCTAAAATGAGTCCTATAAATTGTCTTAGTTGTGGCATCCTCAGATTTTCTGTCTGGTTAAAGTTTTGTCAAAATCCCATGTTTTAAAAGAGGACTTTGGAGGACAAAATGTAAGAGGAACATTTTCATTGTCATTGATCCTAGGGAACACAGGAGTCCTGAAGATCATATTTCTTAGGATTTTGATTAAGAGACTTCTTTCAACAATCTGCTGTCAGTCAGATTTGAACAGTACTTTTTATATTTTCTTCTGCCTTCTTTAGTACATACTCATACTTCCTGCATGTCTTGAATGAACAAACCAACCCACAAACAAAGGTTACCCTCTGCTCTTAAATCCTTCCAGTCCCTAGACATTTCTGACTGATGGAAATTGGATGTAGAGGCAAGGCAAACTACTCTGACTAAATGCTTCTGAATAGGATGATGGCCTGCTGCTACATAAATCCTGTGTGCTGTCAGATCCCTGGAGCATTCTTTGTTGTAGCCTTGGAGAGACTTCTTGTCAGCCCACCAGACAGTAAGAAGAAAACTGCAGCTGATTCTGTCAGAACATCACACTAAATGAAGGAAGTGATGATTCTCCCTACATGTACATTCAAACTTCTTTTTCAAAGTTACCCCTGGTTCTAGCTCAGTTAGAAAAGGCTGAGGAAAAAAAGGAATTTGCCTTTTAATTATCCAAATGTTCTTTTCAGACAACAGCTACCAGTGCAATTTCCTTGAACAACACATATTTTTTCTCTGCAGAGCATTGCAAACAGGGAGAATATAAGACAGATGGGGAAGAGGAAAAGGTGGTAAAAGGAATAGAAATATTGTGCAGTAATTTTTCTAAATCTTTCGTTTCTGATGCACTGCATTGCAATCATACACAACTCATGCCACTTACCACTTGAAACTGCAAGCAGTAGAGATTAAACAATAAGCATTTTCTGAGGAAGTGGAGTGGGGTGATAAAGCTTGTTGATGGGGCTGTTATTCAGGGTAGTAGAAATGACAGCCCACATGGATAAAATGTCGTGAAAGTATCTTATGATCCTGAATGATTAGACAATAAAATGGCACAAGAATTCAATATAGTTAATATAAAGTGATGTACAAAAGAAAAAATCTAACTTCACCTATAAAATGATGAACTCGGAGGACTTTAGGAATGAAATTGTTGGGTATCAGCTCAGTGTTCATTAGCAGCAAAAACAAATCAAGTGTTAAAAAATGCTAGGAAAAAGATTTTAAAAAACACAGAAAATATTATTTTACTGTATAAATCCATTTTTATCTGCTCTTTGAGTAACATGTACAATCTCAGCTCCCCCATTCAAGTTTAAACTAAGTATCCAATCCATGTAACACTTGGAATGGCAATAAAGCCACCTCAGCTCTACTATGGCAAACGTATAAATTCATGAGAGGCATAGAAATAGTGGGCATGGATCTCCTGCAGCACAAGCACTAGGAGAGGAGAGCAGCTATACCTACCAGTCAGTAGTTGAAAAGTTCACCATAAAGGAGGAGAAGGTCCCCATGGCATGCACGTAAGCTATGGAATTTCTTGCCACAGGATATTACAGAGGATAAAAGTTTATGGAGTTCAAAAAGCAACTACAAAAATATATAGTGAGATGGCTAGTAAGTTGAAAGACATCATCAGCAAAGGAAGCTGTGTGTTCCAAATTGCTGGACTGTATTTTGGGGAAGAGTGGCTTTATGCTTGCCTTGCTGTTACACTGCTAGATAAAAGATGCTGAGCTAGACAGACCATCAGCCTGGTCCAGCACGAGTGTTTTTATGTTCTTTTATGACATAGATGAGGTTGTCAAAATGGAAAGGATGAAGCCCCAGCTCTGTTGGAACAAGAAATCTCAGCTCTCTTCAGCAGGGTTGTGAAACAAATGTCATTGAAAGGCTCTTTTTACAAAAAGGCATCATTCAAGTATATATATATATTTGCAACTGAGGTGTACATAGGGTGGTAAATACAGTTTTACATATAGATTTTAAGTCTCCCAAGGAGAGATGAATTGATTGATCACATCTCAGATGGAGAGGAAGCGTGCAAACACTGGCATAGATGTACTTTGAGTCAGTGACTCAAACTCAGGGTTGCAACTTACACCACCTTTGTTTCTATTTTTGCAAAAACCAGGGCCATCGTGTGAGACATGGTCAGGTCAGATCACTGGAAATATTTGCTTGCGAATTAGGGACATTGATTTGATTTCACTGAGAAGAAAGGCATTTGTGGGAGTATTTATCTGTAACTACAGTTTATTTCTTCTGTCTTGTCCATTAGGATGCTCTCTGCTTTCTTTCTTGATGCTAATTTACTGCACTTTAGTGAATCTAAAGTATGAGATTTTTCTGGCATTTTAGAAAGTAAAATGTGATTCTGAGAACTCAAAAAAATCACGACCTAACCTTTCCCAACATAATGATAATAATGATAGCATTTACAGGAAAAATTGCTTAAAATTGGTTAGAAAACACTTATGTTAAGAGACACCTTACCAACAGGAGGGAAGAAAATGCAGAGTACATTTTCATAGTTAATTTTGGTTAAATAGGCTAATGAATGTTTTCTGCAAAACAGCCAAGATTGCCATGTGGCTGCAATCGCTGCTGGGAGAAAATGCTGCTTGTTTTTCCTTTTCAGTTTGTTCTTGGATTCTGTGCCTGGCTTTATATGGATCCTGTGCATGGCATCAACAAATTAAAAAAATGACTTGTCTGGTGCCTGAGAAATAGAGCTCCTAATAGGGTGCCATGTGTCTGGCCTATTCAGGAGGTGGATTTGCATTCCCCTCACAGATTTTTGCATGCCACTTTCTGTGTTTGAGCACAGAGTTAGAGCACAACATCCACATAACCCATCCCAAAAGTTTTTGGGTTCTGAACAAAAAAGTCTGGGGTGAGAATAAAACCTCGTAGTACCCAGAGTACCAAGCCTTGCCTCAAGCTGGTTACTGTGCAGAAGTTAAGCGTGGAGCAGACTAAGAGATGCACAAATCAACCATGATTGTACCAGCATCTGTGCCAAACCCTCTGCTTTCAGCACTAAAGGATTGACTCTTCCTACTCTTAAACCTTTAGGCAAGAAGTTTACACTCTGCTTCATTCTTTGTAGATGTCTGTTTACAGTCCAAAGTCCTTCTAAAACACTGAGTTTTGCTTAGAATAAGGCTGTCAGAGAAATAACTTCTCAACTCTTTGCCTCCTCCTTGGAGCCCTGCAAGAACACTTCAGTCATGTTATTCATGGCTTCTTCCTGTAATTGTCAGTGATAATAACTTTTTTTTAAAAAAAAAAAAAAAGGAAATCTGAAGAATTTTTAGAAAAGGAATCTGGTCTTTATAATCAAATGACAGCAGGAGCTGGGGTTTCCAAAAAAGCATCAGAGATGGTGAGATTCATGATAAAAGTCTGCCTCAGGAGAGTTGCTTTCATCTTTTACTGTCTCCATCTTTTTCCTTGCTTACAGGTTGCAGTAGTGAAGCCCTGAATAAGCCTCAAATAGTACTGAAAAAAAAAAAAAAGAAGACTTGGAAACTCACCCATTGTGACTGCAAATAATACTGTTGGAGTGGCAGCAGCTTTTCTGCTCTTGTGGAGCTTTCAGATTTGAGCTGTCCTTCAACAGAAGCTACCCATGGTGTGAAGTAGACTTTGGTCTGAAACTGCAGTGGCTGTAATTA
Organism: Rhipidura dahli; assembly: GCA_013399225.1. Taxonomy (NCBI): domain Eukaryota; kingdom Metazoa; phylum Chordata; class Aves; order Passeriformes; family Rhipiduridae; genus Rhipidura; species Rhipidura dahli. The sequence goes on along the minus strand of VXAC01004752.1, from coordinate 512,568 downwards.
AACTTAATTGAAACCATGTCTGAGAGACAGAGGGACAAATGTCTTTAGGAGCATCACTACAGCTGCATCACTTCTGAGTAGAAACCACAGTAACAAGGGGAAAATAAAACCCAATATAAGGTATTGTGGGTAAGCTAGTGCTGTGTAATGCCCCAGACTGTACTGCAGGAAGGATTTCTGGTAGAACTATAAAGCTATTGGGTTTTATGTAAGTATGAAAAGGATGAATAGTAGTTTTAAATATATGTATTTCCTTTCTGTTGTTCCTTTGCAGATTATTTCACTATATTTTTATTGCTTATTTCTAGCCACAGGGGAAAGCTGATTAAGTGGTCTAATTTTTCCTCATCTCCTATCTTCACTGCTTGACCTTCCTGTTTGAGTGTATTGGGTATTTCCAACTGAGTTTCTATTATAAAATCCAGACTGTGTTCTGGAAATATGTAGTTTCTGATGAACTACAAGAGAAACACAGGTGGGTTTCTGATAGCAACATGCTTGAGTTCTTGCCTGCTTATGTTATGGGCTTCCAGAGGCTTCAAAGCAACCGTGTTGTGCAGAATCTGCCATTTGGACAAACTCTGTCATGCTGGTGCCCTGGGGCTGGATTTCCTGTGAGTCTGCAGACTCCCTGCCATACAAGCATGAACCACAGGAGCTTTGGGTCAGCTTTCCAGGTGAGACCTGAAGTCTGGGCTTGTCTTCCTTTTCAGCTGAGATTCTTCATGAAACATGCAGTGGTTCCTAACATGAACCAGGGATCCCAGGAGCCCCAGGAGCACCACCACTGCATCAGTGCTGCTCTCTCATGCTGCCCTGACAGCCAACAACTGAGCTCAGAGCTGTCATGTTGCCCATCAGACCTTTTGATATTGTTACAACCGGTGGGAAAAGATGAACTGGGAGTAACAGGGATATCCTAGCACACGCTGTGAAGGATTACTGTGATGAACTGGAGAAAGGCAAAGCTTGCTGCTGTAGTCTCCTGCCTCTGCAGCACACAGCCTGGAAACCCTGAGGACTTCAGCTCTGTTATTCCCTCCTGCAACACTGTGTTTGGCAGCCTTGTAGGTTCCTCTCTGAGCCAGCGATCTCATGGCTTCAAACCCATTGCTGTGGAAGAGCAGGCAGCAGTTTTCCAAACTCAGCTGTAAATTGCAGCACTCCTGTAACTTCCTGTAGTCAAAAGAGCCATGCCCGGTACCTCACAGCTTTTGCTTCTTCCAAATGTTGTTGTGGGTGTCTCAGATGGTACTGGGCATATATGGTTGTGCTGCAGAATTTCCTGTCATTTTCTTTCAACTGAATGTTTTAATTCTTTCAAGAAGAATCTTAACACAATTAATTTTCAGCAGTAATTTCTACTTAACATTTCATTCTGAAATGAAAGGCTGTATTACTTGGAATTTCAGAATACTTTGTAAAATGGAAACAGTTAATTTAGACCAGGTCAGCATTGGCATTGGAAGAGAAGGGACCTGGAACTCTTCTGCCTCCTTCAGCTCTCTGCTAATAGAATCTCCTTGGTTTCTCCCAGAAAAACCCTTAGAATACTGATGCTCACATACACTGTTCCATACTCATTTAATCTAGTTCCTTGTCTAAGACACTTCACAAATTATTGTAATATTGCCATTACTAGTCAGAAATATTATATCTAATTATGCTAACACTGCAGCACTGGCTTCACTGATAAGATTCTATCTGAATTCCTTTCCTTCAAATACCATCCCAGGCTGTCTCTTCAGGATGAAAACTCTCACCAGCCCAGTCTTCTCTTAGCTCTCCCCTTGCCAATCACTTCCACTCTGTTGTTGCTCACTCCTATTTCTCTATAGCATACATTTATAAAATGCACATAAGGTCTCCAGATGTGTAAATATTTGGTTTGTTTAAATGAAAGTCATAAGTACTGCCTTTTTCCTTTTCTATTTGTTAGTGTCATATTTGTTGCTTCCAGGAGTAATTAGACTCCAAGTTTTTCAGGAAAGGGAACACATTTTCTGGCTTGGCACAGGTAGCCCCAATCTTGACCAAGACCAGGAGGCATTGCTATAACATAAATAAATAATACCAGCTCTAAAAATCTTTTCATCACCTTAATGGCTATGTGATCTCTGTGCATTTTTCTGATAGCTGTAAGTAGTTGTAGAAAGCATTGTGATAACGTCAATAGGAGCATGGTATGGTAATGTAAAATTAATGAGCTAGATGGTAATCTTTTTAAGCAAATCGTGTTCTGTAATACAGCACACCCTCTCAATTAGCCTGTTCTCAGGAGCCAAGGAATCGCTGCATTGTGTGTTGAGCGCCGGTGAAATTGACTGCGTTGCTCAGGAAGATCAGCGCAGCTGATAGCCAAAGTGAATAACCTCATATGGAACCTGACCTTACAGTGGAGAGCCTTACACAGGGGATTCATGAGACTTTCATGTTTTTGATGTCCCAGTAAAGTATTTGTTAGTAAAGAGAAGGCGACTTCAGTGACTTTTGCTGTGAAAACCAAATTAAGGAACCTGGGCTGTAGTCCTTGGAAAGCCTTTGCTCTCCCAGAGCACCAATCAAGTCATCAATTAAAGGTATGACTAGAAGGGGGTTTGAAGATCTGCTTCATACTTTCCATGGCTATTACCTCTCAAATCATTAAGACTAAGATTCAGACTTTTTTACCTCATGCAATTAATATCTGAATTGCTCCCTAGTAAACACTACGAATCATGATATCCAGCAGAAAAGGTCTGTGGTGTGCAGTCATGGCAACTGACCTCCCAGTCTGGAGGGAAAAGTTCCTTGGTGGAGGGAAGCCTGGGGGTTGTACAATGCTGACAAGGAATAAGATTATGCTGCTTTATCTAATACTTTCTGAACACCAAGCAGAGTTAACTTCAGTTCTACCTACTGCCTTTTTTGCCTGTACATGGTATGCTCTGGGCTACACACAGGTATCATCAACACAAAGGAGCTGCAAGCTGCTGGATAAAACTCACTGCAGGAGCAGTGATACAGAGAGTATCTTTGATCCTATAGCTCACTCAGAGAAACTTCCAGTTTCTTTAATGAGCTCCATGGGAATTTGATTAAAGATTTTCAGACTGGGTTCGTTATTTCTGATGAAGGACTAGTGAAGAAATTCATTAATGGAACAATTTCTGGAGGCTAGGACTTAAATTTGGTTTACATCATGAGAGAGATTAATTTCATCTCAAACTATAGCTCAGTGGACATTAATCTATATTACAGTTCTGCAGCCAGTGAAAGTAGAAACTCGTGTTTGGGATCAAAAACTGACAATATAGCCAATCGTGAGTCAAACAAGAACTACTATAAAATTTTTTTGACTTTCACAAAATTCTGACCAGATAATTGATTTATTGAAAATTTTGACTTAATGTTATAACTGCAATTTAAAAGAAATATAGATTGTCTTATGTTTTATTTTGTAAACCAAATTCAAACATGTCCTGATTTGTTTGAATGCTTGGGGGAAGACACCCGAGCTACAGAAATGAGAGACTCATATTGACTGTAAAGGAAGATTAAGCTTATCTTCTATTTTAAACTACTGCATGCTGAAATCTCACTCTATCTCTCAAAGAAGAAGCATCTCCACAATGTCAAAATAGTAATAATGGTAGAATAATGTTAAAGATATATCAACCCAGATTTCTCATTCCATGTCCCTAACCTCACCAAAAAAAAAACCCAAAAAAAACCCCAAAAGCAAACCATGCTTTCTTTGTCATAGAGACCAAGATAATATTTTATATTTTTCTTTATGCAATTTACAGTAATTTACAGAACTACGTTACTTGGAGATTATTAGTCATTTGGCAATGGGCTTCCATTCATTTCAAAAAGCAGGCATCACTTTTCATCTTAAGCAAATGCAGTGTACAGTGTTAATGGTGTCTACATTAATGTAGTTCACTTTATGAAAAAGCTACCGGACTCTACTTTATTTTATTTATTAACAGTGTTTGAGAATGTATTTTCATTCAGGTCTTCAGCAGTGGCTGGACAAAAGAGCTATTTATTATTTACAGAAAAGTTATCGACAGATTCAATTACAAAAATATCCCTTTGGTTCAAATGGCAAATCAAAATCCTGGAAATTTTCCTACCTCTTTGGGTTTTGTCTGAAAGTTAATTTATCAGCTGGCATACCACTGGGTCCAAACCTGCTTTTACTGAGGTACGTGGGAATTTTGCCATTGGCTTTGATGGGATCAGGTGCACGCCCCTAATGAGGCGTGTAATGGAAACAGTGTACACACAAAAAACCTGGACACAGTCAGAATGAGAAACACTGAATAAGAAGAAGGATTTCTCAGAATCCCAGAGCACATGAACAGTGTGTTGCAGTGACATTTAAACATTGACAAGAAAAGTGAAGAGATCAAATGAAAGAATAGAGTAGACAAGAAGATACTGTCACATTGGAACAATTCACTTCGTGCTTGGAAAAGTTTATAAAAACCTTGAATAGAGAAGGAAAGGGCATCATGATAAATGGGAACACCTAAGCCACATTAGATCAGCTGATAAAACAGTCATCTTTGCCAAAATCCCTGAAGACCTTGAAGCACTGATGAGAGAATTAATCATGAAAAGTAGGCTTGAGCAATTAGGGTAGGAAGAGCTGAGTTGTCCCCAGTGACACTTGACCCCAACCTTCAACCTGTATTGAAATCAAGTCTGACCCAAACCTTTGCTGAAGTATGAAAAAGGGCAAAGAAAGTTGTTTTTACCTCATTATTCCTCATTTCACTCACTGTACTCAGTATAGGGTGCTGTGGATAGTCTCAGACTGGTATCAACTAAAATAGCACCAGAACAGCAAGACACTATGACTTCATCAGCCAGTTGCATCCACAATAATTAGCCCTGCTTCTCAGTGGTGAGGAAGGGCATGTTAATGAGGCTGAGAGCAGTGATAACTAATCCTGAGGAAGCTGCTGTGTGAACCAAGTAAGACACTGGCTTCGTGCTGGGCCTCTCTGTGAGGATCAGATCCTGTGGTGTTTACGGGGCGTGCTCAGCACAGCAAGATCCAGCACACAGCAGGACACGTGTACCCTGGGCAATGTGTGTGCTGCAGGAGAGGCTGTGCTGGAGGAAACTGCATGGCTCCTCATGTTCAGGAGAAAGACTGATAAAGCAGGAAGAGGAAGACTCTGGCCATCTTCATGCTGCTATCTTAATGAAAGTTATGTGCTTTGGCCTTGGGTGAGATACGTAATAGGACAGGCAGAAGACAGGGGAAAAGAAGTAGAAGCTGGTTAATACTGTTTGTCCTGTTGATTGGCACAATGTTTATTTCCTGGTTGTGATGAAAGGACCAGGCTTGCTTTATCAGAAGGTGCTAATACTCACGTGATGAATACAAGGAGTACTCACGTCTTGAGTCCCTGGCTGTCTGAAGCAAGAGTGGGTGCTAGCACTGCCAGAGCTGGACTGTGCCTTGTGCAGAAAAACGGAGGTGATCTGTGGTCTGGGCTTGGAAGGGTTTTTTTCAGACATTTGATGGTAGTTCTGGTTTGTTTGTTGTTTTGTTGGTTTTATTTCTTTCACAAATGTCACTCTGAGTCTGAACAGCATCCTCGAGGGGCATCTTTGTTGGACATAACTACTGTTTACTTATCCACATTGAGTGTTTTATCTTGGCCACAAGCTGAAGCACACATAATGAGGAAAAGAACATCACTCATTATTTGTCTTCTGGATTAGCAGAGTTGCATGGGTGAAGGCAGATGAGGATCTCTTGGGATGCTGCAGCTATTGTGGTAGGAAATTTTTCCAGTCAGATATTCGAATGAGATCTGGGAGATGAATTTAATTTGTCTCTAGTTTTATTTTTAGTGATTTCACTTTTCTGGCTTAAGTATTTAATTCCCTTTTATTGTCAAGATTTATTACCAGGGCTGTTGTGAAATTCATCCAGTTCCAGTCCTCCAACTCCTTCTTCCTAAACTTAATTTTTGTCAATGGAATAGTTTCCTGTAAAACATCTAATTGTTGGCTTAGTGGCAAATTACATCCACAAGCTTTTTAAAAACTGACTAAGGCCAGCACCAATTAAAGGTCTGGTGCCAAGTCTCTTAGTTGCTGATGGAATAAATGAGAATTTCAGTTGTTTCAGAGATGACTGTATTTTTGGACTGTGAAAACTTAAGAACATTAAGTTCCTAGTTCCTTGCTACAGTATTGGTATTTGTTCCTATAGCTCCATTCCTTGACAATGTTAATACTTTTGTTGACAAAACTTTCCTATTGGGTAGGAAGTGCTGTTATCATAATCATTACCAATATTTTTCAATTGGGAAAAAAGAACCCAAAGAAACTATAGTCATGTTTATATTACAGAATACATACATCCAGGAGAAGAGACCTTTCCTGGAGGGGACAGTTGTTTACACAGGAGTGCTTTTTGTGATGAACTTTTCATTGGATCTGTCGAGTGATAGGCTAGAATGAAAAGGGGGAATTCCGTGTTGTATTTTTACATCTTTACCAGAAGATTTTGTTGGTAGAAAATCCATGGAGGAAATCATAACTCTCTAGACCAAATGGCTTGCACAGGCTGTGGTATCTGGGATGGAGAATGAGTCAGATCTTATCTGAGAATCCCTGGAGGTGACCCCTTTCCCCCATAGCCCTGCTGAACTGAGACTTCCCTCATTGCAGGCAAAAAATACCTGCAAAAGCAATTACTAAAAGCATTTTTTTCTTGAAAGCAGTGCCTTCCACTAAGTAATATTTGGGCCAAAATACCAATAGGAACATTTTTGTCTTGCTCTTCACAAAGACAGCATCTCCAGGATCTCTGTATTTGGCTTTTTAGCAGCTGGTATGTGCTTCTTCTGTGCATATTCTTTCAAAGTATGAAACACACCACACTGATTAAGAAGGGTAGGCTATGATGAACACCTTAACTCCAAACACACAGAGCTGCTCTGTAATGGACAAAAAGTCACGTGCCTTTAACTATACCTTAGGGGAGATTCAGCTCTTCGCCTATGCCAAAAATTTATTGTTCAAACTTGCATTTAACCTGAACTTTAAATTATTCTCTATAGGAAAGGAATAAAGAATCAACAAATAGGGGAAAACATATGGACTTCACTTTATCTGTGAGTTATTAAAAATATAAATTTTGGGGGGTATTTTCTTTGTTTATCTACAAAATGTCATCTAATTCTTTCATGAAAACTAATTTTAAATTTTTATTTTCTTTTAGATTTATTCTCTCCCCCACCCCAATAAACAAATAAAAAGGTTAAGAAGTGGAGTTCAACTTCTGTGTTCCTGAATTTTCTTTAAAAGTCATGAAGCTGTCAGGATGATGAGTTATTGGTTGTCAATAAAATAACTATTGATCATAATCTTCCAAAATTCATCCTTCATATGTGTGTAAAAACAGAATATGCTGTGAACTGCAGAACAGAATTAATTACTTTGTCCCCGAGGGAAGAGCAGATAATTACCAAGTAACATTTCTATCAAAGCTGTAGCTAAGTCCTGAGTATTACGTGAAGCAAATTCCACACTCCTACAAAATGAATAAACTTGTTGGTACTTTCACACAAATTAAGCCTTGTAACATTTCAGTTAAAATCCCATTAGGAATGTCCTCATTTTTATAATTAATTTGAATTTCTTTAAGGACAAAGGGAAAATAAATGTTGGAAAGAGTAAGCATATGTTCAGAAGTCCCGTCCTTTCCTGTGAATATTTTTAACACTGGGTTTATGTTGTTATTTTGTAGGAATTCTTTTATCACTTGTTGATCAATATAATTTTAAAGACTTTCATATTGTTTTCATATTGTACTGGGATTGTTGAAATATAAATTTTGGAAAGCAGCATTGTAGTGAAGGGATAATTTATGCTTTGCACTAATTCCCTCCTATCTATTGACATAAATTACAGCTTTGAGAGGAGGAGATGCCTGAAGCTCTCATTGCTTTATGTGCCAGCTTGAGCTCAAAGAGCAGAGGAGATTTTGCAGCTGAGATTTTGCAGCTAACATTCCACAGGACATCTGAACTATTTTGCTGAAACTTATGCTGCCCTACAGAATCTGTTGGAGATGACTTTGAACAAATGCTGCACCAGGAATAATTTCTGCAAAGCCAATTCTCTGTTTCAGAATGCTGAACTTTTTATTGGAAGAGATTAAATTATTTATTGGAAATAAACTACCCAGCAAATGTAGCTTTTTTTGCCTTGTTTGCAAGTTAAGATCTGATTCTGGATCCCATTAATGTATTTGTTATTCAGAAGTCTTTTCCAATAAAATGAAATATCCTGCTGTGCAATCTGTCTACTCTGTGTGGTACAGGGCCAGTCACCTCCACAGCACATGGCACAGTTACTGCCTATCCACAGCTCACTGAACAGGGGTGTAAATGCATTTCCCAAGTCACCTACCTCGACGGGTCCAAATTAAGTGAAGGCAGACCTTTTGTCCAAAAGGAAACTTAACTCACAACTTCGGAAGTGGGCCTGTCCTTCAAGTGCTTTAATGAGCAGTGAAATCACAACATCTGAGGTGGTGTTTCCTGGCAGCTGAATGACCACCTCAGGGCTAGATTATAAGCACACTGCTTTTGTCTTGACTAACACAGTCATCCTCAGCTACCCCTTCCCAGTGCCCCAGCCAGTGAGGCTTGGTGGTGAGCACACTGAACATGTTTCTAGAGGGGAAGATAAGAGGACAATAGAGCTGGCTGACTTGTCTCCTGCTGCTACAAGAGGGACATGCTACACTCCTGCATTCTTCCCTGTTCTCCCTGCTTCTGGCTCATGTACCTTGCACATCCTTCCTTTCTTCTTCCCCAGTTTGCAAACTTTGGCTCCCCGGGCTCTTCACTGAGACTATTTAACTCACAAAGCCCCCACAAAACTGCTGGTTTTTGTTGTCTAACCCAATATTCTGCCTAATTACTGAGCTGTGTCAGTGCTTATAAGAATCTGCTGAGCGCCAGAGCTCCTGGATATGAAAGTTCTTTTAACATACTGGTCTGACTAGTGAACTTTTTTTTCGTGTGCAATGACTAGAGAGGCTCTTCCGTCACACACCTAGCAAGGAAGATCTCTGAATAAAATGTTGCCCATGTAAGGGGTACCTTTTGAGAAGGAAAGCATAGGAGTTGGACTTTAATGATCCTTGTGGGTCTCTTCCAGCTCAGAATATTCTATGATTGTATTATTACAAATAATATTCATAGGGAAAAGTGGGTGTACTTGTAATGATACTACAAGGAGGAAAGGCTTAATTCCTAATTAATTCCTTAACTCCTTCTTCATGAACCAGAGGACTCTAGGTACCCTGCAAGGGTCTTCTAATCTCTGGGCCATAGGAATGCTGTCCTTTATAGGTCCAGAAAGTGGCCTGGGGGGATAAGGATGAGAGGGGACCATGCACACCAGAGTGTGATGTTATTGGATTAACAACTAAGGGAAACAGATCTGGAAAGGAGAGAGTTATCCATAAGCACAATTAAGGCTGTATTAATATCAGATTCTTGGGATGTGTAGGTATTACGGATGTGACAGACTTCTAAGTAAGGAAAACAGTTTTTTCAGGTTGATTGTCTGCTTTCCTTTAAAGGGAGAGAAGTGCAACACTGAAGCTCTGGTCACTGAAAAGCTCCGAAACGTTAAACACTGATGCAGCTCCAGGGAGAAATGGATCTTATTTGCTATATATTGCCTAGAACAAGGAAGTGCAGGAAAGTCTTTGGACTTTCACAAGGCTATTTACTGTGGCATTAGTTTGTACTATATCTGGGAAAAATACTGGAGCTGGAATCACAGTCTCAGGACTTGGGAGGTTTCCCAGTTTCCCACAGAAGAATTATGAAACCGTCAGAAAAAAATCACAGACGGAGGAAAAGACAGCATGGGAGAATGAGTAGATCAGAAGGATATTTCCAGAATATCTGCTGCAGGTCTGTGGGAATAAACTCTGGTTTCACTCCAAAATGATTGTGAGCTTTGAGGATGTGGCTAGTCCCATGCCAAAGCCAAGCAAATACATTCTGCTATTAAAAAAGCAGCTGCTGTCTTGGAGTACACTGTGAGCTCCTATCCATTCTCAGAAGACTGCAGAACATAGCCATGGGAGCAGTAACGGTGTCTCTGTGGTGTAAGCAGAACTTTCCTGTATGTGACCTGGGAAGATGAACTCTCATGTTGGAAGGAGAAAGAGAATCTAGGAGATGAAGATTGGCCAAGTGTTTTTAGAATTTAGAGAAACTGGACAAACAGAACATCTCTTTGGCCCTGTGGACTTTACTTCTATCCTGGAATAGAATTTTCTTTCTGTGCATGAAGCCTTGGTGCAGAGGCCTCCAGAGGAATGTGAAATGTCCAGCAGCTATTTCTGTTGCCTGGATCAGGAGAAGGGAGGTGCTGCTAAAATGAAAATGGTGGGGTCTGGAATGTGTTAGGGGAAGGAGGTGAGCCAGCAAAGGCTATTTACTCCCTTTCCTTTTTGTTTCTGGGTGCAAGCCTGAGCAAACCTGAGAAACCTCTGCCTGTCCAACTGAACGCTGGTGGTTCCTGGGAGAAGAAAGGACAGACATTTTAGGAGTTTGCTGAAGCCAATTTTGATGGTGACTTCAGGAATCAAATTGCCTCCAGCACAGCTCTTCAGTGAGACTGTGTTGTGCAGCCATTCTAATGTGACATAATATGAGAAAAGAGCTGGTTAAGAAAAGTATTCTTTTCCTATTGGCATCTTGGCAGGTCTTTCTTCTAGTGTTAGTAATTGTTTAGCAGCAATAGGTGGTAGAGTAACATAACCTAGCTTAAGGGCAGTTTGTAACAACAACATATCTTTTAAACATGCACATCTTACTGGGATTTGAGAAGGGAAGTGTAATCTAATAGACACAACCTCTGAAAGTTGCAGCAGTGGTCAGATGTTGCAGTTCTCTGTTAGAGTTCTCAGGCCACTGTTTGGTCCAAGTTCAACCAAGAGTCTGTGGGACAGTTACTTTTGGCTGGGCTTTTTGGCAGTAAAGGACTTGTTTGTTCAGTAATGAAGCTGCAGTAAGGAAGATTGGAAGCATCTTTAGGCAACAAAACACAGTGTTTAGGAATTTTATGCATCCCAGATGGAATGGTGGATATTGAGCAATAGGATCCTGGTGGCCCTCCCTCTGTTTCCTCTCAGGATATTTGTATATAGAAGATTACAGTCAACTATCATGTGAGAGATCTTTGTAGCCAGGATCTGTAAGCTAGGAATGTGTGGACATAAGAGTCTTTAAGGGAATAAGGAAGGAAATACATCAGTGTTGAAGGAGAGAACTGAGAATCAGACAAATTTGCAAAAAAAGCTTGAGGACAAAACCAAAGGTATTTTCTCTGATATATTTGAAGGCTGTAATAGAAAACATTATGGAGGGGATATTGAACACACGATTCTGTGAGACCCACTAGGCCAAAGAGACCAAGGCTCTGAGCTACAAAAATGGGGAAGAGATTGGTGAACCTGGGCTTCAGTGAAGTATGAACCAAACCACCTCATCTTAGAGCCCTGATCCATATTGCTGTTCCACTGACAGGATCATTGGTCTGGCTGACCCAGAAGGGCTGTGATGACACACTGCAAACACTTTAGGATTAACACAGCTAGGTGCTTTAGGAGCAGACCAACAGAGCTTTCTGAAACCTTTTGTGCAGTACTGCAGACTACACAGGGAAGATGAGTGACAGGGAAGATGGGGGCTCCTATGCACCACTGACAGATGTTCCTCAGCTCTGTTGTTGGTGAAGGACACAACTTCCCTTGGGGTAAACCACTGACACCAGCATTGCATGTCCAGGTTTATTGAGCCTTTCTGCACAGTTTTCAATTATGTCTTTGGTAGTGGCATCTTACCTTGAGTTTCTGTTGCAATACACCAGCAAATGATGCAACTTAGGACCACTTATTGCTCTGCTGATACTCAGAAAGAGTGATATTTTCATGGACTCAGACAGAATGAGACTTCATTTGCAGATCAGAGCAGAAAGTATTATTGTTATTTTTATTGTTATTAATATTGTTGTTGTTGTTGGCCAGTTTACAAATGAGAAATATGTCCCTGCTATATAAAGTTTTGGCCATATAGTGGAAAACATAAACAAATGCCATCAGCCTTAGGTGATCATTTCTACTGAATAAATAATATTATGATAAATTCACAGGGTGTGTTATCTCTGATGAATAATTCAGCCAGTTGCAGCTATAATGAGGAATGTAGTGGAAACTCAGTGACCGAATGTGTATTTTGTGGTGTCTATTACAACACCTTAGGCAAAATTTTACCAATCAGGCTTCATTCCTCAGGGCTTTCTTTCATGTCTTGGAATCTTTAGTATTTATTTATATGGGGAAGGCAGAAATGGAATTGGCTGATTTTTTTTTTTCCCAATGTACATTACTCTGCTTCATTTACTTTGACAGAGCAGTATTGTGAAGAATGATACAGTTGAAATATTAAACATTTTGCTGGATGCCTGATCTTGCACTCCCTCTCTGTGCTGAACTAATTCACTTTGATGTCTGCATGATTTTTGCACACAAAATAATTACAAGATCAGGGCCTAAATTTTTAACAATTTGTTATACCAATAACAGAAAAACCACACTGAGATAATTGACCTTGACTTCTCACACATGCATGCCTTCTTATCTTACCATGTAGAACATCCAAGATGGTTAAATCTGCTCCCTTGCAATAGCAACCAGGAGGACTGATACTTGAGTGGCTGCTGGAAGCAAAGTGATTGCAGCACCAAACGTGAATTGTGAGTCTGTTGATAACATGTAACCCATGATAAGAAAGGCACGCTTGTCTTATTAATTATTTATATTTGAAATGAGCTTATAATATTCTAACACAGACAAGGTTTGTAGGGAGATATAATTGGGAATCAGTTGGGCTAATAAATGACATACCAAAATGAATTTTAATTAGATTAGAAAAACATTCCAAAGAAATCATTGTATAAGAGATGAAAATGAATAAACACACAGCGTCTCAACTATTCTTTTTCACAATAGTGGGTTGATAATGGAAACTTAAGCAACTATTAGTATCTGTGTAGTGGGCTGATTTTTTTTGCACAAAGGTAAATCTAGCAATCCGCATGTCTGGAGGTGGCCCTCTTGCAACCACAGCCTTCATGAATTTTAATACAACTTAGAATTCTGATTTATGTTGGGACTGTCCAATTGTTCCGGAAAAAAAAAAAAATAAAGTCCATGCTGAAAAATGAAGGATAACAAATAAGTGGAAGTTGATTTTTTTTTTGCCAGTACCATGGAAAGGTTACAAAGTTCACTCCTTTTCATATTGTCATTCCATAGCAGTATAGGAAACCTGTGCTGGCTTCAGTGTCAATCACTGTTTAGAAATGTCACCAATAATTTGTACTCTGAAAGTGCTCAATGTGTGAACCCCTGGCTCTAATTGGATCCACTGATTTCAGCTAAATCTTGTCCTGTCAGCAGCTCAGCAGTAGGTAGGATATTGAAGCTCTAATGAATCCAGTAATAACTTTAAATTGCCAACCTGGATTATTTAAAATTTTTATGATGTTGAAAATAGTTTTGCTTTCCTGAGGAAAAAAAATAATCTCCAATTAGTTCTTAAATAACTATGCTAAATTACTGACCAAACAAGTGAGACATAGGCATATGAGGGGTCTGTGTGTATGTGTGTGCATGTGTGTGTATCTGAGTTCCCTCAGCAGAGAAAATTAGAAAAAGAAAGGAGACAATGATTTCCAGATAAGTTGGATGAGAAAAAAATGATTTCATACTTTGGTCTAGCAAGCATAGAACTAAATATGGAAGTAAGCCTTTTTTCTGAGAAACGGGGGTGACAAACCCTATATTTTTTCAGTAGCTGCTTTGGTGAGATAGAGGCAGTGCTGCTTTTCCAACTTCTTAGTTTCTTACCCTGGTTGTCTAATGAAATGTGATGAGATGTGCAAATAGTGTTGTTTGTGTCCATCTGTCTGTCTACTCATGACTTCACCCAGGAATTTTAGAAGTTGTGATGAAAGTTAAGCAATTTTGACAAAGGATTAAATATCTCAGACATATCACATGTATTCAAATTTAATGTTTACAAGTCTAGAAAGATCCTCTCTAGAGGAGACAGTTCAGTCCAAACCAGCCTGCTCCCAGCTATGCTGTGGCAGTGAGAGAGCCATCCTGCCTGTCTGGGCTTCTGGCCACAGAGGTGCTGACAGTGAAGGAGAATGAAGCCCTGCACTATCAATTCCTCCATCCCCTGCCTGCTTACAAAGTCTGGTAAAGGCTCCTTAGTGATAAAAGGAAACATCTCAGGCTGTTGTAGTGGGCAATCCCCACCTTGTGAGGCAAGGGTGGAGAGACAGAGCAGCATCATGGGGAGCAGTGAGGATGAGGAAAGCTTCTGGAAGCACCAGGGATCTCAATAGGTGTGGGGATACGGAAAGCAGCTGCAGCTAATGCAGGAACATGGCACGAAGTATTGAGAGATGCCACACACTAATGGTCTGGGTTTGCACTTGGGGGGAAGGTTTAGGGATGTGATAGTGTGAGATTGAGAAGAAACATAGAGTTACTGGTGATACTGGAGAATACAGGATACAAATTCAACAGCAATGCTGTGGTTTTAAGGTCAAATTATGCATTACTCCCTGATTTCCTTTCTGTGAGATAACAATTAGGAGACAGCAAAGCAGGCACAAAACTTGAAGAATATAATGATGTTTATTAACAGACCTAAGAGAAAAGGAAAGAAAAAAAAAAAAACAAAGAGAACAAAACATTTAGAACTCATCTTCTCCTTCCCTCTTCTTCTCCTTTCTCTCATTCCATGCTGCAGTTCTTGAAAAGGGAAAGGAAAAGGGTTTTCTTCCTGCTTCACGTGGTTCTCTGAACCACCACCATCTACAGCAGAAAACAATCTGCAGTAATGCAAAATCTCTTATTTCCATAAACTCTCTCACAGTTCCTTCAACTGCAGAACATGGGCCAGCACATGGGGGTATTACTCTTTCAAGGATGAGTAATTGTGGCTTGAATACCAAGGCTTTTCTTCGCCACCAGGTTTTAAAAGCCTCTATTGCTTTTCAGATATGGCCTGGCATGGGCATTTCTTCACAACCTTTACAAGCCACACATCAAATTGTCCAGCCCGCCATGCACTTTAAATGGATTAAAGAGACAAACAGTCTGGGATATTACAATATTCATACCACAGCAAGGCAAGGAGTCTTCTAAGCTGCCCGCGGGGACGCCGTGGCACAGCCCTTTTTCCTCCCGTGGCCATCTTGGCTTCGTCTCACGTGACGAGGTTTTCTCTTTCTCTCTCTGGTTCTCGACTCGCCATGGTGAGATGTGTTACCGTCCCGCTCTGCTGCTGGATACGGGGCTGTCTTCTTCAGTTCAGCTTGGAGTGTGTGCTGGGCAGCTGCAGGCTGCAGGCTCCTCCGCCAGTCCCCTACTGGTCCCGCATTGCGGCTTGGGAAGGCGGGGGGGTGGGGCAGGAGCAGGGCTGCCTGGTCCTGCCCGGTGGGGCCCAGAGGGCCCAGGGCTCCGGATCCCTGGCTCCTGGCCGCCACCCCTGGACTGGAAAGAAAACCCCCCAATCTCCCTCCTTCCTCGGGGTTTTATAGGTAACATTGAGAGAAGTGCAATTGGTCCAGAAAGCTATCTGTCAATTTAGGGTCAACCCACTACATGCAACAAGCCTTCACTAGCCGTGCAACACATGGAACAGTTGGATTAAGTTTGCTTTTTTTAGGTATGACTCATTTCTTCCTTGAGATTTCTGTGCTGCAATGGCACTGCCTTAAGATGTAATGCAGCAGGAGCTATCACTGAGATGCAGCAGGAATACTTGCAAGAACACCTGAAAGGATGTTCTTGTGTATCTCTCTCTAGGCTAAAGTAAAAGGTGTTTCTCACAAATAAGACACAACTTTTTATTATCCAACTACATAAGTGCATATTGTGTATCATAAAGCTGAACAAGGCTTACACAACCCATAATTACAATAACATTATAGCTTCCTTGTCCTCGGAGCTGAACATGTATATCCAAAATATATGTGCTCTGTCTGAAGACATGAGCCTCATCTATTTCTACCCCTATTATATGCAGTCATAGTAAAGCCAATGACCTAGAACTAAGAACAACTTTTAAGGAATTGAATTTATCCTTTGGCAAATTATGGACCTTATTTTTTATTGCATATGTAGCAGTCATTTGAATGATCATGCTGACCAATTTGTACTTGTCCACCCTGACCTTTCTTTGTGCTGCTATAAACAATAGAAACAATTGTAAAGGAATAGCAAATCCTGCACTGCATTTATAATTTCAGTTTTCCCAGTTCAAAATTTTCAAGTTTAAAATATTTTTGTGAAAAATTACATCTTTTCTTGATGATATTATCTCATCATTAAGATTTGAGTTTCTGATATTCTTTCTTATGTGACATTCTTTTCCTTTAGTCCAGCCTCAGCTATACCTTCACTTACTCCTGTCAGTATTTTTTCTCTCTCCTGAATTCTTGCAATATTTAAATGGCAGTACACTGCATTTTCCTGTGGTCTCAAATAAATAGAATTTGGTCACCTCTGGCCACATAGAAGAACAGCTTGATAGAATTAAAAAAAAAAAAAAAAGAAAGAAAAAAAAAAGAAAGAGATATGCATGTATTTCCTAGCACTGAAAAAGCAGAAGAAGGTTTCTGTATGTGCTTCACTGACTGAACTCTCCTGAACCGATTGTTCAATGCATCTGTGTTTGAGCTGTACTGTTAACAGCATGCTAAGACACAGAGTCTTGGATAGAATCTTTCAGTTATTGTTTCATACCAAATAAATGAATGTTGGACAGAAATTGCATTTCACTATGTCATAAATTACCCAGATTTTAATGCTCCTTCATTCACTTTCTTGATTCCTTCAGCTTGTTTTGTCTCAGTTCCCTTTGATTTGCCCACATCCTCCTGATGCTGAAGCATCCAAAAGAGAGGAGAGGAAAGCGATTGCAGAAGCAAGATAAACTTGGAATGTAGGAAGCTGCGGTTGAATTATTTTATGTGTAAGCTGAGTTGGAAACTGCAAGCACAGTACAGAAAGAATATATTCCGATTTTGCCTTGCAAGAAAAGGAAGAGACTCATATGAAAAATGACCACAAAAGGAAATGGGTAGCTGAAGAACAGGAGGACATAAGCCTGCCACCTGCCTCCTTTGAAATGAAGTAGCTGGTGTATGCATGTTTTGCTTGGATTCATTTCAGTCCAACTTTCTAAACTTCTGCTTTCCTTACTCTTGGCTCCTTTCATGGTGGGATTTCCCCAAAGATCCATTATTATTTTGCTTCAGGTAAGTCAGTTTCTTTATGCTGCTGCATCAGCCAGAGCTGCACTTCTGTGAACAAATTTGCATAAATTATGAAGAGTGGAAAGGAGAAGGAGAAAAAAAAATCCATTAGCAACACTTACACTGTAAGTGTCTGATAACTTTTAATAACTGTACATTTGTCTTAAGGATCAGAGACTCCAAAGGCAAGTACGTGGATTTACAGCTTGTTTTCATTGCTTTGTGTATCTGTAGGTGGAGGAGAAAAAATAAACACAGATAACACCAAATGGAATGAGTGACTGGAAAGCTAAACCCCTAAGTTCCTTTGAGATATTTTATCCAGCTAGTAAACTCTTGCTAGAGATATGCAGTAAAGGCTAAAGAAGCGGTATTATTTAATTAGACAATATTTGCAATGTAAATGTTGATAAAATAGTTAATGGGCAGGATTCCTTCCCTGCATAGTGCTGCTGAAAGTGACAGTTCTTGGAGGAGAGGAGAAGTTGCAGCATAAGGTGCCTGCAACTTCCCTTGTGCCTTCACTGGAGACACTGAGGGCAGACAACTTGACTGGCTGAGAGAAGAACAAAGAATACTCTTTTCTGGCAGTGTGCTTTGAGACTAGTCTTCCCACTGAAGAATTAGTAGGAATTTCAAGGAAAATGGGAAGAGAAATTGAGAGAAATCTTCCTCAAGGCGTGCACCAAGTGTATGCACATAGCCTCTCACTGCCGGTCTGTCAGGATTTGGGAGGGGCCAAAAAAAATTAGTCGAGAATTGGAAGCTGTGAATTTACAACAGGGTTCTTCAAATCAGAGGTGCCTGAACACAAAATACTCTTCCAGCCATGGTCAAGGCCTGACTGGGAATCTTGTAAGACATGGAACTTGCTAAAGGCAAGATCCCCTTACAGTCACGGCAGAAAACCAAACCAAAACAGCAGCTAGGGCCATACGAATGATGACTCCTGTATCTGTAGTCTGAATGGCTGTCTGTGTTTGGGGGTCATGAAAATGTCAGAGCTGGTTTCTTCTGCTGTGCTATAGCAAAAGTTCCATTTTAGTGCAAAATGTAGCTCTACAGGTGCCTCACCAAAATGCAACTGTTAAAACAGAAAAGGTTGGCCAACATTGCAACAGAGAATGTTTGGGAAATATTGACTGGAGCATTCATTACTAATTTTTCTAGGGCCAGATTTTCATCATTATACACTCTTCTTGTGTATAAAATTCCTTGCCTGCAAATAATTGCAAACACATTTTTCTTATAAGCAATCATGGTGTTTTAATTCAACTTTTAGAAACTAAATAATAATATTTACAGCTGTAAAACAAAGGTCAAAGCCAGAAGGACCTTTACCAGGCTTTCAGCTCTACATTGTGTTTTGCAAAAGGTCAAACTAGCACATTTTCTTGTCCCATTTAAGTAGTCATGAAAATTCTCTCTACTGTTACTTACCTGCTCTTTGACAATGATTAATCCAAGCCTTTTCAGTGTCCCTTATGCACACAGGGACAACTACTGCTCTGTCTCCTCTATGGACACACCTTGCTTATGGAGGGATAATTGTCCACCGCTTTTACAAACATGCAATGCCACGGTGGCATCAGTTGTGCCTGGCAGTACAGTACACAAGCTTGGCAGTAAGAGCTGTTTTGAATAGCTGATTGCTCAGCAGAGCTCTCTGCAGCTGGGGAAACAGCAACAACCTTTTGCACTGAGTTCAGAGTCCCCGACAGAGGCACCTTCAGCAAGCACAGGAATGAGTTCACCATACTGAGCACAGAGCCGTGTGCCTTTTCTCCGCTCGTAACTCTTGGGTGATGGTGGCTGCATTTCTCCCATACGTTAGCCCTAAAGCTGAAGGTGTAGCTCTTCTGCCATTCAAGCAATTGCAAAGCCCAGGGCTTCTCCCTCAGGATGGCTGGCCATGGCTGCAAGGGAGTGCCACAGGAAGAATTAAGCTGTTCTTGCCTTGCTGCTTTGACCAGGATGTTTTTGTGCCAAACTGCCAGTTGGTGTTACCCATGGACAGTAAGCAGTCTTCTGCCTCTGCAGCATTCTCCTGCCATTTCACTCAAGTCCTGAAAAACCCCAAAGTGGCTGCTGAGTTTTACCATGGATGTTCACAGGTAGCTGACAATTACCACTGACCTGCCTACCCCTGCCTGTACAAAGCCAATGAGAACTAGAATTCCTTCTGCTTGCTGATGATGATTGCTAAGAAAGACTGGCTAAAATGTGTCTGAGCTGTTCCCTCCCTCTCCCTCACCCAGCTGGCTCTATAATCATTGGCTCTTTCCACTCAGATTGTAAAATAGCACTTTGCTGAAGAGCAGAGGTTGAAAAGTGCCAGTCACTTTCATAACCATATGGCAACCACATTCATTGGCTGGCTGAGGATTGCTGTGATGTTACCACGTCTGTAATTTTTCTGTTATAATGTGGACAACCTCAGGTACAATTGTAGCTATAGCCAAATGTAGGTTTGAGTGTTTCCTCTGTCTCAGGTCACACTGTGCAGTAGAAAAACATAGATGTTATTTCTACCTGTAAAACAGTTTTGTGGGTCCCTGCAGAAAGGAAATGAGACTGATTTAAGAAAAGATTCTGATGTTCTAGGGGTAAAGGTGCAGTCATAAAAGTTTTCATTTTCCCTGTGTGTTTGCTTTTAAGTAATACACAGTATAGTAAATATGTAAGAAAAACAATGCGTAAAATGAGACCTGAAACAAAATGTCTCCTCCACCTCACTCTCACCTGGAATTACTCCTGCTCTTTACCTCTTGCTGATATTAGCATGTGTATGGTGGCAAGCTAAAATCAACTCACTGAGCCAAGAGACAATTTCAAAAAAAAATCGGTTTTGGGATAGTTACATGCTTGTGCAGAATGATGCATGAGTCAAACAGGAATACTTGGAGCAAGGAAAAAGTGATGGGACCATACCCTGGCCTCTCATGCTGAGTATGAGGAGCTGGTGATGGACATGAGAATCAGAGACTGTGCTGAGAGTCACAGTATTTTTCAATATATTTGGTGTTCAGTGACCTAGCAGTCATCAATTAATTACCCTGTTACTGATGCTTTTCAGAAGAGGACATGTTTCTTTATGTGTGCATTCAAAGATAGAAAATTATCCTTGCTGTTAAACCATTCACGCTACTTGTGACTAGGGGAAGAAAGAATACTTCTCCATCCCTCAGCCTGAACCAGACACTTGAGGTTTTGGCAAAGTCAGTGGTTAGATGGAAGCACAGAGATATATATGTAGAGATTCTCACGCTGATCTGTGCAGCATACGTGGTTTGAGAGGTTTCAGGGAAAAAAAAGTTTCACAATTCTTTCTGGATAAACATGACTAACAATGAGGTAATGGTGGCTCAGAAACATGTTGTAGTTAAGGCTGCACTCTAGAGACTGTGGTTAGCTTCCCAGGCTCTGCAATTTGGCCAAGAAAAGTAATTACAGCGATTAATAATAATGTTTGATTTGCCAGTCACAAAGTCCATTCCTCAGAGCTGGTTGGTTTGGAGAAGGGGGAGGTAAACTGTAGGAAGGAAATTAGAGCAACAAAGCACAGTTCTTGCAGTGTATAACCAAACTCCGCAGGAGCCACCTCAGTCCGGTGTCAGCAATTTCCCTACAGCTGTACACTGCAGCCATGGGTTTGTGCTGTGCAGCAGGAGTTAACTGTGTGTCTGTGTGACTCTGGGATGGAAGTGTGCAGTACAGCTCGGGATAACTCACGCACTGTGCCCCACGGCTGAGGCACTGTGCCGAGCAGAGGAGGCTGCTTTGTGTAACTGAACACCAGGCAGGCGATGCCGGGCTCTGCAGAAAGGCTGTGCTGCTTTGTAGGGCTGGACTCCAAAGCCAGGGTAACGTTTTGTGT
This sequence comes from Rhipidura dahli, assembly GCA_013399225.1. Lineage (NCBI taxonomy): Eukaryota > Metazoa > Chordata > Aves > Passeriformes > Rhipiduridae > Rhipidura > Rhipidura dahli. Next base: position 491,303 of record VXAC01004752.1, on the reverse strand, counting down.
TTCTGAGGATGAACAGCTATAAGAACCTCACCTTTCTGACGGGGATTTACTGGGAATGCAGCAGTAAACAGCAATGTATAACGGGAATTGAAAAGGGAGCTTTGTCTGTAGCACTAATCATAAAGCCTTAATAACATCCCATTGTGTGCTTCCTTCTCCTGCCTTTCAGTGTGCCTGTGGGGAAGGTGGGGCATGCAGGAGGAAGCAGGCAGGGGCTGCTGTGGCAGAGCCAGCGGGAAAAAGGCAAAAGCCAATCCCTTGGCAAAGTTTGGCTTCATGACTACTGGAGTCCTTGGTGTCACCACAATGAAGAGGAGTTGCCATGGAAACCATTGCAAAAGATTAAGCATATCAAGGAAACCTGATTGTGAGAGAATGGCTGGAAATAGAAGAATTAAATTAATGTAGAAATCATGTTTTTGTTTCATTTCACAAGTCATGGTAGAAACCTTTACATTCACAAACATCCAATTAAGAGAGAAGTTATAGTGAAATCTGCAAGCCCTATTTCAGAGAAGTATGATTGCTCTATAATTAAAGGAAAATAAATAGTGTTTTACTATCCAAAATGAAAATCCAGTGGTGCAGGCTCTGTTATTCTTCATTTTCCCACTGAAGGATCTGCTGAATTTTTTTGACATTTTGAGGCAGACGGGCCACAGTGACCCCCTGGGATACACTCACAGGTGCAGTGGCTTCCAGCCATGGAGTGGCCAAATGAATTTCAGATAGTTGAGAGAGGAAGGGAACACTTAACTCCTCATTCTCTTTTGTCACATGCTGGCCAGGCTCCTGGACCAGCTAAGCTGTGCTCATTTGCAACTTATGAGAACAGAATGGCAAAGGTCAGTGTTTTATTCCGTTTTTGTCTGAGCTGGGTACTGCCTACACCAGTCCCTGGCATAAAGCAAAAGACATTTCAAACTGTTTTATAGTGATGAGTAATTACTAGCACAGCTGGCTTAGGCAACTGGGAAGAAGGTAGGCATGGAGTTCATGACCACCCCTCCCACTCCTGGTAATGCCTCAGGGACAACCTGCCCCAGGGAGCTGGCATCTGGACCCTACAGAGGAAACTAAAGCAGAGTAACAAGTTATAGCTTTTATGCAGCACCAGAAAATAACTGAGTATCATGGATGGACTGGAGAATCCAACCCACTGACCCCTGCCCTTGCATCAGCACTTTGATGTGTCACAGTCAGCAAGGGATTCATCTCTTAAAATGGTATTTCTGGCCTAGTATAAAATCAGTGACACTGGTTTCACCCTGCTGCTATGAGAATGTTTCCGGGAAAAGGGGAGATTATGTTTCATTAGTGCAAACACTAAATTCTGTGTCAAGAAAACACAATGAAGTGTTTGGCAATAACAGAAGACACCCCTAGGATGACAGAGTAAGTGTGTGCAAAGGTTCTTTCTTGGTTTGGAATACCAATGTTTTGTGTTGGAATATGCTGGAGGGGCTGTGTCATTAAGGCTGTCTTGCTCAGCTCACAGTCTTTGAAATAATGACACTGGAACACCTGAATGATGTGGCTTCTCTGTCTCCTCCTTGGACTGAGCAATATCCATGCAGCTGAATAGCTGGCCAAAGACAGGGAGCTCAGCTTTGGTCTAAAAGGTCTTCATTCACTTTAAATACCTGTCCATGGACCAGTCACCATCCAGCCTTAGGTGAATAGAGTTCCAATTGCCTAAGCAGTGCTACTTCAAAATGAAGATGCCAAGTGAGATAATTTTAAGTTGTCCTCAATCAGGAGATGCAGAGCTGCATAATTTTTTAATTGAACCTATGTGATGACCATTGCCTTTCTCCTCCATCTGCTCAAGGCATTTCCTAAGGTGACAGAAACTCACACCAGAGAAGACAAACACAGTGGTTCCTCGTTATGTTTTATTACTGAACCCCAAAACTTTCATCCAGGCAGAGTGTCCTGCACTGCATTAACCCCTGTGTCTTCATGAAAGAAGGCCAAAATCACTTTCCCAACGTGTTTATGGCATCAACGCTGTATTAGAAGGTGGTGGGTGATTAAACTTCACGAGTGTGTCACTGAATTATGGGAGAGTATTGGATGTTCCACAGCAGGCCCAAAGGTTGTGTGTTGAAGATGGCTTTGACACTGCAGCTGGACCCTTTTCATTTATGACTGTCACATAAAAACTGGGACACTGGGCAATCTTTGTCTTGATTTTGCAAGATCCCAGACCTGACTACCGCATGGTGCTTTTCCTAAGACAGCTCTGAGAGCCTTTTGGAAACCTGAGTTGGTGCACATGATTGTTTTAGATGCTGTGAATAGAAGTGCCCTGATGCTGGGGTGTTGAATGTAAAATAAAACCCCAGATAAAGAAAATAAATACACCAGCAGACACAAACAGCTGTACCGGTTTCCTGTTTGCATCTGGCTTCAAGTCAAGCTGCTGAGATAGCTCTCTAAAGTCCTGCATGGATGGAGTCCTGCTCTGCTGTGACTGCCTCAGCCTAAAAATTTTGCAGTGATATTAAAAGCCAGCTGAGATACGTGCTCATGTTTTGTTGCTGGGGGCAGCCAGGCTGTGTGGAGCGCTCATGGTCTTGTCTTCTATGTTCAACAAGAGCAAACAAGATGTTTTCAGGGTCTGGCATCCAATTCAGCTTTCCTCTCAGGCTTTCCCATAAGGGGCTTGGCATTTAGTTTGTTGACTTGGCTAGCACTGATCAATAGCATGACATGTAGTGTTTGTCACAACAGCACATGGATTCTGAGTCTTGTACAGATCAGGAAAAAAAATAAAGTACAATGAAATGAACCCATAAAAGTGTGTTTTCTTTTCTGTATTGCAGCAGACCAGGGAAATATATGGAAAAGAAGAGAAAACACTTTCAGTTCTTCTTATTTTTTAAGCCTATATCTCAATGTGAATCTCTGTTAAGAGTACACAGTGCAGTAGTTTTTTCTTTCTTCTGCCTTTCCCACAGTGTTGTGCTGGTCACTTTATTATTACTGTCACAATCTGCTCTCTGTCCAATATGAGTGCTATCCCCAAAGGTTTATTCTACATAGCAAACATCCTGTAATGGTGATCTACTCTAATAACAGGAAATTTATTTTTAAACTGCATAATGCCTGCTCCATATTAATCTGTTTCTTTAAAAAAAAAAAAAAAAAAGTTTGACATGAAAATCTACTAATATTGCCCAAAGCCTCATCATTTTCCACAAAATTTTTGTATCTTCTGAAGTTAGGAGTGTTCACTAATTTGAGATAGCAACCAGGCATTTTTTTTTCCTTTCCCCTTCTGGTCAATAAATGCTAAATAATAAGTATCAGGAAACAATCAAATCAGTCAAACATCAAAGGTCAATGCTCATCAGTCGCAGTCTTTTTAGAAGCAACTTTATTCTCCTCATTTCAACTGGTAGCTGCAGAAAGAAATTAACCCCTGATGTGCATAGATCATGGTCTAAAATACCTTGTGACTCTCACCATAGATTCCAAAATAGGTTAACTTTTATCCAACTGCATTCCTCTCCCCTTCTTCCCTACCTGGCCTCACTTTTGTGATACCACTTTAGGGTCAATGGCGCTGTTATCTGATGGATGACAAGACATCAGTGTTGGTTTTTCTGTCTCTGCGTGATTTTCTTAGGAGGCAAGAAAACCCATGGTGTCAGACACTTCTTCAAAGGGCCCCGTAAGTTTGCATTCACTACATCTGCTGGAATATCTAATGAATAAGTGTAAGCCTTTTGGGTTTGCTAACACAAAGAACTAATACATCTTAGATCATATTTTAATACCCTTAAGCCTGAAGGGTCACATTATCAAATCTCTGTTCTATCAAAGTATTTTCAATTGCATCTTTTTTTTTTTACTGCCTTTAAACATGACTTGATAGTGCTTCTTCCAGATCCATTTTATATTCTGCTTTGCCTGCCTCAAGGATATCATATGCATCTCTATCTTAATGAAGTTGAGTTCTGTATCTACTACCAGGCTATTTTCTCCCAGATAAATCATCATGTCTGCTCCTGTCAATGCATCTAACACAATGCTCAGATGAGAACACCAGCTGATTTCCACCAGTCTGTCTCTCTTCCCCATATATCACAGCACTCTGCACTGCATAACCAGCCCCTGTGCTTCCCTCACCACTGCTCTGACACTGATCACCTTTATGCTTTCCTTTTTAGATGCTGAGTGGGGCCTCATGCACTCAGACCAGTTTGCAGGAAAGAAAACGCTCTGTGTGTTGAGCTATCTGAGAATTCAAACAGAAAATAAGACAAAATTTAGCAAAAACTCAGCATAGTTATCCTTCCCAGCTTGGCTAAATCCTTCTTCAGATAAAATGCTCACAAAACTGTCACTGATTCTGACAGGAAAAATGTGTTTAATGCTTTACATTGGTGCTTTCCCATGTTAGCATTCGACTTGGACAATATTTTAAAAAAGCCTGACGAGTCACATCTTAATGCTAGAGCTGAGACAGAGTGTAAAGCCATTAACTTTTGTATCTGTTGCCAAAATATCCTGGGAATGAGCACATTGCTACCAGTTTTAGTTGATAAAATGTGTATGCTGTCCACTGTCTGATGGGCCACTGCACTCCTACTAAAGAGCTTTGAGTCATTAAAACAGTTAGAAGAGGTGTGGTTGGTTGTGCTGCCAAATCTCTAGGTGCATAGTGACTTTATTTGAGTCGAGTCTAATTAAAGTTCTAAAAAGATGACAAATGTCCTTTCCAATCCTTGGATGTATTTGCTTTTGAAATGCCAGTAGCATTTATGGAATCCCTGCTGGGGAGTGGGGCTGGCTGGAGCTGCTTTGCCTGCGTCACTGTGAGCTGCAGCCTGTCCCTCCACGCTGCCACGGTGACAGCCAGAAACCAGTGCACAAAATCCTTTCTACTCCGATGGACACGAGGGGTATTACCAGGAAAACTTGTCTTTCTATAAGCTTGTGTCCTCATTTTTTTCTTTTCCTTCTTTCTGGCTAGGCAAGATTAAAAGTGTGCTGGAAAAAACTCAGTGTGTTCCCTGAATGCATGGCTAAATTCTTGATTGTGAAACACCTTCCTTTCTGCTTCTGTTTCACATTTCAATAATTGTATCATATGCAATAAAAATGATAGATAGAAATGTATCAAAACCTTTTGGGTTTTTATCCATATCAACATATGCATTTTCCTATCCAAAAGGAGAACATATATATTCATAAGAAACCTGCAAATGACAAAAACTGAATAAAACTCAAAATTTCACAGACTTCCTTAGAGTTGGGAACTGTACAAGTCCAGTCCAACAGCCTATTAATTTTTCTTAGAATTATTTTCCCTATAGGCAAACTCTCTGGTATTTTGTTTTTAAAAAATTGCACCATTTCAACTCACTTAAAAAGGAGACAGGCTAACTTCTAGAGAAAGATCTCCTCTCCTGCTGGAATGACCACAATATTTATGTAAAAGTAAAGATTGCACCTGTTACAATCACACACCCTTTTAAAATAAAGCAGCATTTCACCCCTCAGATCTAGTTCTAGCATTCAATACCTTTACAAAGACAGCTGAATGCTGGGGGTCAGATGCAGTGGGGTGGAGCTTCCCACTTTCTGGCATGAAAGTGTTTCTGCATTTTTATGCTGAGCAAGTCAAAGCTTGTAAAAAGTAATTTATGGACTTGGATAGGAATCTGTGCTTGAAGAGAAAACGGTGTGATTATGGACAATAATGAAGAAGAAGGTGGGATACTCTTGAGTTTCCACTGATAACATGCAATGGATTAATAAAACAAAACTTGAAAGAGAACTTTCCTTTCTTGGCATTTGCACTGTTAGAACTACTCTGACCTTTAACTGATACCTCCAGTACCTTTGCCTAGATGCTATGCATAGGGTACATTTTGCTGAAAAGGATGACCTAGCATTAGAAGTAACTATGCTTATAACTTTCTCTTGGGCCCTAGGTTGGTCACATAGAAAGTATCAAGGAAATAGATCAGAGAGAGAACTATGGACTGGGAAGGAAAATAATGTGTTGTATGAAGGACAGGAATAAGGGGGTGAAGGAAATTAAGGCAACACCTCCCAGTTAGGATGACAGAAGTTTTGGGGTTGAAAGTGAGCTCTGCAAGTTCTCTGGTCCACCATCCCAATCAAAGCAGGGACTGACGTTCACCTGAAAAGCAAAAATTTGAAGAAAAGGCATTTTTTTCCTGCAGTAAGCTGCTTGCCTTCTCTGTTTTTGTGGGAGATGAGGTACACAAGGTGCATATAAACTCCACCATGATACCAGTCCTTGCCCAGAATGCCACATTAAGTCAGCCCTCGGTACCAATTGCTTTTACTTCCAATTACTGCTTCCCAACTCAGCTCCTGCTCCCTGCAAAGGCTAACTGACTGATGCTGCTGAAGTCACATAAGTGCTGATAATACCAAGAATTTGGTCTGCACTTTATCAGCAGCCCTCAAATCTCATTACCAGGTGGATAGACATCATTATCTCTTTATCCCGTTGGGAATAACAGTGTGCAGAGAAGTTCCTTGCTGAAGGTCATACAGCAAGCCACTGTAAGAGTCTGAAAGTGGAATTAAGGTCAGTTGTATCCTCATCACAGACACTCACATGTTGATAAAGCTGCTGGCATTGCACCCATGTGGTTATCAGGACCATTAGCTGAACCTCCCCATAGTGGGGATGGGAGGACAATAGGAACTGTCAATGTGCCTGTCTAGAAAGATGTTCTCTGTCCTGAAAGATGAGAACTAAGCTGCTGTTTACGTGGTGCTTAAAATTCAGGCTTTTCAAGTGTTTCATGTTGATGTCACATTTAATTTTTTGCTGCATAGTGTGACCACACAAAGTATTTCTTCTCCCTCAGAAAAAAACAAGAATAGAAGACACTTAAAACTGAAAGTGTTGCTTAAGTCAGTACATAAACCTGAACTCAAATGTGCATTTGAGGTGTATCAGCTATGGAAGACTCCTGAAGATAATGAGAGTGGCTACTGAAGCTTACCTCTGCTATGATAAAATGTGTTACCTGCTGAGACAATGTTTGTCTGGTGCAAAAAAATCAGTGGATCATGGCTATTCCTTACTGTTATTTATTTTAGAACTGATCCAGTTTGAACAGAAGTGCATTTGATCTCGCAAAATCCGGTAATTTTTTGCTACTATTTCCACTGTTGAGCTTTGTTTCATTTGTCATCCCTTTGTAGGTTCAGGCAGATCTTGCTGTTTATCTATGCAAATATTTCATTCATTGACTCTTTATTTTCTTTGTTTCTTTCCCAGGAGACATCTTTATTCATTACATATCTAAGTCCTTTTCTTTAAACTCTCTAGCTATGAAATGCAAGATATAATCCCTCAATTTATTCCAGTCTAGGGAAAAAAAATCAACAGAAGAAAGGCTCAGGATATGTCATAAGATTTATTTCCACTTCAGTATTTTAGACAACAGATCATCCATTTACAAAGCAGTGATCAGCATCCCAGACTGGACTTCCTGACAAATGGATGTACAAGGGAAATACAGGTTCTGAGTATGATTTCTGATTATGTATGACAGGTACCTGAGGGTGTCTGTCTCTGTTACAGTTTGAGAATATTTTTTCTATTTTTTTATGTAAAAAATAAAGTCCTGCTGCATTGAACTGAACTGATAAACTTCAGGGATGAAACAAGGTCCTGATTGTTGCCAAGAAAAATGGCATGATGTTTGGTTATGTTATTAATCTTGAGAAAATGCTTCAGGGTAAAGAATTATTGTTTCAAGTATATGTGAACACTTTTGAAAAAAAGTAGAACAGCTGAGAGCAGTAGAATAGAGGCAACTTTAAAAAGAATAGAGGACTTTTTTTTTAATTCAAGCTGCTTAAAATTAATTTAAATGTCTGCTCCTAGTGTAGTGTCTAAGATAAGCTACAGATATTCACAGTTGCCAAGAAGGTGAAGGTGCAGTGAAAACACCACTGGGGGAATTAATTTCAACCTATTATTCTTCAGCATGTATATTGTTCACAGCATAATTCTATTACCAGACACTATACTGAAATGGAGCAGGCAGAACCAGTTGGAGCGTGGGGACTTTGAATAGATGCTCACAATAGCACATTCATTTTCAGCCACTATACAATATGCATATGTACACACTGTGATTTGTAATTGACCTTAAAACTTACCATCTACATGCCACAGTTCCTGTAAGTACCACTCTCACAATAAAACATCTCATCACAAAAGTTTCACAAGTAAAGAATTTAGTCATCAATATTTTGAGAATTTTTTCCTTTCTACTTCAGAATTAGCTCTATTCCAGGCTAATAGTTACATGAAGCTTGTGACATTCCTCATCTAAGGGTAGAGCAATGCCTTAATAAATAGAAAAAGTTCCTTTTTATGTTTTATAAAAATAGAGCCTTTCAAGGGGGCAAATGGGACTCATTTGATTTCTGTTGTATATACTGTTTGATGTTAGTGGGGCAGAAATAAACATAACTGTTTCACTGGCTCATCAGGTGAGGTGTAAAAAGGGACAAGGATAGAGAAATTAGTTGCCGTAGGCTGTGAGGTGATAGCAAAGACAGTGCCTGAGACAGCCAGCACCGGATGTGAATGTTTGGGGAGTGGTTGCAGACTGACTGCTCTGATTTACCCAGGGCAGTTGTTCATGTGCATGGCCACAACACAACCCTCTGCAGAAACCCAGGCTCTAAAGGAAAGGGCTGCACCTCAACCTCTACTTCTGCATGTGTGACTAGAATAGAAGTAACATCAAGATGGATTTCCTGCACTGATGCTCCTTCCTATCCTGTCCCAAAAATAATTTTGTTTCAACCCAACAATACTACTGGGAGTAGTAAAGGAGATGAAAATGGCACCAAGCCATGCAGCCAAGACATTGCCTGACCACACTGAGAGCTGGAGATGGATCAATTTTATCATGCAACTATTGAGCACCATTTACTTTCCCTGCCTCTTTTGCTTATCACTCAGTACCAACAAGTATTGAGGAAACCAGGGACAATGGGTTTTTACCCATTGGAATTTACAGAATGTGGGTGTTTCCTTTCCCAATTTACAGAATGTGGGGATCTCATACCCCAGAAATGCTTCTGCCAATTTTATTCAAGGGATGGTTTTTTGCAGTCTTTCTTTCACATTTTGAATTTTTTTAATTTGTGAAGTTCTGCTTGATACAGACAACTTTATAATGGCCAAGATAAATACCATTCCATTAGCAAAACTATTCTGTGGAACTACGAAACATACTCAGCTTACCAGGAGGCTCAGAAAGGGATAATAGGAATGGAAATTTAAATTAACTAAGATGTTTGTAAACTGAGATCTAGCCAACATTTTTGGAAAATTAGAAATCAAGAAAATAAGTACAGCTATCCAAATATTCTTACACCAAGTATTTAATTTGCTACGCACACTTGCATTGTGTTTATGTTGTATAGAGTATTGTATTTTACAGGGGCTTGGAATATTGTCTCCTGGTAGAAAGGAAGTTGTTAAACAATTGTCCTTTTACATCTGTCAGCTCAAGGCTATTCATATTTATTCTAGTGGAAGCCAAACCTTTCAACTATTTCCTTGCATTCTTCTGTCTCATCCCTCCCACGACAGAGAGCCCTCCAAAAGAAGTCCAAGGCTTTTGCACATGGCAGGTTACTGTGTGCAGCTGTGAGCTCCCCACATTGCACCCAGAGCAAACAGGTACATCAGATGCTCTCTCGTTATAAGAAGCCCTGTCAGAAAAACGCTGCTACACATTTCTGTCATGTGAGACACTATTAGGCACCAAAATGATGACGTGTTACACGCTTTGAATGAGCCTAGCTCGTGCCTAATGTAGGACCCAGTTGAACATTTTAGTTTCGAAAGTTTGATTCAGGCTGATAATAAATGAGCTCATATTCCACTAATAAGAGATTGTGGGAAAGGGGGAGAGAACAGAGAAGACGAAACCTAATGAAGAGTGAAAATACAGAGACTGAAAAATGAAGGAAAGAACGTTCATCCATCCTTATTACTTACACAAAAGTTAAAACAGGATAAGAATAACTGTTGAAATGTAGACCAAAAAAATGGTTTCTGGCATCTCTCAGCTCTGCAGAAACATTCCTGATAATTTGTACTTCACACAGGAAATCATAGCCACATATATCATTTTGAGAAATTCAGACTTCTGAGATTTGAAAAGTTCCTCTATTTTTTCCAGCACAATACAGCTACAGTGCTTTAAATTATAAGGGAGTAAATCAAGAATAAAAGACTTGACTTCAGTGAAATTTGACTGGATTTATGTTCTTGTAATTGAAAGTCTTGTTGGTGAAGAGCCATGAGATGTTGCATACACTATTTCCAAAATGCAAGGGGGCTGATGGGTTATCTCTACAGTTCAAGTAATGAGACTATTCCTTGCATTTTTCAGGGAACAAGTCATTTGTATGAGTTTGTCTTTCACTTATTTTGAGTAACAATGAACAAACACTCTGAAAATGGCAGGAAGGAGAAACACCAGCAGGGAGCTGGCAAAAACAACACATTAAGAGGCGCTATTAATAAACTGACCAAGGCCAAAGCACAGGCACAGGCATTGGCCGGAGGCAGCACTGCCCCTTCCCACCGCTCTGCCAGGCACGGCGTGGGCGAGGTCCAGGTCCTGGCACACAGCTGGGTGAAGGTCACCCTGCTTCACTGGGCTTTAGCTGGAAGGGTTTAGCTTGTTCCTGTCACCTGGCACAAAGCTTGGAGAACCAGTCCCAACTTGTTTTATATAGAAGTGGCTTGTGAAATAACTCAAGGTCGTGGAGGGAAATGAAGCACAGACACTTTGGGAAGGGAGCAGTGGTTGACAAAAACTCTTTCTGCATGCCAGTAAGCACCTGGAAAACAGGTGAGGAATGAAGAAGGTTAGGTTAGGCTAGGTCTCGCTTTCATTAATTGCTGGTTTGGGTTTTTTTTCTCCACCTTTTCAGGTGTGAACACAGTAGGCTAAGAGAAAACTCACCATCAGTGCAGTTTCCTTGGGGATGAGCTGGAAGGCTAAAACAGACATTCTGCACCTTAGGGCAGAGAAACAGCACCTCAAAATCCCAGGCTATACAAGAAGGAGGATGACAGCTGAGGGATTTCTGTACTGTTTAAGAGTAGGCAAAATGTAATTTAATGGGGCCCACACTTCCCATGCACCTCTTACACACTCAGATATGAGGAGTGGATGTATCTGTCTCACACACTGGGGTAGTGCTAACACCTGTATGGGCTTGGGAGAAAAACACAAAGGAAAGCCACAAAAGCTGGCACTGACTCACTGACTCCCTTCCTCACAATCTGCCCATACTGCTCCTGCTGGGACTCCCTGCCCTGCTCCTTCCCAGTCCCCAAGCCTAAATCTGCTGACTGCATCATCCCCTCCCACTGTCCCTCCCTCCCCTTCTGTATCCATAGGGTTTCTTCAGTTTGTAAACTCTCTGGGGCAGTGACTGCTCATTTGTGTGCAGCCCTAATGGACACTGTTCTTGGCTGACCCCAGGACATGATCACAATAAATCTGAATAACAACAATAGTGACAAACAACATCAACATTAGTAATTACAATAATTATTATTGTTATTATTATACAGTCACCAGAATGACTCAGTAATTATTTGCATAATTTGTATAAATAATTTGCATAAGCAGAATAAAAGACTGCTCCCATATCCTGAGATCTCAACCATAACATTTTGTTCCCCATATGTGCCAAGGATTCCCACTGGTGTCAGTGGGAGGTTTTTTCCTTGCTTATTCTCAAAACCAATTGCTCTGATGACAGAAATCAGTGGGAGTCCCAATAACATGTGGCTTCATCCAGTGGGGTGCTGAAGGTGCTTTGCTACCCCTGTCTCCAATTAAGCTCTTTAGAGATGAGGGTACTCAGCACTTTTCAGAACCTTCTCATGATGTGCAGGATTGAGCCCCTCAAGACAGCTGTCTTTGGGCTCTGACTATGCAAAGTGAGCAGAGATTTTTTTTTTCCTTCTTCATTTTAATTGTCTATTTACAAAACAGATTCCAGCAGCTCAAGAGCATTTACGGCCTAATGGAGAAAGCCACAGTGGGTGGCTTTTTGGCTCTCAAAAAGGGAGAACCTCATCAGTGGCAGAGAGAGGAAAGTACACAAGGCAGGCAGGGCAAGGAGCGCAGGGGGAGCAGAGGCAACTTACAGAGGTGTTTGCAGACTGCTCTGCCAAAGAGCCTGGCACTGCCTCCAAGCTGCCAGTCTTGGAAGGACAAACACTGTATTTCAATTTAGAGCACAGAATAGTCTGGGAGGCACACTATGTGTTGTCATTTGTAGGGCGTGGTTTCTGGGGCTTCTTGCACAGATTTTTAGTTCACCAGCTTTTTCAGGATGTGCCTAGGTCTCCATGTGAGGGATGTAATCTCTGGCACATGACATTAGGGCACTTTTCTCCAGAAGCAGAATGAAAATTAAGTTAGAAGAATGCTAAGGAAAGGGCTGCAACATGAAAAACTGACATAATATGGGATGGCAGGGCAGAAATTTCAGGTTGCCACGGAACAGCCCTTCTTGGCTTAGGATTTGTGGCTTAATGCTGAGCTAAACCTTGTATGTTGAGATGGTTTGGCTTTTCTTGTAGACAAACAAGAGTCAGCCTGAGACTTTAAAGATTACAATGCAAACTGTCCAGTGCCCAGAGAAGTGAGGGCCCCTCTCTGGGCTGGGAGTGGGGCCCTGCCCTGCTGCAGTGAAGGGGAGCCCAGCAGTGCCAGATGAACACGCTGTGTAAGGCTCTTCGTCTGGCTCGGTACCAGCTGGGTTAGATCAGTCTGCAGGCAAAGGCATGTTTACAATGTTTACTTTCTTGTCGGGTAGTCAGTGCTCCCTTTTGCTTCTGGAGCTGCTCTGGTTCTGTGGCTGGAGTAGAGAGCAGCAGGACAGGCTGCAACCACTGCTATCTAAGCACATTATTAAACATGGGCATGCCAGATCTTACAGGGACCTGGCCTCCCTGCACTTGTTTGACTTAGTGATGAACAAGTTAGAGCTTGCTTCCACTCCACAGAAATGCATCTGCACAGAGGGGAGAATTCCAGCTGCTTGAGTCTGAAAACTGACAGAAAAGATGTTTTGTTGTGTGATACTAATTTGTTTCATATCTCTGCAAAACTGACCCTCTCCTTGCTTATGGGGACACTTCACAGCACTAACACAACAGAAAAGTTAGTTCTAATTAATGACCTGTGACTATGAAGGAAAATATAGTGACCTCTTTGACCATATACCCAGACCTACTCACAGTGAGTGTATTTTGTATCTATTTTATGGCCACAATAAGGGTGATTTTGTGTTGGTTTTTCACGCTGACAAACCTTTTAACCAGCTATTCAGCTACCTCAGAAACCTCTTTTCTTCCTCATAAACCACAGACCTACACACTGTCAGCTGCAGAGTTAGGTGGGTTTACACAAATGCCATATTACTACCCCTTGGTGAAGATCTGATTTTGTACCTTGAACCATTTGTTTCACTCAAGATTTTAGTTTTTGATATTGACAAATGATCTAGGAGGGAAGATGTTTCTGAATCATTATTTGCCACCTTTAGAAAACCATATATGCCCGGGAGAAGACTTTAAAGTTCAAAATGCTAATCCAGCTTTAGTGGAAGATAAAGGTAAGTATCCTGTACACTAACTACGGGAAAACAAGAAATCCCTACAGACTGTTCCCCATTTCCCATTTTATGTATGTTCTCATATACACAGACATTATTCCCAAGGCCCTATCTTTTTTTCTTTTCTTGTAACTGAAAAAACAGCTTAATGCCTCTAAGTCAGAAAAGAATGTGTTTCCCAAGTTTTTCTTGAAGTAAATCTCCATTTTTCAGCTGATCTCCTGGTAATTGCTTCATCTTTCAGAGTTAATTTTCTCTTCAGTGTATTGCTATCTTCAGATTGCCAAAACTGATGCCAAAACTGACTCATAATAAATGCTCACTCAACATTGTTTTTGCATTATACATTATAGGGGTCAGGATGTGATTACATTATTAGATTTTATACATGAAAGAAGTATCTGTATTTGAGGAATCAGTTGAGAGGAGAGAGGGAAGGCAGCCTTTATGTCCTGTACTGAAAGACTAATCCATAGGGCTTGATTTTGTGTGTAACCTTGGGGTTTTGCACCTGCATGAAACTAAAGGCATTTACATGTCTAGCTATTATACCTGATTGCTGGCTAATTATGCATGTGAGAATGGAGATGGGGGAGGGAGGAAAATAGATCTAAAAATATTCTTTTTCTCGGTGTTTTAGATAAACTGAGATATTTCCCATAGAAACCCCCTTACAATAAAAGACATTTGGCAGGGAAGTGAGAGGTATGGCATCTGAATACCAACACAAATACCATTTTCTAGCCTTGGCATCTGAACATAAGTGAAAACATGTTAAATATTCTCCCAGCCAAATTTCAAAGCCAATCAATCTTGATTTTCTTTTTCTTCAAACCTTCATTAAGGGCTGGATAAGAAAATGCATATGTTTCAATGCCAATGGTGTATAGCAGGTTATTTTGTTCATGGCTCTGTCGAGCAAGACTGTTTGCTTTAGAACTGAGCTGTTCTAAAACTCCTTGTCCTCACTTGAAACAACAGGGTGTGGAGTGTGGATGATTTGCCATCCTCAACACTGTAAATCACAGCTGCATCAAAGACCCTTGATAGAGGGAGAGGAAAAGGGAAGACAAAAAACATTGTATAAGGGCTCCTGTATTTTTATTACTCTAGAGAGGATAAGAAAAAGGAAGAAATAAGAAAGATACATTGTGTTTGTTCAGCAGTGGAGTCTGCATCCATGAGAGCTGACCAAATGCTCACAAATACGCTCATTTTGTCTGGCATTATGTAGGAGACATTTTCAGGGGTGCCAGGTTACTAAGTCCTCAAATCCATTTACTGTGACCTGGAACAGTTGTTGATTTCCATTTCAATAGTTATTAAGGTTTTTCTCTAACCATCAGCGAAGCTTGAAATAAATACATTTTATTAGAGTTGGCAAGTCTGAGAACAGATGTGAGATCTCCCATAATCTAAAGGCAGGGGACCCATGGGACAGCAGTGCTCAGGATGAGGGCTGTTTCCTTCCAGAAAGCATTGGCTGTGGAAATTCTCAAAGTGTGTGAGGTCTGCACACATTTCAGTTATGTAAAAGGAGAACCGAAAGGTATTTTACCCAGTTCTGGTGCTTGCCATTTTATTCTGTTAATGTGCAGGGAGATATAATGTCATGATATATTTGTTTGCACTTGTTTGTGATGCCTACTCCAGATTGCACAGACATTTTACAGTATTAGACCCCAAAACCCAGACCCATAAATCACAAAGAACATCTGTTATTCCCTTGTGGGAAGGATCTTAAAAGAGTGTCTTCTGAGCATCTCTGTTGTATGTCATTTATTACAAGTGGGCCCTCAGCCTGGAACAAAAGAGACCTCCTACATCCTCTTCCCCAGGCAGCAATTAACTGACCTCATCTTCCCACCCCCTTCATCAGCCCCCACAATCAATTATCCCAATCAGCCCTTCTGCAGAAGAGAACTGGGTGAACAGGTGAACCATTATTCTAAATAGTTTTGGGCACTTGGAAAAAAAAGTTTAAGGCAACAGGGTCCTTATACAATGGTGGCTGATACTGTAGAGTAGTTATGTAAGAGTATTTGATTGTAAAGATCATTATAATATTTTTTATTATCTTTTTTTTCTTGAATAAAAGTGTGTATACATGTGCCTGTGTGTGAAATAAAATTTTATAGGTCTTTCGAGGTCTTTCCAATTGACTGGATAGAGCTCATTCAAGTAGTAGCAATTCTATATATCAATTGCTGGCCTCTCAAAAATAATCTCTTGATGGGACAGTATAGCTTCTGACTATTGTCAGAAAAGAATATGTGCAAAGAGGTTGACTTCAGCCCACAGGGTCCAACAGTAATATATTAGAAGGTAGCAAAATATGGTTAAGTGCAGCAGAAGTGGTTTTGGTCCCTGGACAGTCATGGGCCATAGTGATGAATATGCAATCTCTGTCATGCAGGTGGGAGAAACAATTAAACTCCTCCCTGGAAGAAGACAGCTGAAACAATAGATGCTACTGTCCAAATCACTGTCCTTGGGGTAGGCCTTGACTAAAGGAGAAGAAGGGGAGATTTCCTGAATGGGAAATAAACATTGCTTCAGTTATATGAGTACAGAAGGAGAAGATGAACAGAAAGCAGCCTAACAAAAGCAGGAAGATACTGGTCCTGTGGTCGGGACAGAAAGCAAAAAGAGAAACAAGGTCCTTTGGACACATAATTGGCAGTACCCAGATTTGAACTTTTGGACAAGACAGTATTTATATTGGTCTAGGAAAAAATAAAAGCATAAAAGTAGACTATACAAAAGGAAAAAACATTGATTTGTTTAATTGGTGCTACCAAAACAAAAAGGCTACTGAGGTCTAAAGTACTAAGAAAAATATATGATAGATGCATGAAGTGCACAATGAAAGTGTTGAAGAATATTGTCCAGTCAGTGTATAGAAATCATTCCCATATATTTTTTGAGTTTCTTTCTTTTCTGTGCAGTTGTCAGCTTACAATCAGTTTAAGCTATATGAAACTCTGCTGTATCAAAGTGCATACAAGCATATGGCTGTGAGAGTTCATGAGCTTGTGATAAACAGCAAACTGGTACCACAGTGACTATGGCGTGCACACACACACCTTAGATTCATTTCACAGATTGTGCCTCAGATCTCTGAGAACTAATGCAAAAATAATAAGTGTCCAACTTTGTAACATTTTCCAGACAGTCAATCTTTTAGCAAAGTAACAAGTTTACTGACTGCATCCTTCTTGGCTGGCTTAAATTACTTCGATATTCAAAATGTCCTTTCTCAGCTTCCACTGTGAAATATGGGAAATCAGGAAAGTAGCTGTTTCTAATCCAATTGTTTCAAAGTCCATTCTGAAATCTGTACCCTGCCGAATCAGTGGCAAAACTCCAACAGACTGAAGTGGAGCCCAGATTTTATAGACGATCTGGAATAAAGGAGTGATTTTTCAGGCTTTCACAATAAGTATTTTAATATGAAGCTTATTTATGTACTACTACAGAAAAGTTAAAGATCTTGGCATTCTTTTATTTGGTAGTGTTTTGCCAAAGTCTAGTGGAGGGCAATGAAAATGATTAAAGGAAGAGGAGCATCTCTCTTACAAGGACAGTCTGAGAGAGCTGGGACTGTTCAGCCTCAAGAAGAGAGGACCGAGACCTCCTCACTGCCTATCAGTATCTCGAGGAAGGGTGTCAGAAGATGGAGCCAGGTTCTTCTTGGTAGTGCCAAGCAAGAGGACAGGAGGCAACAGGAAATGAGACCCCTGAATATGAGGAAGAATTCTCTTACTGTGTGAGTGACCGAGAAGTTGTGGAGTCTCCCTCACTGGATATGTTCAAGAACCATCTGCACACAGTCCTGTTCCCTGGGGTGGACAGCCCTGCTTGAGCAGGGAGGTTGGACCAGAAGACCCACTGTGGTCCCTTCCAACCTCACCTATTCTGGGTAATTCTGTGATTCTGTGATTATATACTGTCAGTATTCTGAGAGTTTACTAGTGATGAGCTCCAAAGGTACATAAAATGTCAGGTCTTATGTTAACAGAGCTTGGAAAACATACTCTGGCTAAGGAAGACGTAGCTGGTTCTGTAACTGAAGTCTCAATCTAATGGAAAATTTTTGCTGTGAATGAAGACTATTGTTGTGCTTTATTTGAACTAAAAATCGAATGGAAATAGATTCCCAAAACTAGAAGTTTTGAGTTGATTCATTGAAGCTTGCTTAAATATTTTCTACTGCATTTGCCACATTGCATTATTATTAATCATGCTGTTAGCAATATCAAATGACCTCTGCTTTGCAAAAACCACCAAGCTCTTGTTTCTAAAGCACTCAATTACACAGCAGATAAGTGTTATTGCTCCATTTTATAGACATGGCAACAAAGAAGGAAAAGCATCTTTTTTGAGGCCAGGAGTTCATGTGTCCTAGTAGAGCTTACTATGCAGTAGGCTATGCAGCTTCCAGCTGGGTGCTGGTGATTAGGTATTTTTATAGCAGGCTCTTTGTAATTCTTAATTTTTCCTGAGGTAAAGGCTTGGTGCTGGGCTGCAATGTCTATAAAATGCTAAAGCTGTTAAAACACAGTTTTTGTTGTATGTCATCCAATTTGCAGTTGGGAAACGGCAAAATTTGCTTAAATTGAAAACATGTGTTGTGCTGGAAAGTAGGTAATGGAATTGCCACCTTTGCATATTTGAGTTCCATGCCTTTTCTGCAATTTACACAATAATTAACTCAACTAACAAAGCTATTTTAGCCATTATAGATAATTTTATTTGGTGATATAAGAAAGTTCATGCTAGAGCAGGACAGGAAACATTTTTCATGTCTTGTAAAAGCTTTTATGATTTCAAAGCTCTTCCTGTTTGAAATCAGGTGAACCTAGAGGCTACTAAAAAGCAGTATGAAAGAAGCTCCTCACCCATCCCAGCTTGGCATAAGCAAAGGGCCAGGTTGTCTTTCAGGTTATGAGATGCTTGGCTTAGAGCATGTGGTACTTTCTGATTTTCAGCAGAAACTCCATACTTTATAACTAGTAGAAGCATTTTAAGAAAAAACATATTAGAAAATAATTGGGTTTTTTGTTGATTAAAAAAATGTGTTTCAAAATTTCTGTCAAACGCCCCTTTATATTTTCAGCAAAAATGCTGTGGCTGAGAAATGTCTCCTAAGGGACTTTGGGCTGAGAGATTTTCTTTCTCCACTCAGAAATTGGTATGTTTTTTGATATTTATTTTATGAATCACAACCAGCCACCCTTAAAGTGTGGATTCAGAATGTTCTGTGAGAAAAGCCTGTGACAGTGTAACACAATTTCTCCATTGCTGTCCTTCCCCTTTCTTCTTTCTCTGTTACCGTCTCACTGTACTTGTTAAGTGTCTAAAGGAAAGGTTTTGCATTTATCTTCAAACCAATGTGTCTTAGGCATTTGATTTTGTTCTGCTGTGTGTTAAATTTTTCTTTTAAACCTTCACTCTTACCCTCCAGAATTTCTTTCTGTTTTACTTGACTGTTTTCTTCCTGTCATCTTTTCCTTTTTTCTTTCTATTTTTGATTGTCGTTGCTTTTGGGATGGGAAATGGCTGCAAGCCAAAAGCCAAAGAGAAATCATAAAAAGCTATCAAAGGATGAGTAAAAGATGAGAGTAAATATGATAGTGTTGTCCTCTGAAAATATAATTACAGCACCTACCTGCCTGGCCTGGATATAGACAGGGATGTCTTTGGGACTGTTGGAAGGACAAAATTGTCCTGTCTCTTTTCAGACAGATTCATGGCTAATTCTGAGTGACCACTACTTAAATTACATCTGAGAAACACCAGGCACACGGAGGAAAATACTCCGAGCTTTGATGCACACCCATAACTGGTTCTCCAGCTGAGGAGGGGCAAGAACTTGTGAGAAGACCTGACAAGTGTAAAGGCTTAGATTAGATTACAGAACATTTATTTTGTCACTAAATAATTCTTCACCTATAATGCTAGAAACTTTGTGTTGTTGAAAAAATATGATGACAGAAAATATTTGAAGTGCACTAGCAATCACCTCTCATTGCTCAAGAGTTTAAACAAGCTTCTATTAAAGTAAACCCATCTGCTGAACGAAAATTGCTTATCTTTGTCTTGCATTGTTCTCATCTTATTGTTATCATAATTGTTGCCATTATAATTAGTCCCATTGCTTCTGCTCTTGTGCCCCAGACATGATAAAAATCAGATTCTCTTTAAGGATTCCTGTTGTAAGAAGAGAACTCATGCAAATCAACCTCAGAAGGGTCCCCTTTTTCCTTCCTGAGCTTTACTCCCATATATTGCAGATCCATACCTCAAGTACACCCCTGACCTTTTATAGTCAAATGTTTCAGCCTTAGCAGCTAAGGTAGGTTATAACAGATGGGTCACAATGGAGAAGGATATTGGTGTATCATGCACCTCTGTATCATGTAATTTCATGTAAAATACTATTAATGTTTATGTTGTGCCATCTTCTTTGTTGTACATTTATAGAATTGCCTAAACCACTGGCTTTCTCATCTGTGAGTAAGACCACCAGTTTTTTACAACATGTTTGAGATTCAAATGCCAGATATATTCCTTTAAAATCTACCAAGCAGTACATTAAAACTGGTTTGGGCAACTACTGGAATGCAAAGGGTATAGTTGATTACTGTACTAGGAAAAAAATTGGATCTGCCTCTTCTATATATAACTCATTACAATTTGCTTTCCCATGGTGAGGCAGAAGTAACTGAATGAGAGTATTGTCCTCTGACTGTGTCTATGGAATAAACCAGTGTCTAAGCACACTCGTGCTTGCCTTAAGAGGCCAGTGCAGGGATCTAGTAGTGTTATGAGCTTAATATTGTTAGTCTTTTCAAAAAATCACATCAGAACTGTATTCACCATGTCGAGGAACATTTTGACATGACCTCATGCTAGAAGCAGCTGCTTGATTAGAGTGACTTCTGGAAGAAGTTTGTCTGTGTTCTGCTTCAATACATTCCTCTTTTTTCATCATTATGCTAGAGGTGTGCTTCGACTGCAAAGACCAGATCTGTATTCAAACTTCTTCAAAGTTGGGGAGTGTTTGATGTCTAAGGGCAAATGAAGGTTCTGCACAAAATAAGGTTGCAGGCAAAGGCATGTAGCAATTACTTTGAGATGCAGGATGAGAGTTCCTTGAAAAACGTTGATGCTCTTGTTCTTTACTTTGTTTGTGGCTCTAGGGATGAGTTTCAAGTGGCAAAAGAGTGGAAACAGGCCAGGATATGTCTCTGTTGGACACTTGCTGTCCCAGATGTTCTTTCAAAACTCTTTGTTTATGTATGCCTTGTCTGATTTTCTGCCACAGTAAAAAAAAGTATTCCCAGAGAAAGCAAATATTCTCAAAGTCTCTGGAGGCAAAATCAATGCAGTGCATCAGACTGTGTCTTTGAAGTCCCAGCACAGGCTGGAGAATGAGCTTGAAGCAGAATTGATACACGGACTGGATGAGAGGTCAAATATCCTTGAATCCTGCTGGCTGCAGCTCTTGCTGCTGACACTGAAGGAGAGTGGCAGGTTCAGGGCAGGATGTGGTGGTTCTGATGGCAAAGAGCCCGAGGAGGCTATGCAGAGCCCCTGGCAGCCTGAAAAAAACCCTGGGGAAAGGAAGAAGTCCTAAAGGGAGTACCAAGACAGACACAAACAAGACAATAAATGATGCAGTATGTTATATACTGCTAGATAAGTCTCACTGTGATTCATCTTTATCTATCTGCTCATTAACATCCATTTTATGCACAAACTTAGTCGATTTTACTCAGTTTCATATTAGCAATTTAAGGAACTTAGGCAGCTCAGCTTCTTTTTCCTTCCTGAGTCACTCTTCTTTCTCTCCATTATGCCCGTGTCTCTCTTATACTGGGGAGCCCAGAACTGGGCACAATACTCCAGCTGTGACCTCACCTGTATTGAAAAAGCAGGAAGGATCAGCTCCCCAGCCTGCTGGCCATACTTTGCCCAATGCAGCCCAGGATACCATTAGCCTTCTTTGCTGCTGTCTTGTTGGGGGTTGTGCTAAAGACACATTTCACCACTGGCTGCTTACTGGCCACTAGCCAGAACATTGCTGCCTGCTTGCTCAGGAGAAGCTTTGCTCCCCAGAAAGTTCCCCAAGTGTTTCTGGAGAGCATGCCCAGCTCTGCCACACTGACAGGCATGGTAATAAGTGCTGCCTTTGCCAGGATTTGAGCTCAAGGCTGAGCGTGTGCTTCCCAGTGGCACAGTTTGGACCTCCTGGATTGTGAGCAAAGGCAGAGAGCTCAGCTGTGTGCTGCCTGCTCAGCTGCCCCCAGGTATGGCAGAGCAGAGCAGTTTCACCTGTTTATGACAGGAAGGCTTGTGAAGATCCTCATTTTCTGCACAAGCTAGCTCACAGGTTTTGTGTATGATTTGCACATTAGTCATGCTCCTTCGGTGTTGGTACCTGAGAAAGGGATTAGCTGCTGTCCCCATCAAAAGCACAGAGCACTAAAATAGTTCCACATGGCACAACACAGCCCCAAGTGACAAAGCATGCATTATTTTCCTCTCCCAGAGTGTCTGGAACAAGCCATACTGAATTATGTGTCACATATTAATAACAACTTTATTTTTATCCTGATGGAATTCCAGGAAGCTAACTCCAGTGCCCTCACACTGATTGAAAATGCATGATGTGTCCTCATAGCTACAGGCAGGACAAGGCAAGTATGTAAAAGGGACATTTAATTAGTTGTTCCATAAGAAACTGAAGTGTTGTTACATAAATGGTGTGTTTCTGACAAGCTTGAATGTACTTAATGATTTATAACACTAGAAGAATTTTAATATATTCAGTCTAGAAAGGCTGAGAAGTTTATGAGACAGATAAGTTTCTTTAGTGAGGTTTACTGGAATTTCAAATAAATTCAAGAGAAAACCATGTTGCATGTCATCTTAGCCTTTAAACAAGTTCCTATATTTGGAGAGGAACAATATTTCCAAGTTCAAATTGTTTGGGTTGTATCATTCACTCCTGCAAAAAAAAAGTGGAAATCAACATTAATATAATGGCACAGTTGTTCTAATTAATATTTTAGAATATTTTAGAATTTTTTAGAATTTTAGAATAATTGCTATTGATTATCATGTGCAGTGCAACACCCACACAAGCTTACTCAGTGGCAAGGGCCCATTATTCTCAGCACTCTGCAGTTGGATCTTGTTCTGTCTGCGTGAGCAAGACAAAATGTGTTTGTGTTTGAGCAATTTGCAGTGTATTAAGGTGAGTGTGAAGATACTTTGTTCTTCTGACCAACAACGTTTGGCACCATTTACTGAACTCTGCTATTGTGTCTTTTAGATTTCCAGATACATGTGGGTACTACAAGTCTTTCTTGAAATACAGGATTTCTAATTGTGCCAAGCAGCCTCCTTAGGGTGCCAATCAGATCCTCAAAACATGTGACTCAGAAGAGATTTTTCCCATATGCACTAGAAGTATCTGATACTCCTGGGGTGGTGAAAGGAACTCAGAGGGAACCAGGAAAAACAGAGTTTGCAAATTAAAATCGACCCAATGGCCAAAACTTTCTTCCAAACTTCATAAATACTTTAATCCAGAAAGCTTCTCCAGTCAGATGAGTAAAATGTTATACCATGCTATTTTCTTGTCTGTTGGAAAGCAGTGAACAGAAACAGTTATAGTTCTTAAAACAAAATTTAGCTATGCAGATTTTCCTGCAGAAATGAACATCTTAGGTGTTGTGATACAAAACAATGTAATTACACCAAAACATTTTAGATATTTAAATGTCAGAACTAGGAGGTGCTAAGCACAGTTAATAATACAATAATATTTTCTGAAGGAGAAAAAATGAAAAGGTGAAAGAAAAAAATTTGGTTAGCATAACAAGAAGGCTTAGCTTTTAGCAGCTGTTTTACATCTTCAAGCCATTGCTAAATTATTAACTAATTGATACCAGATCCTGCACATGCTAGCTCAGTGCAGATTCATGGGGAGGAAGCCAGCAGAGTGCTATTGTTGGCTGGGTAGGTAGACAAATGTTGCAATGTGAGTGGTAGGAAGTAGTAATGTTACCATATACAGCACAGTACCAGGCCCTCTGAGCACTGGGTCTAGGAGTAGTAACCTTGCCTTCCAAAGGATATAATTGCTCTTATGGGGTTGCCTTACATGGAAACCAAAATGATATCAAGCTTTAATAATTAAATTATGCACCAAGTCAGAGAGGGACAGATTTGTTCTCAACAGAACACAAGAGACTACTTGCTTTGGTGACCTAATTGCTGCAGCTTTAAAAAAAAAAAAAAAAGAAATTATTATGATAGCTGATTAAAAGGAGCCAGGGAGCTTATTCACATTTGCCAAGAGCACACAGCAAATCAAGCTTTATGACTTGAAATGAACTCAGTGCTTTGTCCAGATTAAATTAAGAAAGGCGGTCACTGAAGTGAGGAGTTCTGAAGAGCACTTGAGATTGGAGCTATGAGAAATGAACAGCAGAACTGAAATGAGAAAGGTAAAAGAGAAAAAGAAGCCATTTTCTTTTCCTACCATTTATTTTCTTCAGAGGCTAGTGAGCAGAGAGAGGGGAAACTTAGTCAGGAGCAAGAAACCACAACAACCCATCCTATAAAGCTGCATTAAAAATGCAGTCATGGAAGAGAGTGGGCAGTGATGGGAAATCTTTGGCACACATCTAAGCAGTACCCGTGGGACTGCTACTGCACCTGGACCCTGTCAGGGGAGCTCATTTTATTGTCTGCATGAGAGATATGTGCCACAAAAACTAAAACAAAATCAGAGGATTCTGCCAGTACAGAGGTTTCTCTACAACATACTTAAGTTTTTGGTGATTCATGGTACATTCTGTGTTTATAAAGTAGGAAAAAATATTAATGATGAAGTCCACAAAGGAGATTCTATGCAACATTGCAGGCTGCTGTATTCTGGCAGCCTCAGCCTTCCTCATGCAGCATACACAGGATACCCTTGCCTGAAATAAGGAGGATTTAGGTATGGAAGGGTTGAATTCCTTTGTCTGAAGTCCACATCTGCACAAGGCACTCCTGTTTCCTCAGCTGTCAAGAGAAAAAAATTCCTCTGATCTCTCTTACATGAGAGATCTCCAGGAGATGAAATGTTATCTAGATGTACTTTCTTCCTATTCACTGCCAGTGAGCTTAGGGTGGCTGAAAAACAGACTGCTAAATTTTAGTTTGCCAGGGCACGTGACTCACCAGAAGTGACATCGCCAAGTTGTGGTGTAGACCTGGAGTCTATTGCATTTAGTAAACAGGGGAGAGAGAAACACATAAAAGCTCTTACCCTTGAATGTGGCCAGCTCATGGCTACTCTAAGACTTTGTGATAAGAACTCATGTTGCTGGCATCCTCCATCCCTTAGCTGCTCTGCTCACCCAGGTGACACACCACAAGGGTGAACAAGTCCCCAAAGTGGAGCTGCTGAGGGCAACTTGGTTGGAGACAAAAATTATAGGCAGCTTATGAGATGCAATTCCAGCCCTTCCCAAATACTTTACAGTTTTGTGACATGTAAACTACAGTATTTCAGATTACCTTCCCAGGGCCAATGGGAGACAGAGGATTTAGCTCAGAGCATGTGTGTCCTGATTCACCCAACCCACACAAGAGAAGCTAGAAATCTCTTCCACAGTTATAAACATATGTCACTGGCAGGATCTTTGCCCATTGCCATTAAATAACTTCGTTATGATTCCTGCTGTGGGGAAAATGTCTCAAAAACATATTTAATGGAATGCAAATACCAGCTGGCCAGGTTATGTCTCCAGTGCAAGAGTACCTTTGGAAACATAAGTGTATCAGCTCTTGGTGCTTACAGAATGGAACGGCACATGAGGCTGCTGAGACTCCTCTGCATCTTCCCACTTACCAGGCCACGAATGTTGCTGTGGTGCTCTGCACATTTTGTTCTGAACTGAAGCCTTGTTAAACATTTTTCAAGGACCTTTCCTGAACCTGGGCTGAGTTTTTCAAAGGTGTCTATGGGAGTTAGCTCTTTCTCAAAGATGTGTAGTGGAAGTGGTTCTTTGTTCTTTTGAATGTCCCTGTATGGGCAATTTATGGCAGCTGCTTAAAAATGCCATTGAAGCTTAATCAATTAGGTGACTTGCTATGTTAGAAAATACATAAAGGAACCATGACAATTTTAATGAGGCTTTTCCATTGGTTTCTATGATTTCTGCTATTTTGTGAAGTATGCCCTGTGAATTACAAATTCTTTTATTGAGAGAGGGAATCTTGGCCAGGGCCCCAAGGTTATTACTCACTGTATTCAAAGGGTACTTCGGATCTTTAATTTCCAACTGGAGAGCTGGCAGAAGGACAGTAGGTTTAACATTTCCTCTGAAGGATGACACCTCTAAAAGTGCCACACGCTGCTTATTACTGCAGTACACTGGATGGGAGCCAAAGTCCCAGTATGGGACTTGAACCCACAAGTAGTTGGCTGGGCGACAGACATGCTACCCACAGAGTCAAAATGACATCTAGTAGCATCTTAATTTAATAGAACACTTTTTTCAATGGTAGTCTCTTGTCTTGCATTTCTACAGTCAGTATCACTGGAAGTTTATTTTTCCCTTCAGCATGCATTTAAGGAGAATGATACTCTGCTTTCTTTTTCTGTATTACTTTGGGCAACTATAAACAATATACTCTTCAAAAGTTGTGCCCGTTTGAAAGTAAACATTTTATCACCAGTTCCTCTAATATTCTTTAAAAGTTGTGGCATGTAAAAAATCTAACTTGTTTTAAAAATAAGCTGGTGACACATCTAATTCGATATAAGTTCCCCATAGCCATGAGTAATCATACCTATTTTCAGTTGTTTTCAAAGATGGGGAGACTGAAGGCATGAGTGGTTGATGAAACCACAGCAAGTTTTTCAACACAAGAATCTATCACTTATATCTGGAAGTGCAGTAATTTGGGTCCCCAGACATCTTTGTGGCTACTTGGTAAGAGCATGGTGTCAAAACCTGCCATTCTAGTGGCAAATACACAGCATGGAGTGAGGCAGGAGGCAGTGGGGTGCTGAGGGAGGAGGAGGAGGGATCTGAGCTGGGGGAGAGAATGCATCTAAGAGAAGACAAAGATGGACAACACTGGAAACACTTGGGGCAGAGCTTTCTTGTTCTGGCACAATGACACAGAGCTTGTGCCAGCGATGAAACCAAGGCTCTTTTTGTGTTTTATTTCTTGGCTCTTGTTCTGCAAAGGGTTGGGCATTGATGGCCTAAGCACAGATCCAGCTTTGCAGGTGCCTGGGAATGGAGCTGAGAGAACACTGCCCCAAGCCCTCCCAGGCCAACTGCTCCTCTCGCTTAAATGAGCTTCCCAGTATTTGAGCATTTGCATAATCCAGGATTAAACTGTGAGAGCTTTACAATGTGTTTGCCCTCCAGATCTGAAAGTTTATTTTTGACCATAGCTAATAAATAGTTAATACTCACATTTGATTAAAAGAAACCTTTACTAAGAAAAAAACAAACCCAAACCAAAACTCATAAACTCCGTAAATATCAGAGAGATTTTTAAAAAATAAATATATATAAATAAAACATTAGAGCACTCAAGGGAAAATAATGCCATTTTGATCTCAGTTAGAAAATATATTTGTCAGCATTTAATGAAAAATATAAGCTGTTCTGTCAGGTAGCTAACAGAATTTTTAAGATTGTTGAGGATGATACAACTTCAAAAGCACTGCCAGTAATTTATCTGTTCATTTGAATGCATCAGTTAGAACACAAGTTGCTCCTCACTGCAAGATGAAGTTGGTGGGGTTTTTAGCATGAATTTCTCCATGGGGCTCTCAGGCCTGTCTTGGAAACCAGTTCCACAGTAACCTTCCAGTGGTGTCAGAGACCCCTGGCCTTGGGGACAGCCCCATGGCCTTTGAAGCTCTAGGTAGGCCCTCATGGAGCTCTTTGTAGCTACCAGTGGGATTTTAGGTTGTTTTCCCTAAAGTAAGCATAAAAAATGGCTACATTAATCAGAGGTGCCTTTCAAAGCACCTCAAAAAGGAGATGCCTATAATTTGTGGATCCCCAAAGATCTCAGATCCTAGGCACCAAAGCCAAGTCCTCTGTATTGTTGTCTGATGGTGGCTGCTTTATTCCAGTGCTGTAAATATGTCACAAGGTCAATGGCACTGTTCTTGATGGCTAACTTTTCAATATTTGAAATTAGATTATCTACCCTATGGTCAGTATGAAGTATTGAAAAGATGCATACTCCCTTACCAAACTACACTCCTGAGAAGAGCAACCTAACATTTTTAAATCACAGTTCATATTTCTCTGTCTCTTCTTGGCTTATTCTTGGCATTAAAACCTGTTGTAACCACGATATCATCAAGGATGATCTACAAAGACGAAAAAACACAATAGGAAATATTTTTAGAGGTGAAAAGCCATTGGTGGTGTTCTTGCCTCTGGCTGACTTGTGTTTGAAATCTGGTCTCCCCTACTGATGGGGCCATTAATTTCTGCAAATAATTTATTGGTTTTGGAAGTCAAATCCCCTCATTCTTCCCATAACAGTTTTGAGCACCCATCACAGCTTTGCATATGCTCAGCCTCAGAGTGGGGTCCTCATCCAGGATGTGACCTTTATGTGTATCTCAGACAACTAATTAAACAGTACATTTGCCAGAAGGATTCATTATTGAGGAGTAACTCAGAAATTTATATAACTGTTACAAACAAACAAAAAGAAAAAGTAATCAGGGACAACTGTTGGACAAACATTTATTTATGTGTCTATTAATTAGCTAACCAGCAATTCATAAATAAGTCTCACAGCTTTAATATGGAAGATATTGAGTGACAGTGTATGTATTTTAATTCTATTTTGAAGGCGTTGTGATAAAACCAGCTCCATTAATTTGATACTTTTCTGAAAATCCTAGATTGGCATTAGATAAGAGTTTTATCTCTAATTTGAAAAAAAAAAAAAACACAAGAGCAAAGAAGCAAGGGATGAAACCAGGAGTAGCATCTCAAGAATTCTAAATTACAGAAGCTGAGTAAAAAGACCCCAAATGTTATTTTTAGTCTGAAAGTTTGTATGCCGTATTTAGACTATGAAGAAGGAACTGGTAAACTGAATGGTTTTGGGCACTTCAAAGAAAAACAAAAAGTAATGAACCAGAAGGGAATATTAAACAGGGAAAAGCTGCTCTACAGAACTCTGCAGGTAAGGGGTATTTCCTCATTGTCACTGGCATTTGCAGTTACAGAGTTTAATGGCTTTGAAAGCCTGCTCCACAGTTCCAAGGCATACACTGCAAGCCACAGGAAAAGGAAACACTTCTTACAAATAAATCACAGTGTCACAAAAAGTGCAAAAATGACTGCAGTTCAGTCTGCACTGAAAAGATTCTAGTTAATGCACTAAGTATGTAATCTGTTAAATTCAGATTTTTTCACTTCAGCAGCTCTCAGTACATGTGAAGTTTTCTTGTGTGTCTTTGGAGACAAAATGGCCATGGGCCTAGATTTTTAACTCAATAATTTTCACTACCATTCCTTTAACATGGTGTTCAGGTTTGTAGATTATATAATTATTTTCATTGGAAAGCACTTTTTAACATCTGGGAGTCATTTGAAAGAATGTAATCAACTTTTTCCTTTTTTTTTTTTTTTGGAGAATATCTTCTGTTAATATTTAACCCATAACTGATTGCATGATTTACCAGTTTAACCCTGACCAACTTCTGAAATTTATCATCCGTGGTTGTTACTACACAAATCTATCATGGTAACAGAACTTTTTTCCCAGTTCTGTCTGTGTACAATGCTGTTCTTGTCTATGACAGGCTGGTCCATTCATGCTGCTCTGCTGCCTTAGTGGGGCTAACACAGAGAACAGGAATTTCCTAAATGGGGTGGGATGTCTTCAGAGTGAAGCTTATTTTTTGATTGTAAAAATCCTTTCCTTTTCAATAGTAGACCAAATCCTGAAATTTTCCTGCATTATGTCTTATGTTTTCAGTCTCTAATATATGGTATTATGTAGTATAGTGTGACCCAGAAAACCCTTAGCAGCTGATCAGATAACATAAAAAGAATGCAAAGGTGATTATAAATATGAAGACTGCAGTAT
Organism: Rhipidura dahli; assembly: GCA_013399225.1. Classification (NCBI taxonomy): domain Eukaryota; kingdom Metazoa; phylum Chordata; class Aves; order Passeriformes; family Rhipiduridae; genus Rhipidura; species Rhipidura dahli. Next base: position 461,468 of record VXAC01004752.1, on the reverse strand, counting down.
TCCTGGGCAAGGATCCTGGAATTCTGTGGCCTCTCATAGCTTCCCAGATTTTGTCCAAACAAATTTCATCTATTTTTCAAGACTCTAGAGGGCCAAATCAGTGTCAGCTTTGTCTTACCCTTATTTTCCATTCACTCCTTCCCCCTTTGAGTGAACTAAGAGGTCAAAGAGGGGCTGGGGAAAAAGGCCAAAAAGAACAGTATAGCAATAGAAAGGGCAATATACGTCTTTTAAATAAGGTCTAGGAAAGGTCATATAGTAAAGACGTGAGGGAAAAAAAAATAACACAATAAAAGGGCAGGTGCAAGCAAGAGAGCTATTAAATCAGAGATGAAATCAAATTGGGGAATAAATCAAACAATAGAGTCTAGACAGAAGAAAAGGTTGCAGGCCCTAAAAGTGCTGGGAGGGAGAATATATCAATGAAGACAAGACAAATTAGGATTTGCACACTTGTAGTGAAAGAGTGCCCAGTAGAGTACATATTATAGGGGAGCGAGATGCATGGGGGAAATTCATCTTCTGTGTACACAAGTGAGAGTGCAGAAATCACAATCAGTTTGTTGCTTGATTCAGAAGGACCAGCTCTGATTGGTTAAATATTGAGTCTTGTCATGGTGGAGGAGAGCAGCATCCTCCACCCAGGCAGGGACCCACTATTGATAATGTTTGTGGCCAAGCAGAGAAAATGGGGAAGTTGAGAGAGTTCCCCAGACATAAATCATGCCCTACTTACATAGAACTGGAGTCTCCCTTCCTGTCATGGCAATACAACAGGCACTCGGAGGAATCTTTAATTTGGTTTTACCCTCAACTTTTGAAAAGAAAAGTTGAAGGCAAGAGAGGTGATGGTTGCATGCGTGGAAGATGGATGGTTTTGCTGTTGTCTGATCCACAGAGCAGTTACGCTGTAACCATGCATATTATTGCCCCTGTAATTGCATCCATCATACCTCCTGTGGAAACAAACAAATGGGCTCCCATACTCACTTAAAACTAGATAAACAACTGTTCTTTGGCAATGTGACAGGTACTTATTGCCTGCGAGTAGCCCATAACAGATAGGAAGGACAAGGATTAGGGTGGATTTGTAAACCATAAATTGTAGGAATCCGCTTGGGAGTCTCCAAGCCAGAATCTTCTCTCAACTTTCCTTGAGTTATGCCCGTGGATAAACCTGCCCTTCTGTCGAAACTCAGTGAAACTTTGTGCTGTCTCCTTTTACTGTGTCAGTCATTTACAGGTCATAAAGGCTAGAGCTTCAGCAAATCTAAATTAGCCTGGCAATTTTTTCCTCCCATTGAAGGATGAAATTTTGCATTTTCTGTGGCTCTGTATAAAAATGCACCAGATTAAATTCATTTAGAAATCAGTGAAAATGCTGCAGCGTCATGATTTTATTCATATTGGTTCTGAAAAAGCTGAAGACAAAGTTGCTACTTCTAAAATATGTCTACTGATGCACAAAAAGAAATCAAACTTGTGCTTGTTTTTTCTTTTGCCCACAATAACTGAAACTACAAAATAATTAACCAAAAATAACCAAAATAAAACAAAAAAAAACCCACAGCAAAACAAAACAAAACAAAAATCCAGAGGATTAGTTGACATTCTAACCACTAAATTACTGCATGGGTACACAAATTCAACATTAGACCAGATGTGACATTACTCATCTAATTTACATGGACCATGTGGATAGTGGGAAAGAAGAAGTCCACACAGAAGTTGAAAGCAATTTGGGGCACAGAGACATTGCAGGCAGGTCTGACAGCAAAAGATGAACTCTCCCTCAGCTCTTTGCTGCTCTTCATCTGCCACACAAAATGTTTGAGTGCATTTCTAAATTCAATCCAAAGTCACTCAGGGTTGAAACTATCACAGGTTCACCAGAGCTTTGCAGCCTGAGCAACCTTGCAGCCAGCAGCCCAAAATACTGAAAGCACTTTTAAAACTTGGAAACTAGGTTTTATTTGAGTAATAGCTAAAGGAATAAACTTACTATGGAGGAAGTCTAGAAGGAAATACAGTAAACTGAGAGTTTGTAAATTAACTCTCTCCTGCACTGTGTCCTGGACAGACAGGGACTTTCTGACAGGGTTGCTCTGAATATCAGCAACTCAGTGTTGTTCTGGGTTGTGACAAAATTTACAGTTTGTTTTGATTACTCCACGAAAATTCTTTCTTTCTGTGATCTCTGTTGAACTTCTGCTCTCAACACTTCTCAGAGGTCTGTCTCTGTGCTCCAGGCTGCCTTCTCCTTTGCTGAGTCCCTCATGCTCACCTTGCTTCCAGAAATATCCCTTTTCTGTACCCCACTATGCTCTGCTGTTTTCTCACAGGGCAAGGCCTTACTCTTCTTCAAAGTTCCTTCCAACCCAGAGCAAAAGAAGGAAGGAGGCTTCTGTTGTACTCCCCTCTGAAAAAAAGCCCCCAAACCTGGCATGCATTAATACATGGTTCCCGTGGAGAACAACAGAAGTCTTTGCAGGAACCTCATGTCGCCGGGGGGGGTGGGTTAATAAGTTCATCCCACCAGCTATAGTCCAGTGGTAGCCTGAATCAGCTATAAGCATCAATTACCTGATGCTTAATACCTGGTGTCTTTCAGGGGTCCAACTCGTATCTGCACAACCAGGTCTTTGGGGAGGCTCCAGCCCCTCTCCATATGTGGCCCCTCAACTCACACCTACCATTTTAGAGTTAGGTTTGGAAACTTTGGGTTTGTGCACTCTAAATCAGATGATCTGGAAAGGATGACATTTTCCTGAAGGTGAGACAACCCATCTGATCTGCATTTAAATGTGTTAAACAGACTTCACATCACATTTTCCTTGGGCAGGATGATTATTTCTGACCACCAGCCGGGAGCCATTGGGAGCTGCCGACTCTGCACGGCTGCCTCCAAAAGTATATCGCAGTTGCTTTGGCCAATCTGTGTCTAATTTTCCCCCATGTCTCCCTGTAAACAAGCTTTTCTTTGATTAATCTGTACATAATTTTCCTGTATGTCTCCCTGTAAACAAGCATTGCATTTCAGTTTAACAACAGCTTCAGCAGTGATGAGCATAAAATATAGCAGAGTGAAACAGAACAGCAGGGTGGCAGGAGCAGAAGAAAGCTACCTGGAAAATCTGAGACATGGTCTGAGCACTGGTTCATGTTTCCTGACTTCAAAATGGGACAGGCAGGAAGGAATCTATGCATCTGATGGGACTAGAGGAGGCAGAGTCAAACTAATAAAATTAAGGCAGAAATGGAACAAATGGTAAAGGTGTCATATGGATAGGGCATTGTGAGGGCACTAAAAGAAATAAAGGACTGGAAAGGATGTTGTTTCTCCTCAGATGCAGTGATTGCAACCAAGAGCAGATTTAATGACCGAATGACCAGAAGCAACAGCATATTTTCCCTTTTTTCTATATGTTGTGGCCTGTGTGATAATAGTTTATTCTTCTAGTCACAGCAGCTCAGGCTTACATCCGTTCCTGTTGCAGGAAGACAAAACATAAATGAATAATGAAGCTTTCCAGAAGCAGGATGTCAGTGCAGATCTAGTTCTGAAAAGGATCCAGGTTCTTGGGGAACTTACCTAACAATTTACTTAGGTTTGAGTCCTTGACGTTTCCTCGTTTTGAGCCAATAGTTTAACAACAAATAGTTGTTTCTTCTTATGGAAATATTGGTGGGTACAGATCATTTCACACAAATGGGTTACTCTCCTTTGTTTGTCTTTCCTTTCCTGTGAAACACTTAACACTATTCTTTGGGAAAATCTCAGCCATGTGCTGCACTTGAATAGAAGGAAGGGATGCTGTGACAACTAGCAGGGGCAAAGAAAGGTGCCTGGTGTGGTTATATCACTGTATGTTCCTCCTTTTGATTCTTCTGCAATGTACAAGGACAGCTGCTGCAGATTGAATAACGCATGTTGAGCATATTAAATGTATCCTGCATGTTCAGCACTGAAAATAAATATCAGATTCTCATATTATTGTGCGTTGTTCAGTAAATTTGGCCCATTGTATGTAATTCTTCCAGCATGGTTTGTCTTTCTGTCTCACCATTTAGCAATTTATTTGCCTCTTTGCTTTCTTTTTAATTTTCAGGTATGACAATTATCCCCGCATTGTTCAGATAGCAATATGTCTTCTCTTCTTGCAAAGTCCCCAGGTGAACTCTGAAATAAATGGAATATTGCTGTTGTCTGATATTAACTTGGATCTGAAACTTTATATAATTCACACCATAATAGACTATATTTTACAATCAGGACACTGAATCCATGGTTGGCACAACTCCACTGAACTCACTGGAGTTGAACTGCTTTATTGAATTGCCTTGTGAACCTGTGTATTGGAAGTGGATGTGCTGTACTCCTTGGAGTGGAAATATCAATGCCTTTCAATGCTGCACAAATTTAGGTATAACCCCAAAGTCCTTTAATTCCTCTAGGGGTATTATGTTAGTTTTATTAATGAGTGGGGAGGGTCTTTTCTCCAATATGCTTCATTAGCCTATGCTGGTAGAGAGGTTGTATTTTGAGTCTTTTTCAATTGTAAAATTGGAAGCATCTCTATGATGTAATCACTTTATGAGGGTATTTGAAACTGGAACTGTACTGCTGGGGATGAGATCACATCATAGGCATTGACCAGTGTGGTTATTTCACTGCTCAAAATACTTGGGGGAAACCACTTCTGAGAATTACCTTGTTATTTTAAATGTGGTTCTGTGCTGCATATCCCACCCACCTCCAAGCCTGGCCTTCAGCTACTTGGTCTGTCCTACTTCCCCTCCACTGAGCCAACTTTAGCTTTAGCTGACACTTCTTTTTTGAATTTCTAGTTCCCAAATGAAAGCTGTTGCCCCATGGTTCACTGTTTACAAGTGTGTTCATCAGTCCACCTACCAAGGCCCCTTATTTCAGGTCTGAACTTGAACCGATGCTCATCTGTCATCACCATCTCCCTCTCCTGCTTATTTCAGCCATGCCTATACCAGGGAATAGTGCATCCATAGCTGCTGATATTGTTTAATTATGAGGTTGGTTTTGCCACACCAGCCCCCACTCTCACAAGTGGGGACTTGGAGGGCAGTGTGGGGCAGTGATGGTTCCCAGTGGACAGAAGGGTCAAACGGCTTCAAGGAGGATGGAATTCTGCTGTGTCCACACAAACTGTCCCATGTCCCTTGCTGTCCTGAGCTGTTTGACATATTAGCAGTGATGTTGCTGATTTGTAAATTCTAGAGGGTCTGATTACAATTTTCCTGTTCTGACTGGGAAATGGTGACCTCGACTGGGACTACCCTGTAAGTAACAACCAGATATGCTGAGATAAAAACCAGGATCTCATTTCATCTGTAGGCTGGCACCTGCTGATGAAGAACTGCCTTTTCCCCTGCCCTCAGTACAATGTTAATCAAATGAGTACCAATAAAAACATGATAACAAATAATCCTACTTTTAAGTCTTAATTAAAATTACATTTCACCTTTGGAAGAAAGGTTATACCTCGATGTTGTTTATTCTGGCTTTTTCACACACACTTACTGTGTATTAAACTGTTACTCCAGGTGATGACTACCCAGGTGTTGGTCGATTTTAGAAAACACATTTTTCATTAAGGGGAAGAAATCACAGCACAGTTTATAAATATATTCTGGAAATTTATTGCTGGCAGTAGCTAAAGCCAAATTATAAACTGAGCTGTAAGTGTTCTGTTTAGATGATTCAGTTTTTCAGAAAAATCCTTGCATTGTTCATACCTGTGCTTCCAGCTACCTGGATTTCTCTGGATGTATCCTAGCACACACAAAAACCATACCAAAATAACAAGGTAAGTGAGAATTTAAAGTTCCACAGCTTTTAGATGTCTTGAATATATAGCTACAAACTTTGATTAATACCAATACAGCTGCCAATACAGCACCCATTCTGCAAACAAGCAAGAAACCTCATATTATTACACAGGAACATGTGTCCATAGCCCCCTAACTCCCCCACCTGTACAGACTAAGAGGGTTACTCCATATGGAGGACTAACTAATGATAATAGGAGCTATTCAGTTACTGATCCTTAATAAAAAAACCACTCTTATCCTCTTGTATGATATTTGTTCATGTGGACTAGCAGCAAGTCTTTGTATGTTTCTTGGCTGGTTTGCTGCCATCTAAAGCAAGTCCTACTCATTTATTCAACAATCTGTGCAAATTTTACATCATTTGGTTAATGATTTCCCTGCCAAATTCAGAGAGACAATTGCATTTAACTACAAACCTCATTTTAATATCCTATTTAAAAGTCTAATTAAACCATCACTATTTTGCCTTTGATTTGTTGTATCTTTGTGTGTTGTCCTGGAGATTTTGATGTTATGTCCTTCCAGCTTTATTGATATTTATAACAGGGACAGCATGTTTCTAGAGGCATAAAAGGGTGGAGAAGTGCTCTCTGAGGGGATGCATTTCAGGTTACAAAAGGTCTGAGGAGGACACTTCACTTCTATAAGATGGAGATGCTCTATTAATGAAAATGTTGAAAGATTACAAGCAGCTAAAACTGGAGTACATGTTATGCCAATCATGCTCATGGAACTAGCCACGGGACTTCAGGTTCAAAAAAATGACTACAAACCCCAAAGCTAGCTTTTTGAAGATTTCAGGAAAAGTAAATATGTTAACATCTGCAAATAATCCCTTCTAGGAGCAAGAAAAATACATAGATTATTAATAAAAAATGTTGAGTCAACATACATTTTCAATAAGGCAGTTTGACTGTAAAATACTGAAATGTCTCTTGTAAAACAGGTCTAGTCTTTAGTGGGTACTGGGATGGGATACTTGTTGATAAACTGCTGTGAAAAGACTGTAGCATTTAGTGCAGCATTTCCCAAATTATGAAATCCAAAGTATAATCATCTCATATGTGAGAGATCACATTTATAAATAAGATGGTTCTGATGCTGTAGAAACCCCCAAGTGTTGCACAGTCTAAGAAAAAAAAAAAAAAAGAGAGACAAGTACATAAAGCAGTGATTTCTACCAGTTTTGTTTCTTTCCAGTGTTGCAGCAGTAGTTGTAGGAGAAAAACCAGAAAGATGTAAGCAGATTACTTCAGGAGGGCTGAATTCTCTAAAATTTATTCCTGGGATGGCCCAACATCCACGTTTATCTCTGTAACAGGAGCAAGGCATCCATTTTCTCATGCACAGATTGAGTAAAGTTACTGCCATATTTTATTTCCAAACTAGAGGAAATGTCACTCAATGTTCATATTTAAAACGAGGAGGAAGAAAAGCATTCCCTTCCTTCAATTTAAAGAAAAAAAAAAGTTAAATCTGTTAAATATCCACTGACATTTGTATGAACCGAAAGCAAAGCATGCAGCACATCTTGGAGTAGCACAGTTCAGATATCAGGTAACATACATCAATGTTTATACAGAAATATTTTGATTTTATGTGTGGTAAACAATTTCACTGGTTGGTTTATTATGCAGAAGGCCTGGGGAAATCTTCTGGAGCCAGGATGCAAAGATGACCTCTGTGCACCCCACAGACCTTTGGAAGCATCTCACACTAAGCATATGGGTAGAGCAAGATAAACTGTGTCTATATGTGCACACCTGGAAATACAGAGGACTCAGCTTCCTATGAGAAGCTTAGAAATCATTTAGCCATCTGCTCCACAGATCACCCAGTCCAAATATAAATAATTTGGACAGCACATAAAGGAGATTTCTTTTGTTTTCTCTCCCACACATATTCAAAACCAATCTTGAATTTGAGATCTTTCATTCAAAATTATAGTCCAGGATAAAGTCCCTACTGGGAATTAGCATAAAGCATTATCTATAAAAGGAATTAAAGTGTTGGTATGTGCATGCACTTCTGAGCAGCTGGTCTATATTTGATGTATATCTCTGTTCCTGGCTCCATTCTAGAAAGGGACAGTGCAGAATGAGCTAACTGGCAGACATCTCTGAGGATCCTCCTTTGAAATCAGCAGGAATTTTAGCAGAGTTTCCTTTCTTTTCTGCCTGCATGGATAAGATGCTGGCATGCTTGAACCTGTTGTGCTTGTGGCTGCTTTCATCAGTGCTGGAATCTGCTGGGCAGCTTTGGAGGAGCATCCCAGGGAAACCAGGTTTCTCAGCCTGTGGTTGTTGGCTGTCCTGGCAGTAACACAAGCTCCAGGTCCTTCAGAGCATTTGAGCTCTGTTTGGTTTTTAGGAAAACATACTTGATTATGTCCTTAAAATCTTAACACTTCACTTTCAAATATTTTCTCCACCAGCTGTTGTCCTATCCTGCAAAATCCTGAGCACTGTCAGCAGTCACAGGGCTTTAGCTGGCCAATTACATCTTTGCAGTGCTGCTGCCATGTTCCACTACTGGAGCTGGAACTGAAGCTGTATTTTATCCGGATAGACTTATTCTTCCATAGCAAGGAAATAAAATATTCACAGTAGATTGTGTTAGCTGTCTGTCTGAGCTGCCTTCACACATCCAAATTGCTGCCCTATTTTCCAAACAAGCCAGCAGCCTTCCTGAGTTTCATTACCTGTATCAATCTGAACACTATTTAAATAAAAAGGAAGAGCCTTAAAATGTGAGAGAACAAGCCTAGATATTTTCCCATGGGGCACCTCTGAGCACAACAGTATCTTCACTTCAACATTTTTTCTGTGTCTCTTTCAAGCTAACCACATCCAGACTGTGGACATGCCAGGAAATGCCATTCTGGGACTAATTTACTGGTACTGAAAATGTTATTTCCAGAACTGTCACTTTCCAAGGGAATTTGAGTATCCACAAGTATTTTAGCTGTAAGGATCCATTTTCTGACATTTGGGATCCATCTGCACTTCAGTCCAGCTGGAACCAAATGGACCCCATCCATCTGTAATCTCCCTGAAACTGTCCAGGGCTGTCAAGGAAATTGCACTATGACCACACTGGAACCAGTGTTGGTGTTGGCTGGTACAGTTCAATGCTTTGTGTGGAATGAGATTTAAATGAGATCATTTCACTACTCTTTTGGTAAATTCTGTTGGGAAACAGCTGGAGGCAATGATTTCATTGCCTTATTATTAGCTGTGTTATAGGACACAATAGAAGCAGAAAAGAATAAGGGCTGTGTCAGAAATTTATGTAAAATTGTTCTCTCCTGCCCAGGCACCAACACTGGGTCAACAAAATACTCATCAGATCTGAATCCCAAGAGCTGGCTAAAAATGGAAGGACACATCAAATGGGGCTCCACATGGGCTGGGTTTAGCTTGTTTTTTTTCATTAACCGATGATGGAATAGAGATTATAAAGATGATAGAAACCCAAAAGGGACTGCACGAATATTAAGCACAGAGCAGCCCTTGAATACAAAATAATCTTGACAAGCTGGAGCCAGTCTGGGGAAAGTACTGGGTAGCACACTTAGGCAGAGCTAATCATCTGCACAAACACATAACCTACACCAGGCAGCTCAGGAGAGCAGGAGATTACAGTGAATCAGCACCATAACTTCAGGCAATAATTTCAATCTGTTGTCCCATGTTGTTCTTCTTTGCAGGGATCTACAAGCAAGCACAGCTGGAAAGACAGGTGAGGCTGATTTTCTGCTGCACTCAGCCCCGTTTGGAATAAGCAACAGATTTGCCAGTCTGGGGCGTTTTGAGAAGGATGATGAGCAAAGGGAGAAAGTCCAGAATAAAGGAACAGAGAATGAGCAGAGAAAAATCCAGGTGGTTGGATTGACTGAATGAAAGATGATATCTAGTGTGAACAAGGGATAATAGAGAGGAAAACACAGTAATAACCACCTTGGCATGTGAAATGCTAGTGCTGGGAGAAGTTAACACAGTCTTGTGTTTTGGACATGAAGAAATAGGTTGAATAATTACATTAAAAAATGGCACTGGACATTTTGGAAAAACTCAGATTGTACGGACAGAAAAATAAAAGGCAGTGTGCAGAGGCAGTGAAACTTATGGCTGTACAGATCTGTAAGAATTTGCATAACAAACATCTTTCATACTTAGGACATACTTAGAACCAATCTTCCTTTGGGAATCTCCAACTTTCTGATCCTCACAAGCTGGAGTGAAATGCCCATGGTCTCAACAATATTCCTAAACAGCAGCTTTCCTTCAGTGGAAATCCAGCCCACCAGTGCTCCTCAAGTCCAGTCTGAAAACTGTTGAAAAGAAAAAAAAAAAATCTGAAATGAATTAAAATTTCACAAAGAGGTTGATCTTCCAAGAAGAAAGAAACTGTGATTTGTGGGAACTGCCACTGCTACTTACTTAGGAGTAATGAGACAGCCTCTGTTGCTGCAGACATAGGAGGGAAAAGTGGCATCTTCCTGTCTTACACCTTCTGTTCCCCTGTTTAACTAAGATCTACCTCTTTTCTTGAGTTTTTGAGCCTATAAAAATAGAGAGATTGTCTAGACACTTTACAGAGATGACTTCCTGTAGGAGATATTGTCTGCTAAGCCAAAACTCTCCTTTGCAATACAAAACCAGTAGTGGATTAGTGCTTATCTTGGTGTCAGTCTTATTTGGGATGGGTCAGCTGAGCATCTTCAAGGATGTGTTCTGGCCCTAGGGATTATTCAAAGTGCATCCTGTAAGGAAAATAAATTCTCTACTAAGTGAGGCAAAATAACACAGTCAAACAAAAACAACTTCACAACAATCTTCAAATAGCTTTCTCAGGGTAGGAAGAAAAGGCCATATAAACTTGCCTTTCTGCACAGTCCTGCAAGTCAATGGCTCTCCTTGATCAGGTGAAGGTGTGATCTGGTAAGGAGCTACATTGCCATGAAGGCATCTGGACCAGGTAACAGTACAAGCCAGTTTGTAGTGCACTGGGGACACTAGCTACATCTGCCTCCCTTAGATTTGAAAGAAAAATTTATGTTGCCATGCAGAGACCTTTAGTCAGGTTCTTATTTGGAAAACAATTAAGTGACAAATTTTACCTTACCCTGGAAGAGCAAATACCTGAGGACCCTCCTCGCAAAAGAGGAAGATAATCCTAAACACGTATTTAATGTCCCTTATTAAAATGTAGGGGTAATGAATGACAGTCAGGGCCTTACAAATGGGATCTGTAAGAGGAAATTATTCCTATAATCCACTGATGCTTCCCCTTTGGAGACTGCTGATTTGCTTAGATCTGTCATTTGCATATTTCCAGCCCCTCAATGCTTCTGTGAATTGTGTCTCTGCCTCCTCTTTGCCAACAGCTGGCCATCCACCTCCCTTTAAGCTGTCTGAGAAAATTTGCCCTCCCACAAGTACACTGTTTTGTTTTTTGGATAGACAGTGATAAGTGTTGAGTGTAAAAGACTCTTTGATAATTTAATTCACTTTGCTGAATTATGATTCTGCATGCACCATTAGTTCAATCACAAACCAGCTACAATAAGAATTAGGTCTGTTTTGCAACATGAAGCAGACAAGGCTGCTCACTGGAGCAGTCAAGGGTGTTTAATGTTACATTTGTTGTTGACTTTGAAAACAAACACATGTGCACTGATGTACAGCAATGTGAAAGTCCCATGCAGATGTAGCAGCAGTGGCATCTTGGGGATCCCAGGCTTGTGCTCTGAGATGGATGTGACAGGGAGGTGGAAATGCTGAGTGAGAATCTCACATAGTTGTGCCAGTGGTACCTGGCAGCAGCTGGAGGGAAAGTGTCTGCAAATTTGTAGGAAATCAGAGGACTCACAACTGAAAAGCAGGAGCTTCCATCATGAATAGGGGTTGTCTGAGGAGCAGTGGATTTATAAAAGAGAGCACTTTAGGCAGGGTGTTACTCATCTCCACTCAGGCTTGAAAGTTTGAAAGAGGAAACTTCATGTCACTGGGTTACATTTAGTATTGAATTCTGATCAGCTTTCCCTTCTAATAACATTGACTTTGACCTTAGCCGGGCAATTTGTGACAGAGAGGTAATCTCAACTCCTCTCTCATCACTTCTTCCTCCTCACTCTTTCACCCCACATTTTAACACTCACTCATGAGAGGTTGGCTGGGAAACCAGAACCAAACACCACCTAACTGTGGCTGAGTGCCAGCCTACAGCTACAGTCCAAAGCATATATTGCTTAAGACCCTCTCCAGAATTTATTTTGGAGAGCGTCATCACTCTCAAAATTAAGTAGTAAAGTATTTAGCATACCCTCTTCTACTTCCCTCTTGGAGTCAGAATTTTTACAGGAAGTCCCCAGTCAGAAAAGTGTTTTTGGCAGGGAAATTGCTTTTAACCCGTTCACTTATGCTGTAAAGGTCTAGGCTGGTCAAGGGGAGAAGCCAACAGCTCTATCCTTGAACAGCACTGAGTGATGTGGAGATGGGTGAGAATTCAGTGATGACAGCTCAGAGTTGTCTCAGCACTCTCCTTATCACAGAAATAGTGCAAAGCCATTTTGACATGTAGGAAAAGTTGCTCCACTTGGTAACATATGACAGCACTACAAAATGAAAATGTTTGCCATTTACATATGACTGGGGACAGTAAAAGGATTTTACAGAAGTAAATTTTACACATTTTTTGTTTTGCCAATCAATAAAACAGAGCAAATTGCTTTTAGGATGTACATATTGAGAAGCAGGAATTTAATTCATTGCTTGGCATACCTTTTCTTAAATAAGAAAATATCTCACTACCTAAAGTCTAATGAGCTGGTAGATGCTTGTGATTTCCTGTTTTTCCTGTAAAACAGCTTATAGACTTGAGCAGCTTCATCCAGCATATTTGCCATCTGCCATGTCCAAGGACATGCTCCAAAATCTATTGACATGCACACAAGTTATCCAGATTAGGTCCCAACTATTAAACAAATTTTAATTGAACATATTGTTCAAGATAATGATCTGTTTCCTGTCAGAGGCTGTTGTAGCTTTCACATCTCCCGTTGTTATTTTCTAATATTTACATTACAATGGCAGCTCAAGGTCCCAGCCAGATGAGCTCTGCCTTGTGCTACCCTCTGCCCACGCTCACACACCAGCAGGGCAGGCCCTGCCCCAAAGAGCTTATTGCCAATGCCATTAACACAGAGGTTTCTTACTGACATGTTTTTGTATCATAAGGTTCCATTACACTGAGGCAGCAATAAACCTATGATCCCCATACTATTTATGGATTGGTTCATTATATTTCTTTTAAAATGCAATATAAATGTCTAAACTGCTATAAATACATCAGCATTGCTGCTTATCTTGCTTGTTAAACTGGCAGCTTTGTAACCTCAAGACACAGTAGCTGTGTAATCTTTCACATCTATCTGGCACAAGATCCATGGTTTTTTACTCTCCCCATTTCCATGTATGAAAAAGGTGATTTGAAACACTGATTGGAAAGAAAGTGTAACTGCTACTGATTGCAAATATATTGCCTTATCCATAGAAATGCTCGGCTAAAAGGCAAAAGAGGAATTTCTGATATTCAATCTAAACTAGTTTTTAACAAAAAAAAAAAAAAAAAAAAAAGGTTTTTAGCCACGCATCAAAATCTTAGTCATGCTGAAACTCCATTGGCAAATCCTTAAGAATGAGATGCTTCTTAAATATTCAGAGTTTTTAAACATTTATGTTTTCAAAGACAAAAAGTGTAATCTACATATCCTCTGATAATGCTGCATGTGTCATGTCTAGGAAGAGAGAAAATAGTGGAGAGCATACTCTGAATGAAGACATCTATAGTTTCTCTTGCCTTTTTTAGGGATATACTCATGTTCTGTGCTGGACTCAGGCTGTATGGCTGTGGTTATGAACAGCTGCAGTGAGACTGGTGGCAGAAGTAATAAGAGTAAATTTTTACAGCTCAGTAGCTGTTTATTTTTTCTCTTCAGAAGTTTAGTTTTCATTTAAAATAACAAAAGTAAACCCCAATTCCTTTAAGTTATAAGGAATTTTATGAGTCAGGAAAGAACCGTTATAAGTCAGGAGTCACTCCAAACAAGCCACCAAACTCACTCTGCCATAACAGCAACACACTCGAAACTGGAGTTTGGCTGAGGGAGTGCTCAGTATCTGGGGACATCCACCAAGCTGGCTGGAAAAACTGCCCCTCAGAAAACCTGTTCTTCTGGCTACAAGTTACTAATGACTCCTCAAAAACTTGAGAAGCTGCAGCCTTCTGTAGCAGGCCAGCTTTCTGTCCAAGCCACATGAATATCACAAAGAAAGACATCAGCTAAACTGATTTTGAAGAACAGCACTGATGGTTACAGACCATTGACAACTGACCTCTTGGAAACTGAAGGCAGCACTGCCTTACTTGTGCATAGCTCCTGTCCCAGTGTGCAAGTCAAGCCTTGTAGGTGCCCTTTGAGGGGTAGCGAGGTAAGGGAGAGAATGTGGTAAAGAAAGAAGGATTTAATTTTGGAGCATATTCCAGAGTTGACACTGGTTCTCATTGTCTGCTATGTTTTGTGCCTGACTTTTTTTCTGAGGTGTTTGATTTTCATCACCACAGTTAATTCTGTAGGCCACAGTGTGCTTTGGCACCTTTGCTGTTGTAGGAGCCCAAGCAGTACGTTCTTCCTCTGTCTGTTTTTAGCAAAAAAAAAAAAACAAAAACCAAACAAAAAAAAACCTTCTTTTCCACAAAATCTGTACTTCATAAGTAACAAAACCTGATGTTTTTGCTGTGCTAAACTCAGGAGTTTGACTCTTTAAAGCCCCACTTTTTTTCCTGTAAATCAAGTCAATGTCCTCATCTTCTCGCCTTATGTTAAAGTAAATTACATCCACTGATGAATTCATCCCACTCCCTACCTTGCAGGGAGCTGGAAGAAAGCTTTGAAATATGCCATGTGTTCATTCTGTAAGGAAGGATGTATAGGACACCTGAGTGTTTCTGGACCAAGTAGAAAGAAGATCAGTGTTCTGGGGAAGACTGTGCTGATCTCCAGGAGTCAGAGGCCAACCCTGGCCCACGTAGTAATGGATTTTCTTCTGACAGGGAGGGAAAGGGAGGGAGAAGGTGAGAGGGAGGAGATGATGCCTGGATCTTGTCTGGGCACAGGATTATGCTAGAGACAGGATGTGGCCCTCAGCTTAGGAATGAACCTGGATGCTCAAATTTGATAGTAACTCCAGGGTTAATGCCCTCTTCTCTTCACACTATGGTTTGGGTTTTATACTTTTGCTGAAATAACGTGCCGGTGATTGCTTCAAGCTGGACCCCTGTCCTTGAGAAGACTAATCCATACATCGATGACTCTCCACATAAAGAGTCTCTCTTTAAAGTGGAAAAAGGAAAAGTTTATTGTGGCTAACTTGGGTCTTGGAATAGCAGGTGGCAATTTAATTGGAAGATGTAAGCTGCTAACTACTAATTTGCATGATTATAAGATTTTGTAATTGCCCTGTAAAAGTTAATTTGGCATAGGGTTCAGTGAAACTCAACAATGTTAGCATGATATTGATGTGTGTATGAGATTTGATGTAGCTGTTTGATATGTTCCCTGCTGAAAGACCAAAGGAGAGATCTGAGGGGGTTATTTTTAAATATATACATGCACACACAGTGAGGTGAATCTCGTTGTAATGACCCCCATGGGGCCTGGATAAATGCATGTTGTATCAAGGAGTTCATTACAGCAGGAGTTAGTAAATCGTTCCTTCAATATAATGAGGAAATATCTGGTTGGAACTGAACATTGATACCCAGAAATTTTTTGAAAATAACCTCACTGATTAACATTTAACTTGCATTTTAAAAAGAAAAATGTTTAAAATCCAAAAATGTGCACTTATATGATAAATACAGCTTGCAATGAGGAAAGTGAGAAAAAAATCCCAGTTTTGTATTTAGGTCAACCTTGTATTAGTGTTTGCTCTAATGCAGCTAATTAGGAAGGAAAAATGTCTTTTGTCATTGGGCACGCACGAAGGAGAGTCTGAAGCAGAGCTTATCCTGGTGCCATTTGACTTTGTGTGTGCGTGTGTGTGTGTGTGTGTGTGTGTGTGTTTGTGTGTGTACTATCTGCAAGGATGTCTTGCAGGCTGCAGTCTATAAAGGGTTCCTTGTGTGCAGTGTGGATCCCCATCAGAGGTTTCAGGACAAGGCTGCACGAGCGAGGAGGAGCTGTGCTGTGGAGAGGGATTAGCTCAAGGCTCAGATGTTTCAGGGCCCAGAGGGCTGCTGGGCAGGTGGGTGGGTGTCACAGGTCCTGCCAGCCCCTGTGCCCCACTGCCTGCTCTGCCACTCCACGGGGAGCCCAGAGAGCCAGGACACAGACAAGGCAGAACATGGTGCCCTTGAACAACTGAGAGAAATGCCAGATTTGCCACCTTCTTCCTTTTCCCTTCCCTGTAAGCTGGCAGTTCACAGTGGGTCGCTTCACTGCCACAGAGGACTGTCAAGGGCAGAAATAAGATGAGAGGAAATGTGTAGCAGGGGTTGTGCAAAAATACCAGATTCCTGTTGTACGTGTACACCAGAAGAGAACAACCTATGTTTGACTGAGTTGGTACACAAGCACATATCTCACTAAAAGCACAATAACAGAATTGCTGATCTTGTCTTTTTAAATTAGTAACATGTCGATGTGATTCAGTGGGCAGGGACCCAGTGTTACTGAAAACAAACACACACACATTCATATTGGTCTTAAAGGGTAAAACTTGATTTCTGTATTAGCTTTTATTTCTCCCTCCCTTCTTGTTTACCATCATGTCTGGGGGAAAGAAATAAGGGGAAGGTTACATGTGTTGTTTGTAATAGGCTATCCAAGTTAGCTTCTGGGATCATGGCATGGATGGGTGGGTGTCTGTATGCTGCTCTGCAGGGCATGAAGGAGGCACTAAAGACAAAAGGACCAGGAGTGTTCTGTCTGCTGTCTAGCAGCAGTGGAAGAAGGCCTTGCCAAAAGGGTGCGTGGATCAGGATGGCCGACCTGGAGAGTTACCCTTGCAACTGTTATGTATGTGTTAATGGAAAGAAGACTGGAAGATTCAGAATAAATTACTACTGAGAGTGAAAGCTCAGGGAAATGTATGACAAATATTTAAATATTACATTATAGTCTCTAGACAAACTCTTTTAAGTTGAGAGTGTGGGACTGATTTTCTAATGGGATGCTGAAAGATGTGTAGATAAAGAAACAATTAGGAAGGAAATTGGAAATCTGGAGATCTGAACCTATCTCTTACTCAAATGCTTTAAAGTCATTCAGGTGTTCACAACTATTTAAATACTTCACTTGTTTTACGTGCTTCAAACAAAGCAATGAAGCAGCACTGTCATAAAGAGCCCGGCCCCGCTCCAGATGAAATTTGTCTGACATAAACAAAACAAATAAACGCCCCAGAAGCCCAGCAATGCCATTTCATGTGCAACATTATACCTAGTGAATGAGAGGAAATGTAGGCATGCATAGGAGTAAAGTACTCCTAAAAGCTCATTTGGCTGGTGTGTTTTTTACCTAGAGGGGAAACTACTGTATATGCAAAACTCAGATGAATATTTACAATATCCAGGAATAGGTACCGGGAAGGGGAGGGGAGGCGTGAGGAGGGAACATGCTGCAAATGTAATCATCTTCTGAATGGTCCAAAACCAAATTGTTCTCGCTGCTGTTGCTGAGCAACAGTCCCACTGTGGGATTCAGCCTGTGCTAATGTACGGTGGGAGAGCCCAGCCTGCCCAGAGAGAGAGAGATTGGAGCGCCAGGAGAGGCAGCAGAGGGGCCTGGCACAGCTGAGCTCCACTTCCCAGCAGTTGTGACCCTCCCTACATACATATTTTCCCCATTCTCCTGGCCTTTTTTGGCAACCAGCTTTCATAACAGGCTTTAAACAAATAGTGAAACAAAACCAGTAGCAGAGCACAGTGGTACTCTGGCCACTGTTGTAGGAGGCCAGTTTGTGTGTAGGACATTTTCTGTGAAGTAAAGCATTAGCACATCTGAGGTGTTCAAAGGTGCTGGTGGGGAGGGAGAGGGAAAAGCAAATAAGTCTATCAGAAAATTCATGGGATTTAAAAGCAGTGCCCCTCTGTGACTTCAGTTCTGAACACCACATGTGCTCTCATTAGGTGGTAACACAGTAAAAATCCACTGTCTAAAGGACAGCAATCCACTGTATTTCGAAATAAAAGTTCTCAAACACTTAATCATCTAACACAATATGATGTCAGTTTTCATTTGCTTCCTTCAGTGAGTTAGTCTTTAAACAATCAATTTGGAGACAGAGAAAGGAAGAGGAAACCACAAAAAACGCATGTTCAAATAATGCTAATAGGCTGTTCTGAAGTAAAAGAAAGAGAAGCCAAACCAAACCAACCAATGAAAACAAACAAAAAAAGCCAATCCAAAAAGTGATTTGTGGCTGATGGGATGACTTGAGAGAGCTTACTGTATCAAGGTGTACAGGAAAATGGTACATTGGAATAGAGATATTTCAAAGGAGTATATGACACACCCAGTAATGTAGTTCATGGCTGATTTTGTTGTGTTGTTCATAATGCAGTGTAAATCTGACAGTCCTCTGGGAGGAGAAATAAATCTGGGCTTACCCTGGTTTTTGTAATCAAAACATTTTATAACACTTGCTATTTAGCTATTTTTTAAGAATACTGAATCTTTATTTTCCTAAGTAACTTTGCCAGCAATGTGATCTCGATAGTATATACAAACTCTACCTTTCAGTCTATATCCCTAAAATTATTACTCTATATGAAACTCAAATTAAAAAGATGGTCTTTTAGACTGAGTTATCAATGGACAGATTGACCCTTTACAGAAATAGGCTTATGGGGTAGGAAAGAAGTGAAAGAGTAAAATTAACGGCTGCAGCCACAAAATGCCTTATTCCATAAACCTTGGAAAGGTGATACCCCGTAGATGTTCTTAGTGATAAACCAGCACTTTGGCTGGTATCCTTTGTCTGTTATTTATCTGATAAACCAGCACTCTGTCTGTATCCCAGTCCCCAGACTGCCAGGGTTGTTCTGACCGTCTGTGTGGACGTGTTCCGAAATCATCACAGCTGGATCTCACCTCAATATTGGACCAAACTGAGTGCTAAGTGTAAACAAGTTTAAAATTTCACATGCTCCAGATCAGGATCTCATTTCTGCAGGGAGGCAGGAAAAAAAATTTAAAGCCAGACACTGTAACCCTCTTTGATTCCACTTCTTTAGTCCAAGAGGAAAACTTGCTTTTACAAAATTGGAGAATAAAGTTTTCCTGCTTGTTAGACTGGCTGCCAAGCTGCTGATTTTGGGGTAGCAGTTTAATAGAGTTCCTTGCACTCATGACAGGCTACGTGGGAAATTGCAGAAGAGCACAGAGGAAACTCTCACAATATACTTCCCCCCTATTATTTCTCAGCTTATTTTGAAATTAGGAAATCATATGGAAACAGCAGGAGGATTCCTAGCCTTGTGCTATTTCCTTCCCCTGTGATCATGAAGTTTTATTGCTGCATGAGCCCTGCTGCCTACCATTTCAGAGGAGCTCAGCAAGAGGTAAGGTTTTTCTAAGTGTGGGTGGTCATGTCCATGTATTCAGCAGAAGCAATAGGGTTATTCAGCTTGAAAAAGGCAGCTCGAGATGAAGTATGGAAGAATAATTTTCAAAGAGAAAATAACGAAGAACTAACAAAAGCACCCAGGGAATTCATTCTTTTTTTTTTTTTTTTCCTTTTTGGTAATTGCCACTGAATAGCCTGGCACTGAAATGACATCATTAAGTCAAGGTATCTCACTCGTACACTTGTGTGGAAAATTGTATGAAATGAAAGGAAATTTCCCCAGGACTCAGCCTATTGCATTGGAAAGCTCTTCTGCTGGTGAAAAACAGCTACATACAGAAAGATGACCAGCTTGCTGAGGCAGGCAGAAGTATAAACACTTTTCAGTAATTTGGGGTTTTAAATTTCTAGTATTTTAGTATTATTTGCAGGGGCAGATAGTCACAGTCATATCCACAGTCATTTCCACCTTTATGAGTGCATTAACATAATTTGTGTCAGGGCTTCTTTTGCAGAAGGTATGTACAAATAAATTTCCTGGAAGACAAGTTCATCAAGCCCTTAAACTTTTCTTTTAAGCAAATAGTACATAGGGAAAAATATTGACTGTTGAATATTAGCAACATACTGCTCATAAAAAAGCAGCAAAGGAATATTGGCACGTACCGTGCAGTAGGCAATATTGACCCATAAGAAAAAAATTTCAAGAACTTCATATAATTGGAGAAACATGGGGTTTTTTCAGCAAATATGTGACAACTATCTATTCCACACAGTACAGCTGATTTTCCCCATTCCATCCCATGGGTGTATCACAGAAAGTCATAATGGCAGAACCCTGTTCTTCCTTCCTTCCTTTGATACCCCCCAAAGTAGTTCAGGTATACATGCTCAGCATGCTATAGCACAAGAGAGTGTTAGGCTATAAACTTCATAAAGCACCTGCAAGTAACCTCTCTGAAGATCATGAAGAAAGGAGCAACTCCAAATATTATACTACATTTGACCACTTTTTTCCTGAACTAATTAACTAAAATTCAACTAGTAAAAAAAAAGGAAATACTCCTATTTTCATATATTTATGTATTTACTTGCTTATAGTCATGGAAAGTTGCTACAAGGAGATACATACTTTAAAGCAGACAGCTATTATCTAGTCTAAATTCTGATCACTGACATCCTAGTTTCAGAACACATGACCTTCCAGTATCTTCAGGGAATTAAGTTAATGCTGGAAGGAAAAACCTGGAAAATACTGGCATGGAAATCTAGCCTTTTTNCCATTGTTTTGTTTTTTTTTTTTTTTTTTTTTTTTTTTTTTTTTTTTTAATGAAGCAGCATTTCTATTACAAAACCCATACTAGCAACTTCATAACTAAGGGAAATTTCTCTCCCTTGAGCACCTGGATGCTACAAGCTTTTGTTTCAATTTTGGTCCTCATTTCCTCCCCTCATACAGGTTTTCAGCCTGATGTGGAAGATGAGGGGTATTGCAGTGTTCTTGAAAGCAGAAAATATCTGCTCCTCTGATTTGAATTTGCAAAGCAAAATGCTCTTCAAGAAGCTCCGCTCTGTGCTTTGTGTACTTTCATATGATTAGAGCAGGATTAATTTATTTTCTACACTTTCTGTTATCTCTTCTCACTCTGGGGCTGTCACATCTCTTGCTCAGACAGGCATGGGAAGGGAGAACTTATCATTGCATTTAGATGGAATTTGAGGAAATATTTTGTCAAATCTGTTGCTCTGCATCATACTTATCTTCATGATTCATGAGCTTCACACTGCTATTCCTACATGGGCAGTTTGGGAGGGAAATCCAGAAATGTACCTAGGATCAGCCCTACTACTCAGAATAATTGGCTGCTAACAGAAGAGCCTAAATTGCTTCCTTTTGTAAGTGAAACATCTCACACACATCTCTGCTCCCCCTCTGAGCCCTCCTAAGCAGGACAGTGTTGCTATTCACTACCACACTTTAAATGAGGTTTCAGGTTGAGATTTCCCCTTTTGTGCTTTAAGACCCCTTTTCTCCATCTCTGACCACAGGGGATGTCAGATCAGGAAAGGGGAAAGCCAAAGGAGCCAGTACACTCAGTGACTTTTGGGTGGTACGAAATACATGTGTGCTACCCTTTTGGAGGTTGGGCCTGGAGCACAGGGCACCCTCTGTCCTGCCTTCAGCTTTTCAGGAGCGACTGCAGGGCACAGCCACAGTTATGCCTTTCTCTCCTGCAGCACAGTGCCTTTACCCAGAGGAGCAGGGAGCCCACAGACATGGGATGCATACAAACTGCTTATTGTCTTTCTGTCAGGCACATCACCAAATAGTCTCACTTTCCCCAAATAAAAGCAGATCTGGATTGCAGAGCTGGCAAGAAAAACAAACAGCAACCCTGTTTTAAGTGAAAACACTGCCAGATGCCATGAGTAACACAGAGAACTAGCATGAGACACATACTGGGGAAGAGTAGCTTAATAGTTTTAATAGCAGTTTTCTTACCTCTGGCTGTTTATGAGAGCAGATAAGCTAAAAAAGCATTTCCCTCACTTTTTTTTTTTTTTTTTGTGTTATCAAGCAATGCATACTCTGTGCTGAATGCCTTGGTGTAATGCCTCTTTTCCTTCTATGAGCTTGATGTAGAAATCTAAATATCACTGAGCAGGTTGGGGTTTGGGCCAAAGAGATAATACCCCATAAGGGATTGATCCCAGATAC
Organism: Rhipidura dahli; assembly: GCA_013399225.1. Classification (NCBI taxonomy): domain Eukaryota; kingdom Metazoa; phylum Chordata; class Aves; order Passeriformes; family Rhipiduridae; genus Rhipidura; species Rhipidura dahli. The sequence continues at coordinate 439,250 of VXAC01004752.1, read as the reverse complement.
ATTTAAGGGGCCTCGCAGCCATTGCTTTGCAATACAGTGCAGATTCTGCAGCCTAGGAAAAGATGCAGAGAATGAGTGAGATCTATGAAGAAATGCAGGATGCAAACTTAGTCCCCAAGACATTTCATGAGCTGTGGATTGCAGACTCTTGTACCAGGCTTATGCAGTTGTTTATTTTTTTGTCTGTCAAGCATGGGTGACAAAATTTGACAGGCAGTGTGCTTACTTATCTGTTTTTTGTGAAGTAATGCTCTTGTACATTTTTCTTCATTATAAGCTCTGAACAAGTGAGGTGCAACGTTCCACTTAAATAGCTTCTGCATGCAAACAGCAGCATCACAAAGCCAGGTTGTAGGAGAAAATACAATGAGAAATAGAATTTTAAAAGCAGTATGGCAGAAGCAGGGAAAAATATATTTCCTTAAGTATTATTTATCCTTTTCAAATAGTTCACTTTGTGCCGTGACAGGAATGGAATGTATTCCATGGTACAAAATTGTTTCCTGGGAATGAAAAAGTGATTGACACCTAAGTTTGAATTATTGTGAATATGTCTCACTTTGGGATTTTACACATTTTACACATTGACAAAGCAAATAAGAGGTTTTAAAAGCATGTTTATATTGGGAGAATTTTAGTATAGAACAGTTTAGTTTTTAAAAGAAAAATGGTCTTCATGAAACAAGCTCTAGTTGTGAACAAAGTGCCATTCAAAAAGAAGGAACTGCTGTAACAGCTCAATTATTGATGACACTGAGTCAGGAGACTGTGGATTTAAAGTCTGCATTTGCTTTGTCACTGGAAGTAGGGAATCAGTAACCCTAATAGACAGCCCAAAGGTTTCTGATATGCCTGCACTGGAAATGATGCATTTCTGATTACGATGATATTTCTGTTAGACAAGTGATGGGCCAGGTACTGAAACCCTTCCTCAGCTATAATTCCTTTCCCAGCCAGGCCAGTACTGCTTCAATCCAGTTGAGCTTTTACTGACAAAAAAACTGCTTTCTGCCTCACACTTCCCCTAGTCCTGGCACCTCTGGGAGATCTATGTGTGTCCCTGCCATGGCTGGGCACTCCAGGGCTGTTCATTCACCCATGTCTTTAACTAGCACCTCTGCAGTGGAAGCAGTGTGTGGGTAAGTAAATAGCAGAGAGTGCTGCCTCTAGTTTTCTCAAATACAGATTGAAACTACTTTGTGAAAAGACTGAAAAGAACTCTGCTCACCAGGAGAAACATTCCAAGAAAAATCAGGAGCTTGTATTGGCAGAGAATTGTTTGGCCAGAATGGCCTTTCACATTCACAGCACTTGGGCTGAATTATCATTATGTATTCCCATTGCATGCCTCTATTGTCTGCACACTATGACACAAGTTACCCCATTCCACCCCTCTGCAGAAAAAGATAGGCATAGGCCTTCATAGCCTGAAAGAAAATATTTTTATTGGGCCATTCCTGATAAACATTTTTACACAATTATCTTACCTTCCAGCTGTCAAAGTACTGTAAAATTTTCAAGAACAAAGTGACCATTAGGAGGCATTAGCCAAGAAGAAAGAATCCTAATTACTTCTTCAAGCAATAAATGAAAGTGGCTGAGTTTCTGCAGGCTTTTCACCTTTGCAGTCATTTCAATAGATCTTTTCGACCCTTACCTATACCAGAGGAAGTGGAACAGTATGTGTAATGCACTTAGTAGCATTAGTCCTACTGCTGTGTTTTCTTTAAAGAAAAACTTACTTGATCTCCCTGCAGCCTCACTCAGTGAAGAAGCACCGAGACTGTAGACTTGTTACTGTAAAATATCCTTTGCATGTGCAATAAAACCTGGATGTCCATATGGCCTCCAAATGGTCTATGCCCGACCAAGAAACAATTGGGTTCTGTTGTTTCTTAGATAAAAGAGTATCAAAACCAGTCTGACTTGAAGAGATAGGTCTGGTCTCTTTTACACTTAAGTGTATGCAGTTTTATGACTCAGTAGGAGAATAGCTGGATGCTTTTTTCTCTAGGGTGAATAATGTCCCTCCCTACTTTGGTAGGACTTGATTTGTTGTATCCCTGACTATTATGTGTCAGTTCTGGAGAGGAAAGCAATATTCCCCCAAGCAGGGGCACTGCTGACTTCCCAACAGCCCTGCCACAAGCAGAGGGGTATTCAGAGCACGAGGTGCTGCAAACCAGGCAGCACCTCTCACACACAGCACATGCTGCATCCTGGCTGCTTCATTACCAATATATATGTTTCTTCTATGAACTGCTTCATCTGTTAGCTATCAATTGCTTGCCTTGGTAAATTAGACAGGTTTTTTTTTTTAAGTAACTATATTCATGTACAATATGTGGGCTCATTTCCCTTCTTCTTTGTGCAAGTGTGGTCTATCCCCATTACAGCAAGCCTTTAGGGAATATTATAGTATTAGAATCTCCTGAAAACTGATAGTTAAGTACTTATCATCAGGAATAAGTGAATCAAACCAATTTTCTTTCATTTTTACTTTCAGAAAGATGATTTTGTAGGACAAGGCTCTCTAATTGGATGCCTCAGCCCTGTGAGATAAACACAAATTTTGTTTCTCTGCATAAAGAGAATATATCACAGAAAAGATGAGAGTACAGTAATACTGCCCATTCTACAGATATATCTTTCTAGCTCACACAGATTCTGTGCATCAGTCATGGTTTTTAACACAAATGAAAACATATTAGCCTCAGAGGGTACCAGTTAGAATTACATGTTCCCTAATTAGCACTTTGATGTAGCTTTGTCCAGGTAACATACATAGCTTTAATCATAGCAAGGCATTGTCTGTGATGGTCAGCAAATCCCTAGGTCATCTTTTCATCTTACAGTCTGATGTCTCACAGATAAATGCCTAGAAAGACTTCCTTTTAATACCTGCTTACTAGGACGTGCATTATAGGAGGCTCACCTTGATCCCTAAGATGCAGAAATTGCTTGGAACAAAGACCCAAAGATAATGTAAAATCTTCTCCCAAATGCATCTATTTCTCTGATCTTTTCTGGCTTATCAGCAAGTCTTCTGACAGAAAAAGTAAAAATGCAATTTTTTGACCAGGTCTCAATTTCTTCTGAAAGTCTGTCAAAAGCAAAAATATTACAAATTCATCACACATTAATCATATATAACCACGAGGGAATTTTTTGCTTCTGGCATTATCTGTCATAGGGAAATTCACACAACCCAAATGATTCCATTTATTTTAGTATTATAACTAATCAAACACAGTTTGTGACTCCCTGGTTCATGATGCATTCAGACTGACTCAGAAGATGTTGGAAGGGAGGAAGCTGGGTCTGTACCTGAGTTTGGCAAAGGACCAGGACTCCCCATCTGCTTCCTTTTGCATTGCACAGGACACTGTCGTGTTTCTGAGTCCTTTCTGCAAGCTGTGTGAGGGGCTGATTTCATTGGGCTGGTCGTGGTGAGGGTAGTGGGTGGGCATTGGTACTGTAGGACAGATCTGAAATGATTGGCTTGGAATTATTGTCAAGATTGGGAAAGCAAAATTGATCATGGAGTATCAGCTAAAGGATTTGAATCCAAAATGTTTTGAAGCAAAGAAGAAACACGGGATAGTGCAAGGTTGAATATTGTCAGCACAAATCTGTTCTGACAAACACGGTCAATAGTTTGCTTTTTACAATTCAGTTAACATTTATTTCAAGGCTGAGAGGAAAACACCACTGAAATTTCTAGCCCGCTCAGACACCGGGCTCAGGAAATTCTGCTAGGAGCAATGAATGGTGAAATCTGTGTAGCGGGGTCTTTTTCTCCAGCAGCAGCAGCAGCAGCAGCAGGTGAGGCAGTGGGCACGCACTGTCCCTCCCTGCCCGCCTTGCCCCGGGCCAGTGGCGCGGCACTGAGGGAGCAGCAACTCTGGACGCAGCTGGCAGCAGCTGGCAAGAGTCGCCCAAGTGTGATGTGTGTCAGAGAGGGCCCAGGAGGTCCCGTTCAGCGGCAGCAAGTACCCAGAGGGGACTGCCAGCCAGGGAGTTGCCAGCGGACGGGCACTGGAGCCGGGCGGGGTCGCTCGGTCTGGGCTGCGCTCCGGAGCCGGCGGCGGAGGCGGGGCAGGGACACGGCTGCTCCTCCAGCACGGACCTGGGGAGGGCAGCGATGCCGGCAGCAGGGGCAGGAAGCAGCGACACGACATAATGGCTGAGACAAATGAGCAGCAAGCGCACGTCACACAGAGAGGAAAGGAAAGAGGACGGCCGGGTGCGGCCGGGGCAGTGCGAGCTTCCGACAGAGCCGCGGGAAGCTGCTCTAGCGCCGGCACCGCGCAGCAGCCGGCACAGCGGCACAAGCCGGAGAGCTCATTAGTGGCTGCTGGAAGGAAAACCCGAGCGACAGAAAGGCTGCTCTCCACGTGGGATCCCATCCAGCCCTCGCTGCGGCCAGCACAGAGATCTCCATTCATCTCTGCGGGCTTCCGACAGGGCGCGGACACCCGTGGGGAAGAGCGGCCGCGCCGGGCTGTGACCGATCCCCCCGGGGGCTGGACAGTACACGCCAAACCGCTTTTTAGATTGTCTGCACTTCCAGTGCCTGTGCTGCCCTTGCTCTGTCAGGTGAATCCAGTCCCTGAGCAGACAAGTCCTGCCTGGCGCCCACCCTCCACTGATGTCCATGACTCCCTGCCCTTGGCAGTGTCACAGAGACTCCTGTCCTTTCGCCTCTCTTTTCCCTTTAGCGTTGTGTGTACTGCACCAAGGACTCCTTCTGATCTTCTATCCTCAGCCGTACAAACCTGGATTTCATCTCCAGTCCCTGGATAATCAAGATATTTCAACAGCTGTCAGTTTCTGGCAGAGGCCTATTCTACCATTTTTTTTTCCCCACAACATATTTTTCATAGCTGGTTAGAAATAAGCAATATTTTGTCATAAAACTAGTCTCATTTACAGCATCTGAATATTTTTCCTGCTTTACAACTACCTTTCTCTATCTTACAGTTTTGAGATTTTTTTTTTCCAGTTCTGAGATTTTTTTCCAGTTTCTGCTGTTCAGCACTTGTTGTTAGAGCTTTCTCTGCCACTAACCCCATATACTGCACTTCTGTATTATTTTGTAATGTGTGGCTATTGGGTGAATATTCTCTCCTTTTGTTTCTTTATTCCCAGACTCATTACCTTGCATACTTTGAAACTTAGAAGCTACATAACTGTCTCCAGATCCTAAACTACATATTCTGAATTTTGTTGTCCCTCCTTCTTTGTTTTGCCTGCCCCTTCACTTTATATCATCAGCAAGTGTAATCCACTTACTGCATTTTCTTTCTTGCAGGTCAATGGTATATAAAGCGAAGAAAATTGATCCTCACACTAATCCTTGTGACTCTCTTTTAGTCACATCCTTACATGTTAAACTGTTAGCATACACAGTTACCTCTTGAAAAAATATTTGAGCTAGTTTATGGCTTATTGAAATGAGATATCCCAAGAAGGCTGACATTGCAAATTCAGAGAAATGGAATAGTAACAAAGGGCGTGTATCTGAAAGCCAATGATCTTTCCCTGTGGGGCAGGAGTTGGCCAGGGTCTCCAGACCTCCTGTGGCTACAAGCACCTCCTCAGCCAAGGGCAAACTGTCTGTGAGGTGGAGGGGCTGGTGAAGGATATGTTCTGGGGCTGCCAGCAGCCACTGACAGACTTGCACCAGCTTGGTGAGTCCCAATGTGAGTGGCCCCATGAGCAATTTTCTCTTTTGAATGTTCTTGATCTCATTTCGAAGCTCCCAGAGGTTTAAAGTTGTCTCCTCATCCCTGTCTCTGTGATGTGAGAGAGAAGTCTTTGTAGTTTCTAAAGGAAAGCTGTCATAGGCAGAAGTTAAAAGGGGATTTCTTTTGCATCCCTTTGCTTCCCAAAGTCAGACATTTAACACAAAGAACCTGACTTTACTACTGAGAAATCTAGTTAAACAGAATGTATGGATTCCTGTTATCAGATATTTTTATTATCCACCCCGAAAAAATCCCATCAGCGGAGTCATAAGCACAAGCGTGCTTTCATGAATTCATGCTGACTTTTCGTAATTAAATCAGAATTTCCCCAAGCCTGACTCTGAGTAGTATTTAAATTTTTTTCCTACTGCTTCAGTTATACAAGCACTGCACATTTCTTGCTTCAGAGCCTTTCCAGTTACCTTTCCAGAGGAGGAAGATAGCCTGTCTAGTGCACTGGGCTGGGACTCAGGAGACCTGGATTTAAACCTAGCTAAGATGCCGTTTCCCTGTGTGAATTTAGGCAACAGACCTAACCTACTGTATGCCCTAATACCATGTTTCTGAGCGCAGACACTAATTTCCTATCATTCAGGAGGCCTGCACAGATAAATGTGAGGTGCTGAGATGGATGAAAAAAAATTTTTGCATTATTTTCGTGACAATATAGCATTTCTTTATCAAATGACCTTGGCTGAAGATGCAATTCCTCAAAGGTGGTGGATGTCAAATGGCATCAGGAATTAGACACCTAAACAAATACTTTCACGGCACCAGGCCCAAGTTTACATCACCAGACTGGCTTTAGCAGTGAGCCCAGCATTTTTAAACAGAGCTGCCTGAGTAAGAGGCACTGCTGTAGCTCCATTTTAACTGAAGATGTCTTTGCAGAGATGTGCCTGTGGCTGCAGCATCTGAGCTGAGCAGGGGGCTGCACACTCTGTTGGGGTGTATTTCTACACCACTTGGTGCTGGCTCCTGCTCCCTCCCCACCAGCTTCTGAAGAAGGATGAAGAAAATGCCTTTTCCTTTCAAGCTGGAGATCCATACTACCTTCCTGGCTGGTTTTCAGAAAGCTGCACAATACTGTGGTAACAAAAAGACTCTGGCTGCAGAAGAAGAAAAGAAAAAAAAAAAAAACAAAACAACAAAAAACCTGGTGCCTGCTGTTGTATCACATTCACTCATGCACTCACCCCACAGCTAGCATTCCTCTGGCAGGACATCCTGTCTCCAGTTCCTTACAACAAAAAAAAAAAAAACCCACACACCAAAAAAACCTAGAAAAAAATTAGATTCCTTCACTAGCAATGCATAACATTATTATGTCTACTTTGCAGATGGTCTGGTTGAATTGAAGTAAAGTTTTGACTTTTTTGGACAAAACCTGAAAGTGCTCTGTTCTTAGAATTGTGGATTCTGTCTTGATTCTCAAACTCAAAATTTCAACCTCTACAACCAGGAGAGAATTTGTTGGGCGGGGGCAAAGGATTAGCATTGCTGGCACAGTGTGTATTTCTGATCCTATAATGGTGAAGCAGCTGCAAACTCTGTATCCTCATCTCACATCTCAGACACATTCAACCCTGCATACATTACACAGTACACAAGAAGTGTCCTTTTTTTTTATTCCATTTTGATTTTAATGACACAATTTTAAACCCGCTACAGAAAAATCATTTTTTTTACTGAAACACATGAAGGTGTTTTTCACATCAAACAAATGGGTTGAGGAGTTATTTGGGTGCTTCAGAACAAAGAATTACTCTGGCTATCATCACAGACATTCTGAATGGGAACAATTTACCATGAAGGGCTGTGGCTTCAGGAGGAGGAAAATGGTAAGTGTTAGTTTTTTTCACTTTCTGTACCAATGAAGAAATAAAGAGGCTGTAAGTGGATTCATTTGCAGTTCACTTGTGGAGTGGCAGTCAGAACAAAAGAGAAGGGCAACAAAGTTCAGACTGAAATGATGAAGAACCAGAGAAAGAAAGGCAACTTTAAAAAATCCAAATAATGTAAGCTTTTTGTCTAGAAACAAAAATAAAAGCAAGGTAAATTTGCTATGCACTCAGAAATCATAAAAGATGAATTCATACAGTGCACTTGCATACACAGGTGCTGCTGTTATGGATATATATTACAAATCTGCAGGGCACCAAAGTGATTACTCTTTCCCCCATGTCTCTGAATGCCATATTTTTCCAGCATGCTGGATCCCATCTGGTCTCAAAGTTCTGTCATTCTTCAGACATTTCAATTTCTTGATTACCTGTTAGGTTATGACCCTCAATTTTTTTTCTTTTTTAATATCTCTTGCCGTTCACTCGGGAGATGTCCGTGTGTTTTTGACATCTGCTACCCAACCCCCTCCATGAGCCCCATGACAAAGTACTAATTATTGTGTTTATTTCAATAGTATTCTCACCCCCTTTCAAGAAAAGACCCAGGCCTTCTCCCACAGCACCCATACTGATCATAGTTCTTATATATGTGTTCTTCCGTAGTTTATCATAAGTGTCTCCAGATTTTTCATTGTGAAAGAATGTCCTTTGAATCCAGAAGGATTGATCTTCAAGGTCACAGCTAAAGGTGTTATGCAGCAACTATTTCCATTGTACTCCTTAAATACATGAACTTATTTTCAGTTCCACTGCCAGCCAGGACTATATCCCATCCCTTGATCTTCCCATGAGGAGGAATTCTTCAATTTCCATTCATTCTAAAAACAAAGGCATGGTTGATTGTTTTGAAAAGTAAATGCTCTCCTTACTGGGAGAATCAAATTTTAAATCTGGATCCTTATTTCCACCTTTCTTCCCATGTTCTTCTCATTTTAATGGCTTAATAACATGAGAAACATATGAGGAAATTCTTGCCCAAAGTAAATATGCAGCAGGTGTGAACTTTTGATCTGGACTTGTAAGCTAGTCTTTGGTCCCTTGTGTTGACAAAGGATAATTCAGAATCCAGGGTTTAACCAGTTTTGTGTTGTTTTCTGTGACCACAACCATTATAAGTACTTGGATCTTGGAGTCCAAAGATCAAGTTGAACTCCTGTTGCTGCTGGAGCAAGGGTGGGAACCCTTCAGTGGAATTCAAAACAGGCAGAGCCAATGGAAAAGGGACAGGAAAGACTGTAGGAGTCTCTTGCGTAGCAGAGAGTCCCCCATTTCTCAACTAAATGAATCTTCCTCTCACCAAAGAGAGGATTTTTTTCCCTGCTCTGGTCAGCTGGGCCTTGGATTCATCCTATTAATTCATCTTAACAGGTGGCATCAATAGCCAGTGCCTGAACATTATGTGTGAATGTGGTTTCTGCAGGGCATGATCAGTGCCTGGTGATGGGATCCTTCCCTTTTAGAGCCTTGCTGGGGAATGCCTGATGGTCGACTTTGAACAAGTCCAAGCAGGGCCTAAGTGACAGACTGCTTGTGCTAGCCAAGGTGGAAGGGACTGTGAACACCTGCAAAACCTTTGTCTCTTAGGGAACTTTATTGGCATGAATGCCAATAAAAATTATCATAAGCACTTTTTTGGACTTAGATGCCCAAGCTCCACTGAAATCACCTTTTAGATATTTAAGAAATTTGGCAAGATTCGGGATGCATAGTAGTTTTATTTGTACAGCTGAAGAGTAGTGTTACCTAACACTATGAAGATTATAACATAAAAATATATGAACCATAAAGCTCACTTTCACTGTGCTTGTTTCTACTTCTTTCACTGCAGTGATAATTTTCTTCTTATCCTTCACTTATGCCATTAATACAAAAAAATTTATTTTCTACTAAAGCCATTTGAATCTATTCATAATCATGAGCTTCAAAGCAGCAGATGAAAGATAGGAGTCAGCTTTTTAGGAAATTAAAGAATTTACTTCATTTGCAAATGACCATGGTGTTTAAGAGGTAACCCCTGCATTAAAGGATTAGCATTACAAGCATGAGCAGGCCACAGTGCCCTGGAAGTGAACTTCAATTGCAGCAGGGTCAGGTCTGAATGAGAATTAGTTTTTGCCAAAATTGTGCCCTCAGAGGATTACATGTTACTCTCAAGAGGCCAATCCAGACAAAGACTAAATCCACACATTTTAAAAATGGTGCAGTTTGTATTGTTCAGGACATTGCAGGTTCTGGAAAAGATACAACTTTTACATTATTCAATCTACATTTTATTTGATAGTGTGATTGTCAGGCAGCAGCTACAAGAGTAACAGGGCTGATGAGCAGTTGCTTGATGAGCAGTAGGCTTCAGACTGCATGCTTTAAGTGGGGATAATTTGGAAATACTGATATTTCTTTTGACTGAAGCCTATAATAGTGAAGTGTACAGGATACTGCTTTAGTTATCTCATTATCTTACAACCCCAAGCCACTTTTTGACATATTATATTGATTAAAGCAAGAGAAAGTTGGGCATTTCAGCATAATTTATGCAAACTTAAACCAATAATTATAACAGCTAATTAACTATTGGTATCTGATTTTATATTAATCAGGAACTAAGATAACTGAAACAATACACACAAGTCTCGTTTGGTAATAAGGAGTTTGGTTTCTCTAGTCTAGCAGTGATCATTAATTTTGCTGTGTTTTGATTTAGTGTTTGTGTTAATATATTCCAGTTTGTCTGAGGATATGAAAGTAACACCTGGTGTGCTCTGTGCAAATGCTTCTCTGCTTCGGGAGAAAAGCCAAAGGGGAAATACAGCTAAACCTAGAGCATCATTATAAACAGTCTGGTGGGGATAAATGCCTATACTTTCTAATGCTAAAGAAAAGCAAATGGAAATATGTGGTTCTGATTGTATGTTTGTGTATATGTAGAAAGAATGCAGGGGGTAGTGCAGACAGAGCATTTATGCTGAGAAGGTTTTTGATGTCTATTTGTACAGTGCAAGGGGTTCTACATGCAGGTTTTTGTTTACATCTATGCTCAGTGTATGTTTGCAATTTGTTAGTAAGGCAGTAAGCCCAATTAAAAGAAAAACCCTCTGTGCTAAGTTTTAATTTTGCTGATATCCCAAGACTGTCAAAGGTAGATATTCCACCTAGATTTCAGCTTGCCAGCAGTGAGCTTTGCTAGACTGGAATGAAAATAAAGACACTTCACTGCCTTTTATTTCCTCAGCTTCAAAACAGTCTTTTCTCTCCCTGGGAACAATGCTCTTCTTCTTATGCAGAACTGATCTGGTAACTCACATAGTTAGCCTATTACATGTAAAAAATGCTTCAGGAATAACAGGCAGGGTCACTGATCATGAGACACAAAACCAGAACAATATTCACACCAAGCCAAGATGCTGGATTGCTGAAGAAATGTGGCATATACTTGGTCAACTTTAGCAAAGACAGAAGTATCTACTTTTTTGATTTCAGTACATAAATGCATCAATGTCCTTTGAAGATAGCTTTTATTCCATTACGCCTTTTCAAGAAAGGTTGGTTGCTGAATCAGACCCTTTATCAGATGGCATTTCCCACTGGTATAATACCTACAGATGAAAATAAAATTAATCTGGCTCTATCGTTCATGTTATTAAACTCATCTTTAAAATGGGAAACTGGAGCCTACATTTATGTGACAGAAAGCCAGAGAGATTTGTTCAGACCTCCCATATATCTTATATTTAATACTGTAGGATAGGCAAAAGCATCTTCTTTCTTATGTCCATCCACCCCATGTGCATTTGCTTCCCACTCTTTTGTACTTTTATATATTATTAGGCACCCTTACAAGCACTCTGCAATTATTAGCACGCGGAAACTGGAGCTTATTGTAGGCAGTGTATCTGTATATTAGTGTAGCATCTCTGGCTCAACAAGATGTGGTGAAGCTTCAGCAGGAATTTTCCAGCCTGTGAGGTGAGAGTAGTGGTCAGTGGAGCTGAAGGGATAGCTACATCAGCTAATTTACACACTGCCAAATGCATTTTTGCAGCTGTACTGGAAGAAAATGAAAATCCTACTCTCTAACAAGCCTTCCTGAAGGCAGTATAAGAAAATGATTACATGCATAATAAGCCCATGAAATCTCAAATCTCAGCTTTGGGCTCTTCAGACGTGGGATTTTGACTCATGCCTGCTTCTGTATGAAACCTGAAAATCTAAGAAGAGTTTAGCCTGTAGCAGGAATTCCTTCTATGCCTTGGGATGCTTTGTCTGCTCCCCACCTTCCCCTCATCCCATCCACCATCCCCTGCCTGGAAAAAAAATCACACACACACACACACACACACACACACACACACACACACACACACACATGCACACACACTAAGTAAAGCAAGTCAAAAGAGAAAGAATGTGAGAACATCTACAAAATATCAGGTTAAATATCTGCCTTGCCTAGTTAGCATTTCACCAAGGGGTGGCCAGTGGCTGATGGCCAGGAGAGGTGAAAATGCTAGACAAAGGTGAGTAATCACCCTTTTCTTCACAGAAGGAGTGATTAGACATTGGAATGGGCTGTGCAGAGAGGGGTGGAGTCACTGTCCCTGGAGGTGTTTAAGGAAATACTTGACCTGGCACTCAGTGCCATTGTCTGGTTGACCAGGTGGTGTTCAGTCAGTCATAGGTGAGAGTCAATGATCTCAGAGGTCTTTTCCAACCTGATTCTGTGGTTCTGTGATAAAGGGACCCTTCCCTAGTGACCCCTTCCCTATTTTTGAACTCTCCAGCAATCTGTAGGTGAGGGCAGTCTTGAACCAAAGATATCTTTCTTGATAGGCCCTGATGTTGCCCAGTAAGCACTTTTCTGAGCCCAGACATACCTGTCACCCACAACAGCCTCCAACTCTGCATTCCGTAGCTTAGCTGTGTGTTACAAGAAGGATCTGATCTCACTGTACTGCTGCACTGTCAAGTAGCTTTGCACATACACTAAAAGTCAGACCCTTGGTCTCCTGCAGCTGTGAGGGATGCAAAGAGCCCCACTCATTCTGAAGAGAGCCTGTCTAGGGGACTGGTTTCATGAGGAATTCACTGCCATCATTGTTGCTGCAGAGGGGTTTTTGAGAAATGAAACCCCCAAAAGAAAGGAACCTTATGGGGACACTCATCTGGTGACCAGCCAGGTTACAATGGCAGATGGATAACTGTGCTGCAATTTCATGTGATACCAAAGCAGAAGTTGCTTTTGGGCACCTCCCTTTCCCAGTACCACCTAGGCAGGACTTCAGAAGTCTCAGAGGGCAGGAATACATGAAAGCTTGTTTGAAGTCCTCTACTCAGACCTAGTTTTGTTCACCTGTGACACTGATGGAGGCATGTGGAGGGCAACAAGGGAGGGACAGCTGCTCCTGCAGTCTCCAAATGTTAGTCAGCACTACAGAAACATGCCTGGGGGGAGTGTTGTAACTACAGAGGAGAGGAACCCATTTCCCCAAAGTCACTTCTAGCCTGCACAGCCCCTGCTGAGGCTGGGACAGGAAATACATTATCCCCAAGGCAATGCAGTAGTGGCATTTGGAAATTGGCAATTCCCACAGCCAAAACTTCCAAAGGTTGAATTTCAGCTGATGGGTCAGCACCCAGGTTTTTCTGCAGGATAAACCCAAGCTCAGCTCAGCTTCTGTTTCCAACAGACAATTATCAAGATGCCTCACCCAGGAAAATAATATGTCAGACCACCTTTTGAATTGCCTGTATCTGTGTGTATAAGTTGTTATGTTTGGCACCACATTTGGTGCCCTGAGTGAAGGGAGAGGATCAGAGGAGGGAAGAGCTCACTCCAGCTCTGTAGCTCCACACACCTTGACACCAATGGTCATTGCCTGGATCACCCAGTGGTGTCTCACAAAATGTCCAGCAACCCACCAACTTGTAAGAACTGTAATACACCAGCCTTACTCTGGGGGAGCACACAGGTCTGTCACCATAAGTATGGATTGTGTGGTCCAAGTGCATTCAGCTCTGTCATCAGCTGTGAGAGACCTGGCTGTTATGAATCTGTTGCTTGCTTTTTTTTTTTTTTTTTTTCTCCTGTGGGCAGGGAAAAGAAAATAATACTTCTCACAAATACTTGTGGAAGATGACTACAAAAAAGGTATTCACTGGGATTTGTTATGTTTTCATTCCACTAAAATGTGTGTGCCCTTTTTTGTCTTGCAGTACTTGTTCAGTATTGAAAACAGCCAATCAAACCACAAATTTGGTTTTATTTTTAAATTGCAACCAAAGCCATAAAGCTGAGCAAGGCAGAATTACAAGTAAACCAGCCAGTTCCTCTCATCTGCTATGGACCTTTGCAGCAAGCTGTTTTACAGTACCTATTCTTCCTCATAACCATATCCTTTTTCTACAGGGGATCATTTTAAGCTTTAGAAACTGCAGAAGCCATCCTAAAGCCATTTTTCCTGAAGGGAGTACTTAAATGGGAAAGAACCCTCTTCTCTTGATTTAGAGTGTGTAAAATGCTATCCCAATCCTACCAGGCTGGAAGCTGCAGTCCTCATTCTTTCCCAGAACTCTTGCATCTGCAAAGGGACCATTGAATGCAAAAAGGCAGTTCCTGAGCTTAGCAGCACGCCCATGTGTTTTGCATTGCAAGAGGGGGCCTAAGAAGCCATTTCCCTTGCACTTTTCAGAGAAACCTCCCTTTTATTACAGAAAACTTAATCTGCTGAGATGAAAATTATAACCCACTGAAAATCCACTCAGAATCTTGAGACAATCCCATTTTCAGACACTGAATCTTTTCAGTTACTTTAAAAATTTTTCTCCATTTTTTTTGTCTCTGTTCTTTTTGTTGTTATTATAATGCCCTGTCTCCTGGTTGCTTCCCATAAAAAAAAAAGTAAATCAGGATTACCAACATACCACAAATGAGCTTGTATTTCAAATATGTCCTTCCTGGTGGGAAGTAGTAAATATGATGAGAGAGAAAAATTGTTCCTGGGAGATTTTCAACCTAATTTCATAGACTTAAGATATCTGATTGTCCTGGGAACTCTGTGCTTGCAGCTCCCATTAATTTCAGTAGCAGGTGTCTAAACATTTCTCATACCCAGAGGTTCACATATTTGTAGGAGGATGTAGATAATGTTTGGGTAAGCATATAGCAATTCTCAGGTTAAACAAAGTAGAACTTCTTGCCTCTTGTTGTTCTCCTTCTGCTACTTATTGCCAGATATTAAATATGCAGGTGATGAGTATGTACCAAGCTGAACCAAGAGAGAACTAGAGGATGGTTTCTATTTCCAAAAGCATAACACCCTCTGTGCAGATGTGGGGTAAAATTTGTAAACTCTCTTTAGTGTGAACACTGAAATTTCTTCACTCGGCTTCTTAAATTTTGGAAGGAAAGAAAAAGGGAACAAAGGTCATTGACTACATCATCTGTTTTCAGAGATTTGTTCTCTTAATCTAAGCCATTTTATTCCTCCCCTCACCACTTTTTGGTCCCTGTAGGCACGAGTATGCCCTATCCCAGGATAAACTTGCTGTGATTCAGAAGAAAGGAAGCCCACAAGTCTCAGAGACTACGTGACTCATGCTTCCAAGGACGCATCTTGCTATTAATGTAGAGCATTGCTAGCACAGTGATTTAAAGACAGATACAGTGAGAGGACAGTGGCACAAGTCTACTCTGAAAGGTCAATCGCTGCTTAGCTGGTGACACACACAAATTTGCTTAATTTTCATCTGGTGGCTAAGATTGAGCAAATAGCTGTGAAGTGACAAATCAGCCTTAGTGCCTCAGCCCCACTGCCAGGAGACATCTGTGTTATCAGGGAGCTCTGTCCCCACAGCTGCCTTTGGCCCTGCTCAGAGTGTGGCCCATGGATTGCATGCCCAAGGCAAGGAAATGGTTTTTAGCTGCAGCTGCAGCACAGCAGCCCCTCAGTCTGAGGCAACTGCACTTAAGGAGTTGACAGGAACAGTCTCTCCAGTGGGGTGATGAGCCCTTTGTACTTTCTGCCCAGCAGTGAAGAACATGTGATGCTCACATCCATCTCCTCTGTGAGTGGTCCAGTTCCAGCCTTTGACAGGCCAGGACCAAAGGGCTCCTCCTTGACATTCCTGAGAGTAAAACTTTACCACTTCATTCCTATCAAGGTTTAAATTGCAGCTTCAAAATTTGAGTCATAAAGTGCACATTGAAGCCCTGCTTATATAAACCAGGGGGACCCAGGTCATGTTGTAGCCATTTACTTCTGACATATTAAAGATCTGAGAAGTTTTTTGGTTTTTTTAAATTAGTTTGGTTCCTTTCTGTTAATTGTTTTCCTTATACCACTTAAGAAAGTGTTAAGAACTATCATTAAAATACACTTTCTGGCAATGCTGTAGTTGGTAGTGTGAGAAGATGGTTTTGATAGATGCAAAACCTAATGTCCATGTTTTCAATTGATGCAAAAGCTATTTTCCACCTTTTTGTATTTAAAAACTATTAATACCTTGCAGCTTGCCTAAAAGCAAGATATGTAAGGGCCAAATTTTGACTGTTTTTTGGATTCTTTTTTTTTCCTGGTGATTTTCTTTTTTGTCTCAACTTCTTAATGGTAGTGATATATTAATTCATTGCCAGATAGGCTATTTGGGAAAGTAAATAGGATAATGCTGATGAGGTAAAATGCTTCAAAGACAGACATTATTTTAATATTTGTGGTTTTGATCTGAATCTAGGATTGTGTCTCTCTGGATTCCAATTTTATCTATTCATTGCATGACTTACCTTCCCACTTCATTAAGACATTCTTAAAACTGTATTAAGTAACCAGAATCAGGCATTAAGTATCATCTAATAAAGGTGTCTTTAAAGTTGGGCACTTCATGTTCTTGCCCATAAGTCTAACACTGCCAATTTTCTCTGAACTCTATAACTGCAAGATATTACTTAGTTTAAAATAAATAGAAAATCATAACATAAGCCATGCTCCTGTGACTGAAAGACAAGGAAGAGATTTTTGTGCTTTTATGATGTAAAAATGTTCTGATTTATTAGATTTTCTTGCCCTTTAACTTCAGATGTATCTTGAATGTCAAGCTTGATTTTTTCATGTTTTAGTCATGTGCATTCATTTAGTGAGCTCAAATAATTTTCCTGCCTTTCTGTTTAAATTATGCTTTTTTAAAAGGTGTCCTTCAGACACATAATCTCTATTAACAAGAACCAAAATTTTACAGACAGGTTAGTTTGATTTTTTTCATACATTTGATTGCCATAATCTGGACTTCTTTGGAGTTGGATTTTTATAATATTTTTTTAAAGAGTGAGGATGCTGATAGAGATGATACTGATCTTGTTTTTCTGTAATGTTCTTATGATTAGTTGATGGACTACAAGTTGAAATCAATTGTTCCTACATCAGGTTTTGAGCTCTAGTGTTTTTACCCAGTGGCTAGATCTGTTGCAGATACTCTGTTCTACATTTCAGAGCAAAAAAAATATCATCATTCCCCTCTGTGAAGGATTAGTGAGAGTGTGTGAGCTTCAAACACCAAGCTTGTGGTTTTGACACAAGATGCAAAATGGCTAAGGGATATAAAATTAAGAGTAAGCTGGAAGAGAATGTCTTAATTAGCCTGAGATGGTGTTCTGATTTCCTTTTACTTTGCTGAAAATAAGTAATAGTGATGGGTGGGACTGTGCAGACAGTAGCAAGAATCAAGTAATCCAAAGTCCTCTTTGAAGAAGGATCCTGGCATGATGCACTCCTGCTCAACCCCTGCAGACCTGGCTTTGCTGGCTGGAGCACTGCAGTGATCTGTTTATATTAACACCAGATCAAAAATCACACCAGTAGAAACATTTTGGATTGAGAAAAGCTAGATGAGAAAAGCCTGAAAGTAAGGCAAGAAAAATTTGGTTTTATAGGGCAGATAAAGGAAATCTTTATTTCTAAGTTGAGCTGTATTTTTTCAGTTATTTCTGACTATGAAATTATTAGTTCCATGCTTTGTGACATAGTCCTACCCCATGAGCTGGATCTTTCACACAACAGTATCTTCTGCAATGCCTGTGGGTTGCTTTTTGAGCCAGTATTGGCATGAGGTTCACATGGTTACTCCATTTTTCTGAAAACATCAATCCCTGGCTTTGCAATGCAAGTAGTAGTTTACTATTGTCATCAAGAACAACAGAAATATAAAAACGTGTTTGAATTAAATCCCACAAATACGATGGTTATTTGACTGCAGCTTACAGCTGCTTCTGTATTTTTCTGAGAGTTGTAATTTACAAGTTAGATTAAATATCAGTATTTTCAACATATTTCAAAAATAATCTATAATAGTTGTTAAGGAAAGCAGTGACAAATCCTGGCATTAGAACCACTGGCAGTACATCCATGCTTTTGCTGTACAGTGTGTTACACCTCTTAGAAACACTCAGTTCTGCCCAAGGACAGCACAGCAAAGAATTAAAATTCAAGCACTAGAGGCAGTGTCTTTCTTTCCTTCTGAATAAATGAAGGAAAACAGAGAAGATGGAAAAATACAGAAAACAAAACAATGAATGATTTTGCCAGGATTCATACCAAATATTGCCATGCTTTGTCAGTACAGGTTTAACTAATTCTTTCCTGTTTGAAAATCACAATGTGTATAAAAATATGTGGTACAATATTCAAGTTAGACTAGCAATTAGTACTGGCTTCAGTGGGATTGCAGATTGTGACTCAGGGTGGAAGTGGGCACAGACTCCCTGGATTAGACGTGCAAATGCATGTGGGGAACTTGTCATATATGGGAGTTGTCTTGCCTTACACACTAAGGAAAACATAGGCTTGCTAATTTTTAGAGTTTGCAACATTTATTTGCCAAATAAAAGCAGTTTGCTAAAGAATTTTTCCAGTAAAAGATAGGAGAAACACTTTGCAATAAGTACAAGGCACAAGGAAGCTCGTGTGAGCACCTATGAGCAGGGCAGAGCAAATAGATCAATAGGTACAGCATTCTGCAAGGAAAGCAGAGTCAGCTGAGGGGTGATGTTACACCAGGGCTAAATCATTTCTCCCCACCAATATGTGGGGATGCCAGAGCAGGGATGAGCACAGAGAGCCCCTGGGGCAGCTGTGCAAGAGGGAGGTGAAAGCCACATCCCTACACCCCAGTTGTGGAGAAGGGGTGGAGGAAAGCATCCCAAAGGTGAAGGTAGGATTGCTGGAGAAGGGCAGGAAAGGCAAATATGGCAGAGCTGTCCCTGAGGGCCCTTGTACCTTCCCCATGCCCTACAGCTGGGGTTGCCACAGGTTTGGCAGGGAGCCGGGTGCTCCCCTCCATGAGAGCACATCTGTCTCCTAAGAGGCATGACCAAGACTCAACCTTCCTGAGGCAGTGGCATTTTCCTTGAAAAACACATCTTTATTGCTTTACAAATTCTTTATAGCAAGGGACTCATGCTCTGACTGAAGGACACACTTATTATTGTCCTGTGGTTTTCAATTAATAAGTTCACAGCTAACAGTTTTTAAGTACAGTGAATCATGCAAATTTCCATATCACAGCAGCTAATTTATTTGTTTGTTGGGGAATAGCAGGTGCCACATGAATCTGTTTTGAAATGAATTCCAAGAAGGGCAGATGATTGTGGTCCAAGCCGCGGGAGGAGGGAGCCGGAGGGATAAGGTAACGAAGGCTCTGTGCAGTGCAGGGTGTCTAATGCGGGGTAAGAACATGAAATGAGCAGCAGCACAGATCTAATATACAGGGGACTGATCCTGAACAGCAGCCCTCACTAACAGGGGGATTTCTGGCCAGAACTAACATGACTGTATCTCCAGGTTGGAATGATAAAATCCAGGTGCTTTCTGTATGTGATTGCCAATTACTTCATTCTGTCTTCCACGCACAGTTCCAGCTTTTGTTCCCCAGGCAGTTTTCACTGCTGGTTGCAAACACAAGGATCATTAAGTTACAAGCTGGATTTATTTACCATTTGCAGCTAGATCTGAGAATAGTTGTCTGTTATACCAGATTTTAATTTCAAGACTGTCTTGTGGGTATATAAGATGTGTTCTTACCTGTTCTTGCAATTTCACACAATTATGCTTTGGACTGAGTTCTGCCTGTAAAGAGCCATAATAGAGCTCAGAGGAAGACTCAGGCAAGAAAAGCACTGCTGTGCCTGAGGTTTGCAGGACACAGGAATGTTGTGGCTTGTGGCATTGCTGCTGTAGAGCTCAGACAGGGGCACAGCACCCAGAGAGCTCTGAAGAAAATGCGTCAGGCTGTGGCCATGTCTGGGTCTTTGTTGATCTCCAGTGATGCAAAGGCCGTGCCCTGTGTGGATACAGCTCACTCAGTGTTCGTGCTGATAATCTGCAGCTCACGTGGATGCCCTCAAACTGAAGCTGCCACTGTAATTTTTGAACTGGTCTATGTGGAGAAGGAAATCCAGCAGGTATTTTCATGACCTTTAGTAATCAACACCTTAGGCAAGGAGCTGGACTCCAGATCCATCTCACTGAATTTCAGGCACCCAAGGCTTCCAAGTGGGCTGTCCTCAGATATGTCATTGGTGAAGGGAACTTCAGAGGTTATCTGTCACCTCAGAGCTGGTCCCTTGATTTCTGATTTAGCTGTAGAGGTGGGCTCGGAATCCTGATCATCAAACAGTGAGATTATTTGAGATTTGAAAAGCAAGGTGTGGTTGGTTCTGCACTAGCAGCACCTTTCCCACAGGTGGAAGGTCACTGATTTTCCTTTCTGAGCCCTCTCCCAAGTAATTATTTGAATTTTTTTATTTTTTTTTGGGTATCAGGCTGAGGTATGGGCTAAACAAGTCTGCAAGATGTGCACTTTGGCTGCTTTATAAGACGGAACCAGCCTTCCTTATTGTAGTCATCTGTGCAAATGATAGCCCCTAAATGCTTACACAGAGAGGCTATATTTTAAATTATAATTTAAATGTAAAAGTGAAAGGAGGCCTAAGCAGGCTGTCCAAGGGACAGATTGAATGATGTTCTTGATGTTTGAAATGAGATGAAAGAGTCACTGATACAGAGAAGCCCATTTGAGATAATGGCAGCGGAAGAGGAAATGGTTCCTGCAACACGAGAGATGAAAGTGGAAGAGGGAAACACTTATGTAGCTGTGAGAGAAATTTGTCTGGTTGTGACTGAAAAAGAAAAGATTCTGAAAAGAAACAACATTCTGAAAGTAGCAAGGGGGAGATGATGATAAACATTTTTTAACAGGGAAATAAACCACAGATCAGAAATAGTCAAGAATTTGACCCAAGTGTGTTAGTACTAAAAAATTTCCTGGTGCATCTCTTCATACAGGATAGATATTCACATTAAATGCTAAGATTTAATTTAAAACATATTAAACTGAGTAACTTCTCTGCCTGTCTTACACATGTAATTTTTTTCACGTTTTTCAATTTGTTTAACCATCCAGAATAGGAAAACTGCATAGTTCCTGTAATTTAAGGAACCTGACTTGAGTTTGATGGTTCCTTTTACAACCCATAAAACTCATATGGATAATAAAGAGGATTTTTGACCTTCCACATTAAGATCAGTCTGACTGCTTCCTCCATATTCAGCCCATCTGTCTTCTTCTGGATCTCTACTTCTCTTTGACAGTGAAAAAAAGCGCCTAACAGGAATGGGTAAAAAAAAAAGAAAAAAAAAAAAAAAGAAACCATTTAAACTGCAGAAGACAGGAAAGTAATAAAATAGTGTCTTTAGATGTGATTTACATTTTTCTGTTTGATGGAATAATACTCAGATGTCCCATTGTTTTCACTCAGTGAAAATGGAGTCAGGGCATCATAGCAAACAGAATCTAGAATATCCCAAAATAACATCAGAATATTGGGGTTTTTTTCACATTAAGACCAACTACTGATTCACAGTGACAGAGCTGTTGTAGCATCACTTGCATCAGGAAAGTCTGTTCCTTTGAAACAGAAAAGGAACCATATTTTTTCAAACACAATTTCACACGTTTTAAGTAAGAAGTAAATAAGTAACAAAGAAGATGTTTATTGTGACTTACGTGACCCCTGTGTACTACACTGAATTCAAATTCTGGCCACAAACACATTTAATATGCAGAGAGTTCAGTTTCTAACAAAAAACTTCAGAATTAAAATTTCTGGAAGAAAACAAATCCAATAAGTTACAGCACTCAGGCAGACCCACCAAAGTCAGTGGAGATATCTTCTTTGTTGAGGTGGACTTTAAATCTTGGTCTGGCAATAAACAAAAATTACACACTGAAGAGCTACTTAAATACCAGCCAGCCCTCAGGGGAAAAGAGAGCATGAAAAAGAGGATCAGAAAGAGAGAAGGGGAATGAAACAACCAGAAGGGAGGAAAGGAAAAAAAATAGACACAGACTGGAATTGATCTAGAGGATAAATAAAGGTAAAGGGCATGTTTAATTCAAGGGAGAAGAAAATGTCAGAAAAAGAGACAGGGGGAGAATGACAGGGAGAAATAATTGTGGAAAAAACAATAATAGAAAAATGAAGGCTTAAAGTAATAGTGAATGCTGGGAATGCTGGACAGGTAGAGAGAAACAATGCTAGGTGGGAAAGAGGAGAAAGACTGGTGTGAGCCCTCGGTGGGACTGTGAGGAGAGAGGCTTGAAAGGAGCCTCAGCTAAACAATAGAGGGATGCCAGACAGAGGCACCAGGGGGGCAGCACAGATTAAATGAGAACCAAATGTAACCGTAACAAAGGCTCTGAGATGTGGGCAATGAAAGCATGTTAAGAGGGAAATTTGTAGTGTGCATGTGTGTGCATTTGTGTATTTTCACATGCTGGAAAAGATTCTCTCTCTCCCCACGTCCCCTCCACCACCCAGCAACCCAAAGCACCTCAGTCTCAGAGACAAAAGCCAAGACCACTCAATGTCATTCTGGACTTCAATTACTATTTGTGGTGGTTTTTTCTACCTTCCCTTTCTCAATTTTCAAACAAGCACCTCTGTGGTTGCTGCCCCTCCTTCAAATCCATTTTTAAAATTCTCTCTTGCTGTGATGGCTGCAAAAGATGTGACAATTGGCAGGCTGCTGCTGTGCTGAAACAAGTGTTTGTTGTGCTGACCAGTTTTCTAGCTATTTCCTTGTAATTTCTAGATAGTTCTCTGTACCTGCTTATTGTCTTGTCCTCTGGAAAGGAAGCATTTTAGGATGGAGCTCTCTCTGTGCTTGTGCAGCAGCCAGTGGAGAGGAATATTAGCAAAGATTCTCCCATGATTGCCATAGGTCATAGGTTTTTAAAAATTTCTGCCTGTGTCCGAGGGATTCAAAATTGGCCTTTTCTTGATTGAAAGGAGGTATTTAGCTGCAACACTGCATTACTGTTTACACATACTGCACCAGAGCTCGCTGAAAGGGCTCCAAACACAAAGGGAGGTTATGGCAGCACCTACACAGACTGATGGTTGTAGCTCCATTTATCCTCTACAGCAGGGGTGGCCAAGGCTCTGTGGCACAGGCTCGTCATGCCAAAGTGTCAGGGCCCCCACCTGTAACCTATTGTGACAGGTGAGTGTGCACAGATCCTCAAGGTAAGTTTATGTTGTCCCAGTCACCCACAGATTGCAACTTGAGCCAAGAGAGCATGGGGAAGAGAAGCCAAAATGCTCAGGTTTGTTCTGTGCCTGGAGAAGCAGTAAGTCCTGCTCCCTTTGCACCCATGCTCTTGTGAAGTGTAGAGTGGAGAAGGTTCCTCTGGGTATGCACCAGCTTTGTCTGCAGGAAGGTGGATTCAACACCCTGATGTTCTCTCAGACCCAGCTAGCTGCCAGCTGTCCCCCAGCACCACCCTGCTCTGCCCTGACCACCATTCTGTTACTGGCTCAGGGTGTGCACCCACATCTCTCTGTCAGCTGTCTCCTTCCCTGGGACCTGGACAGCAGACACACTGTGACCACGGGAAGCCATGTGTCTGCACTGTGCAGCCATCTGATGGGGAAGGCAGCTGCTGCTCCAGCTGGGAATGAGTCCCTGGAGGGACCTCCTCTGAGCCCCAGTCTCAGCAGTAACTCAGCACATCCTTCCCCTGGCTTTATGAACCCACTTGTTGCCCAGTTCTCTTCTGCAAAACTGCACGGCAGCACTACCTGTGCTGCCTGCTGCTCAGACAGGTGGTGAGAAAGAGCTCCTAAATCTACATGCAGCAGTTTGGGACATTTGAAGATGTCCCTTAAACAGTGGCTGTTGCTGATGCCTTGTGTAGATTTTACTTCTTCAAAAAAAGAACTACAGCAAGAATTGAACAGATCACTTGGGGCAAGAAAAGAAGTATGGAGCAGAAACAAAAATACAATTACTTACAGTGTAACTGAGCAGTTTTTTACACAGAGTAATAGAAGCAACAAAATGAGGAATAGTTGTTAACTTGTCAGAACAGCTTATTGGTTCTTGGTTAGATTTTTATTTTAATACTTTTTTGTACCATAACCAGGGAAAAGAAACTCTTAAACTACTAAGTGCAACATATTGGACAAAGGGAGGAGCTGCTGTGAATACCCTACAGAGCTTCAAGGAGATAGTGCCTCTCAAGGAACTTCTCAGGTACCATTCAATGCAGGTTCAGGTTGCTAAATTTGGATCAAAACCTGCAAAGAATTCTAAACTCCCCTAAATCTATTTGTGGCTATATTACTGGGAGATTGCAAGGATGAAGTTATGCAAGTGGATCTGAATTTCCCAAAGGTCTGAGCCACATTTCCATGCCAAGAAATTTGCATTATTGAGTTTTTAAACAAATGATCATTAATGATGATCTTAATGATTATTGACATTGTTCCTGTAGAAGAGCCAGGGAAATGTCACCCAGTGCAACTCTTGCTGCTAAGGGGTTAAACATTTCCTTGGCTAAGGCTGCTTGCTGACCTAGCTGAAAGAGAAAGAAAGCTGCAGGTCAGTGAGTGAGATTGCCCTTCCTTTAGAACTGCCCAGGAAGATTACAGTAAGTGTGTAGAGACTAAGTTAGGAATTAGAGACTAGGGAGTGCTGATTTCAGTTCTTTCATGTGCAGCCTTTAGGCTGAAATCCAGGGAGTTGTACTGGCATAAACTATTCCAGTAACAGAGGGTATATTGCTAGAGCCCACCTAGCCTGGGGGCTTAAGCATCACTGTGCCTCAGACTGCTGACACTTGGACAGGGAACTGATGGAAGAAAAGATGGATTGGTCTGATTGGTTGAGTCATGACTAAATGATTACATAGGGTAAAAGGGGATCTAGGTAAAAAGGCATTATTAATAATCTTTAGATTTCTCTCTCTGAGACTTTTCCTTTGGTGAAGAGAGAAAAGGAGGTGGTGAAGACAATATTGAACATACATTCAGAGAAATAGTGCTGCATTTCAGTCAATGCAAAGGATAGGAGGTTGTGTAAAAAGGATCAAATTCGGCAAATGCAAGACTTGATCTAACTCTAGGCCCTAGTTTGGAGCCTTGGAAATGAGCAACAGAGAAGGTCCTCAACCTGCTATTTCTCTGGGTGGGTAGAAGCAAAATAAAGACAGCTCGGTTGCTGTCAACAGTAGAGATTAGAACGGATATAATTAGAGCCATATCATTTACCAACAGCAGCATCTCCTCCTTAGCATTCTGAATGGCTGGCAATGCTGGACAGCCTGTCAGCCACGTTTATAACTGAGAGCCTGCTTTTTCCTTTAAAAAGTTTTTAATAAACTGTCTGAGCTCGCAAGCACCCAGCACCCTGTGTCAGCTGGCTGGCACCTGCTCTCACAAAAGTAATAGAAGTAGTATATTACACTTTGGAACAGCAATTGGCTCTTGACAATGTGACCATGAAGACCATCACATTCAGCTACAGCCAGGCTTCAGTTTTTGATATTAAATAGAAGTAAATTCCGACAGCAAAGTCATCAAGAGAGACTTGGCTGTGCGCTGGTTCAAAACTCAAGTCACAGATGTAGATCAGTAAGGCAGATGCCTGGAAGTGCCTCTACACGAGTTCTACAAGGAACTAAATGGTGAATCTGAAAGCAGTTCCTTAGAGTTTTCCCAGATGAAGCAGAAGGCAGGGTGCAAAACACTAAGTAGAAATCTATGGGAAATCTTTCTGGAGAAAACCACCTAGAGGCAGATTGATTTCAAATGTGGCCTTGAAAATCACTCTGAAACCATAGTGGACTGCCTTTAATGCACTGAGACAAGGACCATCTCCCTTCTGTGCTGACTTGTGCTCCAATGCAATTACCTCTCCAGCTGATTGTACAATCCTCTTCCTCACAACTGGGAGCTATTTTCATAGACCTCATTGTTTTAGACAGTTTTAGAAATGATGGTCTATTTCTAATGCAAGAGAGCCCTAACAGTGGCTTCCCTGCTAATGGACTGTAATTACAGGATTGATCCCACATGCCTGGCAACATGAACCCTTCTGTGCTTTCCAAGGCAACAACAGCATAAATCAATGGTCTGCTACAACAAGCTTCAGAGGATTCAGGGAGAGCAAACCTTGGTATATACACCTTGCAAGGCTTGCTAAATGGGGACAGGACACACCTGATTGGCATAGTATCATTAACTTACCTCCATGGTCATGTGAAGGACTGTCCTTGCACTGCACTTCATTTAACATCTGGCAAGAAAGTGATCATTTTCAAAATGGGTCTTTACACTTGAGAATGGCCCTATCTGTGTAAGAGGCAACAGCAGGAGCTGCAGAAGACACAGAGCAGATGTTGAACAAGATTCTTCCCTTGGGGAAGAATGATCTCTTTTTTACATGAAGATATAGCACTGGCATGTCATTGGATAGCAGCAAGGATATCACAGCATGGACACTGACTTTTCAGTCTCTCATGAATAAAGTGTCTGCAAATTCATGTTAATAAAGAGAAGCACTTGTCTGTGGAGTAACAAAGAGGATGCCTTTCAGTATTTACATGAAAAAATAATGGCTGCTTCAAACTTTTATATTTGAAAATGAGATGTCTGTTATGTCACCTTACCAAACCTAAGCTTACAAAACATAATAGATCTGATTCTTCTCACTCTGTGTGTTTTGACAGGAACTGTTAAGCATGTTGCACAAAAGCCTTGGTCCTTGTCACAGCAATTTTTCAGCTGTGCCTGCCCATTTACCCCACTGATGTGAGTTCTGACCCTGACAGGCAGACTTGGCCTCCTGGCTTGACTTCAGACCTGCCTCATCACTACAGACTTGTCTGCCAATCTTGGCTCTAGGCTGAAGCCAGCTGCTGTGCCTGCTCTGCTCACGCTGCTGGGATGCTAAGGGGCTGTGCTGGTGAGAGCTGTACCCTGCCCACTCTGCTGCTATCTCAGCTCCTGACTCATCTTTCCTCATACAGCAGTGCAAGGAAAGACCCTTTTGTCTGCATGATCAGTTGTCTGTGTCAAGCAAAGACACCTGGATCCTCTAACACTCATGTCACAGGAAATAATGACATGATAGAAGCAGACATGGTGGGGTTCTGAAGCAAGCTTATGTAATGTACAAAAATGTGTCTTTGACAGCCTGTCCCACTAAGGTGGGCCTAATAACATCTAGTGTACCAATAGTCTTTGTCAAATTCAATTGTTCTGAATGTCCTAGAGGATGTTCTTTAATTTAACAACAGAAAAATGTTTATTTCTTATGAATCAAGAATCTGCATACTTTGTCACATCAATCAAACTGGTGGGTAAGAGCAGTGGTTCAATTAGACTCTGAGGGAAATGGTCCAATGATTTATCTGAACCTATTGCTGCAACCAGAAGACATTTCTGTTTATTAACAGCGAGAGAATTTCATCAGGCTTTTTCTTTTTGTCCTCCTATAAGGACCACATACAACAATAAAGTGTTGCCTAGGGGGACAGAAAAATAACACCTCTGCCATCATTAAGTGTACCCAAAAAGTAAAAAGTTGGCTAAGAACTTTGTGTGACTCTGCACAACACAATGTCAATTGGGTCCAGACAGAACAAGAACAATCAGATAGAAAAGAAGCCAGATGAAGAAGCTGTGAGTCCGGGACTGAATCTTGGTGTTACTGTCCAGCTGGCCTTGTTATTAGCCAGATGGCAGGTTCAATATCAAGGCCCTGGAAGGGTCAACACAGCAAATTACAAGATCTGCCAACTGGACCTAGGAAAAAAGACAAAAAGGGGAAAAAAAGTCAAATTTAAAAAAAAAAAAAAATCCCATATCTATCATGTCCATCTGCTGGGCAGAGAAACAGCCAGAAAAGGATTTCTCACAGTCTCATGTACATGTGATCCAGGGCTGGAGCAAAGTGGTAATTCCTCAGAGTACAGATTATCCCAAGACATCTAATCCTTGCACAATACAAAACAATAACTTGTTTTGCAAACATGTTCAAGGCAATCTTTTTCTACATCTATTGGATTAAATCTCTCATCTTCTAGAACTTGTTTCCATACTCTCATTTGCCTGTTTGCCTTTGTGATGGCACATGAACAGTGGCAAAATAAGAACTGTAGAAATGTGGAAGATGGGCATCATTTGATATAAATAATTTGGCACAGTCTCGTTGATTTTAAGGCCATTCCAGATCACCCTGGAAAGTTCTGCAATGACCGTCCCAAGATACACCCCTGTATCAATTTGTAACCCAATCCATTTGCATAGAAAAGCATGATATGTGTCCATAAAATTAACCAAAGGTTTTGGTAGATATCTGCTCCTCTAGTCCTCCTCTCAAAAGGCTTCCTTTTCCAATCTGAATTTTGAGCTATTGTCTATTTTTCAAAGTACAGTGGCCACATTTCAATGAAAAAATCTGACAACCTAACAGACATTGTCTGGCACTTCAGATAACTGGGCAAATTGGAAATATCTGGAAAAGACACCACATTTTGCAATTCTCCTTCCATATTTTCCTTAAAGCAGAAGATCCCACAAATACCTGACTAGAAGAAAGGCTGCAATAACATCTAGGACCATGAAATTATTGCAGACTTGCACTTAAACACTGCCTGATGTTTGTGGCCAAGTAAGAATTACGGTCCACCTATTACATGACGTTTCATGCTGATCTTGCTGCACCTTCCGCAGAGCTAGCCTAGGACAGCTTTTGCTTGTGGATAAATCTCAATGTGTTTTGGGCAGAAAGATTTAGTGCTTTGAGCTGTGAGTCTTTAGCTGGACCCTGTACAAACTAGACTGTCTTATATCGGATAGTGGTGTTACAGGAACACAAAGAAAAAGGAATATTTGGTGTCATCTTTGAGTCACAAAGTCCAAAGTGGTTATTAAAGTTATATCCAGTGTTCAGAGCTACATCAAGACTCTGAAACATGTTTTTTTTAACAGTAACATTTTGGTTTATCCATCTTGTATAGCTTAGGAATTATGGTAGGGCAGCATGCTTGCAACCATTTTATTTCATGGTGAAGTACTGCCCTAGGTGACAGGATATTTGAACCCTTTTTTCTATTCCAGATAGGATTCTGGGGAACTAGGAACCAATCAGAAAGTGAGCTTTTAATGAATATGTCTGATCTAAACTAAAACACTGATGTGGATGCACCTGTAATCAGTTGATACAGCAGAGTTTGTGTCCAACTAGTATTTCTTTAATTCCCAAGCAAGCAACTCTACCTAAGCTGTGAATTCTAATCCATGCTGATCCCTGAGCCATCTCCACTTGTCTGGAAGAGCATTGGATTGTCTGGTCCAAAGACATGTCACGCACCTTTTTTATGGCTTTATAGTATGGGCAGTGCTGTGACAATGCTTGGGACGTGCCCTGACCTTACTCAGTTTATTTGCATTGGAGTGACCCCAGAGACCCCTGTGGAAAGGGCTGTGGGGCAGGAGGATGTGGGGAGAAAAGCCAGATTCAATTACCAGCTACCATAGATGTGCTGCTGAAGTCTGGGTGGATGAGTGTTTTATATTTCATGGAGCTAGAGACTGTTACTCCTGTGATAGACTATGGTCATCCTAAATTTATCACCAAGGAGTATAAACAATAATTTTGGCAGAGATCTAGAGTAGCAACTGGAAATTTGAGTAGGAAAGTAACGGAGATCCCAAAACAAATCTCTTTCTCTTCTCTGCTCTACCTCTGCTCCAGTAGGGAAAGTTTGATGAGGGCAGACTCGGAATGAGATACTTGGTATTTACTTAAAGCTGCTTTCTCATCTGCTCTGCACAAACGGTGTGTTATGTGCACACAGCTGGTGTGCACGTGCAAGACACCCAAAGTCAAAAACCTAACAAGAAGGAGATGTGAGGAAAAACCCAACCTGTGAAAGAAACAGTGATGAACTGTGAAGTCTTAAAATACTTGGTGAATATGTAATTTTTCAAGGCTCATACAGGCATCCTGGATACTGTGTCACAACTTTCCACATGGATTTCACTATGATTTCTTGACTTTTCAGGGAATTTTTGAATTTGTCAAAAAAAATGAAAATGGGGACAGTGGCTGGAATTCAGCAAGTTATGCACTCTGCAACAGAGTTTCTCAGCAAGGAAAAGATACACGTGGGTGGATGTGCAAGCATCAAGCTGAGGTAGACACCAATCAAATTAGTAGAAGCAGACAGCTGAAGCTGTGCCTCCTGAGTAGTGGAAGAATTGAAGACTTTTAGACAAATGCAGCATTTCTAGTAAGTGAATAACAAAGGATTATCCCATTGCTTGAGTCAGCAAGAACAATGTTAACTTGTCTAATCCAGAAGAAATTTTCATCACTCTTAGCTTTGTACATGAAGTTGACTCAGTGCAAACCTTCAGGAGGCAATATTTATCCCAGCAATACCCTAATGTCAGAAGGCAAAACAGTAACACAGCAGCAACCATGTAATTGAAGCCACAGCATGCCATTGAAAGCAGGTCTCTACAAGGCAACCAAACCTTTGGAAGTGAGACCCATGTGAGCTGTTGTGGCCATTAATTGTCTTTATCCTTTCACCATGTTTGAGATCCCAGCTCCAAGCTAGCAGCCTGTGGCAGCAGGTAGCAAAGACACGGTTCTGCTGACATGCAATCCCCAGAGAGAAAATATGTGACAAAATTGTACTCCCTGGGAAATGTCCTATTTATAGCTTGTGCTTGGGAATGGGCTTATCTGTGTTCCTGTATACACTGAGAGTGATTAAAGCCTCATTTTCATTTCCTTTTGTACCTTACTCTTATCATCCAGATAATTTTAGTGTCTTTAATCAACATTTGCTGAAGTAAACAATGCTATGCTAATAACAGTGTTGTGCTATAAACATTTCCTAAGTCATGAAACATTACCACAAGGAGGATGAATTATGATTGTTCCATTTTTAGGAAAGAGAGACTGGTAATATGAGTGGTCTATGATTAAAATAGTCTATATCACACCAAGTATTCCATTGTGTCCTTTATTTAAGGACCAGACAGTTTTCCATTTCAGGTTTTGAAATTCTGCAAAAAAAAAAACAAAAACTCTTATATAAATTAGTCTATAGATTTAACATGAAGAAAAAAACCCCAAGACAACAACAACAAAAAATCAACAAAAACCCCCCAACCAAATCAAACACAGAAAACCAAACTCAAACCCAATAAACAAACCACCAAGTATAAGGAAAGATTTATTGTTATCCAATGAAAGACAACTGTTTCTCTAACAGGGAAGTGGATGACTTGAAAAAGAAATACACAAGTTGCCACTCATTACCTGTTCCACAAGGAAAAAGCCAAGATGAAGAACAAGCTTGTTAACAGGTATGACACCCCAACTAACCATAAAGCACTTGCTTGAACAGTTGGGATTTTAGTGCCAGAACATCTTGATCTTATCACTATCACATTTCGTGGCTAAATAATACAGAAGTGAATGTGAAGTATTCTCTCCCATGACATTACCCCGTAAATGGGAAAGTGTGGAAGATGGAATGTGCTATAGAAGCATAAAATATAGATGTAGGCCTTAATTTCCACCAAAATCAATGAGCCTGCCTTTTGCTTTGCACTTGCATAGCACATTCCATCTCCCCTATGTTATTGCCTCACCAATTAGAAAAATTAAAAAGCCAAGACAGAAGGCAGTAGCTGCAACATTCAACAAACAACACAGAATCCAGGACTTGAAGAAAAAAAAACAAAAACCAGATTATTCATAAAAGGATAAATTATAGCAATCCTAAAGTCCTAGGATAGTCCTATCATCTTTATCTCTTAGTTATTTTTCAAGTATTTCTTTTTTTGTAGTGCCACTATGACTCAGCTTGCCTGGAATCAGTAAACAATGGGAATATGACAGTTTCTGGCAGAGCACATGAGACATTTTATCACTATAGCAGACACTCAAGATGGTCTGATTGAAAGGGGCAAAATATGCCCAGTCAAATGAATGTATGGATCAGACAAGAAAAACCAGCACCAAGCTAGTATTTCAGACATAATGCAATAAAGTTTTGCTACATAGATGTACATAAACACTAACAGGGGGTGTCTTGAGCAAATACAAAGCGAGGGAGAGGTTGCTTCTTTCCCAAAGCCAGGTGGCCTCCTCCACCCACCTGCAGGTGTGACATCAAGAATGGTACCAGTGCCTGGCCCCTTCCTGCTGCTGTGCAAGGCTGGGCATCCCCAGGGAGCCTGCAGAGGTGAGCAGAGGGGTCAGTCATGGCCATGCCCTGCTCCTGGCCTCAGTGGCTGTTAATGGCTTCGTGTAGACACAGACAAATGTCCCCAGTGCCAGGTGGATGTCACAGTGCCAGGCCCCACTGAGCCTCCCTGTCCAGCCTGTCCTGCTGAGCTGCTGGGGCTGGGCTGGTCAGACCAGGCAGGTTTGGGGATGAGCAGAGTTCACACTGCTGTTCCCCTGCTGGGTGTGATGGATATGGGCAGGGCTGGGCACATCCAGTGCAGCCCAAGAGCAGGGAATCCAAACTCAAATCAGGCACTGTGCAGCCCCACTGAGGCCAGCTGATAACCCAGGTAAGGCCAAGAATCAGGAAGGGAAGAGCACAATCATACTGCTTTGTTAGAAACTGTTTTGTTCTTCTGATAGAGCAGACAGCAAGGATTGCAGTGTCCTGGCTGGCACTTGGGATCTGGACAGGGACATAAGGAAGGGAAATACTAGATCTAGGTTCACCTGAGCTTCTGTTTATAATTCTATCATAATTCCACCATCTATCATAAGCATTTTCCCTAACTTCTAGAGGTCCTTGATGTGTATATGGTTGCAAGGACAGATGAGATAATGTTTGGTCTAAACTAAAAGCCCAGCACTTTTGTGTGTATGCTTCTGAAAAACACACTGGCAAAATCTGTGTGGAAATGAAATTTCTATACATCCTGATTCTGGTCAGAATTAGAACCTAGGCAGTTGGGAGATATTTAGATGTTATTTAGACCTGGTGGCCCACCAGACCTGTCAGAAGGCCTGTTCTCACAAGAAAAAAAATCACACATCTTGCATATAACTGAAGAGTGGAGACTTCTTGGAGCAAATCAACTCCTGATTCAAAGCTCTGTTAAGACAAAATTCTCCTTGGCCTCTATGAACTTGGAATAAACTTGAAAGCAGATCTTGGATACCTTTTTTTTTTTTTTTTTTTTGCATAAATCCTTCCTAAAATGTCAATAAATGAAAGACATCTAATTATTATCTGGGAAACAACTGCCTGATGCACTGGGAAAAAGTGCCACATGTTCCTCCTGTTCTTTTCTACTTTGATTTGTATGACACAAAATATTTGGTTTCATTTTTCTTTTAGGAGATAGATGCCAGCATGAACTGATATGAGCATGTCACTTTTTTAAAGTAATTTTTTACAAGCTCAGTGTTTAATCTTTCTGACTGGCAAGTCTGAGGGACCTGCACTGCTAATCAGTGCACCAGCATCAAATTAAAAACAGTCCTCTGTCATGCAGATGACTGGTGGGCTAAAGCAAATAAGACAGGGGTCCAAGAAGCTGCTGTGCCTTTCCCTGTGAAGTGAGCAAATGCTTTCATATCAAGCATTTCTATAGCACAAAATCCAGGCAGAACACCCAGGGAAACCAGACAAAAAAGGCAGATGTTTGGACTGAGTTCTCACTACAATTTCATTGACACATTGGTTGGCTTTGCACAGTTACTGAGGAAACCTCCATGTGAAGTGGGATGTTTCCCAAGAACTGCAAGGCCACCTGCAACTCCAACCTTTCCTTCCTCCTCCAAGTTAAATGGTACCACAGGGATTCCTGTACTGGAATGCTGGTATGTCTGATCCCTATGCTCGAGTTCAGAATAATGGTATTAAATGGGTTAGAGATGGAGCTCATGCAGCAAATGACAAGCAAGACATTCTTGAATTATTTCAGACGAATATTTACAGGTCAGTTACCCATATTCTTCCATGCATTCTGTGCCTGGCCAATCACTTACCCATTTGTGTTGCTATGGCTGGCCCAGGGGCCTGCAAGATATTGGCCAGTGCGTGGGAGTTGGAATATTTTGAATAAACTAGGTCTAAAGAGATTAAAACATTGCAGACAGCTTTCTAGCAGAGACATTCCTAAAAGACATACTCAGGGAAGTGGTAATTCAAGAATAACTGGATAGGAAATTGCCCAATCAATGTAGTTTGATGTTTACATATAATTTCACAATATGCTATTATGTTAACCACTTGATTGACGTATATTTATGTTGTGGTGATTTCCAAGCACTCAGGAAATGTGGACCCAAGAAAGGGGTGATTTCTTTGGGAGGTGAAATGGTTGTCAAATACAAAGAATACTGATTGCTACTCCACTTTGCTTACCCATTTCTATGTCCTTAACAAGAGAGATGAAATGGCAAAGCCCGGTGCAGCTGACAGGTCAGAGATGAAGAACAACATTTTCTGAACACAAGGAAGTTCAGTGCCTTTGTGTTTATACTTCATTTTGCACAAAGTGCTTCCAAAATCTGCTGTAAAAGCTCTCAGCCCTAACCTGCATCCCACTGCAAGTGGAGCTGAGTCTATGACGGCTCTGGAAGGCCAGCACTGGTTTTTGCCTTCTGTTCAGCCTACTCAATCCTGCTGGCTCTTCACAAAGGAAGGGTTATCATGCCAAATAAGTAAATAAACATTTCATATTGGTCCTTGCTTATCATGGTTAGTCCTGTCCTTATAAATAACATTAATAGTTCAATAGCTTTTGTACTTTTGCCACACTACCACTTAGTCAGTTTCCATCAATCACATGCTGAAATAAATCTCTGATAGAATCAAATTAAGTGCTTTGTGAAGAGTTTACATCACTTCCCGAGCTTGGTCCCTGAACAAGGACTCTCCAGTGCCTTTTGAATATTTACTGCATGCTACCCACTGCACATTGCACTCTATTGCTCTTATCCAGAATCCCCATCCATAATGAGTCTTTTAGCATGTGGGAAGGAAAGGTTTATAAATAACTACACTATCAGAAAACACCCTCAAGCACTTCCTTTTACAGTATTTACTAACAGCTTTTCTATGTTATTTTTATTATTTATCTTGAGATTAAAATCAGACTTTATTGTGTCATGTTCAATATTCTACTGAAAAATATATATAGCAGATCTCGTCTCACCAACTGCCATTCACAAATTGCCTGCAAGATGCAAAGCAAAGTGACATGTGGCCCAGAAAGTCATTATATGCTATGATAGATCCAATTGTGTCTGTCCCTAATGGATTCTTATATAAATTCTGCCCTTAAGGTTACTTCCACAAAAAACAGCCTTCAAGAAGTCAGTCTCTATCCTGGAAATGACTGCCTGGACATGTCTTTCAACAGGTGGTGCCTCTTCGTTTCTGAATTCAAGGTAAGCCCTGCAGAGAAAAATTTTGCAGAATATTGTGGTAATTTAGAAAAGGGAACAGTATCTCTGAATATATTCAAAACAAATGAGTGTGAACGGGGCATTAAGTTAAGGTTATCAAGAAGGGTTGCACAGCTCTCCTTCTTGACTCTGACCATGAGCAGAACTTGGTGTCAAAGAGCCCATCATTGCCAAAAACTAGGGAACTGTCCACCATTCCAGAATAAATCCAAAATGGATCTAAAACAAAGTTTTATGTTCTGAAGTCTGTTCCTTTAACCCCACAGGGACCCCACACTGGAGCCTTTGGTTCCTGCAGGATTGCTCCCTCTGGACAGGAATCATGCTGGAGCAGTTGTTGAAGAACTGCAGCCCATGGGAAGGTCACTCTCTGGAGCAGTTTGTGAAGAGCTGTATCCTGTGGGAGCACCCTACTCTGGAGCAGGGAAGAGCATGAGGAGTAGAGAAGAGCAGAGATGAAACATAAGAAGCTGACCACCCCTCCCATTCCCCATCATCCTGCTCTGCTTGGGAGGGAGGAGGTGAAAGAGATAGGGAGGAAGTGCAGGCTGGGACAATGGGAGGGGTTTGAGAAGGCAGTTTATGATTTGTTCTTATTTCTCAATGTCCTATTCTGTTTATTTCTCTATAATAGAAATTAATTTCCCTAAGTTGATTCTTTTTTGCCCATGATGGTAACTGGTAAATAATCTGCCTGTCCTTATCTTGAACTGATATCAAGCTATGAGTTTTTCCTCATAATTTCCCACCCTGTCCTATGAGAAGGGGGGCAATAAACCAGCTTGGTGAGCACCCAGCAGCCAGCCAAGGTTAACACACCACAAAAACTGAATATGTCAGCTTGTTTAAGAGGGAAAAAAGGACTGCTTCTGCTTGGGATCTAGATAAAAATTCCCTTTTATCCCTATTCCACAAGTTTTTGTTAGTTCAGAAGTGGTATGAGCTACTATAGATTCATGGAACAGTAGTTACATACTTCTGTTATTGTAGATCATATATTTATTTGTTGTATAAAACTCATAACCATTTTCAGATGAATCAATGTTTTTTCCTTCTGTCACAAATAACAGTCATAATAGCAAGAAATATGAAGATTATAAATGAAAAATCTTTCTGTCTGTGCATAAAGTCCTTGCCTCTTGCAAAATTTGAGATAAAAAATCTGTGATGACTATAGTAGAATTGTTTACAAACAGACCTTTTGTTGTTTTTTGGTTTTTGCTTTTCGTTTTTAATTCTATAAAGAAATATTTCACATTTTGAAACCTTTGCCCTGGAAAGAGAAAACCCAAAGCACAATTTTCCTATGAATTTCCAGGGGGATAGTGCATATAGAATCTTTATTTTTGGCATAAACTGAAAAGGTTTCATGCCTTCTGCATGGGAAGCTCCCACTACATGTACCCTTATTTCTTTCAGAAAAGGACTTAATGAGTGAAAGGACTTTATTCTTCATTTTTGCAACACTCTTTCAGGGAAACAGATTGGTTTCAAAGCAGGTACCCTTTCTGAAGAAACCCTTAGCTTCAAAATTTATGCACATACTAGAACTTTAGGTTTGTTACAAACAAGGGTTTTTAAGTTTTATGTTTACTTATCATTCTGCATAATTCTACTTGAGAATTGACAAAATTAATTTCTAGATTCATTATGCTTGATACAATGTAAGAACTTCAGGTGTATATCCTTGTATGTGTAATGCAGGTGGGCCTCTATAGAGTACCTTGCTACTTCACAGACAGGTCCCTGCCTTCACATCCCTGCTTTTTCACAGCTGGGCCTGGGAAATGTGTAAAGGGTGAATGGGATAGGATGGTGGCACAAACTTCTTAAGGAAATTCAGAGACAGTGATGAAGATCTAAGAGGCAACAAATTCCTTGTGTCAAAAATATTTGTATCGGGAAAGAACGTCTCGCTATTCCTCTGAAACTGCACTAAAGCCCACTGAGATGTCAACTCAAAATGATGGTAAGGTCCTTTTTCTCTATCACAATGGCTCTGAAGAAGATATTGAATTTTTTTGTATGTTTTTTTTTTTTCCTTTGGTTTTTTTAGTAAATAATAAGCCCAGTTGCAGGAGAACTATAAAAGATCATGTAGCTCCTTCCAAAAGTGTTAGCATGTACTGCCAGTAGATTTGGGTTTATTTAATTTTGTGACTAAAGCTTCTATCGATTCCCCTGAAGCATAGAATATATCAATATCTTTAGTTTCAAAGGATCATTCAATAGTACAGAAATAGAGGAGTCAAGATAGAAGCAGGTGCTTTATTTTAAATTTATGAAACTCCACAGTGAATCCCCTGAGCGTGCTGTCAGCAATACCTTTAATTGTGGAACTCAGCCTCTGTTGTCAAACTAAGTCACTTCAGAGCCTCCTAGTTCACACGTTGGTGTTTCTTAACTGGAAAAAAAGCTTGGTTAGGAGTCAGTAGGAATTAATATTATTATACAGAAAGCTTTTAAGCCATCAAGTGGATTCCATCAGCAGTTACTGCAAATCATGTGTGTTTATCCCTTCTCTGACACTGGAGGTGGGGCAACCTTACCCCTGTCTCAGTTGCTCCTGGGCTGACTGCATCCAGGATGATTGGGAATGTGGTTTCTTCAGGAAGCTGTTTTGAACCAACTAAGGGGAATGGCTGGTGAGAAGTAGATCCTGTGGAGGTGTGACAATGCTTTTTTGATGCCACCTTCCCCTTTTCCATCATAAGACACAGCTGCACAGTTGCAAGAAGCAGGGCCAAACAGTGGTCCTATCCCTAGAGGGGTCTGTGGGCCATTAAGGGCCCCAAAGCACTCCCAATTTCTTTTCGGGAACTTTCTTTTGGAAAACTACGCAGGCAACAGTGTTACATCAGAAACAAAGTATTCCCTCCCTGAGGAGCCATCTGGGCATTCCCATGCCAACTTGAATGTGTATAACCTGACAAACTCTTTGTTTGGTGGGCCACCCCCCACAAAGGATCCAGACTGTGACCATTACTGCAGTGAAATAAAAACACTCAGGTCTTGTTGCTGGATCCATGAGTAGTAATATCTTTCCTCTCCACTGTTTACTCTTATTCTTTCTTTGTCTTTCTTTTCCTTTAGTGTTTTCTCTGTGATATTTTTATACTTTCATTGAAAAGAACCAAGATGGTCACATACCTATTTTGCACTGCATTTAAACTTCTTTAAAATAAATTTCCCTCATGCTTACACTGGTCATTTAGTGTCATTTCATTCTAATTCATCCCAAGGGATTTATTAACAGAAATCTCATTTACTCTGTTTCAGAGTGGGGTTGTAACAGCAGGCTATGACATAGTGCCTGGGAGAGGACAAGAGAGATCCTTTCATTGGAGCCTGTGAGGAGAGGTGTGAAGAATTATAACCTCCCTAGGTTCAGTGTGGATGATGAAACCCAAGCCCTGGCCACTGGCAGACATGTTTGGGACTTCCATGATCTCTAGAAAGACATAAACCTGCTAGAGTGGCAGCAGAGGAGGGGCAAAAAAATGATCAGAAGGACAGGACACCTTGCCTATCAAGACAGGCTGAGAGAGTTGGGGGTTTTCAGCCTGGAGAAGAGGAGTTTCTGGAGACACCTTATTTGTGCCTTTTGATACTTACAGGACCTCATTAAAAAAAAGCGGAGAAAAGCTTTTTACTGGGGCCTGTAGTGATAGGACAAGGTGCAACAATTTTAAAACAAAAGAGGGTAGATTTAGTTTAGATATAAGGAAGAAATTCTTTACCATGAGGTTGGTGAGGCACTGGAACAGGTTGCCTGGAGAAGCTGTGGATGCCCCTTTCCTGGAATATTCAAGGTCAGTGTGGATGGAGCATTGAGCAATCTCTTTACTGTGAAAGTTGTCCCTGTCCATGGAGGGGAGTGGGAGTGGTGGTGTTGAAACTAAATGACCTTTAAAGGTCCCTTCCTACCCAAACTATGATTCTATAAATCCATAAAACATATTCAATTCATTAATGGTTACAGAACTTCAAACAAAGCCACTCATCCAACTTACACACATGTTTTTCCCTGAGGGGTTTTGTATAGTAGCACATTTCAACAACAAACATATTGGCAGCCTTACATGGGGAAATCATTACGGCCCACTCACCCCCGAGTGCATGTGCATAATTCCTGGTATGTCATGAGCAGAGAAGTCCATATAGGATTGGTGAATTAAGAAATGACTTAGGTAGAAAATGTTTTCACAGAAAATACGGCCCAAATCCCCTAGAGTATTTGAAATCTCTTTTGAGTAAACAGAGAAAGAGCCAAAGAAGAAATTGAATTCACAGAAGGAAACTCCAGATAAAAATGGAACAGAATTTACCTGAATTCTTGTGTTAGTTTATTAGTGTGGGTTTTTTGCAGGCAGGAAGGATGTTGCCTAATAGCCTCTTTGACAAGCACCTGCCTGATCAACTGCTGTTTCCACTTTAGAGAGAGACTCTACTTCTAAGTGGTTTGTAAAGGGTTAATGAATTATTAATAATGTCTGAATATGTAATAGGCACAAGGGGCTATGCCACAGCTGGATATAAAAATGCCGATATAAGGAGCTCGTGTTAGGGAGGAATAAAAGCAACCTGTTGACCTGGACTGCTTACACCCTGAAATACATACGAAATTGTTAGCAAACCTTTGAAATTGTTTTGTAACTAAATCCTTAGTAGAACATGCAATCCTTTTTTCTTTCATTTTTTTCCCATCCGTTGCCTTTAAACATTAAGATGGAAGCACATCATAAGACAAGGCTGCAAAGCCTTAAGTGCAGAAACAACCAACAGAGGGAATGCTGAGTGTTTGCAGGAGGAGCTGGGCAAGTGTGCCGTGTCCTGTGCTGGGAGCCGGCAGCGTGTGAAGGCTTCTCCTCAGTAAGAGAAACACACCAAAATATTTCAACAAACACAGATGAGCTTCATTTTTGCTACAAGGGTGGCCATTCCTTTTGACCCTACGAGCCATGTGCCCAAATCTTTCTGTGGCTGAGAGCCATGAGACACACACCTCAGAGACCTGGGAGGAAAGGGACCTCCAGGAGAGTTTCAGAGGCAGGAAACCCTGACTGCTCCCCGGGGCCCCGCTGTCACAGCCGAGCCAGGGTGGTCTGCAGTGACTGCTCCTCTCACTTCCCCAGTGCCCCCCCTCAGGGGCAGTTTCAGCCTCCTTGCCTGGGATTGCCAGGGCTCTGCCTCACACAGCAGTGGAAATCCCACTGACCTGCCTGGGCCATTGCCCTGCTTCACCCAGGCTGCACCTCAGTAGGGGAGCCACGTTCCTGATGCTTGCAAGCCTCAAGCCACTGCTATTCTACAGGAACAAAAACAGAAAGTAAATTGGACAAAAGGAAAAGTGTGATTGCGTTTCTGACCTTAGCTGTTATCTCATGCAGTCTTTGTCAGTTTGTCCCATCCATCTATTTCTTACTCTGTGTAGATTAAATGACCTCTTGGGCAGGAATTCTGCTTTCACAATGTGGTCATTGCAATTCCTAAACAAATGGATAAAAAATTAACACACATGCTTGTACCTAAATAAATCTATCAAGCAGCCACATCCACCTAAGTGACTAGTACCCCAATCCTCTAGCCTTGGAAAAAAAATTAAACTCCTTAGGAGTTTTTCCTGAGATGTTTTGGGATACTATTTCTATTGTGGCTTTTAAAATGGGTTTAGTTCCATTCTCAGTTCATGTTCAAACCACCAACAACTGGTTAATAATGCAATTATTATGGTCTTAAACCAGCATGTTTTAGTGCGCAAATGCATGGTCTCTTTTTAAGCATGGGCAGAACCTTTCCATCCTGCCAGGCTTAGTTTCAGATATCTTAACCCCACATAAACCTCACTACTCTTCACTAGAACACCACAGAAACCCCTAATAAGCAGTCAGGGAAACATTTGTTCCTCCTTTCCACTTCCAGAATGTCTGATCATTCAGGATCCATCATAAATGTTTCCTGGCTGACTTTGCCTTACACATGAGCTGTGTTTTGACTTTTTTACCCCTTCTCTTTTTTCCCCCTTTTTTTACAAGCATCATTGCATTTTGTCAGAAAGCAACTTAGGCCAATCTCACAAATAGTTTAGTTTATAGTTTATGAAATTAAATGATGTAAGGGACCACTCCAAACAGGGTCAATTTAAACAGACAGCCAACTCTGTAACCTCAAGGGACTTGGACTGGGTTGAGGGAAGACACCAAGCAGTGTGGGCTCCCAAAGATTGCTGCCAGGCGGACTACAGATGTTGGGATTCAGTCCACTTGCCTGGCATTCACCTTGGGAACTTCTAATTTGGTCCTATGCATGCAGAAAATTAACATGTGTATACACAATCACCCCACAAAGGCCCCTCTCTGGGTCTGCTCTCTGAAACCCTGAGGTCTATAGGTAGATTAAAATGGCTTTGTAGGAAGCCTCAGCACTGCCTGTATCAATCCTGAGTTTGAGTTTGTTTAGTCAGCTATCTCAGAAAAAACCCACAGTGTCCCTTGCTAGAGATGGAAGCTGCACATGCAGCTGTGGTCACTGTCTTGCAGCTGTTAAATGAAGAAATACCATGTGAACACTTGGTCTGGTTTCAAAAGACCTAAAAACACTGGCCAAGAAAAATGGTACATCACGGTGCTGCTTGGCCATTTGCCAAGACAAAGAAACTTGTAGATTTCTAGGGACAAGAGGCCATGTGAAAGGAATTTCCCTCCTTTCAAAGGCACATCAAAATATACCAGAGGGGTTATTTATTTTTTTATTTAGTGCATGCTCTTGGCACAGGTTTGATTGATCACTAATGCAGTATCAGCATTAAACTCACATTACTTG
Source organism: Rhipidura dahli (assembly GCA_013399225.1). Lineage (NCBI taxonomy): Eukaryota > Metazoa > Chordata > Aves > Passeriformes > Rhipiduridae > Rhipidura > Rhipidura dahli. Next base: position 396,977 of record VXAC01004752.1, on the reverse strand, counting down.
AAGACCAACCCAGAAAACCAGGCAAATAGGACTGTAGGTCTGAGGTGCAACATAGAAGAGAAAGGCAGCATTATTTCACACAAAGCATAACGACTAGATGGATAAGAGTCCCTAAAAGCCAATTAAAGATAAAAGTTTATAGGGAGGAAAGGATTATTCTGTGGTGAAAGCTCAAGCAAAAAAGCTATTGGAGCAAATTTTTTTTTTCTGACTCAGACACTGGCAGGGGCATGGCCACAGGAGAAAATGGTGTGGTGTGGACCAAAGGTTGACCTACCTCAAATCCCTGATGAATCAATATAGACACAATGCTCTACTAATGGCAAAGATTAATTTGGAGATGGGCTTTCCTCACTATCTGAACTAATGCATATGTCCCTCCAAAGAGCTGCACCCCAACCTCCTTTCACGAGCTGCAGAAGAAGGACAATTCCAGTGCCTCATTTGCATCAGGAACAATCACATGCATATCGGAAAACTGTCTTTAGAGTCAATTGAAAAATTCATTAGGCATGCAGAACAAAATAATAAGCCTTCTCATTGCTTTTGTTTGGCTGTTTATCCAGAAGGACAGAGGGGGATGTTTAAAAAGCCAGGCAAAGGGATATAGGACACCCAAAAAGAGATCAGGTCCTTTGGGGACAATTATATTTTCTTTATTCTAAAGCACCTTCTGTAGTTAGCTGTGCAAAATGTCTGGCTTGGGCCAGCTCCTGGGCTTGTTTATGTACTGGAAACTGGAGCCAAACTCTCCTGACAGGAAATGAGTGAGACTGCAAAGAGAGTATTTTGACAATACAAGAAAAACTCATAAGTTCTGGTAACCATGCTATTTTATTGGTTTATTTGTTTAATATTGACACTGTATTAAAGGTCAAAGGTACATTAGATGTTAGGAGAAATAAATATGCTGGTGAACAGATAAATCCTATGGAACTCCCAGTAATTAACAAGGTCCATATGTATAGTTTGCTCATAAGAGAATAAACTTTTATCCTCCAATCTGAACAGACAAATCCCTTTTTTGCTAAATCCATATGCAGGGTTTATGAGCTAAACCTTGCTGCCCTTTCTCAAGGGAAACTCCCATTGAGCTTATGGGGAGTTTCCTCTGAATAAGACTTTGGCCTGTGACTTTGGCCGCCTTTCCACTGCCCTTGAAAATTCCCTTCTTCTTAAGGCACCCTAAAATTCAGTGCTGACTCCATACTGACCACACTTCTGTGAGCAGAGGACATGCTGTCAGGCCCTTTTGCCTGGTTCTCAGAAAAAATATTTCCATTTCTAGCAGTGTTTCTTGCTTGCATTCCTGTGCACGTACAAACCTAATGGAGGAAGTTGAGCTTCCTGTGGGTGTTGGTCTGAAATAGCATCTGAGGACTGGAAGAAGTGGCTTTATTATGGACTTAGTCCCAAGCTCTAGAAATCAAGGGATTATGAATCTTTTGCAACAGAGAACTTGAGGAAGACATTTGTCCCACAGATCTTTGGTACAAGAAAGAGGTTAAAGCCAAAGACATCAGAGCACATGGTTACCTGCATTGCATCTCATATGAAATATGCTTAGGATTCAGGAGATTACTATGGAGGAAAAATGCCATTTGGAACTGAGGTTAAATGCTGATTAAAGGAAGCTGAATGTTCCCACAAACATATCCTGCATTTGTGTTTCCTCTTTACTCTAACAATCCTCTTTGGCTGCATTGTTAATCCTTTCAAAGTGTCTGTCCCAGATGCTGAAGCATCAGGACCAAATGTTAGTCTCACCTCCTGCCCAGAATTCCCCAGAGCACACCTGAGCAGAGCTGGTATTCCAGCCTTCAGCTGCTGGCCCTTCAGAGCCCACCTAACTGTGACTCTGAACTTGTCTTGGAGAAATTCATCAACAACTAAATTTATAAAAATAATTTGATGGTCAAAATCAATGTAGCACCAAACATCCCAGCAAAGAATTTTAAGTGTTGTCATGAGCTCTGATCTTTAGGGGCAGCTAAAGTTTTCTTAAAATACCCATCAGAAGAGTCCTTTACTGTGTAGAACTTTAGAAAGGTAAGCCCATATGTTCTGGATGACATGATTTTTACCTAAGGAAAAAGTCATGGCCCTCACCGGGAGGGTGATCAGGGCCCTTGCTGAGGCTGAGTGTTAATTGCCCCCTTTGCCCCTTCCCTGTGAGCAGTTTCATCAGCAAGGCCACTGGGATAACAGTTGTCAGAGCCTGGGAGTGGAAACGAGGGAGGGAGCCATGACTCCCATGTTGAGAAGTTTCTTTGAAGGTCTGCCAGTGTAGGATATTTCACATAACCTTTTTTTTAAAAAAAAAAAAAAATCAAAGGTAATAAGTTACAGAGAGTACAAGGTATTTTATGCTTTGTGGTATGATGATCAAAAGATGTTATCATTCTGTTTCACATGTTTGCAGACAGTTAGTTGTTACTCTTAGTAAGTTACAGGCAGCTCTTGTTTCCCTTGAATGCTAAAGCTTCACCTTGTTAAAGGATGGTTTGTGGGTAAGTGCACAAGGGAAAGGAGAAGAGGCTTTTTGTCTTTTTGCCTCCTCTTTCTACTATGTCCAGGATTCATCCTCAGATTCTCCAGTATGAATACTGACATTGAGAGCAGCACTGGGGAACAGAAAGAGGCAAAAATGCCAGTTGCCTTTCTGATTAGTATTTCCAGCATCCACCCAAGAAATTTGGATAGAATATTCCAAGCACTTAGGATGAGTTCCCCAGAAAACAGCAAATATTTGTAAAGTGTTTGTGCAATCCATTACTGTATTACCAGTTCTCCTCCAGGACTGACATCCTGACAGACACTTTGGCTTAACAGTCATCATAAAAGAGGACAAACTCTTTTCCTTAGTCTGAAAGAATCAGAAATTTTCAATTTCCAGGATCCTTTGTTCTGGTTTTTTTGTTGTCTCTATTTCCAGGTTCCATATGGTATCTAAAATGAAAATGTTGTGAGAGGCAAGTCTGGTAGTGCGGCTGAGATGGCAAAGAGTGAAGGTAAATCCCAATAAAATAGCCAGCCAGCTCTCAGACTGACACCTAATCTTGATTAGATTTTTAATATTTCTTTTGAAAATTTCCACTTTGTATCTCAGGAAATAGTTCCTGCATTTTGTTCTTTAAGTGGAAAAGCCGTTGGATACACTGAATCTTAAAACAACAGAAAACTAATAGCGACAACAGCAAAAAAAATACACTGGTAAAGCAACATCAAACAGTGTGTTCTACTGGCACACCTTCATGATGGTTTCTTTGTGCAAACTTTATAGCCTTCAGACTGTTTCCTGATTCTGTTATTTCCAGTACATTTATTTCAATAAAAGCATCTATAAAACTTTTGAACAATTTTGAAGATTGGTCCTTATTCTCATGATTTAGGATGTGCAGTTATATAGAAAGCTTGCATAAACTGCTAGTGGATGGTATAAATGGAGCATCCGCCTCTTCAAGATACACTGTAAGCCCTGTGTAAATACTTACTCTTTATGCTACACTTCAGTGCTGCTTTTTATTTCCTGCAGAGACCCTCTTTTTATGTTGTTGGACAGATGAAGAAAAAAACAGACAACTGGGTAAATTTATTCAAATAAATGTGAACTGAGCAGATCCATTATCCTGATCTCGAACTGAAAAAACCCTAAATCTTTTTACATGTTTACATAAAAGAGTTTGCAGTCTACTTTCTCATTAATCCAGTCCTGTGATGAGTAATCTGTTAGTACAATACTCTAGTCAGAACCCAGCAATACTGCAACATTTCAGGAGGCTCTGTGGTGGCAGGATTTCTACTAGTTTCTACTCCATATGTTCTAAATTTTCAGAAATATTTTGAACATCCAAATCTTGAGATGTGAACAGAGGTAATCTGAGCTATGAGCAAAATTGCCTGGTAAATCTTACACTATGGCTCGAGTCCCATCTCTAGGTTTGAGGCTTGTTTGTCATCAAACCAGAATAGTGATAATATCATACTAAATAAACTTCAACTTCTATCTCAGCAATTTCAGTACCATAATATTTGTATAATAGCAAAATTTACATTGTTTTCTTGTTTTGTCTAAGTCTTCAAAGCATATGTGGGATTTTATTATTATCATTATTCTGCTTTGGTATTTTATCTGTCTACCTATCTTTCTTTGTTTTGCTGAGAATGAAAAAGTGAATCAGATGCAATAAGTTTTGTTTTTGCATTCAAAACTTATGAGATCTGCAATCACACTCACCTTTTTCAGAAGAGAACAGTGCAATATTTGGCCATATGTTAAGAGGATTCTGTGACTTGCTGAACTTTAACAGAAATGTCAGCTTCCCTAATCAAAGTATGTGTCAGAGTTGCTCTTTCAAATGCTGGAGATACCATCTCAAACACTTCATTTATGGTGTCAGACTTCTGAAAAGGATTTGCTTAAGTTTGCTGAGGCCATTAAGAATCATAACCTTAATGTTGTGTGGTTGGTATTGTCCTATTTGTCTCAGTAACCTTATCTCTTAGAAAAGTAGCTAGATGACAAAGATATTTTCTATAAAGATCTTTAACCTGTTGTGTTGCATATAAACTGCACAGAAAGCTTGCAATAAAGTATATTAAAAGATGTGGTTTCTCTTACCCTTTACATAGGCATTAGTCTAATATTGCTGAAGTCTGTCACTGTGAATAGAACTACTCTGTGAATAGCTGCAAAAAAACATTGGAAAGATATCAGAGTGGAGAGTTTATAGCTTTTTCCCCTAAAAAGTGAACACTGGAGCTGTACCAGGGTCTCTTTGCATGATGTTGTTGAGCTCTCCTGGCCAGTCCCTGGCAGTAGGATGCTAGCAGCAGACACAGTCCCTTTCGTGTGGATGAAATGCTTTGTGCTGTGCTCAGAATATAAGTTCAAGAGGTTTTAAAATGGTGAATTTAAGGGCATGATGGTGTTTTCCCCTGAGTCTTTTCAATTTTTATTGTAATCAGTGTGTGTGAATGCTGCTCAGATCCTTAATAATTTCCTTTTGAATTTATGATTTTGCATACTAAAAGCAGTTTTACATATATCTTCCTTTTAATTCACATGGGAAACACACTCACTAAACACTTTATTTCTCTTTTTCTCATGGGAGAGAGACCTGCTGTACTCATCTGTACTTATGTTTTTGTTAACTCTTTTCAAAAACCCAAGCTGAACATAGATTTCGCACCTTTCACTCAGGAAGAAATCCAGATGAAACATGGGTGCATTTAAACCAACCAAAGCACATAAATTGGATTTTAAGATTATAATGGAAATGTAACCCTGTCCTTTGACAGAGAGTTTTCCCACTCATGACAAAAACAGAGCTACAGTTTACTGAGAGGAATTTTAAACAGAAATATTTTAAGCCAAATCTTCACCTGTTAGAGAAGTAGGACAGTTTCATTAAAAACAACTTAAAGAAAATGTAAAATGTTTCAATAGCTTGTTTCCTACACTGCTTTTCCTTTTATGTGTTTGGACAGTGGATTGTAACATTTATAGAAACAAAATAAAAATAAGTCTCTGTAATAGTGATTATGTCCAGGGTTTTGCACAAAGTGTAACAATTGCTAATGTTTTGCAATAGGCCAAGCCACATCAAAAGGCTGTTTCTGAAATATCATTTTGAAAAGGTCTTTCATTATTAGGCCCACTTGGCCCATAACCTGGTCAGGCTCCTGATAGAGGCAATGACCCTGGTCTGTCCACAAAGCAACCAAGATCCTCCAGGATGTTTCTATGCAGCAGTCACTGAGTTGTGTATAAGCACGGATGAGCCAGCTCCTGGAAGATTACTGTCCAGGATATTTACCCAGCAGACTGCACTTTTACCCAGCAGAGCCAGTCTGAGGGCTCTTTGGGCACTGCAGCAGAGGTAGTGGTGTCATTGTGCTGGGTCAGTACCCCACTGGATGTGCTCCTGAGTAACCTGCTCTTGACCTTCACAGGTGCCTTCCCCACTTTAGCCAAGTCTGTGATGCTGCATTGTGTCTGTTCTCTTTTCCCCTGGCTCTTTGAATATTTCACTGCTTCACCTCATTTCACAAAGCATATTAAACCAGTATAACCATGTAGTGCTTCCATTTACCCTTCACAGGGCAATTCCCCCTCCTCTCCATTCTTTACTGCCCTTGGCTTGCAGCAAGGAGCCCTGAGAGATCTGTTTTCTCCCCCTGCCTCCTTTGAGGGTGGCACCTCTCCACCTTGCCCTGGTGATGGGCAGAGTAAAAGCCATTTCCCAGTCTGCCAGGCTGCCCATGCCAAACACAGGGCTGGGGCAAACAGGGAGCAGCTGGACACTGCTGCTGCTGCTCTTTCACAGTCCTTTTCCAGCTGCTGTGATGAGGAATAAATGGATACCTGGGTGAATGCTCAATAGGAGAAAGGTGTAAGATACCCTCCCTCTCTCAGCAGTGCTTTCACCTGGCCTTCATTTCAATTGCTGAATCGATTTAAGGTTTATCTTTGTCCTGCGGTACCAGTAAGCAAGGCTGGCAATTCCCCCGTCCTGCAGCCTCACTCTGCTGCCCTTTTCTTGGATGCGAGCATCTCCTGTTAAAAGGATTCCATTTAATACCCTGCAAATTATCTGGGGTGGTGCAGAGCAATTTATTTTGTAAGCCTTATGCTGTGGATTGAAATTGCTTTTCCTCATCTCGGTGTGTGGCAGCGGGGAGCGCAGCCACCTCCCTGTGCTGGGCCTGGAGCTGCATCCTGGTGCTGAGCCACTGCTGCCACAGGCTCTGGCAGCACCTAAACCTGCTCCTGCCTCCTTCCAGGGGGCAGGAACAAACAAAACCAAGCAGACTTTGCACACATAGACAGGTTTTCAAAGAGGCACAATTCTTGAATGAAAACAAGGCTTTGACTTGCTTTACACCATTTGAGGGAGAGAAAAGGTTTGATTTTTTCTTCTTACTTGGAGTTTGTACCCAGAAAGATGGCCAGGTTGCAGTCCCAGACATGGGGTGAGTAATTAGGGGTCCTGGCACTGACTATAGGTGCTTGTACAGACAAAACAGGCAGAATAAAGTCACACATGGGGATGGTGGTGTTTTGCCCTTCATCCTGACTGTTTTAGAAATCAAAAAACATCAATTTTGCAGGAAAGGAATCCCCAAACTTCCTGTTTTTCCTAAAGCAAAGCTGTCTCAGAGTTGTCTCAAATTAGAAAGAGGATATAAAAGAGCCGACTCATTTGTTTGATATAGTTTAGCAAAGAACTCCATTTCAAAAAGCACAACTCAACATTTTCTTTAATGACTAAGTTCTTGCCAGCATGCAAAGAAAAGGAAGTTTAAAACTATATGGAAGAACTCTCTCTGTTCCCTCCCCTGACCGTTTGCTTCCCCACCAGTACTTATATTTTTGTGAACAAATTAAAGTCCCAGGCACCCCGTAGCACAGATATCATTCAGACATTGAGAATCATCCAGCAGAATGCATTCCCAATTTATTTAGCAGCATTTAGAAGAGCATTTGGTATGGATATGAGTAAAAGAGCATCTTATAATACCTAAAAAAAACTTGTCCAGACAGAAAATTCATGCTTCATGATTTAGGTCAATCTCTAATTTCTAGGGATTAAAGTGAATCTTTCAAAAGGATAGATTATTCTTCCACTTCTTTCCCTGGAGTATCTTCTACTGTCTTATGAAGATCTGCTCTTAGTCACTGCCAGAGGGAAGGCATTTCATTTGATGTCTTTGATTCCGTAAGGCAATTCCTACTTCTTGATGATTCATATTCAAAAATAGGCCAGAAAGGTTAAGAATCAAAAAAAATAAAGTAAGATAAGTCTTACTTTGGCAAAGGAAGACCAAGGCTTGGAGATTTTTGTGGCCTTTTTCAAGGGCATTTAAAGAAGTTGTGGCAGACCTCTCCATTATCTTATCTGCAAGAACAATCTTATTCATGACCAGTATTTTTTTTTTTTTTATTGAACAGCACTCTTGGTTTAATTTTTGTTTCAGAAAAAAAATCAGAAAAATAGATGCCTTGTCTTTAGATGTACATAATTCATCAGACTTTTATTTACAATTGGGATGCAGTAAAGTTACCTCACTTGTTACTGATAATTTTTTTCCAGAATCTGAATAACCATTTGAACACTTGTTTAAAAATACAGAAGTAGTGGAATCTGAGATTCATGTAATGGGCACAAGAGGTACAGAGTGCTGAGGAATACAAATATGTTTGTGACTAATTTGTTAGAGAAACTCCTCGTGGAAGATGTAGTTGATCATGATTTCCCTGTAGTGCTGTAAAAATTAATACTGCCTGGGTTATATCTACCCTATAAATGAAAAGAGCTCAGGAGAAATATCAGCTTTGGTCTTGCTTTTAACAATGTGTGAATTTAGGGAGTCTGAATAGCATAACTTTCTTTGATTCTAGGTCTTTCTCAGAGTTTCTGATTTTCATGCCTAATCTGAATGTAATTCCACATTGTCTGGGACAAGAGTATCTGCCCACAGAGTCATCATAGAAGGGAAATAAATTCCATGCTACTCTTTTTATTTAGATGGGCACATTGTCCTACTAATTATTCTTTTTCAAAGTAATATTTTTAATTTTTTTCCACTGATTATCATATCACTTTGAATGATCCCTCTTGTCTCAGTTTTCTCAGCCTGTAAAATGTAGTTAACAACTAATCTGGGAAGTTTTGCACCTACAGGTCCTTCATAACATGACATGACAGTACAATGCAAGTTGCACCAGGTATTCAGAATGGGAAAATTTTTCGATTTTAAGACCCAAGAGTAAAGATGAGCCCAGAAGAAAGAATGAAAGAAGATATTTGTCTTTCCTTTCAATCAGAAGAGTGTTTAAAGGTGAAGTAATGACAATATTGTTGTAACAGCTGAGTTACATAATAAATGATTCATAGAAGGAGGGATAAATAGGTCTAGATAGTTGGTGAATTTTAGTTTATAATAAAGGTTATAAATTAGTATTTGAAAACATGAAAAAAACCTACCATATCATCTTTGGATTCCACAACTATCACTTAGATATCCATGGTTTGAGCATGGGAAATGGGCTATTCAAATTACTATCACACAAAACCAGATGGAGTTTGGTAGAAAGGAAAAACTCCAAGCCGAGTTTGTTTCCAGTCCTTCCAATGTTTGAGAAAGGATGATCAGTGAGCATCCACCCTGGACAATCTGCATGTTTCTCAGTGAAACAAAGGCAAGGAAGTACATTTACAATCCATAAATATGCATTGCACCAGACTTGAGGTTTCAGAAGCAAATTAAATTCCCTTTCTGTTGTGCAGGGTGGCTGCAGGCTGCTGTGCAGCTGCCATTTACTCTGCCTTACACACTCGGGGGTTATTGAAGGGTCTGGCTGCTTTGGTTGTTCAGCCACTGTTTTACCGGGGTTAAGGGCTTGCTGGTTATTTTCCAAATTATATACAGGCTTTCTACTCAGAGATAATGAAATACCTGTAAAGTGATAGATGCAACAGCTTTTAGCTGCATATATCCTGAACTGTGGGTCAAACACATGGGTCTGCTAGAAGCTTATCCCTTCTTTCTGCTTTAAACCCTACCGTAGAGTGACTTGAAAAATTCTGGGGCAAAATAAACAAATCAGACTGACAGAGTGGGAGAAAAGCAGCTTAAGAGAAGCCTGTCAGCACAACCTGCTCCCTTTTCTAACCTGGCAGCAATTCCCTCTGGGTTCCTGCCGTTCTCCTATGCATTTCCCTTCCAACCCTCATTTCCCTACGGAGCTCCCTCAGCCCATCCGATTTTGAACATCTGCTGGCACTGAACTCCTGCAACTCTCAATCTGTTTCCCCTTGGCTTCCTTCTTCCTTCCAGTTAATCTTCCTTATTTTTGTCTTGGTGAGACTTCCCTTCTTCTCTCTCTCTTCCTGCTGCTATCACCCTTTTAATCTTGTCACACTCTGGGTGACACCAGGCTGACTCTTCCTGGTGAGGAGACCTGAGTGCCTCCCCACCCACCCCCTGAGGCAGCTGCATCTGTCTGCTAACATGCTACCACCCAAAGGCCAGTCTTACTCTTCTCCTTCAGGCTCCCAGTATCCATGGGCTTCCCCTTTGGTTCTTCTTGTGGTTTTTTGACCTGAAACAAGCTCAGACAAGCTTGAAAGTGGCAGGAAATCAACCCGGGGGAAACAGCAAATGGCTCTCTGCAGTTCAGTGAGCTAAACTGGCTGTCTGACATAGGGTGCTGCCGGACAAGGTGGAGGAGGTGGGCAGGTTTCCCTGCCCTCTACACCTGTGGTCCACAGTGTCAGGATCATATTGTAGAGAAACCACTGGGTGTAGAGATGAGAGGGGAGGTAGAGCAAGAAAAATAAATGGATTTGAGGGAACCACTGAGCCTACATCATGTTAAGCTTGACCAAATCTGCTCCACCATGTGGGATATATTCCATAGGCTGAGAAATACTGTAATCTTGTACGCAAAGGGCCAATACCTTGCTGCCTCCAAGCATGCCTTCCCACGGGAGAGTGAAGTTGTTCCTGCTTATTCCCACAGTTATGTTAAACCAGGCTGAATATAAGCCCAGGAGCATTATAGCAATCCAGGGCTTTGTCTGGAGGAATGAAGAGAGGTTCCCCCACTTTCATCTGAAGGTTCTTGAGAATAATTTTGTGCTTTGTCTCATCAAAAAGACACATAAACATAAATATACATGCTAATTACATTGTAATTCAGCCCTAAAGCAGAATCAGCTGAGACTACAGAGGCTAAGTGATAGGTGTCTACAAAGCAAACAGTCTGAGGTCAGCCCATCTCTTCACTATTTGTCAAGAACAAGCATTTTAACTCCTTAGGTGGGAGAAATACTATTGAAGTCTACAGGGTCCAATGGCAGAAGCATAAAATTCAAGTTTGACTTCAAGCTCTTCCAATAACTTTCTCTGAATAGCCTCAGATAAGCAATTTAGTTCTCTAATGTAAAACAATAATGGACACCGGTACTCTGACAGGCACATCATTCTTATTCCACCATTCTTATTGCCAAATTGGAAACCTAGTGTTTGGAAATAAAAAGCAGGGCCAATAAAAATTGAAATGGAGAAATAAGGGACTGATTTTAGAAAAACATATACAGAGTGTTTTAAGAGGGGCTTGGGGAAGTCAAATGTACATCTGACCCAGGGACACTTTTCAGATCTGTTGTCCTAAGCGTTTCCTGCCCAGAAGCACAAGTTTTAAGCAAAAAAGTAACATATTTTCTTCCTATTTCTTCAGGTTTTGAAATACTGAAATTAGACTGAGCTATTCCCGTTTCGTGCCGTGTAAATGAGAAGAATCCAGCCCTGTTAGATGTCTGACCTGAAAAAAACCTGCACGTTTCCAATGCAGCAATCTGCCTTATACTCTTTATGTCCTGTAATATCTTGTTTTACCAAGAGGCACAGAGGCAACTTGTCAGTGACAATGGCAAACATACACAGATGTATTGTTAGTGTAAAATAGTTGTACTTAATTCCCTTTCTTTCTCTGATTCTTTTTGAGGAGTCTTTTGTAGTCATCTTTTTCTATTCCTGTATGTCTGCAGTTGATAAATTATTTCTGTTCTCTTTAATCCATTTTTTATTATTCTTCCAGATATTCTTATTTTTTCTGGTGTTGGTGAAAATAAATATTTTCAAGACCGTGGCAGTATATTTGGAAGGATGTTTTGAACAATATGGGTGCTTCTTCTAGGAGTTAATGAATCTGAAAACAATGAAATAGTGGTTTGAAATTAGTTAATTGTCTTAACTTAAAAAATTAATGTATTAGTGAATGCTGCTAACCAAATTGCTGTATATTGGTTTTGACATATTCCCCACCAGAGTCTTCATGCTGTCTCTTTGTTTCTATGCTAAGAGCATGAGCTGTGTCTTAATGCACCAGGGTTCTGCAGTCAGCTCTCAGGCTTGTACTCCTCTAAATTTTGACGCTGTTGACTGATCTTGACAGACAGGTAGATGTCTCAAAGATGACCAAGTTCTTGCAAGCTTTAATAAAATAATTCACCCCATACGGAAAAATCTTCTAAGTAACTTTACAGAAGGAAAAGAATGTTATATAAGCACAAGTGATCAGGTGTCAGAGAATCCAAGCAGAAGTGAGACCACACAAAGATGGAAGAGAGCTTTAGTCAAATCTTCTTAAAAACCAAAGCCATAGAAACATCGAATAGTTTAGGTTGTAAAAGGCCTCACAGATCATTACATGCAGCTGTTAAACCAGCACAGCAAAGTCCATCACCAAACCATGTTCTGAAGTGCCACACCTACATACACATTTTTTAAATGCCTCCAAGGATGATGACTCCACCACTTCCCCAGGCAGCTTGTTTCAATGCCTGACCAACCTTTCTCCTTAACCCTTCTTCTGTGGCTGATTTATTTATAGAAACATTTTTCTTTGTCTTTTTTGGCAGTAGGCACATTTTAGTTCTAGTTTGACTTTGGTCCTTATAATTTTGTCTCTGCATAACCTCATGACATCCTTATAGTCCCCCTGAGTGACCTGCCTCTTCTTCCAAAGGTCATAAACTCTCCTTTTTCCCCCCCGTGAATTCCAATCAAAGCTCATTGTTCAGCCAGGCCTGTCTTCTTCCCCGCTGGCTTGTCTTTTTCCTCCAGGACTGTCTCCCAGGAGACTCTGTGAACTCTGTGAACCAGGCTCCTTAACAGGCCAAAGTGTGTCCTTGGGAACTCCACGTAGCAGTTCTTCTCACTTGTCTTCCTCACTTCTCCTATGCCCAAGGCAGCCTCTGACCACCACATCACCCACCAGTCCTTCTCTGTTCACAAACTGCAGGTCCAGCAGGCACCTTCCCGAGGCTCACCCACCAGCTGTGTCAGGAAGTCATCTTCCACACACCCTAGGAACTTCCCAGACTGTTTCCTCTCTGCTATGTTGTAATGCAATAAAGATCTGGTAAGTTGCAGTCCCCCATGAGACCAAGGAGGATTGTGAGTGTGATTGTGAGTCTTCTGTTAGCTGCTTATAAAATACTTCCTCTGCATCTTCATCCAAGTTGGGTGGTCTGTAACAAGTTCCCACCAGGATATTCCCTGTTGGCCTTCCCCATGATTCTTATCCATAAACACTCAACTCTAGTGCCACTAGCATTTAGTTCTAGGCAATGAAAACTGTCCCTAACATATACAGAGCGACCCCACCACATATCCTTCCTTGTTGGTCCCTCCTGAAAATTTTATAGCCAACCCTTGCAGCACTCCCGTTGTCTGAGTCATCCCACTGTGTTTCTGTGATGGCAACTTAGCCATAGCTTTCCTGCTGCACAATGTCAACCAACTGAGAAACATAAATCATAGCAAGTCAGACTTCATTAATTCTATGGCTCACCAACATAATTGTTTTCTTGTGCCAGCTCAACACATTCTCATTTTGTTTCCTTAGATGAACTTACATCTGTAGCCAGTGTATTTTTATTACTGTTTATTCTCAAAGCAGATCCTCCTGCAGCTGGACATTTTTCCCAGGCTCCTGCTGGTTTCACCTCTACTGCATTTCCAAATATTTATCTTGCTTGCAATGAATCAAACTCTATCTCAATTTTAATAGACTGGGAAGTCAACTGAATCAGCACTGTGTCCATGAATAGGACCTATGGCTACATTTGTACGAGTAAATTAAGCATGCCCAGGAACATTTGCTGGCACTGAGGCAAACTGATGCAGAACAGCCTGAATTTGTAGTATTGAATTAACTTTCCCTCCAGAACAGGGTGGCTGAATGCAAACTGCCTATGGAGAAGCATTCCTTCTCCGTGAGGTTCCTGGGAATTGCTTGGCATTCTGTTAGATGGGGTGTTTGTAGCTTTGCCAAAAACACGCCAGCCATCATCCTAACAATTTCATAGTATAAATAATCAAGCTCCACTGCCTGGGAATGTCCCCTGGCCCTGCCTAATTAACTACATGACATGAAACTCCTTCATCCTTATCTACGGGCAGTTTTCACGTGGCCATCTCTGCTTCCAGCGTGCCAATTCTTCTGCTCATGTGAGTCGGGCATTATCCATAAGCTGAGTATATGAGCTAAGCCTCCCTAACCTGTTCAATTTTAAAAAGAGTAAGCTCAGACCTTCAATTTAAATGAGTTCAGATTGTTTAGACCAAAACAGAGAATATGCATTTCCATATAAGCATCTCATCTGAAGGCTATAAGGGATAGGATTTCTGGTAAAATGGCTAAGGAAGCAGGGCAAACCAAGAAAGACATGTAAATAAAACAGATCCCATGTAGTCCTGAATCTCCAAGTACTCAGCGGGAGTCCTTTTTGTCTCATAAAAGCTGAATTTTCCTGGATGTTTCAGTGTAGAGATTAAAATATAAGGCTAAGAGGCGCTGAATTGTTTTGCAGTGTATTATACATCCTAGCTTTTATTTTATCTCAATCAGCAGTCTTATGATCTGCTGGGAAACTCAGTTTTGATTTGTTGTTTTCTAACCTAAGACAGGCTTCCTTCCTTCCTTCTTTCCCTCATTCCTTCCTTCCTTCCTTCCTTCCTTCCTTCCTTCCTTCCTTCCTTCCTTGTACTGCTTCCCACATTACAGAATACATAACTAAGCTGTACACTCCTTTGAAAAGCCACAGTCCAGAAAAGCACCTAACCACATGCTAATCTCAAGTGAAGAGGCTACTCATGTGCTCCAAGTTATGCAAGTACCTAAATGCTTTGTAGATCAAAGTCTGGATTTACTGATCTGTATCTGAAGATCAGAGGCTGATGAATTACTCCAGAATACCTTGGAAATAGGTTTTATGTTTGCTCCTTCTTCTCTGTTTGCATTCCTCTGAGACTTTGGTAATGAAGACAACTATTCATTTTCTTGCTCCTAATGTTCTCAACAGGAAAGCAGAAATCCTGCTTTAGTAGTTCATTATTCTGTCTCAAAAGGAAGAAGAGGGAATGATGGAAATTGTTTATGTCATAATATACTTTGGATTAAGGTATCAAGCTACTTTACTGAAGCTTGCTTTGTCAAAGGTTTTTAAGAGATATAGGGATAGAAGGAGTAGGAATGGAGGCTCATGGCATTGCAGCACTTGTGCCTGGACCAAGGCTTCCATGCTTCCAGGCGCCTTTTTCAGGGCCTTCCTTTTCAGTAGCAAAACTTATGTACTCATGGAGCCCATCAAGAAAAGCCCAGCTGAGGAAAGGTTTTTTTTCTTTCACCTTTAATTTCATTCTTCACATCATGGGTTAATTCAAACAAAGTCTCATCTACAAAGCACAGCATTATTTCACAGTCCCTGAAGCCCATATGTCTCTAGAGCAGCAGCTCATAGGAAGACATAGAACTGCCTGATCTCTGGGAAAGATGAAAGCAAAAGAACCTGCTCCCTTAGAGCCCTGCCTCTTGGTTTCCCTGGGCACTCTGGGAAGTCCCCAGTGAATAAACAATGGGATCAGAATTTTCCATGAGACTTGGAGCCAGAGAAAACCTTTCTTGTAAATGTTCTGACTTTCCTCTGGGAAATCCACTGGGGAATTAGTGGGGATGTATCTCTGGAAAACTGACTGTAGAAGAATGTCCCTATCGCCTCCCCAGCTACTCTGGAGGTGACAGCCATTTCAGACCAGCATGCCTCTCTAAATGGATAACAGTGATTCAGCATCTTAAAATGAGCTTCATAATACTAACCTGCAAGTGATCTATTAATCTTTCTCTTCCTGGTCCTCTTCCTTCAGTAGCCACTTTCATCATACACACTAAGACTCATGCCAGTCTACTGGGAACACAGCAATGTCATTTGCCCGAAGAGAAAAAATAATCAATCCTTTTTGGAAGACTTTATCCTGGTCCTTTGCTCTTGTTAGGTGACAGCCCTCTCTGTCCTCTAGATATCGTGTTTGACTTCTCCTTAGCACAGTAACTGCCTTTTATCAACTTGTCATAATGTCTGCAGCCTTTGATGAGCTCTGTGCTCGCACAGATGCTGTATTTGAGAACAGGATGGCTCTGCCTTCACTGGGATCCAGGCGTGGCCAGATTGGAGACCCAGGGCTCCATCCTCTAAACAAGCACCCGTGCTGTAGCTCTCTTGGTAAGATTTCAGCCAGTGCAGAGGCGGGCAGGCAGCACAGATGCTCTTCATCCCTGGAGGGGACCTTCCCTTCTTACTGCAAAAGGACAGCTCAAATCCAGTTTGAATGCATGCTGAATTCATCCCTTAAAGCTTGCAGAATCTTTTTGCAGTAAATGGGGAAAAAGTCCTTTAGATCAAATACCTGATGTATGATGATAAAACTCAGTCTGTGAGCCAAAATCCTGAGCAAGATGGAGGTCAAAAGAGCCTCAAGGAAAAAAAGCTCAAGGAGATTCAATTAGCACTTTCCAGTCTTCAAAACCGAACATGCACAACCATAGCTGTTCATCACAGTTGAGTCTATCCCCACATAAGCAAATACATGGGTGGTGAAAGTAAATAGTGTCATTACCCTAAGTGCCTCATAATCATCCTTAATTATTAAGAACAACCATTACTACTATTATTTCTATTAGACCTGCTGTACATAACACTGGCTTCAGAAGGATTTGAATTAGGCCTTAAAGTGTCTCACAGTAATATGGCACCGGCCTATAATTTCCATCTCTATTTTCTGATTCTTTCTTTAGTTATGCATTGCCATCATAAAAATGTAGCTATACTAGTGGAAGAGATTTAATTTCTCAATTTCAAACTTTTTTGCACAATCACTAACAGAATTTTATTGTGTCAGTTTAGTTTTTCATTTCTATAGTGTTTACAACAACCTATATGTAAGACCCTGTAATACAAACAATTTCTGTAAGAGCAAAAATCTCTCCTCAATATTATGCTAATTTTTTGTGATCCTAGAACCTATGGGAATTTCATGTTGTCACAGATTTTTCTAAACGCCATGTGTTTTGCCACTGTATAATACAGACTGACTCTGCTGCAACATTAAGCTAAGGGAGAGAAGAAAATTTAATCCCACTTGCAGAGCAGTTATTCAAAACTAAATAGAGCAGTCAATTTCAGTAGAGATAAGAACAAACCAAAACTCTGGTGCAAACCAAATTCCTGACATTTTATTTCACTCTCCACTTTTCTTTTTCATCTCTACACAGGCCTGATCAGAGTAAATCTGGTCAGATTTTCCCTTTTCCTCTACAGAATCTTGTGTCTTTTTATGTCAAACTTTACCAAGAGGCATTAAATGACTTTCTGTTATGGTCTGGGAAGCTTTTAATTACATGTCCAAGGTCCAATTTTCTTTGTATACAACTGCCCACACTTGCAGTGTTCCTGAAGTTAACCTAAGTTACAGGCCCACTGCTCCTTCAAAAGGAATTCCAGGAGTTAAAACTCAACCTCTTATTCACTCTGCAAAATCTGTAATTACAATAAAAGTTGTTGGCTTCCTGGGAGCATAGTCCAGTTCCATCTTAGTGGAGATTCTATTTCACAAAGTATTTTACTGGGAATGTGAGCACTTTAGTAAGAAAATGATTGATTTTGCAACTGGTAAAGAATTCTAATGATTGAAAACAATGTATTGATTTTTTTTTTAAATTAAAGCTATTGTGCTATTCATAATGGAAGGTCCTGCCCTTCTTGAAATTTATCCTCAGAAGCCTTGGGTGAAGCTTGCAATTTTGCTCTTACACAGTGAATGTAAGAGAAGGAGTAGACTATTAAGATTGATGGCTTTTTTATTTTATTTATTTAAACCAGATTAATGTTAGCTTTTCATGTAGGCTAACATAAAGAAGTGGGGACAAAAAAGTCTTGGGAGTTAGGAGGGAATCGTTCCACCAAAGGAAGTAGAAGCTTATACTCTCTATCCTGCTGTCCCCAGCGTACAGCAGGACTTGAAAGTTGTCTTTCAAGTTCAAGACTGAAACGTCAGACTTTCAGTGGCCTGCCTACAGCTGTGAAAGCCTGGTTGGAAAAGTAAGATTCAAGGCATAAACCTGAAACAAGTCCTTCTCTGCCTGTGACCTGGCTGTGTATTTGAAACAAAAAATGGAGGAGGAAGAGCATTGAAATGAGTCTTGTGAAAGATGACTCACATTGTTACAAAGACTTCATCCTTCCAAGGTAAATTTTCCAGATTGCACTGGTTTTAGGGATTTCTCTAAGCTCATGTGTTCACATGTGTAAAGCTTGATGCTTCTAGGATAAATTCCCCAGCTGTGATGATATTTTCACACCCAGATGAATCTGTAAAGAGAAGGTGTCTCTTTTCACTCTTCATCTTTATTGTTGATGTACAACATTTCTCCTTTTTTAAGACAGCATTTTGTTGTTGTTATTTTTATTCCATTTCTTATTGCTTGTTTCATTAATTTACAAAATCCACTGCCTAGCAACAAGTGGCTTTAATTTTTAAAAAGTATAAATTAAAAAATCCCCATAAAGACACCTTTCCCAACAAGTGATGCTAATAAAATCACCACTAACTTGTCACTAGCTGATGATTAAAAGAGGAGACAGAATAATAATCTGCCTAAAGCAATGCAGTGTCAAGAGTCATATGCTCAACTTGCACTGAAGGACTCTGTTCCTTCCTGCAAATGGTATCTCATTGAGTCTAGCCAACAGGAAACCAACTATTGGAAGAGGAATCTGTAGTTTCTGGCTCAGGAATAATGGTTTCAGGTTTGTCCGGCCTATCAGTGTTGTGAGAATGCTTTCCTTTGTTCTACACGATGGCACAATTACCTAAAGTTACTTTGCTCCTGTCACCTGGTTTAATCTGCACGTTGGGCACCCTGTGCCCAATGATAAAAGCAACTAGATTGAAACCTTCCTGAGCCAAGAGTAAGGGCAAGATTTTCCCAGTGGTGCAGAGTAGCTCCACTGAGGTAGGGAACAAATAAAAGCCAATCACTGGACAGCTACACTGATGGAGCCTTAGGCTATCTTGTGGTTGTTTCTATTCCAATGATGTTCACAGTCACTGTGCCAACAACACACAGAGGTCTCCTATTTTCACTTTTGCCTATCTGTAATGTTTGATGCAATGCTCACTAAAGCAAATGGAAAGCTTTCTGTTGGTTTCAGTGGGGTTTGGCTCTCGCAGTGCTTGTGCATATCGGAATTGTTTAACCTACACTCTGCAAACCATCCGCAGGCTGCTAGGATAATTTATCTAGGTCATGGCCTGCCCAAACCTCCCTCTTCCCTTGGGAAAATGTTCCCTCCCTTTCATGTGATTCCCATGATTTGGGAAGAGGGCAGCCAGGAGCAGGCAAGCTGGGTGGCTACAGAGGAAGATGTGCCTGTCTGGCTTCCCACTTTTTTAGGGTGTCTGGTTCCTACCTGTGTTGTTCTACTCTGCAATGTGTTCAAAGTCAGACAGGTAAGCAGGAGCATTTTAAAACTGTGCATGTAGCAGCAAGCACACAGTAGCCCTGTGAATAGCCTCTGCTCCATAAAACAAGTTATGTTCCCCTGTCTGCTGGAAGAGTTAGGACCCACATGACTGCAGTCATAATATCACGTACCCAGACCATAGAGACAGTGTGCTGGGTTAGTCTGCGGTCAGAGGGAAGGAGGTGTGTGGCTTTTGCTGCTCCTGCTGTAACCAACTTTTCATTCTTTCATAATGTTAAATTCTCCCTGGGTTGCAGCCCAAGTCTTTGAGGAGGCAAAACCACTTGCTGAATGTCATGAAGAAAGCAAGTTGCTATGCTAAAACGCTGGCAGGAGTTCAAGCCCAGTAGAAAAGTTTAGAGCAGTATGAAAGCACAACACACAAAAATCATGTAAGCAGCACTTTTTGTCTGCTGCAAATAGTGTGCATTTGGGCAAGTTTTCTCTATCATACAACAAAATGTTTTTTTAAGAAAAGAAGAAGAAAAGTGAAAGAGCATTTTCTTAGAGGGAGACCACCTGGTACGAACACAGCCGTGGCTGTTAGCTTTGGCAGCAGTTAAGAGAGGTCAGTATTTAGCAGCCTGAGATTGTTGGGAGTCTCTGCTCAGTCTAATCACTGACCAAGGACACGCAGTAGGGAAATTAAGGGTTTGAATGGGTTTGTAAAGGTCTGACATGTTTTTCTGTCTCTGGAGGGACTTTTTCTAACAAAGGTACACCGAGTCTGCTGAGCACTGCAAAGTGCAGTTTACAGATACCTCCAACAAATTAGGGGTATTAGCCCAGTTAAATTAATTAAAGCAATGTTAACGTGCACAGACTGCTTCTGAGGCTTGGCTAACTCGCTGGAAGCGAGCTCGCGGTTTTATGCAGCTCAGACATACTTTCATAGGGCTGCGTGGGACTTCATCACTGTCACACACTGAGCACTTCTTCTGTCTTCCAGTGCTAACACTTGCTGTCTTGTGCCAACACTAGCTAGTCCCTCTATAAAAACACTTGGTTGCACATTTTGCAGTTTCTGTAAGCCATGTTCTTGGCTTAATCTCCAGAGGCTGCAATCTTCCCTGTCTCTCTCCTGACGTGTCAACCTCCTGTTGATTTTTACTTCTCCAGTTCCCTTCAATGCCTACTTCTTGCTTCTTTATGCCAGGGACTTGAAAAAGTTCAGCTTCCTTCAGCTTTATGCTGTTTTCTCCCTGGACTGGGGAACACATTCTTCTGGATACATTCTTCCCAATACATTCTTCTGGACTCTCCCATCTCCTCTTCATGCTGTTTTGGTTACATTTGCCCCAGTTATAGTTCTCATGCCCTTTCCTACCTCATATCATATGGTTTCAGTTTGACCCCAGTTCCCCTTCTTATTTTCTTGCTCACTGGAGACTGGCATAATTTTGTTTATCTTTTAGGTCAAACGGTGCCTAAATCAAGCCTTGAAGTCCTGGCCAGGCTAGCACTTATCACAAAAGTGAGTATTTATTTGGCCCTAATTTGCTGAGAAATTTAGCTTTTTCGAATGAGCATTCTATTTTGAGCAGAGGCATGCTGCTAACCAGAGAGACCTCAGCCAGTCCCAGGTGTCTGTGAAGGTGGGCAGCACCACAAACTGACTCCTGACGACAGCAGTCACACGGATGCTGAATAAGAGCATTCTTGGATGGGCAGCCATAGGTTTTGTACACCCAGGAAATACAAATTCCTTTCTGCAGCTCACCTCCTTCTGCTGTAGTTGGCAAAAAATCCTTGGTTCTCTCCTCTTTCTCTTCTTCTCCTGTGGACTGTCTTGAAGGCACATCTCAAAATTTTAGTGGCGCTTAAATAGAAATGAGATAACCAGCCCATGTAATGGGCAGTTTCCTGGCAGATTCTCTTTTCTTAAATGTACTATCTGAGTTTAATGAGTTGAAACTCACAACTATAATTAGCAAAATGCTTAAGATACTACTCTCTGAACTTAATTGAATTTAATTTACAGTCTGAACAAATACATTTACGTGTTGAAGCAAATGTTTGCATTTATTTTAAAATATTCATGTCTTCCTATCTTCCAGACCTCAGTGAGGCAAAAGTTCACTCATTAAGCTTTGTGGTACTAGGACATCTGACTTTGCTTGGCTTGAAAACTGAATTTGTGAAACTTCATCCCTGAACATATCATAAATGAACTTAAGCTTTTCTAATGGAAAAAATGTTATCAGCTTTTAAATGTATGTGCTTAAGCCTTAAAGGAATGCTGTCTAGTATTAGCACAGCAACCTGCAAATTCACCACAAAAAAAAATAGAAAGGCTTAACAGTGATTAAGCTGTGGGCAGTGTTTGAAAAAGATAGTGGGGTTTTGGTGGATTTAAAAATTAATTAATTTATTTTTTCTTTATTTCAGATTAATTTCTAAGCATTTTGCTATGCAAGGCTCTGTTGCTCTAAATTCTGTCCATTTTACTCTGTCAATATGGGAGTCCATTGTGAGATTTTTTTAAGTGCTATCTACATAATTGACAAGACAGTTTATTTTCCTACGGAATTTCCTAATCTTGCAGTCAGCCAAGAACATCATGCTTTGCAGATCCAGGCACCCTGAGCAGAAACTCTTTGCCAACCATAGGTCATGAAACTAAGGGCAGAAGTCAGTATGAAGGGAACAGACACCTGACTGTCTGCAGTGTTACTCCTCGGAGCCCATTAGGGTAAATAAAGGTCCCTTCTGTTCTGGACTTGGAGAGAGAATTCAGCAGCAGTTGGGGACTTTTGCTGTAGCAACCAGAAGCCAACTATTCATCAGAATATGAAGTGTTGGAAAGCTGTAGATGGCAATATCCTGCAGTAGCAGGTGCAGGGGCTGGTGTTAGACTAAGTAGAAGAACGTGGAAGAGATGAGAAAAACATCAGGCTGTGAGCAGCAAAACAGCTCCCAGGGCAGGCTAGTGGAGAAGCTGGCACTGAATGGGTTCTCTGATGTCCTCCCCATCCATGCTCCTGTATCAACACTTAGAAAGACACTGCTTCTTGGGAAAACCAATTAAGAGAGAAGTGAGTGCAAAAGCAAGATACCTATGTGGTCACAGGTGTGCAAAGGCAACTAGAAGACAGGTTTTACTGTCAGAGGTTTCAATCTCATTCTGCTTTGGCAAATAACAGAAAATTGTGATCTAAGCTGAACAGTGAAGGCTGTATTCTGTCCCTGACTTTTTCTCTTACCAAAGCTGTAAACGGAGTCTTACAGCTTCTTCTTACAGTAAACAGGCTAGTAGACATCACAGATCACTGGGCCTTATTTCCTTCTGTCTCTGGGTCTTTAGAGCTAGAAAAGAGACTCTGTCCTCTTCCTGAGTGCCATGGATAGAAATATCAATGTGCAGGTTCTTAATTTCAAATCTGATAGTGATCAGAACTGCCAAATGGGATTCATTAAACTGTCAAACCAGACACTCTACCTCGTGTTTGCCTCTGGTAGTCTTAGGGGAAGGTAATAGTAGGTTATTGTGATTTAAAGGAATATCTCTTGGAGTTTCGATGCAGCAACATGATTTGAGGCATCCCTGGTGCCATTGGGCTGGCCAGGCTGGGGGCAGCTGGCATATCACCTGCAGTGGCAGCAGCACAGGGATGACCCTGAGTGGATTCTGATCAGTAAAACAATAGAGCTGATTTAAAATTTCGTCCAGGTATGTCAGCAGGACCTGCAGCAACCTTAAAGTTTTGCCTGAGTATACACCTGGAGCAAGCCCACACCAGTAGTTAAAACTGCAACACTCAGGACCAAAGGAAAGCTGATTTTGTGTGTGCTGGGTGAAGGTGCTGTGGTTCCTTTTGGTGGGTATGGAGTTTGTTTGTTTGTTTAACTTGCCCCTTTTGATCATTACACCTCTATGAAAACCAGCTGGGGAGAAGGCCACAAACTCTCGCTCCGTGGTTCCACACAGCTCATGTTGTAAATGCTGTTGAGTTTTATTACACTAACCATTAGCCTCAGCACATAAAAAAGGGCTCATTTTAATTTGACAGCTCTTTCCAAATAGGTGTGCATGGGAAAAGTCCTGCCCTGTGTCGGGTCAGCTGTGATATTGCCCCTTTGGGAAGCTGTGTGTCCCCTGGACCTTCGTGCAGCTGTTGCCCTGCAAGTGCTGGCCTGGCTGGGTGGGAGCCCCACGTCACATCCCATCCTGCAGTCATGGTGTGGCACAGTGGAATTTGTTCTGGGCTTTGTGCAGCCTCCTTAGGACTATCAGGCTCCTGCCTGTTCGCATGGCTTCCTCTGTCTCCTCTCGATTCAAACCCAGGAGCCTGTTTGCAAGTTTTTCAGGCTTCCCAGCCCAGCTGAAAAGGAGGGGAAGGCTCAGTGTGTTCGGTCACAAACCTGCACAGCACCCCAGGATGCCCAGGGAGTGATCTGAGTGCAAGGAGGAAGGACAGAAACCTCACACCTTCTTTTCTCTCACACCCACACACCCACTCGTGCATAAGGACGGAGCTCTGATCCCATGCCTGTGGCTACCCTGCTTCCTCTTGAATCACACCACCCACAAAGTAAGCAGGCTTTGAAACTTGGCATTAAGAAAAACAGAAGTAGATTTTCCTGCTGTTAAATTAATCTGGCAAGGCAAACCCATCCCTTATAACATGAAACTTTAACAAGCTCTTGCATTGAGATGCCCTAATTTGAACAAGGAAAAGTTTGCAAGGACCTGAGAGCTGAATTTTCACTCAGAGATAAGGCTATATACCTCTCTGCCTGCAAGCCCACGGGTATTTTAAAAAACCCACAAAACAAAACAGAATGTCTTTACATATTTAAATAAATTAAAATGAACCTGCTCTAGATGAAACATTCAATTCAATTCCTTAACTGAATTTCTAAAGGGTGAGCTCCACTACAAAAGAAACTTATTAAAGAATAATGAAGACTGTCAAAAACCATATGCTTAAAAGCTAGTAAATAACAAAGTAAGGCTTTTAGTCATCTTGACTGGACAAGGTGAGGTCAAAAAGAAGCAACAACACATCCAATACCATGGCAATGAGCTTCTCTTGCTTCTCCTCTTCAGCAATTGCATTTTTAGAAAGAAGTCTTCCTTTTCTTCAGTCAGACATTCAGACATTCTCTTCTGTTGATCACGGTCTTTAGCCTGACCCTCTGAAATAGAAATTCTCTTTTATGCAATATTTTACTTGAAGTGATATGTTTCTTTTTTTTTTTCTTTTTTGGCTGAAGCTATGCTTCCCTCCCTTGGAAGCACGGGCAACTGAATGAAAGAATAACATATTCTAAGCCATCGGTGAAATGCTTTTTCAAACAACTTCACGTTAGCTGGAACCTGGGGCTGTCATTTACTTGACATTCATTTATACTGAATCAGTTAGTAAGTCAGATCTTGTGTCATGTTAAGCATTTTTTCCTTGTTTATTTTCCCCGCATTAATAGCCATATTGCAATTGTACACAATGCCCTGAGCAAAATTTAATTCACTGGCACTGATTTACAACTGTAGAACATGTTCTGATGGGGATAGCTGTTGAAAAAAAAGATCATTTTAAAAGCATATGCAAGCATAAAGAACTGATCAGTTGACATCTAGTTTTTGCTGTGTGGGAATGGAGTAGTTGTTAATTATTTTATTTTTGTTGTTGTTGATGTTTCCTCTTTTGTTCTTTATAAGTAGGCAAATGTTCAGTGGTGATCAGGTGCTGTTTTATCTTAAATACTGTTTGACAGCCTCAGGGTTAACAGAAATCTCACTGCAAAATGTTCATAAACTCACCATGACAAGAGCAGAGCCTTGGAGTACTGTGCTCAGTCATGTAAGGATGCGTCTGAAATTGAACTCAGAAGCCAGCAATATCTGAACAATCAACACTGCCTATGTTCCACTTTTTTAGGTAAAGGAAATCTTTCTTCAATGTGACCTTGATGTGTAAACAAGAGGTAATTAATAAAGGCATTGGTGCAATTTCATGGAACGTGAGCTTCCCCCCTCCAAAATCTTAGCACTGAAAATCAAAGTATATTTTGGTATTTCTGATCCCAAAGCATTTTGGAAAAAACCCAAACAACAACAACAACAACCAAAGTCTGAAGATACACAGCCAGGGTTTGCTGGCTAGAGGACACTGGAGGAAGTATAAGGGAATAAAGGAAATGCTAATGCTTAACCCTGGAAATAGCATAATAATGTGGTTCTGCAGCCTGTACCTTCAGTTCCTATTCTTCTTTTTTTCCAATTTCTTTACGACAGCCAACCAAATAATAAAACTCCTTTCTTTGCCGTAGTATCCTATGTCTAAACTAGGAAACAGAATGTATCAGTTGCAATGAGAGGCTATTCTAAAGCTACAAAGTTTTGTTTGAGTCTAATTCTGACACTGATCAAGATTTTTGGATAAGCCTCATGCATAATAAAAAAAGAGGCATATTTAACACAGGCTATCTGTAATTACTGTGCCAGTAGTGAACTACATAATTGTTTTGAAAATATACATCATTCATTATATATGAATAATTATATAACAGAAAAAAAGACATTGCACAAATCACTTCAACCCAGTTTTGGCCCTAATGAGTATGTGAGGTACCTATTTCCAAGATATAAATTATATTTTAAAATAACCAAGTGAATTTATTAAATGCTGTATAAAGTTGATGTAGCGTTGCATACTTATGGTGACAGAAGTGTTTAACTTTGCTTTCCAGTTGTCTTACCCTAAGAGCTTGTCAAGCACACTGCCTTGGAAAAAATCTTTAGAAAAAGGGAGAGAAAAGGAGAAAAGTGGAGAAAAGGGAGGGAAGAAAGAAGGAAGGAAGGAAGGAAGGAAGGAAGGAAGGAAGGAAGGAACACACATAGACAAAGCTTCATTTTCACTCATTCTTTTCACTCACACCATCAATGTCAAATTAGGATTTCTAACTTTTATTGTACATAATTATCTCTTCCTGCAAATTTAAGTCCTAGAACTAATTGCTAAGCATCACATGTAACAATGACAGGCAAGTGCAGTGATCTGTAGCATCTACTTAGTCCATGTTATTTGAAATTCAAACTATGCTTGTGAAGCAGGACACCCCTTTGAAGGTCTCATGAATACTTTAATCTCCTTTCATTGATAGTCTAGTGGTAGCTACCTTGCCTGCTGTAATATTATTTGTCTCAAGTTTTTGCATTTTGCTACTGGAAATTTATTTACCTTTTTTTTGGTTTTGACAAAGATAATTACGATTTCTAATAGGATTTGTACACTTACCACTGGACATGATCGAGATTTGGAAATCCATCTTTAATGGGTTTTTGAGATCCTGGCTGTTTTTCTTTTCAAATCAAAAAAATAACAAATGTTCTGCATACAGGATTCCAAAACAATTGTATTAACTGTAAAATTAGAATTTTACTTTCTTTTCATAATCTTTGGTTGTATTTACTTAGTTTATGATGTCCTGGTATGATATATCATAATTTCTTAGCATGTTATATTAAAAATTAGTAAGAGCTATAATTACAACCATTATACTTCAGCATCTTTTCCAGATTAGAACCGCCTGTTCATCCTATAGTGCAATGCCTGACACAAGACCAGTTTCATTTCTAGAATAAGTCAAATAATGTACAAACTAGGGGATTGATTATATTTTCAATATCTTTCACTACATATTTTAATATTAATAAAAGTACCGTTACTCTATTTTATACCTTGAATAACTTATTTGTTACATTAGAGTGTGTGCTGTAATTTAAAGTGCCAAATGGTTTCATTGCAACACACATGGGTGACACTGTGTTCCTGACAACGTGACACATTTCAATTGGAACCAATTAATGGATGTTTATAGGTATTTTTAAAATTGTGTGAAATGAAGTCACAGAATCACAGAATTGCTGGGATTCATCCATGATTTTTCAAAAACAATGGAGAGCAGCAGAGCAACCACATGTGCCAGCCCCTTCAGCACCCATGGGTGCATGCCATCAAGGCCCATGGATTTAGGGGTGTTTAGTCTGCCTGTCCCATCTCCAACCCAAGCCTCTGTGACCAGGGGCAAGTCTTCCTTTCTTCAGCCTTCTCTTACCTCTATTGCTCTGGTTTTGTATGGTGCACCATAATTCTGCACTGCTGCTGCTAACATTTTATGCAAAATTGTAAACAAATGAAAAAGAAGGCAAGGGATAAAATCATGTAGAACTCCCACCAACGTGACAGGGAAGTTTGCATGTTGATAGAATGGTGATAGCTTTCAAATTTGTGCTTTGTCATTCACTTAGTTTACATGCCTGCATAAGATGCGGAATGACCTTGGCCTTTTCAATATATGTCACAGCTGATGGTGTTCACGAAAAAGAAGCAATAAAAGGGAAATCACAGTTGGTCAAAGGATGGATCAGGTCTGTCTAGGCAGATTTAGCTTAGAGATAAGAAGCAGCCATCCATTGAGGAAGAGCCTTCCTAGAATCTCGGTCCAAACTGGAATGAAACATTAGGTGATTCCAAAACTTTTAGGAGTTGTAGCACTTAGATTTGCTGGCCAAGAGCAGGAGGTCACCATGACAGCAGGCTGTGAACGGGGCTATTGCCACAGTGTTTATGGATGCAGGTAGAGAAAAAAGCATTCTCATGCAAGATTCCCACCTGAATTTTGCAAACACAGAAACAACGCTCAATTCAAAATGTGGCCCTGATGTGTCTGCACAGATAATATAAACCACAGTATCAGAAAAACACATTATCTGTAACTTGGCAAAAAAAGCTCTATTTTGTATGGAATGTCTCAATATTCATTTGTTATTTCTTTCTTCTTTCACTGCACTGCTGTAGATAATTTCTCTTGTTCTGTCTCACATTGTTCTTGGTTAGTGGCACTTGCCTGAAATTAGTTTCTAATTGGGATAAATGAACTGCATGTATTCATGGGGCCTGGGCAGTTGTTTTTGGCTTCCAGCAAAAAGCAGTGAACAAGCAAATTCTGGTGGCTGCTGACAGCTGTTTCACATAGGCTCGTGTTATCAGGGCAAACACATGTAAACGATATGAATAAATAACATGCAAATGTTTATAAATTGAGTGAATTTAACTTTATCAGATTATCCTCGAGCTAGTTTTAGACTGAATTTAGTGGCACTAAATCATTTAGCAAGTATCACAGGATAATGCTTCTTATCAACACAGTGAGAGTATGGTTCCCTTTTTTTTAACTTTCCACTTGATACTCATGGTGCCAGAATTTCTAGTTGAAGACAAAGCAAGGTCAGCAAGGAGTTTGTGACAAGCCTCCTGGGTGTGTACTCACATGAGCAGTTCACCATCCCATCCTGCCAAAAAGCTCACCAAACCCAATATGTACAGAAGTATGTTCTTATTTTCTAGCCAAAAACATTGCTGGGTTTGGCTTTCAAAATGTTGGCACCTACAAAATGCTGTACAAAGACACCTTTAATGTGAACTGTAAATCATAGTGGATGTTAAACAGTTGTTCAGTTTACCTGGATATCAAGAATAGTTTGGGAGATTGGAGACAGAATCCTCCATTCACCTTTCCTTTTTTTTTAAATTAGAAATACACCACAAAGGAAAGATTTATTCAGGGTAAATTGTCTCAGTCCCCTGAGTTCTAAACAGAAATCACTCCAAGGAGCAACCAAAAATATTTAGGAAATAATCAAAGTCAAACCTAATATTTTCAGAGTTCACCTCCACTGAAGTATGGTGAACATTTAGCCTTCTATGGGTCATATAAAACTCTCTGTCAATTTACTGTAAACTTGCTTAACTTCACTGCAATGAATTTCCAGATTATATAAAATTCCTTTTAGACCTGACATTTACACTGTGACACCTTCAGCTGAGTTCTAAGTTGGTAATGTACAGTGTTGTTGTGTAGTGATGGTCTCGTTTAACTAGGCAGTTTACTTAACAATTTCCACTTTCTGCTTCTGCTGGGATCTGATCTAGTCCCTGTTTTATTTATGAAAAATTGCTGCTTGGCCTTTAATATGTTAAATTGTCATTTTATTGCTTCTGCTAAATATGTTTTTATCCATAATCCTATAGTGGCTGAATTAATCTGTACATTTAATACCATTGATTCAATTACACTCAGAATGAATATTGCAAATTGAATTCTACTCTTCTTTTTTGTTTAATATACACAGGAACTAACTACATAGGATTTTGATGCAAATCAAGAACTAAGATCTTAGAGATGTGTAAATATCTTTACCTCCAGAAGTCCTTGGTGATTCACTAAAGATACAGTGCTTGTAGCAGAATTGATTTACAGTGAGAGCTGAGTACAAAAGAAGACTGGGTTTAAATTCAAATCAATAAAACTTCCTTAAGTCATTAGTATAAAAATATTGTGTGGTCACCTGATTATTTTCTTAATAAATGTTTTGGATTCTGATAATTGGTCGTTATTATAGTAGCTACTTCCATTGCATATTAAAAATGTTTCTACTCTGGCTAATATTTCAAGAGCTTTTGTCTTATCTTATTGGAACTTCATCCTCTGAATTTAAGAATTCACTATAAGATAGCCTCTTCCTTTTAGATAAAACTACCTCTTAACTTGACCAACAGAAAAAGTTTTCATTCTGGATTTGAAACCAATTCAACACAATATATGGTCACACAATGTCTTGCCTATGGCCTGGAGCCTGGTTTGTTCTCTGCCTCCTATGAAATTTGGAGGACTGCAGATACCTTACTCATTTCTTTCCCAGTTTGCTGTCTTTCTGCTTTAACAAAATTCTGATTAATCTTGCTTTCAGAATGAGGTATCCTTTTGAGAATATTCCTTCTAAGAGGGCTTTTTTTTTGTCACCAGAAGTACAGTTTGATGCTTAAATGACCTTGGGAGTTAATCATTTCTTCCCCACTGGGCTTTAGATTTGGAACAAAGTAATTCTGGGAAAAAGATCTGGCAGATTAAATTATTTTATTTCTTTTTCTGGCATATTGTCAAGGTACATTTACCTGTGTTAAAAGCACTATATGAAAGCCTTATAAAAATAAAATCTGCCAGAGTAAAGTTTCTTTCTTGCTGTTCCACTTCCTAAGCGTTATGCACAGTTTCATGTTCATTTATCTGTTCAGAGATTTAAAAAAAATGTTTGTAGTCTTCACTCCTGGAAGAAAGATTATAAATAAATTATTCCTCTCCAAATAACCTGTATTTGACAATTTTTGCTCAGGACACCTGATATCAAGAAAATCAGCTCTTGAGAGAAGACAAGCACGTCCTCCAGCATGTTATTAGATAAAAAATGAGATTATTGTTTTCATGAGAGGAACTCATTAGTTGGCCACACTGAGGCACAGATAGGGTTCCTCATGGTACCACAATGTATCGATGAGGAGGAGATAAGTGTTGCATTCCTGTGGAGCAGCTGTGAGGGCGTTCTGTGCCCAAATCCTGTTGGCACAGCCCTTGTGCCTGAAGCCCTGAGCCTGCAATGCAAGCAACAATGGATCCTGTCTTCTACAGTCATTGAGAATAATAATTCTCATCAACAATCTGGAAAACCAGATACCCCTGAAAAGTATATGTGTTATGCTAGCCATACTGAAGTCAAAATGCCATCGTGGAGACACCAGAACTTTGGGTTACATTAAATCACAAATATCACTGTGCTTGCACATGCCCCAAAGTAGAGGTTTCACTCCAGCTAAAAAGCACCATGTAACAGAGGCAGCAGATGTTTAATGGCTGCACCATTGACAATGTGTTTAACTGTTATTAATATTTATAATTCAGTAATGATAACCATGGCTCCAAAGTGCACTAAATGCACTCTCGTTATTGCTTTAAGTTAAACCTTTGTCTCAGTTAATTGGCTGTGTGTCCCACTCCTGTGCAACCCATATGGCAAGGCCAGGAAATAATAATATTGTTATGCTGGAAAAAATTAGTGACTGCTCTCTAGTGAATGTTTGGTCTCCAGACAATTATTGAACTGGTTCAGCAATGGTCATGCTAAACACCCATCCTTCAGCCTCAAGGAAAGACATAATTAATCTACATTTAGTGACATCCTTAGAAACTACAAGACTTGATCAAAAGCTGCTACCTGTGGCCTGAGAGGCTGGCTGGTTTTAATAGCAGGGACACAAGGCTGGCATGGCAAGTTTTGGACAGGTATTTCAGCAGAAAATGTGAATATAAAGCCATCAAAGTGAGAGAAGGAGTCAGGGGTATGGCCAAATAAAATAAAGGAAATATTGTTTTGTTATGGGAATTGGTAGAAAGGCTGAGGAATTTCTTGTCAGGAGAGTGGCAGTTTATAGCTAGTGAGGTCCAGGAAAAACCCTGTGGTAAACTGTCTTTCAAAATGGAGATGGACCAAAGAACACATTCAAGAAGTTTTCTTTCTCTTTGTCCTTGAAGCAGAAAGCAAGGCTGCTGCCATTTGGTTAAGGGGTCCTGCCAAAAGGGTTAACAGCCATGCAACTTTGATCTTATACAATGCTTTTAACTGATAGTCTTAAACCAATCAACAGATCGTGACAGCAGTACTGCACTTCATACTTGTGTATAAGATTTTTTTAAATGTTTGTATAGTTAGTTAGGCTCCAAGCCCTCCTTTCATACAATTAGAGAAAATACTTTCACTCTGACACAAGATTTGATCTGACCAAGGCAAAAGAGAACCCAAACATTGGATGAGGGATTGAAATAGCAGACTGCAGTTTTGCTTATATCTGTATTACATATACAACATTCAGTTATATTTAGCAGAAAGAAACCCTTTCACTCACCTCCTGGGGATCTCAAGAGAGGAGACTGAGCTTGCTCAATCTATCCATTGCTGTTTCCCTTTCCAGCCAAAACATCCTCCTAGCCACTGGGTCACGGCACTAAGTACATTGACATTCTGTATCTAAACCATGAAGAATTGTTAGATAACTAACCATCACTTGTTTTTCTTTGAATTTTCCCCTTAAAAACAAATACTGGTAGCATTATTTATCAGTTAGTTAATAAATCTCTGTGCCAGAGTGTATTCACAAATATGGGACAATGTAGAAAGACAGAAGAAATGATCAGTAATGAAGACAATATTAATGTTTTAATTAAAAATAAACAAAATACTAAAAACAAAAAGTCAAAAAGAAACCAGGATTTTAAAACAATGTTAAAACAGGTTGTTAGTTGAAAATGTTTCATGAAGCTCCTTAAGTCTGGAACTGTTTTCATCTGCCACATCGAATCTCAATTTAAAACACATTCCCTGACCCTGCTCATTTCCTCTGTTCCATTTTGGTATATACCAAGAAGTCATGTCCTGTTATTGGTTGAAAAGTGTCATGTGCTAGGTTCATACGTTCTTACTTTAACAATATATTTAGATTATTGGTGGAAAATAGCAGTAGAATCACAGCTACACATTCATAAATGAACATAAATGCACTCTTGCCATTATGTTCAACATTTTTTTACCCATGGATATCCTGATTTTTGACTGTTATGCTAATAAAATAGAGAGTATAATTGCTCATATTTCTGACAGATATTACTCATAATTTTAGGATCTTCTGGAAGCTGCCAGGTATTCAGGGAAATGGTTAAGTCCTAAAACTTACATGAATTATGTATTTCTAGTGTGAAATTTCAGATGATCCAATGTTTGTTATACCCTATTTGCTATTCATCATTTGCTATTCATTATACTTGTATTTATAAGTCTCAGTTACCTAATCAGGAAGTGCAGACAATAGTATGTGATTTGGTTGACCAGTCAAACACTTCAAACAGTGAATAGATGACACTATTTGAGAACAAAAAAATAGGCTGAAATCTGTTCACATAAAACTGTTCAGTGAATACTTACAAATAACAAATGTGTTTGTAGAAATCAGGATTGTTTCCAGAATGATTCATGAACTGCAAAACGGCCAAATTAGCAACAAACACTATTTGCAATGGATAATTCAATCAGTCATAGATATAGGAAAATTCAGCAGAATCTGTGATTCTCTTCAGAAATGTTGAATAGCATTTTCTTTCTCTGCTTCACCATGAAAGCTGACTGGAAAACATGCTCTTTTCTTGCAAACTTCATTTTGTATGGGTTGCCAACCTTAATAGCATTTTGCAAATTGTTGTCCTCCCTTTCTTAAGTCTCCAGGCAGTTTTTAGTCACATTCATTGGCAATGAACTGAGGTGTGTCTGCATTTGTTAAACCTGAAACCCCATGCCTGCTTAAGTACCAAAGGAATCAATCAATTTTGAAGTCTAACTTTAGAAACCTGGCTTAACTACTTTTGGACAGCCCCAGAAAGGTGGTGTCAGGATCAGATCCTCTCCCCTTCCAATGTTTGCAGTTACCTGTGAGAGCCACAAGCAGAGCAGGAGCTGGTGGCTGCTCCTTGTCTGTGCAGGCAGTCAGACCAGTGGGATAACCATGGTCTGATGGGATGACTGATGGCTGAGCTGTACTGCACAGTTACAAACTCATGTACAGATTTGGCAAAACTGGATAGTACTCTAGCACCACGAGCAGGATTGACATCCCCTACTTTTGGCCATGTCAGGGACTATTCTACTTAATCTTCTAGGCTCCTTTAACGGAAAAAGGGAAAATTCATCTCTACTAAGTCACCTGGAACAACAGAGATGACAGACAGTTGTAGGAGACCAGATACGAGCCTTTGGAAGACACATGGTGGGGAATCCATAGGATGTTAGAAATGCCCAGTATCACATGTGGCCTCTAAAGGCCTCTCCAGAATAATAATATGGAAGGATCACACAGTTTAAGAGTATGGGATGGTGAAATTTCTTACTTTGCTTTAATGACATTTACACCGTTGCCCCTCTGTGTGTGTGTGTGTGTGTGCACCACCTGGTTCACAAAGCCCAGGAACAGAGGCTGGCAGGGAAGTCAGAGAAAAATGCAGCCTGTACAAGATCTGTGAATAAAGTGCATGGTCCCACCCTGGCTCTCTGTTTGTTCCATCCTCTTTGGAGTATAGGAAAACAGTGGGGGACTACCTGTCTCCCACTTGACCATAGCTTGTGGGGCATGCAAGTTATGGCAGATACTCAGGTTACTTCTTACTCCTCCTCTGTCACTTGTTTTTCTGCATGTATTAAATGTTTCTTGTTTTCCTTACCAGCTCCTTGTGCCAAGCTACAATGCAGTCAGCAGTAAAGCAGCCATGCAAAGCAGGGAAAAGTGTCACAATGAGCTGATTGATCAAATATTTCTCAATTTATTCATATACTGTGTACAGTACCTACTTCAATTTTCTCATAACCTGCTGCATCATCACTTTTATATATGGCATCAAGATGCAAAAGCTGTATTAATTGTCCTGCTTCTTGAACTATGGGAATGGTTTCTTCAGCTACTCACAGTTTGGATACATGTGATTACAAGAAAAACCTGCTGTATATTTCAAAGTGCTCTCTTATGTTTGTT
Organism: Rhipidura dahli; assembly: GCA_013399225.1. Taxonomy (NCBI): domain Eukaryota; kingdom Metazoa; phylum Chordata; class Aves; order Passeriformes; family Rhipiduridae; genus Rhipidura; species Rhipidura dahli. The sequence continues at coordinate 362,191 of VXAC01004752.1, read as the reverse complement.
AAGTAACAAATCCATGAAAATAGAAGGCAACAGCATGAAGTACATCAGGACAATACTGAAAAGTTGTTCATTTTAACTTACAGCACTTGTCACAATGAAATCTCAGCTTGAAATTCACATTTACATTTGTTTATTTATTATTTTAATCCTAGTATGCTTTAATCTTCAGTCCTGGAAACAGGGATAAATTTAGGGTCAGTTGGCTTACCTGCCTTATTGCTTGTTTTGTTATTTGGTTTTTTTTTTTTTTTTTTAATATATATGAAGTCTATATCTGGCTATGGAGTTATCTTTTTTCTCTCTTCTTTTTTCCTCACAGGAACATGTTGCTGTTTTACAAGCCTTAAAGGAATTTTTTTTTTTTTTAGATTAATTAAAAAAGGCTTACCAGGCTTGTACCAGAAAAAAAACAGATGGGATGACTCTGTAAGTGGAGTCATTCATTTACATCAGAGCTTTAAATGAGTGGTGCTGCTCAAGTGCGTCAAGTCACAGAAGCAAAGCACATTTTGGACAGTAACATAGATTCTTGCAGCTAATCAAATGTTAATGCTGGGAGTCCAGGAATGACCTTAGGTTACCAGATCTAGCAAGATGCTTTTACCCACCCTGAGTTGAAAAGTGTCACAGAGGAAAGCCTAAATGTTCACTGGAGAAACTCTTTAAAATAGAAGCATCATAACGTCTCTGAGTCACAGATTTCTGCAGAATGCAAAGAGGTCACAGCGTGGTCATCCCCTTGAGGAAATCTGAGTAATATAAAAATTTTCTGCCCTCTGACTTAACTGCATGGGTGGCTGAGCTATTTTACCACTCAGGAAGTCTTGAACAGCAAAAATGCTGATCAGAGGACAAAAGTTACAGTACTGTTTTCCTTCCCCATTCAGTTTCTTTCACATTTATTTTGATATTGGGAGCTTTAAGCTGCATGAAATTATTTGGCTGATTATTTTTTCTGCAGTGTCCTGAAAAGAAAATCCTATATGACTTGTAAAGAAGAAAAGATTTTTTGCCTTTATTTTTTGCTTAAAAAAAAAAAAAAAAAAGAGTATATGAAGGGAACAGAAGATAAATTAAATTTTAGAGGAAGAAAAGAAAATTAAAAAATGGCATAGCTCAGCCATATGTAGGAAGATATGAGTGCTTGCACATGTACATTCTTTGTCAGTATAAAAATAATACCTAAATATATGCAAACAGATCAACTCACACAGACATTCCTACAGTCATAGAAGAGTATCAGCACAGGCATACATTTTTGTATTCCTTGTTCATCATATGAAATTATATATGGCATACACTATATCATATATATGATATACCTAGAAATCTTTCAGTCTAGCATCATTGGTTTTTAATAATTTTCACAGTTTATTTCTGCCAGAATATGGTGTTTCTGAGAATACAGAGGGAGTCTTACTGGGTAGCTGGAGGTGGTGTATCTCCTAAAAGCACACATATCTGCCTTTTGTTAGAATGCTTTGTCATCTAATCCCAAACTTATCAACAAACTTTTTGAAGTACGAAATTCTTCATAGGGATGTTTAAAAATGAAGTAAAAAACTTACAAATATTAAATTCATTAAGAACTCTTCACCAAAACACAACAACTAACACCTATTTATCTTCTGGCTCCTCTTCACACATTCATACATGGTAAAGAGAGAGTGGAAAAACCAGCTGAACTGGTTTCTTGGTTAGCCTTCTTCCCATCCACCCCTACAGGTTATATCTTGTCACTAAGATAAGATTTTTGGGATAAGGACTATCTCTTGTCTCCCCATTTGTGTGACAGACAGCAGAGTGACTACTGCAAAACACAGCAAAAGGGAAAACCCCTGCTCACAAGTCTGTAGTTAGATGAATGCAGTAACATCTGTTCTGACTGAGGCCAACAGCCCATCTTGCAAGATACTCATATCTTGTGTCCATCAGTATCCACAGGTAAAAGTCCAAGGGAAGAGCAAACATATGTATTCCTTTGCATATTCAGACTTACTATTTTCAGCTAAGGATTTCCTTATCTTGATGCAATTTTCCTGTTTAGAAATCTCCAGAGGGCAATTCTTGCAAGCATTTGTCCAGCTGCCCATTGATATCATGCAAATTTTATGCACAATGTCCTCTGGCAAGCTGTCCCACAGGTCCATCATTTGTCATATGGAGAGCCATCCTCTTTCGTTAGTTCTGAACCTGCCCCTTATGTCTGAACATGATGGCCTCAGTTTTCATTTTTGGCAAAGAAAGTGAGCTGACAATCTTTATGTCATCCATAGTTATACTGAATTCCACCAAAGTTTCCCTAAGTTTCCTCTCAAGGCTGAGGATCTCCAGCCTATGAAGCTGCTGTTCATGCAGAAACCATTTCTGAAAAAAAGGAAACATCCTTTTTGCCCTTTTGTGCACCTTTTAAAACCCTATACACCCCAGAGACCATTTTATAAGTAGAGCTGGGACTGCTTTTCCTTATGTGCATCACTTTACATATATCTACATTGCATTTCATCTATCATTTTATTGCCCGGTCACTCAGTCTTTGAAATACTTCACAGTCTGCCCTTGTCCTACAGGTCTGAATAACTTTGTGCCATCAGCATATTTTCCTATTTTACTGTCTACTTTCTTTTTCAGGTAATTTTTGACATTTTTCTCTGAGGCAGTGCTGGTTTAACCAGCTTATACCTGCTGCACACCCTCAGCACAGCTGGAATAGCTCTCCACGACCTGGACTGAGGTGACACAGTGAACCAGATGAGGAGCATGACCTGCAAGTTTTTTTGCTGGACTATTTTTAAATGGGAAGGCAGGAATATGGCAGCTTATTCTTCCACTATCCCAATGCTGAGGTGAATGAGCAAGCTTAGCCTATTTAGAGCTTTTCCCTATTTCAAATATCAACTTTAAATGCAACACTCAATGCATAAAAATGTTCATGGCCACTGTTCATGGTGTCCCAGATGATGAATAAGACAGAGCATGGGGAAAAGAAGAAGAGGTAAGTGTATCCTACTTGAACTAATCATTGTCATGTCTGTATCAAAAGAGATTCCAGTTAAAAAAAAAAAATGTAGGCCACTACCCAAACTCTGTAGAAATGTTAACCAAGAAATCTTATGAGGAAGAAGACAAGCATATGTTTAGAGTATGTCTCTAAACATTAGGCATCCTAATGTAGACAGCAAAGCTCTTAATTTCAATCTCCCTTTAGCCAACAAAGACAGGTATTTTTAGGGAACAATTAATAAAATTTCTTTTACATACCTGTATTAGAATAAATTTCAATGACCATATTGATTATATTACCACTAAATGTAAAGAAGTTTGGAAAATTAGTTCAGAACTAGACATCTTCTGCTGTTCTGGAGCCCACCTTCAGTCTGTCCACCTTGTTTGTGTCTAGAAAAAGTTAAAAAAGGTTATAGCCCATCAATTGGAACTAAAGTTTTAACACCTTGCTTAAACCTTTGTTCAATTTCTCAGAATGACTCCCCAGGTCATCTCATTAATCCTGGGTCAACCAAGATAGACATCACGAATCATACGTGCAATTTTTCTTCATTTATTGCACTTGTCCTCTGCTCAGAATTCCTAGCATGAGCTCCAAGTTTCAAAAAATAAAAATCTACTTCCAAATGGAGACAGTAATCTCTGTGGTAGCTGTTTACCCACAACATTGAGCAGCATTTGAAAACAGCGACCAAAACTGTTCAGTAAAAGAGAAAGAAGTATCGGTTGTTTTGTTTGGGTTTTTTTTTAATTTCCTTCCCTTGCTCAAAATCAGTAAGTAAAAGATTTAGAAATTTATGAACTACTAAAAACAAAAGACTGGGATGGAAAACTTTATACAAAATTAATTATAGTGATCACTGTTGCCATGATTGTGACTTACAACACATACCTCTGCTTGTAGTAAGAAAGACATAAAACAGAATATGGAATTAGTTGGAGAGATACTTTTTCTCTGTGTTTTCCTGAGTACCAGATTTCTAAAAATTCCCTGGCTGTGACGAGTTTCCTCCTGCACTGCAATCACATTATGGGTACCTTTATTTCCAATTGGAAAGGCATTAGATAGTGTGTCCAAATACAAGGTTAGCTGACCTTCCTTAAGGCAAGCAGAGGAAGCACAATAGGATGCTGAAAAGTGGGATAACCTTAAAGCTGTGGGACATCTGGCTGCCCTGTACGAGATGGAATCAAGCAGCTGCTGAAGTGTCATAGGAATGCTCCACAAAGGCACACAGGAATTATCATTCCAGATGAAACTGATGGTACCAGTACCAGATGCTTCAGAGGAAGACATAAAACTTCCATAATAGGCAATTATGCAACAAAATGTTGGGGAAGGAAGTTTCTCCTTTAAGTCTCAGCCATTTAGTGCATGATTAATATCCTGAAGAATGTGGATTGATTTATGTCCTGGAGAAACCACAGTTACCCTAATAATTCATATTATGGCTATTACTTTTTTTTTTTTTTTTAATATCAACGAGCATTTTCTACAATTTGTATTTGTGTATTATTAGGAAACAAATATGAAGAAATATTGAAACCAACTGAAACTCAAGGAAGAATACAGAGGGGAAATGCAATGATGTAAATTAGAATATAGCCAAAAGGGCGGGAATAATCACCAAAAAATGCAATACACGTGTTTTCTCTTTAACCACTTGACAGCATTAAGAATGGTAGAAGTATATCTAACAAAGTACAAGTTGGACCATTCAGATGTGAGGCTGTGGGAATGGGGGGAGTGGGAATGAGCACTGCCAGTTGGCTGGATGAGGCCCCCTTCCTTCCCTTCCCTTCCCTTCCCTGTGTCAGAGCTGCCCACAGCCCTGCCACCACAGAGGAGAAGCATCAACAAGGGCACTCTCCAACCCCACTGCTTTAGTCAGTAAAACATATACCTGATTCTGTGACTCTGTGATTAAAATACACCCTTAAGTCCCATTTGTCTCAGAGACAGAAATTGTATACTCTCATCACATGGCACACAGTCTGGTATTATCTTTGGGCAGCTTTAGTCCAAATTGTAACTGGACCATTGAGCTGCTTCTGAGAGCTGTTAAATGATAGACCAAACCAGTAGAGTGGTGTTACTGAGACAGCTTCTCTAAGATGAGCATTAAACACCCATTGGTCAGGGCTGCTGCAGTAGACTGAGCAATTTTTTCTCTCTCAAAGTGTGAGCCTGTATTCTAAACTATTTATGTTAAGAAAATGCATGCCAGGATCTGAATGCTTGCTAGGGGTATGACATGACAGGCACACATGCTACAGCTGTGTACTCCTGCGGCTGCCAGAGACTGTATTTCATTTTGAACTACTTAAAGAAGTAGTTTAAGTTTTATGGCAGCCCACAAAGTGCACCAGCATATAAACATATTCTCATCTGAGAGAGGAGTTTTGGTCCATGCTACCACTTTTGAGTGAGTAAAAAATAGTGAGGATACAAATGGGAAATATCCATTTAAACACAAGCAGACTGAATAGCTAGGTCGCCCAAGTACTTCTTAGATTATAAAACTGTGAGGAACCACTGTGCTAATCTAGCCCATTCTTTCTAAAAGGCATCCTGTTCTGAGTTACAGATTTCCAGAGATAGAGTTTTGCCATAATCCTTGTTAAATTGTTCCAGAGGTTAATCATCATCTTCATAAAACTAATGCCTTTAAATTGGAATTTTTCCATCTTCAGCATCCATCTACCACATTTTGTTATGTCTTTGTCTGTTAAACTGAAGAACCCCTAATTATCAAATGTATTTTTTCCATGGAGACACTTATAAACTGTGATTATGTCATCTGTTAACCTTTCCTTTGATAAACTAAACAGATTGAACTCATTGAATTTGCAATCCTTGTTTCCTTATCCTCTAACCATAACCATTCCCGTGCTCCTCCAGATCATTCACCTCCCCTCCCAAGTTTGCAGGCGAGTACATAGGATGGTGAACCCCAGAAGTGGGCATACTAATGTTGTCACAACCACACAAAATATGAAGAAGATACAACAGCCCGACTTCTCCTCACTAGTCCAAGCACCACTAAACCATATTTGTTCAGTTAAGATTCCCTGTTTATATTTTGAGACCTAACAGTTAGTCAGTCTAATAAACTCAATGTGTTCTCTGTTGATTTTTAGTCATTAGAGTTTCTTAAAGAAATGTTTGCTGGGTACTCAGATGAGTGCCTGCCATAAATCTATGTATATTATATCAGTGTTATTTACCTTTATTAACCCAGCTGGTAATCCCATCAGAGAGAGACATCTGGTTGGTTTGACAAGAACTATTTTCATAAACTCATGTTGATTGACATTTAATATATTTGCTCTTTTGGAAGTTGCAGTATCCCAAACATTATCATTTCATAAGGAATTATTCCATCAGCTGTTGAAAGACTAGGTTCTGTCCCTGTGGAAATTCTGTGGGTCATTTTGTATTAACTTGATTTTAACATATATTAAACCTCTCTCAGCCTTTTGTCGTATATTATAATGCAACCACCACTGCAAAGGGGCTGCTTTACACAAGTGCAACGAGTGGGATAAGAGTGCCAACACTTCACAACAAATTAAACTAAGCAGGTAGTCATAAATGAGCCTTAGGCTTCCAGAAAATCAATCTTCCCATGGAAGAAAAGCTCATTGATCCACAGCCTATGTGAGTGTGTTTATTTTAAAAATACATTAAATACATTATGATAACGTAGGTCAGTATATAAAAACATGTGTTAAACCCAAAACACTTAGATTTGCACAAAGGCTATGTCCCAGTGCTAACGCTTTACTAGTAGAGATGGAAAATTCCCATCATTTATTATAAAACACTTTACTCCCAAAATTTCATAAAGGCAACAGAAGTTATAATCAATACTACAGAGCTGAACTGCAATGGACAGAAGTGTAATAACATGAAATGTAGTCAAAATACCCAAAGTTCACACTGAATGGGTTTGGATAGAAATCAGTAAGGGATTCTAGGGTAAAACTTAGACCATAAGATCAAATTCAAAATAAATTGATGCAAAATTATTACCTAAGTGTTCCTGGTGTTCTGCAGTCCTAAGATTAGGTCAATAAGAGCACTGCACTTTAGACCACCATAGCCTCTTATCTTTAATTTATGCATCCAGGTTTACCATGTACCCAAAGCATTGCAATGGATAAACCTGTAAGAAGTTCTACCTAAAACAACATCGTCTGCAGAACTGGAGTTTTTAAAGAAATTACACAAAAAACATGAGTTCCACATCCTTTCTGCTTGATCCCCAGGGTCTGGGCACACACTGCTCCCATTGCTGTGCTGATTTCTCTCCAAAAACTAGGTAAAGAGCTGTTTCTATGGTGGGTTCTTTTTAAAATTATCTGGAGAAGGAAATATTATTCCTCACCCCTGTTTTCCAGAACTTCCAGGGTCTGTAGCAGTCATCTAGAGACTGGCATTCTGAGTTCAATTCCCTTCTCTGTCTAATTAATTTAAACCCTGTCATTCTAATTACCTAAGGCACTATATTCGTTAAGAATGGCTTTAGAGGTCTGTGTTGTTTTTATTCCCTCATACTGGAGTTCTTCCATTATATGTGACCCATTTAAACAGTGAAATGAAAAAGAACAAGCTGACTTTAAATCCCAGGGTTTAAATTGCTCACGGGATTGTGTAATAGTAAAACATTATAATAAATAGGAGAGCTCCCTAGCTCAACCTCTGCTACTTGGTGCTTGCTATCTGTCTTTCTCATTGAATGCTTAAGTTGCTCAGGTAAAGCCGAAGAGCTTTGGGATGGGAGAATGAGGGTGTCCACTCCCTCCCACTCAGGTTAGTGGTAAAGACACATTCCAGGAGACAGGAGATGAAGGCTCAAATCCAGCTGATCTAGGGAGAAGCTGAACTTCTCTCCTGGGTTGGTGTCCTGATGAAAACAAACACTAGCTGTAGTCCTGTTTCCTGGCTTTATTATTCCCTAGCAGCAGATGAGCTGCTAGGTTTGCTCTAGAAGACACTGATACTGATGGGATAATCCATGTGAACTATGGCAAGATTTAGGCCAGGGACAGGTCTTGAACTGTTTTGCAAGTCTGCCTGGAGCAGGAATTTAGCAGAACCAAGGAGGTTTTATCTCACCAACCTTGAAATGAGTAACATGCAGCATGTTTAATATAAGTTGTCTAGGACCACTCTGCAGTGCCCTGAATGAATGCATTCTGTGAGAGAGCAAATCATTCCAGCTATAGTATAAACAACACCTTACACACATACCTGGTTTGCTCTGGTGACAGTAGAATATGCATGAACAACCCACTCAGATTAGACACCTCATTTTTAATGGCCCATTTAAGGCAAAATAAATCCTACTCTTGAAGCCATAGATATACTTCTGGTTTAAGGAACAACTACTGAAATAGTTGTGGGGCTAATTTGTAGATCTAAGTGCCTGCAATGACCAATCCCACCTAACACTCCTGGTTATGCTCCAATTTGTTGCAGTTGGACTGAAACAAACAAAAAAATGTTGCTTATTTCTTTTTTAACAGAAATTCAAAATCTTCCCTTTAGAACACATTTTGTAAGTCCCAGCAAGATACATGATGTGCAGCTCCTCTTTTCTGTCACACATGCCTTCCCTGTACTTTTCCCTTTGACCCTACCAACATAATTCTAAGAAAATGTTCTTTTCAGGGCTTAACTCCACTGATGAGGTGTGCTTATTTGTGCAAGAGGTAATGTACTTTACTAAGCTCCAATTCATTATCAATATCGTTGACGCAAAGCTGACCTGAAGGCATAAGGTCCAAGACTTACTGGCTAGAACCAATCAAAGTTTCTTTGTGTTGAAGATAGCCATGTATTAAGTGAATTTTCTGTACCCTTGTGTTATCTCAGTGATCATCAGAAAAGTATCTGCTCTGACTGCTGGCCACTGACTGGTAAAGTGATTCCTTTCCTGGCTTGCAACAAGTGACCGTAGAGAGACTACACAGATGAGAGATATCTGGAATTTCATTCTCCAAATCTCCTGCATTCTGAGAGAACCTATGATTTTTTTTTTTTTCTGGGAGAGGAGAATAAAACTGAAATGAACATTTTTGAATTGTCTAAATTGAATTTTTTATTTAATAAATTATTCTGACAAAATATTCCAACTATTTCTTTAGTTCATCAGACAATTTTTCTGTGCTATAAAAATGACACAGTGTGGCCAAGGTCAAAAAGGCACAATCTTGAGCAAAAAGGACTCATGCACATATTTCACTGTGTTGTAGAGGTGTGTTCTGAGATGGTAAAAAAATATCTGAGTTGTCTACAGCAGCAGTTATCCTTGCTCTCAATGGTATCAAGACTGTCCAGTAAGTACCACACATGCATGGCCAGAGCTAGGGATAAAGAGAAATAAATAGGTTGGGATCAACTGCTATAACAGCTTAAAGATTCTGAGGAGACCTTATAGTAGCCTTCCAGTACATAAAAGGGGCTTACAAGAAGGCTGGAGAGGGACTTTTCACAAGGCCACGTAGGCATAAAACAAGGAGGAATGGCTTTAAGCTGAAAGAGAGTAAGTTTATTTTAAATATTAGAAAGAAACTCTTTACTATGAGGGTGGTGACAAACTAGAATACGTTTTCCAGAGAGTAAGTGAACTCCCCATCCCTGGAAGCGTCCAAGACAAGGCTGGATGGGACTGAGTAATCTGGTGTAGTGGAAGTGGTTTCTGCCTGTGGGAGGGGGTGGAATTAGAGGATATTTAAGGTCACTTTGGAGTTTTTAAGGATCATTGCCAAGGCCTATACTTACACACATTAGGTGGTTGCACCCGGGTAATGACACTACCAAGTCTGATTTTGGCCAAGCCAAAATTACCATGCAGCATAGACTTGGTTGCAAATCACAGATTCCCTGAACCAAGTACTTTCAAGAACTTTCTCTGCTAATAATCCAGGAGCCTAGCTTGATCCCCATCAACATAACAATATGCTATAATTTAAAAATTAAGAATGCAGATCTTAAAATTAAATATACAATGAACTGATTCAGCTGTCATTTTCTAGTTCTGGAAAAAATAAGATACAGTACACAGGAAATGCTTCATTATTCTTCCACCCCCTTCTTCAATTCTAAAGGAAATTCACATTTTCCTACATACAGAAAAAAAGAAGGTGACTCATTTTAAAACTCAAACAAATATTTTCTTAAACTAACTCTTACTTTCCCAAATATTTTACCAGAGCAGACTTTACAGTTCTGAAGAAGTTTAGTCAGCTGTGCAGATTGACTTTTGAAGTGTAAAATAAACCTTTACTTACCAGATGTCAAGAATACGACTTTGTGAGATAATCACAGGTTTTGTAATAAGTTGGTGGTAGTTCTTTCTAAGAGGAATGAATGAAGTTTTGGTGCCAACTCTTTAAAAAAATGACAACATGATTATTAACAATTGACTGGAATCAGAAAAGAAAAATCAACAACAAAACTGACTGTACTTTTTTGTGTGTGTTGGGAAGACACAAATTGTTCACTAAATTTCATGGAAGTACAGCTGTCTTTCATGAGTGTGCTATTTCTTCATTTGGGAGCATCAATAGAACTTCAGTCAAGTGCCCAGAAAGACAACCTTAGGCCTAGTCTTGAGACATCAGCCTAAGCTGACCTTTTGCTTAGGCCAATCTTCCTTTACAGGACGTGGATATCCTGATTCTCTGCTGGTTTGATGGCAGTTCCAAGAGAAGACTCATCTCCCATCCAGTCAAAACCAGTTCAGCTCCCCATCCATTCACACGACTTCTGTGTCTGAGGACAGAAAGGGTGATCCTCTCCATAAATCATGGGTTTTACCATCTTCCAAGTAAAGAGGATTACTGCTGCTGTCAGCACAGAGAGCAGCACGAGAAGGACATTAACACACCCTCTAAATATTTCACACAGAGACGTCCCTTTTCTATGCTAAACACCAGCAGTGAAGGCTTGGAAAAGTTGACGCACCTGAGATGAGTGGCACTAAATTTCCCTGCTGGATGAACCCATTGGTATTTGGCACAGATTCCAGCAAACTTTCCCACCCTCCAAAAATATCCCTGTGGACTGTCATGGTGCCGCCTGGTTGGCTGGGATTGCTCCTCACTGTCAGACAGAGTAGAGAATCTTGAGCTGGAAACAGAAATGGGGCTTATTGCAGGATTTGGACAAAAGTTGAGGGACACTTTTATCTCTGGTGGCCTAACACTGAACTTGCTTGATGGCAATCAGGAGCTGCTCTAGGCAGACCTGAGAGTGGGAGTTTTCACAGAGGCTGGGTCCCAATTTGAAAGGAGTACTAACAAGGACATGTGTACCGGCTCTCTTCTCACTTGCTGGCCTTGTGCCTGAGAGCCAGACCTGCTTCTATATATATATCAAAACTTTTGAAGTCCCTTGGGAACAGCTATCCTTTGCCAGTGAAACCATGTGTTGCTCATCCCCCTGTCAGTGCTGTATTGCCAGCTCCCAGCCCTGCCAGCTGACACACTGCTGAGGCCAGCAGTGGAGAGGGTGGCCAGCTGTCCCCACCTGCCTCTTGGGTCACCCAGGGACCAGTGCTCATCATCTCTCCTGCTTTTTCATTAGTGTCCTTCAGACAGGCCCTTCCAGTACTGGAAGCTACTCCAGCTCACTTCTATTTTTGTCCATTTTTATTTGGGATCATCTTCCTCCTCCTGCCTCATCTTCCACTGCTTTGTTGAAATAATGTATTTTCTTTCCTCTCATCTTCTCCTTATTCCAGTTTTGTCCACTGTTTCTCAGATTCCACTTCCTAACTTCAGGTTCCTAACCCTCTGCAGCCAGTTTTATAGCTCATCTGCACACATTAATCTTTTCTTCTATCCCATGAATACATGCTTGACAGTCCTCTCCACTCTGTTGCTCCAGATTTCTCAGTCTATTATATTCCTGAATATTCTGTACAGGAATGAGGACAGAGATGAAGTAGAATCACCCAAAACTTTTGTACATTAGTACAAATGTCATTGCAAGTCTGAGGTTTGGGAGGCCAGCTTATTAGAAATTGACCATTAATATCCAGACCAAATGTTATTTCAAAGCAACTCCGTTCCTCCCTCCCTGAATTCCTGTATTTTGTTTCTGACAGAACCTAATAAATAAAAAGAAAATACTTTACTCTGTGGAGGGAATTAATGCAGCAGGCCTGCAGAGGCTCTTCTGGAGCCCTCCTCATTTACAGTGAAAATCCATGTAAGTCCCCTGTAAACACACACCCTCAGCATTTCTGCTAAATGCATGCTATTTACACAATAGCCCATTACAACAGCCCATCTGTCAACCCTCTTTCATGGCCACAGGTGGAAAATGAGAAATTCTTTTGAACAGAGCACTGAGGGTCTTTGGAGGAAAGCTTGTTTGCCGCTGTATAGCCAGGCCTCCCACAGAGCCAAGATCTGCAACCTTCTGGGGCTCCCAGCCGTGGCTGGCCTTTAGTCAAACAGTGCCCAGGGCAAGCCAGAATTTCATGCCTTTCCAGAACGCTAATTGATTGGGGATAAACATTAACCTAGAAATTCAGTCGTGCACTCTAGTCCTAAGCATGCTGGGCAGCCACCCAGCTAACCCACCCCTCAGGCTAACCCTACTTCAAGGGTCTTTGTAGAAGACCCAGAAGGTCATGGAAGTTTCGTTCATTTTATGGTACAGACAACTACAAAGCATCTAAAGGTTTTTATTTTTAAGAGCTTCCCTTCAATTCAGAAAATTATTGTGAAGCTATGGCGAACAGAAGCACAGCATGTGCCAAGCTCTGGAGATAGACGCCCTGGTTCAGAGATCAGAGCAATGAAGCAGCACCTCAGCCCAGACTGCAAACTGAAGTCAGGCAATTATTTAGATCACATATGCACTTACAGTGACAGATAATCTACCCGTTCCCTGAACTCTGAGAGACATCTTGCCCTTCCAAAAATGTCATCACAGGTTCTCAGCAGATCTGGCAAAGAGTAAGTGCAGCTAAAATACCACTGGCCACAGTCCAACACGGAGCATATAAGCCCTGGGCTCTCACCCCATCCGCCAGTGTGGGAATAAAGTTTCTAAGAGGCGGCTGGAAATCAAAGAAAGAATGACAGAGATTTTTGTGACACTCGAAAACTATTTGCCGAGAGCTGTAAGGTTGCTAGTCTCCCTATTTTGTTTCCAGAATGATTCAATTACTCAATTAAAAAAGAAAAAACACACATTGACATACAACACAGGATTAAAACAAAAAGTCTGCAGAAGCAGGCTGTTCTTAAAGCGAGGTTGCCCCTTGCCTTGGCCATATGGATTGTGGCCATCTCTATTGTATTATTTTTCCCATTATTTTTCTTTTTTTTTTCCTCATAGAATCACAAAATTACTAAGGTTGGAAAAGACCTCCAAGATCATTGATTCCAAATATTAAGCTAGCCCAATTGTATTCACCAATAAACCATATCCCCAGGTGCCACACCCTCATGCCTTTTGAACACTTCCAGGGACAATCATTCCACACTTCTCTGGGCAGTTTTTTCCAGTGTCTGACCACCGGTTCAAAGAATATTTTTTTCCTAATATTCAACCTAAATCTTCCCTGACACAACCTGAGGTAATTTTATCTTGTCCTGGGAGAAGAGACCAAGTTCCACCTCACAGTCACCTCTACTCAGGCAGTTGTAGAATCTCAGGTAGAATCTCTTCATCTAGGTGCATAATCCTCTCAAAGTCTGATCACAATTCTGCATGATTTTTGCTCATCCCTTCTTTCTTTTTTCTTTTATTTTTTCTTTTTTTCTTTCTTTTTTTTTTTAATTGGAAATTATTCCTTCTGAGCCTTCTACCCCAGTTTCATCCTGTTAGAACACGAAACCAGTAACACTGAAAGTAAACTTTTGAACCCGAAGTGTTTGAGTTAGGTTAAAATTAGGTAAAACCATCTGTACACCAAAGGTCCTCCTTATGCTGAAAGAAGAAATAGGAAGATAAGACATGGAGAAAGTTGTGCAGATAAACCTTTCATTCTCTGCAGCATCACCAGCTGAGGACATGTCCACACCTGCCAGTGCAATATTATGCCTTTGGCTGTTGCCCAAATCCACTGTAAGCAAAAGCAATAGCTCAGAAGAACTGAGAATCATCAACCTAGAGGCATAAGAACTACATTTACTTAGCACAGGATCCTAACAAAATAATTCTGCCCCTCAGCATGGCTAATTATCAAAGACACAACATTACCCTGAAAACAGATGAGAAGCCAGCTTAGGAATATCTATAGTGTGCTGTATGGTTTGATATAGATATGCCAAATTCTAGCTACTGTTCAGTACAACTCTTCCTGTGAATGCTACTCCCACAAATGTCAGTCAGAATCATATTTCTGACAAAAAGCATCCAATGACAGCAACTGTGAAGTGCTTGGGAGTCTGCTGCCTTCCAACTTTTAAGTCTTTTGTGTATTTAAGATGTATAGCTGTCAAAAATAGAATTTTTTCCATTATTCTTTGTCCTTTCCATCTTTTATCTCACAACTAGGCATATTTGCTCCCACTGATAGTTAAGTTTTCTGCCTGTGGTGCATAAATGCAAAATACTGGGTTATGCAGACAGGAAGGATTATGTTGTCCATTAGACAACAGAAATTTGACAAAAATGTACAACCCCAGAATATTCATTTTCATCAATCTAATTGCCCCATCATAGTGCTAAGTGGCTTGTCAATTATCCATTTTGAACTCCAGGAGTGCTGAGATCTGAGCAGTTGGAGAGAAAATCTGCCCCAGTAATACCTTTTAGGGGGAATAACATCAGATCCATGTGCTTATCCCATTGCATTATTTTTTTACCCTCTGTAACTTCTTTCAGATGAATAGTTATAGCTCATAGAAAATATGTTCTGGCTATTTCATATGGTCTTGACTATGGATCAGTTCTAACTATTTATATAATTTTGCCTGGGAGCTGCTCAGAGCAGGCTGATGAGCTGTGGTAGGGAAGGATGTAACTCTTTTATATTGGGTCTGCACTGTCTGCCTGCCTTATTAGTAGCTGATGGCTAAATTTCTCTCTTTTACAATTGCTGAAATTGCCTTGAAATGGAAACTGCCTGTAATTGATGTAGTGATGTCTAGCAGCATTTGCAGAATCTAAATGACAAGCTCCAAACACTAGCCTCATCTGGAGTAGCATGTCCAGTTCTGTTTATCCCTGTTCCAAAAAGACATATTAAACTTGATGCAGGCCAGAAAAATTGCTCCCAGTTGAGCATGGAGAATGGGGTTCATTTTAGAAGAGACTGAGAACAACACAAAGTGAGAGGATAGAGACAGACTTAAGCTCTCCTTAGGGTACAATAGTTGGATCACAGCACTCCATTCCATACCACAGCTGGGTCACATATGTCCTATTCAGAGCATGGCAAGGGTGATTTTTGTTTGTATAAACATACAGATGCATGTGGCCTGTTTAGCCTAAGAAAGCAAAGGTGTGTTAACATCAGTGTTTGGATTCAGATTGATTTTGATGCAGATCTCCTGATCTGATTGCTTCACTTCACAAAATGGTTGTAGAAGGCATCAGACAGATTCCTTTCAGATTAAATTATTCTAGAACATGTGACAAAAGCTCATCTGGTGAGCTCCTGCCACTGATGGAATCTCAAAGGGAGATTCCTCATGGGGAAAGTGGTGGGGCAAGCACTGATCTCTTCTCTCAGGTGACCAGTGACAGGACCTGAAGGAATGGCATGAAGTTGTGTCTGGAGGTTTACGTTAGATATTAGAAAAAGTGAACTAAGACACCCCTTGCTGAGCCTCACTGCCCAGCAAGATTGCTCCAAAGACTCCTTGTTCAAAATTAGCTGAAGCATTTTCACAATGTTCTAAGTTAATAAGAGTGACTGCCATGAAGAAATTAAGGAGAATCATTAAAATTATAGAGTTTTGGATCATCTTTCTAGCCAGATCAGAAAAGGCTAAGGAGTTTTATAAAAGGTTTTAAATTAATGGAAAGGATTGCATGATCTGACTGCTTCTGTTAATCAGGGGATGGAGAGGACTTTGTAGATTTTATGAACTGATTCCCAGAGGGCTTATCCTTTGTGAGTTGTCAAAATGTACAGCAGCTCTGTAATCGCTGAAGTGCACACAGTCTACCTGGCATCTATGCTCAGCAAGAAAATTAGTGCTAGTGCCCAGGACTTTCAGCCATCACAGATCTTTACTTCTCCCAGGTACATGCCCTGGGCTGTTGTAAAAGAGAAGGACACCTGCTGCTGTGACAAGTACCTGTCAGAGACCCACTCAGAAGAAATGTGCTCTTGAATTTCCTAAGGCTAAACTGGCAGAAATTTGACTCTGGCCTTTCACTGTTTCCCTAAAAACCTCTGTTAGATTTTACTCGCTATATAGGGAATTTTGATGAAAGAACCAAATACACGGATGCATCTGAAGAGTCAGTTCCTCAGCAGCAGTGGAAAATCTCTGAGGTATGCAGAAGACATGCGGTTTTGTGATTAGTGAGCAGGACAGAGAGGTCAGGAACTCTGGGCTTCTCATCTCTCTCACTGTCTTCCTCTGTGTCCTTGGGAATGTCAAATCGCTGTGCCTCAGAACCCACATGTCTGAAACGGAGATCATGAAACCTATCCACTCATTATGATCTGATCATATTTGTAAAGTCACCCTACATCCTCAAATGGTAGAACTTTATGGGTCTTGAGAACCATTAGTGTGGGCTGAAAGATATGCAAAGTAAACAACTAGAGTTCCACTATAGGAGTTATTTAAGGAAAGTGTGGGTGTAAGCCAAATATAAGTCATGTTCAAGAAACACACTTTCTTTGTTTCATTATTCATTTCCCACTTGGCATTCAAAATATTTAGAAACTAATAATTTTTAACATTTGTGGTGTTTTTTCCTGTGACTGAGGATGCAGTAGTTTGCAAAAGTTGGACAAGTTTTAAATAAGCAAAGTAAAAATCATCAAGCTTAGGAAATATGAGCACATATTAATATATTCTTTAAGGGGAATTTTTTGCATTTACTTACTGGCTGTACTTGTGATGAAATTAAAATAACATGACAACTTGTTTTTCAAAAAATAAGGAACTCCAAAAATATCGGTATGGTTGTTACTTAATTCTGAGCAGTTTTTAAAATAGTATTGTTTAGAATGACCTTCTTAAAGTAAATACACTAAAGCACGTATGAAGAACAATCTTAGAGAGTTACATCAAGCACCACGTGTTGGTTCTGCCTGCTGTGTCTGCCCATCTCTTCTAGTGCCACAGCTGTTTAGTGCTTGTTCATAATCAGAATGTCTCTCTGATTCCAACAAGAAGCACTAAATCAAGCATCATAATCAGAATTATCTTGAAAGTGTAGCAGCAGTCACCAAACCCTCTGCTCTGCTACCAGGGTTTATTCTACATGTATGAAGGTCAAAGGCTGGCTAGAGCTTGAATGATGGTTGTTCAGGTCATGTGCAAACTGGAGTGGATATAGAGTAAAGGTCTGAGACGGAAACCAAGATGTAGCTGGTTCTAGAGCTAGTATTTTGGGACAGGCGTGTAAAAAACTCTAGGAAATTTTAGTTTCATTGATATATGACCTGTACTAGCAGTGATGTGAGGAGAGTGTCCCAGTCTGCTCTGCACTGGTGTGACCACTCTGTGCAGTTTTGAGCACTAAAACATTACAAAGATTTAAAACTATTAGAGACCATCCAGAACAGGGCTACAAAGATGATGAAGGGCCTTGAGGAGAAGCCACGTAAGGAGTTGCTGAGGTCACCAGGACAGACCACGACAGATAACTAGTCACTGGTCTCCACCTGGACATAGAGCCATTGACCACAGCACTCTGGCTGTGTCCATCCAACAATTCCTTATCCACCAAATCATCCACTGTTCACATCAATGTTTCTCAGATTTGGAGGTAAGTGTGGGACTGAGTCAAAAGCCTTACAGGTATTAAAAAGGCCTTATTTTTTAACCTAAGTAGTTCTACTACTCTATGATTTCTCTGATCAAGTTCGTAAGAGTGTACCCAAGAGTAGTTTTGCCAGACTTACAGAAAGACCCAGGGGGAGATAGTGATGAACAGCAGATTTAGAAGGATGTTGGTACCTCTTAGTGACAGCACTACATGTGTCAGTGCAAAAATGCAGCCCATGTCTGCAGGAGAAAAAAAGTACTGTTTTTATAAGTATGTTTTATGTGTGACTGGTATGACTACAAGACACATTTTTTTATTTCTATGTTATGGTTTATGACCATGGGGAAAATCAGCAATGAGGTCCTATCAATAGAATGACTTGACACCAATCTACAGTTTTAATTTGATTTTCATAAGGGCTTTGCCTTTTTCTTGAAAATAATTGGAAGGAAAATAGACTTTTCACATTTTTGAAACCAAAGGAGATCTCAGTTGTATTGGCCTAGTAGAAATCTCATATTCAAGACAAAGTCAATTATGTGTTTCAGATGTCCTTGTGGAAACTCAGCTATTCTTTACAGCACCTGATTTTGATCCAGAAAACATGCTCCTTCTGCTTTGAATTCAACCCAAAGCTAAACCACAGGGAAAGCTGAGGTCCAGAACTTGGAATAAAATACCACTAAAAGGGCACAAGTGCCATTGTTGAGGAATTTCTTTGACAAGTCACATTTGGTTACATCTCAGTAAAATGCCAGACCAAATGCCTGCCAGTTACTATGCAAGTTAGATTTGAAGCAATATTCTGGTTACTTTGAGGTAGGGTCAAACAAGGACAAGTTAGGGAAGACTGTGCAGGACAGACAAGGGTCACACACTGAGAGCAAATCCCACACACTCAATTCCCAAAAGGTACACAGGCCAACTACCCAGCTCTCCAAAGCCACTCCTCTGTTCTGTCAGCCAAGTGCTGGGTATGCCCAGCTGGACAGACAAACCTTCCACCACCTCAGTTCAGGACCAAGGTGGGACAGGTGACAAGAAAGGGTGAATTTCATAGTTGAGCACTACACCACAGCATGTGGCTGACCACTCACAAGACCTGAAGCTCTGAAACTCATTCACTGGTGGAGGAAATCCTGCAGAGCTCTGTGTTGAGTCCTTGTTTCATGCATGTGTCTGCAGTGGGCACTGAGAAGTGCCCAAAGTGAGGCGGTCCAGCTGGGAGAGAGTTGAGAAAGTATTCATGGAGAAGTGATGTTTTTTTAGAAAAAGGGGAAACTCTGTACTTCCCTGCTTGCTATGAGGCTGTGAAAGGGATGGGGCTACCTCTGCCACAGTCCCTGCTCAGGATATCCCTTAAGCAGTGTTCTGTGGCTCCCAATGTCTCTTCCTTTATTTTACAGAGACATTTGATATAGTTGTTGTCCATGCCAATGCATTTTCCTCTTTTTGTTCATGATATTTGTGAAATTGCATCACAGGATTTTAGTGTATTCAGTCAGGATTTATGAACGGGCTCTAAAGCAGAAAACCTGCTGCTGAAAATCTATGCTCAGTCACACTTTGATAACCAGCCACTTAGAAGGTTAAAATATAACTTCTGTCACATGGGTTTCCTCTCACTTTACTACAAAAAGAGTTTGCAGACAGGGCTGCATCACAACAGAGCCCTTCTTCCTGTTTGTCTGTCCTATGGCTTCATAAATCTCTGCTTGTGACATCATAATCTGTTGCTGTGGGAATCCTGCTGGTATCACAAACAAGGGATTACGACCTCAAAGTAGGAGCAAACAGAAAAAAACATTGGTTCTGTGAGAAACAAAACATCCTCAGGGAAGATGAATAGATCATTCTCCAAGACCTTTCAAGATTAGGCTTACCAATGTCCTGGAAACCTGAGACTGAATTCCAGATTTCTGTGTCTTAGTAACCTCATCTTCAGTGTCAAGAACTCACTGAAGGCTCCCTTCATATCTACCCCACCCCTGCAACAACTCCTCAAAAAATCCCCAACACAATAAAAAACCGAAAAAACACAACCAAAAAAAACCCCAAACCAACCAAACAAAAATCCCCAAAGGCTAAATAGGGATGCAAAGCCTTTTGGAACAAGTTCCTAGGCAAAACATAGAAAAAATATCTCTTTTGTACTGAGTGTAAAAACATGTTCCTAGCAGACAGGGCAAACTAGCTAGAATCCACATGTATAAAATGAGTTTATATAAAGGAATTTCAATTCAGCCTTTATCATCTGACAATTTAATAATTTTATTTTCTTGATTTCATCTCTGAAGGACATGCCACAAGGTTTTGGCCATATCACTGTGGACACCAATGTGAAGGGTCCCCTATGGGAACTGCTGCAGGGCACTTACATCTGAGGACTTCAGGGGCCCAGTGGGTCACAGGCAGATGTCAGTGGTATCGTGCCCAGTTGCTTCAGTAAGAGGGAGGAGGAGAGCACCTCCAGGAGTTCAGTGTGTCCATGCTATGGCTGACTGGGCCCCTGACAGTCACTGCAGCTTTGGAGCTGATGCCAGGACTCACAGGAGTACTGCAGCTAGAAAAGGAGAAAGGGTTTGGTGCTCTTCTGCATAATTTCCACACAGGGCTCTTCCAATATTTATCCTTTATTGCTAATCTATTTGAATACAAATTGAAGGAAATGCAAGATCAGTAAAGGCATATGCAAATATAACTTTTTTCTTGTAGGTCATTGCCATAGAAACTATTGCTACAGGATCTAGAGACACATGGCCAGATCATAAGGCCACAGAAACTAGGGTCTCAGCCTCTTGGGTCCAGTAACATTATTTGTTGTAAAGCTTTACTCCATTTTTTAGGCAAAATATTTATGTTCTTTTTCTTAGTTTTGCTACCTGCTAAATGGGAACACAAATTCCAATTGATCTCACTGGAGTCCTAGGAGGAAGCCTTATTGCCTGTGTGGACAGGCAATTGGAGAAGACAACACAAGTGCTTTTGGGAATTCCTTTCCAGTGAGCTTTAAACTCTCTTCCAGACTCAGGCCTACAGAGTCTTTGCATGCCCACAGCCTAAGGACCTTCGCAGCTTGTGTCTTACAGCAATAACTGAGTGTCACCCAGCAGATCCTGACTCTTCACTAGGTGATGGATCTGAGTAAAGTCAGTCCACAAAACCCTGTGTCCATCCTACACCTTGTACAATACCTCTGCACCAGGGCAGCATGTGGGGGAAGCAGGGAAGTCCCTGGCATTCCTCTTGCAGCCCTCAGATAGCCTGTTTAGCGAAATTAAAAATTTGTTCCTTCAAACAAACCACTCTAGTGAGGACGTTGTTTCTCAGTGAACAACCTTTGACTGCCCTGTAGCCTAAAGCAGTCTTTCCCCCATGCTTCCTGCCTTATGTTCTTGAAACATCTCTTGTGCTGGCAGTAGCAATTGCAGAGCCCCACAACACAGAAAACTGATCTTTCTTTTTCCTCTATGTTTTTCAGACAAATCAGCTTATTCATGTGGTTGATGATATGACAGTTTCTCCTGAGGGAAGGGACTTTGTGGTCAGAGCACAGGGTAGGAGCTGAACTGCTGCATTTGGCAGAATTTGGCAGAAGCCCACAGTCAGACTGGGCTAAACTGTTGGGGAAATGGTTCCCTCACCGACCCATTTTGTCACCACTCTCTTGCTTTCTTTTACCATAAGCCTCATTCCTCTGGGTCAGCACTGAAGGACTCCATTTCATTACCGTTGCTTCCCAAATTTTCCTGGGCAGGTGAACGTCCAGGTAATGTGGAAGTCTATATTAGGTCTTGAGAGAGTACTGGAGTGGAGGGTACTTGGGAAGGCTGAAATAGTTGTTGAAAGCTATTTGCTGGCTGGTTTCTAGGAGACAGCATGACTCATTGTATCTTTCCTTGTAGTCTGTTCCTCTCAACCATTTATCAACTAACACACTTGATCAAGACTGATAAAAAATCTTTTATAAAAATTATAGAGAGCTGCACTATGGAATGGGAACATTAAAGTGTGGAAATAAAATGATTGCTGAAGATAAGGTCTGTTCTACTAGCATTGAAGAATGTGGGCTCGCGTTCATCCCAAGGGATTTATTGGTGGAACTCCCACTAGTACAAGTAATAAATGCATGCATAAATCCCTTTGTAGCTTGACAATTTTCCCCCAACCATGCTTTGACCAAACTTCACAGTCAGCAGTCTTTCTGTGTTTGGGGGGGTGTGTGTCTTAAAATTATTATTGCCATTATTTCCTTTAGCACTGCCTAAATATAACAAAGCTAGAAAAGATTCTTAATTTTAGTTGAAAAGCATAATTTACACCATTTATAAGAACATAAATAACAGTAGTTGCAATAATAACAGTAATGGTCCAGAACACAATTTTAGAATCACAAAAAAAAAGCAGATGTGGTGCAATAATCATAAATAAGTAATAGCTGGCAATTAACACATTGCATTTCAGGCTCTGAAAGGAAAAATGACACTAGGGTGATAAGGCTGTTTTCTGCAGCTCATTTAGAATAAAGGTGTAAATGGCATACATGACATTTCATCACTGAATATGGTCAGAGATTAGAATGAAGGAAGGAAGGCAGAGCCATCATATGCAGGTTACACAGGAAAGTTCAGCTACTGCTGTAGAATGCACAGATTTGGTCTTATAAAAACAGTTCTCTGAGTGCCTTTTCTGACAAGCAGGAATATGTCATTAAATATTTGATTCATCAAATGCTATCTTCACTACACAAGAAAAGTATTCTAAGCCCTGACAAAGCCCACGAAGCAGAAAATGAAGTAAAAAAGAACAACTTTGCTAAGCATCCAAAACAAATCAATAAAAATGACTGCTGAAAATGATAAAATTCCTTTTTATGAAAATATAGGGCTTCCATTTTGAAGTCGATGAGCTAAAAGGCTCTGTTCATGCTGAGTTTTAAAACACAAAGCTGAAGAAAGCAGATGACATTTTCCACAGTGTGTACCTGCTTTAAAACTGCAAACATAGTTTTAAGTGGTTTAGATGCCTATATAAGACATGTTCAGGATGGAGATGCTAAAAATCACGGATGTTAACCAGAGAGAGCAATTTCAGAGCAAACACATCTTCTCCTGGACCCAGGTGGAATCCGTGCAAGGGGGGTTTGTATGAATGAAAAAAATCAAGAACAAAACTCTGGCTGTGGTTAATGCCTCTGGCA
Source organism: Rhipidura dahli (assembly GCA_013399225.1). Lineage (NCBI taxonomy): Eukaryota > Metazoa > Chordata > Aves > Passeriformes > Rhipiduridae > Rhipidura > Rhipidura dahli. The sequence goes on along the minus strand of VXAC01004752.1, from coordinate 339,056 downwards.
GCCTGCTGCATCGCAAGTGCATGGGCAGCTGCTCTGTTTGTGCATCAGGGCTCGAGCCCTGTGGTTCTGCTAAACAAACTGGAACTGGAGACTGCTTCCTCCTGACCATGGGCTCTGCTGTGCTGCAGACAGGCAGCTGGCTCTGAAAAGGAGCAGCCACCCACACAGGGCAGCCTGGCAGAGAGCTGAGAGCAGCCTGCTCCAACCCATGCACTTGGACCTGTCACCTGTGACTCATGGTGAAGTTTGGCATTCTTCCTCAAATGTGTTTTTTGTTCACTAGAAAGGCTGGAGAGTCAAATGTTTTATCCAGCTCAAAACCTTGGTTTTGTTTTGGTAGAATTTCTACGTGCACGTGTACAAAGGGTACACTAAAGTATCTTAAAAATATGTATTCCATTAACCAGAGGAAATTAGTATTCTGATTAACTACACAGCCTTGCCTCCTAAGTGCTTCTGCCATTCTACTAGGAAGTCTACATTTACCTAAGATATTTCAAGTTTCAATTATTAAAAATAATACATAATCCTTTTTTATGTCTGTACCTTAAATTGCTGTGCATCTCTATCAAGACTATTATTTGCTACAGAAAAAATACATGGAAGTGGGGGGAAAAAATGCTGGCGCCCAACTGATTTGTTCTCCACCAGCATGTGGGAGAAACAGGTTCTCTTCCAACCCTCTTGTTCCCCAGGCTGTCATGGGCACCGAGTGCTGCAGAGATAGCAGCAGCAGCTTCTCCAGCTGATTAACCAGAGACAGTGACAGACTTTAGCAGGAGTGCTACCCAGCACTCCAGAGCCAAAGGAATAGTTGCCTCAAAATAGAAGCAGATGGATCTGCGCAAAACGATGGGACTTTGGAATTCAAAAAAGTGCGTTAGTGGTGAGGGAAAGAGGGAGTTGTAGATCTCATTTTAAAAGGAATATGTACACTCTGTCTCTTACTATCTTTTCCAGCAAGAAGATAAGGAGGTCAGGCTGTACTCAAATACAACAAACTGTGGTAAACCATGATTTTAAAACATGCTGAAACCTTTAATAGTAACAATAGAAGATATTTACAAAAATACCAAGTATAGATAATTTATACAGGGCTAATTATCCTGGTAATACATATAAATAGAAACAAACACGGGTTTTTCATGTATTGGACAAGTCAAGTGAACTATGTGGAAAACAGAGAAATGTCCTATTTTACAAATAAGGTCCAAGCGCAGACCTGAATTTGAAATTTGTCACTGGGATTTCCTAAGTCTGAGAGACATTTGCTCATGTAACTATCTCAAAAGTCAGTAGGCCTGAGTGTCCAGCAGTTCTGTATACCATACTAACTTCTTGGACCTCAGTGAAATTGCTCTAGATCTGTACTCTGGTAACTGAAAATAGAATTATCTTCAAAAGATACCTTCCCGTCAATTTATTGATCTGATTCCAATACAGCAAATCTGCATCCTAAGTGCATATTTCAGGGCTTTAGGATTGCTTTATACTGCTCTGACAGGAAGTCACTTGTTTTCCCACTGTATCACAAATGTGCCATAGTGTCCTCCAAACTTATGGTAGAATTCAGCTCATCTTTGGCTACAGACTTCTAAAGATTCCACTGTATTAGAAAATTACGTGGCACTAGACCCATTCTCCAATCTGTGGGCTTCACCCTGGACTAATTTTTTTCACATCCACATGATTAAACTCTGCTGTAAAGCAGCCTGACCGCATTTAACACGCTTATTGAGGATGTGTCAGGCCCATGCTGAGCCCCAAACTGTGTGTGGGCACTGTATGGGAGAGTGCTGGGCTGCTGCTGACGGTGCTCACAATTTGACCATATGGATGGTCATGCACTGGTGCACAGGGCCGTGCAATTGCCTGGCTTAGGTTAGTAGTGTAAAAATGATCTTAGTGTCTAAGCCTGTCTGCTGCCTCTTACATGCCCTTCTTAGAAAAACTGACACCTAGAGATGCCCATTTCTCCTCACTGAGTTTGGAAAAAAATCTAAAGTGACTCATTCAGAGCCAGACTTTGACTTTCTCATGCCTAAAGTGAACTGTCTGCTAACCAGAGTGTTCGGGTACACCATGTATGTACATAAATGAAGAAAGAAAAAGGTCAGATTTTTTACTGCATGTGCCTGGATTTAGTATCTGATAAAGCTGAATCTCTGAGTAAAGAAATAAAGAGTGAAAATAAGGCAGTCTCTGACACATGCAGGTCGATGCAGAAGCAAGCACTGACTGAGGCAGGCCAGATGCTGACACCATGCTTTTCTCCTGTCTGCTCTGTAAGCAGTATAAACAGCAATAGACATTGTATCATTTTAAATTGCCTCATCGAATGTAATGCTGATTTTAGACTGTTTTGAACCTCCTAGCTACCAAGGAGCAGAGAATATTTACTCTCATCTTAAAAGATTTTACCTGGCGAGACAGAGCAAACAGCAGTCAATACCATTAGGGTGAGCAAGACCCTTCTGCACTCCCAGCAATTCTTCAGGGCACAGTCCCTGCAGAGCCCTGGGGGATCTCAGACTAAAGTGGAAAAGCAGAGTAATGGGCATGTCAGTGCAGAGTGATTCATCATCAGTCAAGTTAAAGTTTGGGGGACACACGGACACTTACCCTAATGTAAGGAGAGTAAGCTCCCAGTTACTACCCTTGTTACCTAATGCTTGACATGGCCTCAGTGCTCAGTTAGATTTGGCAAAGACACAGAGAGTGATGCTGATATCCAAGGTTGCAGTTGCTGATTCTTTGAGTGTCCCTTGATGCATCTGATTAAAGCAAATGATCGATACTAAACTTTGAGAAAAACTAGTGTGGGGATGTTACGGATGACAGCCCATGAATAAATAACTCTGATAATGGCATTTGTCTTACAATAAAGCTCATTCATAATTTAACAAGAATAATGCCCATTAAAGAACACCTAGAATGATCACTGACAAAATAAAGAGTTAATTGCTTTCTATCTTCTGGGAACTCTCGTAATAAGCTCAGTATGGAAAACTGGCTAAGAACTCTATATAGTGATTATAAATGTATCTACTCTCCAGGTTACCTCCTCCTCATTTAGTTGTTCTGCAGCACTTTTTGGACATCTGCTTTTGATATATGTTCTCTAAGTTGGAAAGGGAAAATGATGGGAGAGGTCCTATCTCTTTTTCACAAAAATAAGGAAGAATTTGACCCAATCATCACTGAAGTCATCAGAAACTGGTTTGGGTCCCAAAGTAAATATCATGGGAACCTTAAAGTAAATATTGCTCCTTTTTAAGAAAATAAGTGTTGCTGTATGCTAAATTTAGAGGAAGAAATAACCCAGTTATGTCAGAGAAGTTATGTACTTTAATAAAATGTAGCTTGAATATTCATACCATCCAGTCATGTAATGCCTATAAAATGTTTCCTGCCCCACTACCACAAAAACAGTTTGCAGATGTCTTTTAATCTAGGAATACTGCCTGTCTAAGGCAGGGGGAGAATGCCAATACCAGAGCCCTTCTCCTCCGGAGTACGAGTGGTTTGTATTTTCACATAAGGGTTGCGCTTATGCACTGGCACATCTGTTCTCTCCGCAGTCCCACAGCCCGGAATGGATAACGCTGACTTTGGGGATTAATGTCAGCCTCACTTGAGCAAAGTGCCTCACTTCAGGCACAGCAGAACACTTGTACTCTAACAGTCCTTGCAGCACTCAGACAGGATATCCTTTTCTGGAGGTTGTGTCAAAATGCAAAGTACCATTCCATTCCGCCCTCGCTGGGTGATCACCTGTTTCTATTTAATGTCTTCTATTTAACAAGTATAATATGATGGTGATGGAGCCAGAGTGTTTCAGAAGCATCCTGGAACAATACTCCATGTGGAAAATTATGGTGTCCCGTAGCGCTTCACATCTACCCCAACTATATTAAACACTACATAAAACAATCTGAATTCCAGACGTTCTCTCTAGATATTGTAAGTATGCTATGCCAGTATTTATGAGATCAAAAACATGCCAAGGCTTTAAATCCATGATTCTGAATAGAAACTTTGTGTTTCACACAAGACTGAGCTCTCAGCATATTGCTTCCCCTCCCCTCAACATGCCACAGCTTCAACTTTGAATGTGACCAAAAATGTCACCCTGTCACTTCTCTTGAATCAAAAGACAGAAAAGCAGGAGGGTTTGTCACAGTGTACTCCAGAGGACCACTTTTAGAGACCAAGCATTTCTGGTACTGACATCCACTGACTCCCTACAATTCATCTGATGCCTCTGCACCCAGACCTGGCAGTGCCTCCTCTGACTCTTGGCTGTGTTGGTCAACATCAGAAAACAGCCATTGCTAATTGGCACTTGGTAAACAATCAGGGCTGTAAGAGAAAGGGTTTCACAGGCCTGAAGGGAGAGGCAAGGGAGATGTGTGAGAGGACAGGGAGGCAGCCAGCTCCCCTCAGGCTAACCGGCAGCAAGGTTTGCCATCAGCTCCAGCCATACACAGGATTTGCACCACAAGTCCCTTGCATTGTCATCCCATCCATTTCTGAGATTTCTCCCTCCCCTTCCAGGCCATTTCAGTCTCATTTACCTGCTTAAGTCTGTAGGAGTGACAAGAGCAGGGGGCTGAGGTACCAGGACAGGTGGATGGAGCAAAAGAGGAGCCAAGGGTAAAAGCTGTTTGTCCTCAATGGAAAAGTGTTCCCATGGTTCTGTCTCACTGGACAGAGGTACACCAGAACCAGGGGTACCACGTGGCACAAAGTGAGGGGAACCATCACAAGGCAACTACTTTGCACACACGCGCACACACATGCACACACACAAGGGTAGCTCTTCTGGGGTGAAATGATGCAGATTGGAGTCCCTTGAGCTCAGAGAGTTTCACCTCAGGCCAAGGAGCTGTGCCATCTGGGCAGTTTTGTGGTGTTTTCTCTTTTCCCCAGGGGCAGATGCAGGTTTTCTGAAATAATATGTGTGCACTTCCATGTGCTAAATTGCACTTTTCTCTCGTGGCTGTCCAGAGTGAATTGTGGAGGGCTGAAGCATGCTAATGTGGAGAGCTTGCACTGTATACACCACATGAGCCATTCCAGGGAGATTTTAGTCTCCAAGGATAGCAGCCCAACATACTTAATGAACACTGTTACTTTCTATTATTTCCTGTAAGAGAAAGTAGAGAGAGATGATTCACTGAGGAAATCTGCATAATTAGGGTCCATCATTTCCTACAGATGGGAACATCACAGGCAAAGCAGAACACTTCCCCCTATCCTTTTAGCAATTCTTCTCAAGTAGCTGCTAGCTTCTTCACCTCTGGGAAGGGAGAAGGAAGAGCTAATGCCAAAGAAATCTTCACCAGGAGAACTGCTTCCCCCTTGCTGCAACTGTTACTCCTCTCCAGCTTTCTAACTCCACATCTTTTCTGCTTAGGAAATATGCAGCTCAATTTCATTTTCTCTTATGATGCTTGGTTTTATGTTGATTTATAAATCACATACTGACCACAAACTGAATTTTGATCTGGCAGCTCAGGAACAGCATGCTGGTGTGCTGAGGCCTGGTCTCTGCCAGGATCTGCCTAATGCCACGGGAATAGCACATGGAAGATCAGTCCTTGAGGAGGAGCAGTCTTGAACCCCTGCTTTGGCCAACTTATTTGCTCTGCCTCTGTCCCAGCAGACAGGGTGACCCTGTGTGAGGTTTGCATGCAAGGGATTATTCAGCCAGTGGTCACCAAGTGGGGAGGAGGGAGGGAAAGGGCATATTGAATAGTTCAAAATGCTGAGAAATGTGGAATCACATTTTTTTTTATTTTGTATTACCTTACAAGAAGTGAGTGGCACACATTTCTTAACACTTAAAATAATTTCTAGATAGTGCTGTAGTATGAGATAAAATTCACTGCTACCAACAGTGGTAGATCCCACTTTACTCCACTACCTCCTGTTCTGGGCTGGCTGTGGCAGAGATTTGGACAGCCCTCCTCTCTTCCCTGAGCTGGTTTAACTCACTACGTGGGCAGAAAACTAATTCAAAGAGGCTAAAGAAAGGGTAGGAGAGGACTAAGAGGGGGTTGGATTTCTGCTGGCTTTGTGAGTTAAAGCAGCCCAAGGACCCATCTGGGAAGGGACACAGCAAGTGAAAAGGAGAAAGCAGGGCTATAGGGCTAGGAACAGGCTAGGGGAAGAAATCAGAGGGAAGATCAGTATTTCAATAGCAGCCCATTCTTTTACAGTCCAGATTGCTCTTAGAACAGCACCCTTTGTATCAGCATGAAGGCACAAAATACCAGTCTAGAACAGCTGTAGGTTAGGCACCATCAAACCCATCAGAGTGGGTTTGGTTTTAAAACCACTTCAATGGAAAAATCACCTCTATGCAAAGGTTGGTGGGGGCAGACACAAAATGTGCAAATCAGGCCTGAGTTTACCCTCATTCAGAAGCTCTGAGCAACTGAGCAACGTCAGAGCTGGAATGTCACACTTGAGGATGTCTACTGACCTGTTCCACCTTCAAAACTTTTCTCAAGGATTTTTTTTTCAGTTGGGTGTTTGCATTTATGTCTTATTCTCTTATTCTGCAATTCTTATTCTGCAAACTGATAGGAGAGGCTTGGAACCTGGATTGCTTAATATCTTTAATATAGTATTTTAGGTTTTGATGTGCTTCAAAAAGAAATTTTATTACAAGTGAACAACATATAACTCTTCAAAAGAAAATCCTCAGAATATTACACTTTATCTAGTGTTGATCAAATTAAGAGATAAAACAGATTTTCTAAAAAGTGTTCTTGTGTCAACAGATTATCATAATCTCAATTTTCTAGTAAAGCACGTGGACTGTATACTTTTCAGTTTGCTTTTTTTTCTTACTTCTCTTTTGTTTTGTAATTTATGAAATTATCTACAGTGTTAATCCACTTTTCTTAGTAACTCATTATATTATCTAAACAATCATTTTTCACAACTCTGAACTCAAGTCCAGCAAAAGTGGGAAGTTTCATGGATCATGTGAGAAATTCTTTCCTTGTAGGGCCCTAAGAATTATCCATCTGGATAGGTTTTGTATACAGTCACAGGCACCTCATGTTTTTGTGTTAAACCTTCAAAAGGTAGAAATTATCCCCTCTGCCTTCCACCTTTTAAAATGAGAATAATTACCCTCAGCTCCACAGTAGCTGGAAACTTTAAAGTTACATCTAAAACCTGTATTGTATCTAAAGATGGATTGAAATGTTTTGTGCCTCTTTTTCCTTCCAGTGCTGTTAATACTGTTACTGCTTTGTAGATCAATAGTAGCTTTTCCTAAACAATCGCATACTTCATAAATCAGGGGGGTCTTTTTGGGCAATAATAAAAGAGCCATTTTTGTGATGTGATTAGTTTATTATAAAGCATTCATCAGCACACCTCTTTGGAGAGGAGCAGACTGTGAACAGGGCTAACAAATGGCAGTCTGCCGTTCACAGACCACAGACCTCACTGATTTGCCCAAAAAGCAACTGCCTGGGGTTTCTTATCTCTTCTAAAGTTTCACACTAAACTGAAGACCTCGACAAGAACTTCCTGGCCCCTTGTAAAAGCCCCTCACCTAAAAACTGCTGGAAACTTGTGACCTTCAAAGGTGAGATCTGAATATCAGCTCTCCCCTTGTGTCACTTTGCAATACAAAGGAATCTCTGAGCTTTAATTGTCAGACAAAAGACTCTCTTTTAGCCTACACAGTCCCTTTAATTAGGGCCTGCATGTGTATACATCAGTGACCTTTAATGGCAGGCCATTAGCACCTTTAAACATTACACCCTGACTGGTTTAGAGCCTGTGTGCAGAGAATGTTTTCGGTATTAAAGGTCTCTTTAATCTAAGGGAAAGGATAATAAGACCCATTGCTCGGAAACAGAAGTCTGCAGAACTTTGTACCTGCTTGTTCTACACTGAAGACAGCTTGCCACTGACAAACCTTCCCCAGGTGTAGTCTCACTTGAAATTTAAAGCCCCTTCGTGTTGACAAAATGAAACCAGTAAAGAGTGGTAAACAGCAGGAAAGGAGTGTAAAGCATGGAGGGTTTTTATACATCTGGCCACAGAGCTGTTTATGACTCGGTTAACAGAGCGCAGCTGAATCCCTGTGACCGGCTTTCCCCCGGGGCTCCACTACAGTCCTGGGGGCTGGATTCTTTCTCCAGCCTTTAGCCCAGGGTTACCACCACCAGCCTTTGTGGTGCTGCAGACTGAAGTAAGCAAAGGAAATAATTTGGGGGGCTGGAGGGAAGGGAGGAAAGTCAATGAAGCATAGCCCCCAGCCTAGCCTTCTTCTCAGATGGACCAAACTAGATTAATTCACTGATCTGCTTAGTGGCAAGACCTCCCCAGCCACTGAACCCACAGAAGCAGGAAGAGTGCTTTGTGGTTCAGGGTGAGGAATCACTGCTGCGGGGTAGTGCCACAGTATTGCTGCCAAGCATTTAAGTTTTGTCTTTTATATGTTGTTTTGCAAGGTGAAGTAGTCACAACATTGAAATTATCAGCGTAGTTATATGGAAAAACTTCAGAACAAAACCCTGCAGAAACCTGAGAGGTTAACCTCACTTCTCTGGGCAGGTCTCCTGCTAGAGGATTTTCATCACCTGCAGCTTTCCAATAAGAAATCCCATCCTCTCTGGGAAGCATTGTCCTCCATGGTCCTGGTGACCATGCTTGTTGTGGTGATGCTTTTTCAGGCCTTTAGCTAGGAAATTGTTTATGGTCCTTTTAAAAGAAAATAATGTGAAACAAAAATGGTGTGAATTAGTTCTACAAGGCCATAGTAGCAAATGTACTCCCAGTTGCATCAGAAACAAATTTACCACTTTAAAATATAGTACTCTAATTTGTTTATACATGGTCCCCTTCTAATTCACCCAATGATTTTCATGATAACTTCCCCACTCCTTTGCACTCTTTCAGGACAGGCCTGTCTGGTCACCTTCTGCTCTTTAACACTCTAACATCCCAGAAACTGCCATTTTCCACTTCATATTCTGGACAGAAACACCTTTTTCATCTCCACAGGCATCCCAGCAAAGGAGACTCTGGTATCCCACCTATACCTTTACCTTCCTGATAACTGTGAATCTCTAATCTATCCCTTCAGGGCACCTATAAAGATTTTCAAACTCTCTGCTTACAAGGAAAGCAAGGGCTTAGCAGGCCTTAAAATGTGGAATTTGATAAACCTATTGGATTCCAGGTAGATGCCAGAAGTCCGTGGACAGGGACTTAGAGGAGTTCTGAAGTGGGTAAGAGAAACTAATGATTATTTCAGTGCTGAAGGTGCCACCACCACTTGCAAACAGCAAGCTGGTACAGATGACAAAGGCATAATCTCAAATCATATTTTGCTGCAGATACCTGACTTGGGTGAAACTGGGAAAAACAGTGTGTGTGGATCCTCAGGAACCAGGACTCAGCCAGCCAGCAGTCAGTTTTGCATCCTGATCCTGCACAACCAGTGGATATTCCTTCCTGCCAATGCACAAACAGCTGGAACCACTTAAATTATTGTTGTCGGATGTGAGAAAATGTTCCTCTACCTTCCTTTGGCTTCTTATTTTCTTTTCCACTGGTCTCCTCCTCACATAGAAGCTGTTGGCCAAATCTGCATACAAAGCTCTCTTCCCTTCTCCCAGACTTGTTATCTAGCCTAGGCAGACACCCAAGTCCCTTCAGACTTCAAAGTTTTCAGCATGCATGCCAAGAACCAGCCATGTTTCGTTCACTCCTTCTCCTCTCAACCTCCCCCTGACATCTCCAGGCTGTAAAACTCCAAAACAGAGTTTTCAGCTACCCAGAGACCAACTGTTTATCATAGCAATACCCACCAGGGTTCCTGGAGGAGTCACAGCGATGAGACTGAGCATTCCATAAGCACCGGGGAGAGCAAACAGAGGCCCTCTCTTTGAGAGAATGCCCACGTGATGCTGACCCTTCCCCTGCCAAAGCCCAAAATAACTTGTTTAGGAGAGTAAAAACACAGTTAGTCATCACTCCCTGCAGATAAGCACTTGTAATCTGACAGTGCTGGGTCATGTTTGCTGGGGAGATAAGTTGGAGGCTGAGGCACAGGAAGTGCTTTGGCCAAACAATGTTTGTGGGGATGCCTGGCCTGTCCCCAGTTCCTGAATTAGCAACATCCCTTTTTCAGCTCTGCAAGAGGCCTAGTGGCACCAATCTAACCAAAGCAGGGAAAATCTTTGTAAGGAGGTCCTTTTGCCACACTGACCTGGAGCTTGGCATTTATTAGAGGAATTATCTGAGGTCCTGTGCAACCAATCTCCTGCACGGTTCTAGTACAGCCAGCCCGCCTACACCACCCCCGTTACAGATCCATGACCACTTGGAAACTTTCCTCCTTTTCTCTCGTGCAAGAGCATCATTCCCAAAGCAGTGTGCATCCCACACTGAGGATGTCGGGGGCCTCAGGCTGTCTCTCCAGAACACCAACTGTCATGGCAGAAAAGAACTCCCAGACATCCAGCCTCCAAATAAGAAATATTTGTGAGTATGAAGAAAAGGAAATGGTTGAGAGATCAAGAACTTCACTCACAGGCTACTGAAAGAGGACAGGAAAATATCTGCTTCTTACACTTCCTTCTTACCTTCCAGAGTTGGCAACTCAAATCATGTTGGTGATTATAGCCACTGAGCACCTTGCTAACCTGGAGCCAAATAGAAATAGTGTCCAGCAAGGGCTTCTACATTCCCAACATCACAACTTGTATATTCCAGAAAGATCTGATGGGGTTTCACCACAGGTAAGGGCAAAGCTTAGAGAGAAACCACAGATCTTTGGATTTTCATTAGCTGAGCTCATTCAGCTGACATGGTAAAGCACAATCAGGTGGTTGTAGTTCAAAAGGATGCTCTGCACCCAATTAAAGGGTAATATTGCATTACCCTTTAAAAGATATTGTATTTTACACTGTATGGTTAAGAAAGTAATTCTACCTTCAATAAATAAAATGTCCTCAGCTTGACGACAACCTCTTGAGATTATTTCAGCCATATACAATGGTGCACTACACCACTGGAGAGACCACAGCTTCTCTGTGGCAGGCAGGGACAATAGCAGTTTCCTGCTATCTCATTTCAAACCATGTTCAAAGAAGTGCTCTTTTACCATTCTTTTACCAAGGTGCTTGCAGCAGCTGAAGAGGGTTTTCCTCTCCATGCATTCACCACTGAAACATCCCAAGGCCAACTAGTTGGAACTACTGTTAGTCAGCTTTCTGAGCTAAGTTGTACCCACCTCTCTTTGCTCTTGAATGGGCATTTAAATTCTTCTTTCAGTATTTGTGCTACAGCTATATTTTAAAGCTCTGCTCAAATATTCATTGTCGAGTTTTGCTCCAGATAAAAGTGCTAAAGGACCTTGTGATTCAGAAAGGACTTTGTGATTCATTTCACTCAGTACCTACGGAAATCAACTGATGAAGGGGGGTTCCATGCAGTGGCCTGATCATCTGTGTCAGACAGACTAAATTTACTTGGATTGCTGGCAAAAAAAGAATTTCACTTATGGCAGCCACAAATTTCACATGGGGAAAGGTCAATAATTAAAAATTAATTGAGTAACAAGGGAGGTGGAATAGATAAAGACATCCACAACCATTAACAATGTGTGGCAAGGTCTTTATAATTTATTGGCTGTATTTTTAACAGGCAAAACCACTACTTTTTTTATTATGACTTCTCACATTTTGTAATTGAAATTGTGGCTTTCAAAAAGTTTATGCCAGCCAGTCTGTGGGGCTTTGGCCTCAACTCCATACATAAAGGAGCTCTTCTTAACCATGATACCCCTCAGCAGTGTCAGAGACTGTAAGGAGAATTTCTCTGCTAAATGCAAATGTGACTGTTGTCCAGGTTATCCTTAAAGTCTGGTATCTGGTTAGTGTATCTAGTTTTTATGGAAGCCTGGGGTGAGCAGTATGGATGCAGATGTCTACTCTGTGGATAACTAAGATTAAGTGTGATGACTCTGAATGTGTTCATTTGTGGTGCAATCTCTTCCAGCAAATCCACCTTTATTTTCTGTGTCCTGAACACACCAGAGAGAATATCAATGCAAGCCATCTTCATTAGGTGTCTGTTTACGTTCATATCTTTGGGCAGATTGCTATCATCCTTCCAGAAAAGGATGCAAATGGTAAATTGAGTGTTTCAGAAATCTCCAGCTTCGCCCTTTAATCTTGGAGATTTCTGATTAGACATCTTCAAAGACCCCATAAACACTTTGGAAAATATCCCATATTGCAGTGAAACAGAAAAGGCATAATTCATGGGAATTGTTCCTTCAACTTGAACAGATTTTTGTTCACATCCAATGCTTCCAAATGGAATTGCAATTGGACAGCTGTCCATTTCCATGGCATTTTCTAGTCTGGGACATAACAGGAAAGGATCTTAGATATTTGATTTAGTGGGTAAGTACTGCTTTGACTAATTTGGCTGTTTGAACTCAGCAGATGCAAATGTGGACAATTTGGAAAGCACCTGCTGTCTCCAGGGATATTTGTGAAAATGAGGTGCTGTCTCTCTTGAGGCTTATCTTGGCAAACAAAACCCAGTAAACCTAAGCCCAATATTGCAAAACATCTCTTACTATTTTACATGTCTACTTTTTTGGTGGTGGTGGTTGGTTCAGGGTTTTTTTAATCTATGAGAGCAAACAGATCCTAATTAAGTTAAATCATTTGAAGGGGGCAGAGAGAGAAAAGGAGAGAAGAACATTTCAAACAAGCTATTTTTGGTTTTGCTTTCACAAAACTCTTTTTCTTTCTTTGTTTATATGGCTGGGCTCAGATTCAGCTAAAACAGCTGATTCCAATAAAGAAGTACTGGCAGCTTTCAGACCTGCTTTCCCCCTTGAATCTAGGAGAAAAACAGAAAAGAGTTTGCAAACTTTTCCAAGTGGACCTGGAGGGGCTCACTTTCTAGAATTTGAATGTCTGGCAAAAGAACTCATGCTAATTATAACATCTTAATGCTCTCAGCTTCCCAAAATCTTTCCCAGTCTTTTCCCAGAGCAGGAAAAAGGAATGTGCAAGACTTCTATTGCCAGAGAACAGTAAAATCAGGAACCCCCATTTCTTCCCTTCCTCCAGCTGAGCCCACACCTGCCTTGGACAGGTCCATCCATAACAGATGTCAATTGCATGTGTCATCCTTGTAGTTTGGAACTGCTATGATGTGAGACCATGGCAAACTGAAAGCCTGTATCCTGCTAAGACAATTTGTCAGTTTTCATTTGTAGCAAGCCATGTGGCAATGCCACTGCTAGTTAAAGGGTGGATGTGACTTTTATTTCAGTTTGCCTGTTCTTTTTGAGGGCCTCTATGCCTCTCTTGTGGGATATAGAATTCCTTTTGCAACAAGCCACAGATCTGCCTTGGAAAGCTAGGCTCATAACAGCGTGCCTGAGAACGCATGCAAGGATGACTCAATTACCTGCTCCTTGTCAAGGACTCTGTCTTCCCAATGGCTGCATCACTGCAGTGAAGAGCAGCTGGAAATCCACTGTACATTTTCAGACTAAACCCTTCTTTTGCTTAGGCAGAAAGATTATAAGCAAATAGCTAAAAGTTTTTGGCTCCTTAAATATTCTCCATTACAATGCATTAAAAAGGACATGATTTTTCAATCTGGCCAAGCAGCACATGGGTTCATTGTGAGAGGAGCATGAGGAATCCTGCTGTATATGTGTTCCAGGAAAGCTGGGTACGACAGAGATACAATATGATTCTGGGAATGGATCAACATCCCCCCAGAGACCCTGGTTTGGTCTGGGATGGAGATGTCCTGAGGCAGAATTTCACAGCTGGCACTGCTTCTTTTTCCAAATGTATCTGTAGCACATCCTCCAGTGCAATCCCTTGGATGTCACAGTGCCCCTGTATGCCAAGAGAATCTCCAACTGCCCAGCCAGGAATGCTTTTTACAGTCCTTTCTGTACAGCAGAGTAGTGGATGCCATAATTTGACCCAGAATGCTTATCTTTTAAAAATGTCTATTGTTCAAGCGGGAATTATAAAGTGTTTTAAGTATTTTTTTCACTAGTATTTTAATATAAATATTATGCCTTCTATCAAGAGCTAGTAGTTTATTTTCCAAGTTATATTTCACCTCTGAACACTGTTTTCTGTCCATTTATTTCTCAAGCTTTCTTTTGTTCATTTTTTTTATTTGTTACGACTTACTTATACATTTAATGAAAATGGAAAAAAGCATGGAACATTAATATAGAGCAAATAATGTTTCACCTGCCATCACAGAGGGGAAACAGAGAAATCAAATAAAATGGTATTATCTTCTGAGCCCTATAATGTCCATATATATTTGTATGCATTCTTCACCTTCATCATTGTTCCTACCTTTTGATATTTGTTTGTAATTTTTGTCCTGGACCTCTAATACATTATTCAAATAATGAATATCTCCTTATTTCCACTATCTTCTCTGATAACCTTGAGCCTCTTTTTATCTCAAAAATGAAGCAAATGAGCCTGTTTTATTTTTATAGGCTGTTTGCTGAGCCTGAGCTGAGATTTGGGTTTGAAATACTCAGACTTAGTGGAACCACAGGTTTGAACACAAGTTAAACTTTCCAACACACAAATCTGAAGAGGAACACTGCTCCTTAATGAATAAATTCTTTCTCAAAATCACACCCAAAATGACAGGCTTGAATGAACCTTAAAACTAGGCTTTCTTAGAGGTTGCTTTATAGAAGATGAGTAAGGTCTGAAGACAGAGCCCCTCATGAGCCATAAACTTCCACTCAGTGGCTCCTGTTTTATGGAGTTCAGAAGATAAAATGTGCATCTGCACAGATTTCTGCTGCAGCAGTACAGCACACAGAGAGAAAGTAGTTTTGAGGGACAAATGAAGCTAGTTATTATATTGTAAATCCAAACCAACACATTAACTCCACCCAAAAATCAATAAGCAATCAACGTAAATCACAGGGCAACTAAAATATAATAATCTCAGCATTTCTCCAGTGAATAGCTGGAATCCTTTTCTCTGTGCTAGCAAAGCTATTCCAACAGATTTAAGAAGCAAAGTTTACACAGATCATTTTAGTGTGGGTTTGCATCTATGCATGAAGATTACTTGTCCACATAAAAAGGCAATAAAGCTTTTCCAACTGCTACTATGATAGTCATGGAATAGTGGAGAATCAAATTAGACATTTCACTGGTAAACAAAAAAACCAAATGGCTGACGCGCATCTGCAATCCAACAGAAAGATATAATCCTCCTAATAATCCCATTTTTTTATCTGGTTTGGGCATAGTAGCAGGAAGCCAAACTGGCTACAATAGGACTGCATCTAGACCATTGCTCTACTAAGAAATCCTCAAGGAAGACCAAAGACAAAACAAACAAATTTTATTTGGAAAAAGAATAGTAATGTAACTTTTCAAATAAGGAAAATGAAGTAACTAAGGACAAATGAATAGGATTGCTGTTTGTATACAATCTTCTTCCTCATCCATTCCATCCTTGCTTCCAAGCAACTTATTTACTGTGGAGTAGAAACAAACTCTTCCTTCTACATTTTGGGTCCTAGACAAGTTATTTTTATCACCTCCACGGCCTGGCTGTCTTCTCCCAGCACCATGCTTCCATCTCCCTGTTCCTTTACCAGGTTCATCCTGCACTGTCTTCATCCCTTTGTGTCCAAACACTCTCATAGGCCTGATGAGGAACCACCTCCCCTTCCCCCAAGTCCCTCATCTCCCAAAAACTCCCTTAGGGGAAGACACGTAGAATTGCGAAGATACCAGTAGAGCAAATGTCATCCAACACAAAGCTCAGATAAGTTTCCTATAACCATGTGGCAATACCAGTCAGATCCAAGGATCCCAAACAAGGATTTAACTGTGCCATCTGGAGCAGAGGAGAGAAAAAATAAAAGCCGACGTGTGTTTGTTCAATGAAGGCAGCCTAACCAGGACTTCACACCAGCACCTTCAAAAGCTTGCTTTCAAGCTAAGCAAGGGAAACAGAGCAGGATAATTTCTGCCAAAATAGTTGTTCTCAGAGGAGATACACTAGCTATCTGAGGTTACTCACAAGGATTTTCTCTGGGTAAAGAGTTAGGGCAGAGCAGTGCACACTATTCAGGTTTATAGACATTTTAACAGTATCCCATGAATAGTCAAGGGGATATGCAAAACTGCTCTGACTTCATCCATCAGTAGAGGGAAAGCCCAACAATGTCAGTCTTCACAATATGCCCTGACAAGATTTGATTACATATATATGTGTATATTGCATTTATATATGTGAGAGTATATGGAGAGAAAACCTGTAATTTTTGTTTCACTGTAACCTTGCCAATAAGCTTTATATCCACACAAGCCTCACCAGCCATATCACTGCTGTTTTAAGTGAAGTTACTGACCTGGGCTCTTGAAGTAACTACTTCATTTACACAGGACCTAGTGCCTCCTGCTAGAATTTAATAGCTGTGAAACTCATGGTTTCAGCCTCCAAGTCGTGACCTAACTGTCACCAATCTCTTCCCTACTACACAGAGCATGACAAGAACAAAAATTAAGCAGAAATATTGTAGCATTTCTGCTGGAGAAACATTGCACTAAACCCACAGTGGCAAAGTCCATCTGAAAGCATTCTTGAGTTTTCTCTCAAGTATCTCATGTCAATCATGGAGTAGAGCCAGGCAGGAATTATCTCCTAGATATCTGCAACCTAAAGCAACTGGGGGTTTGGTAAATCCTTTGGGAAATAAATTTGTTCTTTGCTTCCAATGCTGTGAAGGTTATTAGAACTTTTACCATATTTTTGCTGCAGTCAGGTGACTTTTGCTTGACAATACCCCAGTGAGGTCACTGCCTGCTTTCTGGGCCTCTGGAACTGCTCTGAGTGATCACAACCAGTGTGATCTCCAAGGGAAATGTCACAGAGGGGGTTACCTGGGTCAAAATCCATCAGTGGAGTGCCAATAGAAGGAGAAATTAGCTTCTTCAGGGTCCAAACAAGATTTTCATCTGCTTTTTTTAGGAGAAGCCATCAAAACAGGAGTCCAATGTTAACAATAGAGCCATGACCAGATTTCTGATTACCAGCCCAGTGTCCAAACCTGGTGTCAGGTCAAACAGCTCAAAGATTCTTGAGGCTCCAAACAGCCACTAACACCACTGACTGCCAGAAAGCTCTGCACTGTGCAATGAGACAGAAAGCTCCCCAACTCATACCCCCTTTTTCCTGTGGCTCCCCCTCTGCAGAGACTGAATGAATCCCCAGCCACCTGTCAAGCTGTGCCTTTCCTCCTGCTCTCTTGGCATCTCGCTTTTTATTCCCTACCTGTCACACGCAGGCAGCAGAGCTGGCCACCCAACACCTTCTGCTGTGAGTCATCCCTCTGAAAAATACTGCAGAAAATCCTCGATCCTGCCAATCATTTTAAAGAGCCCTTCAGTAGTTTTCACAGTGGGTGGTATTTTTTTTAAGAGCCATGATTTTTTTTGTCAGTTGCTAATCTGGAAAGAAGGTCAAAACCTCTGTGAATATATACACTGTTGAAAGTTCTATTGCTGGTGTATGTTTAAGTTATCATAAAGACCTGTGAGAGGGGAGAGTGTCTCAATTTCTAATTGCAAAAGCAAAAATCTTCAGAAGGGGAGCAGCAGAGAAGATCAAGGAATTTGGCAGTGTATATATTCTGGAAACAAATGATTTTCATTTCTTTCAAGGTTGAATAAAAATGAAATATTAAAGGATAGAAAAAAAACCTTTTACAATAACTTTTGAGGTTATACCTCATCTTTTTGTTTCAGTAATCAAATACTTTATCAAGCAAAAAGATATTTTAATTTGCTATTTTAAAAATTCCCCAGCTGGAAATAGTCTAGTCTCTAAAGGAAAGAGTGCCAGATGCATAGGACAAGAACAGTAAAAGCTCTAACCCAGCAGTCTTCCTCTTATCTCCACTGATAAGAGGAAATGAATGAGTCAGCAGATCAGAGAGGAAGAAATGGAGTGTGTCGCTCCAGCAGTTCTAAAACATGTGAACCCAAGAAAATGTCTGAGTTATCAAGTAAACTTTTAATGTTAATAAAGAATTTTGTTGGAAGTCAATGGAAGGATTTCAAGTTTGACAGCATAATAAGCCAGAGTTTCTTTGTACCCATCATTATTTTGGACCTTGGTTCAGTGCTAATACCTAATTCCCACAAAGTATTTTTCATCATTTAATCCGAGACTGCTTTACTGAGGAGTTCAGTATTCTGTTCTTAAATTGAAGGAAAAATAATCTAAAAAAGAAGTGAATCTTTATTGATGGGACATTACAAGAGCTACAGGGCAGCCAGTGCCATGTGATCTAGACTAAAAGAAAACACACAAATGAGTTTCCATATTTGCCTTTGATTGATTAGATTTGTGCTGCTCTTGCAATAATGATAAGCATGTTTACTAAGACTAACGTTTCTTAAATGGCAGGAAACTGTCAAAGACCGTAAGAAGTCTTTGGCTAAATTAATTTAGTACTGAAAAAATGTTTTAAAAGAAAAACTTTGGGGGAAAGAAATAACCAACCCCAGTTTAAAGTGAAATTCCAAATGTTTCAAAAATTTTTAGATAAATATTCCATATGCTGAAGGTCAATCCATTTCTTTCAACCGTCAGTCTGATTGAAAAACTGCAAATCACACAAATTCTAGGAAGAATTCAAACACTAGTTGCTTTCACACAATCTGGAATGTTCTCAAAATACAAATCTCTTTCAAAGTACTTTGGTATTTTCACTTGTGGTCATAGATGTATGTGTTAATTAAAAAAAAATTCTTCCACTTTGGATTAAAGAAATCAACGAAACCACTTCCAACCTGCTAGCAGAGTTGAATTTTTAACCTCCCTTCTATTTATTTAACTTTGCATGGCTAGAAGCTACTTAACATATCTCCGATGAACTGTATATTGTAGGTACCTAGAATTAATTCAAATAAGGGATTTTACCATTTTCTGAAGTAAATAACTTCAGAGATTCTTACAACTCGACCAACTGCAACCAGTCTTAATATCTTATAATTTTTAATTCCATAGTTTAAATGGAAAGAAAAAAATACAGAAAATAAAAAATAATAATCCAATTTGAAAAGGTGAGTTTTGAGGCATACAGAATTTTTTGATTTTTTTGATAGTCTGTGAGAAATTAGACCCCAATAGTTTTCATTTTGCAATGGGCTGGTTAAAGAAGCGTGCCACCCATGTTTAGTGCATGTGGACTGCTGTTTTTGAGGAGCTCTGGCATTCTGTGCACATGAGAACCCAGCCCCTCTTGTTATACAACCAGGCCTCAGAGATGTAGGGTGAAACTCTCCTGCCCTGCAAAGGTCTACCAGGCAAAAGCCATCAGCTTTTCCAGGACAGTTTTTTCAAGTGCTTGCAGAGGAACCTGTTACCTACAAAAATAACAGCATTTATATCTCAGCTTGTTCCAACCTTTTGCCCGAGATCCGGCAGTGATCACAGTATTATGTATGGTGATGCCATTGACACTGTGCTCTCTGAGCTTGGGCTCCTGTCTAGTTTCACTGGAATCACACTGAGCAGATACATTTCCTTTACTTAATGAAAATATATAGACCCCTCCACCCCCATGGTGCCCACCAGGAAGCAAGGGTGGCTGTCACTGGGAGAGGACGTTCTGTCCCCACTCCCCCTGCTCCTTCCTGAGCTGCATTTGCTTGACTTTCACGGGCAAAGTCAAATGTGGAAAGTGTGGACTCATTAACAGATTACTCTCAAATTCTTAGACTGAAAGTCTAATAAACATGCCTGGAGAACCATTTTAAAAGAGCAGCTCCTGGACATGCCATCACCAGCAGCTAATTCTCATTCAAATGAAACAACGTGAATGAGACTCTGGGCTGCTTTATTAGGAGTAGAATCACTCAGGCGTGGCGTTCAGCTTTGGTCCAAAATGAGCTTTCTCTCACCAAATGGCTTCCTTTAGCAGGGTAAACAGTGACCACCTGCTATTCTCTGAGCTGCAACCAAAGCACAAGGAGCACTTTTTTATTTTAACTAGCTTGCAGCCTGAGTTGCATGTCCCCATGGATATTAATCAGCAAATTTAGAGCTGTAGTGCTATCAAAAAATGTAACACTTTACATTTATTTTCATAAAGTACAGGGTCAAAGTGAATGTTAATCTTTACTGGGATGAAAATATGTCATTTCCTTGTGGGAATTAAAAAGTAGACATAATCTATAACTGACTTATAAAGTAGACAATAAGGCAGTCAGCTTTATCCAGGAATAAAAATATTTGGCATTTTAGAGGAGTATTTTCTATGAATTATTCAAAACAGAGATAGAACTATGCCTCGGCTGTGAAATTATTTCCTGGCATTCGTCAAAGCTCTTTTCCACTAATTAACTAAATACCTTCAATCAGTGATTTCTGTGTTTATTTATTAAATAGGCCACAATACATTGCAAACCATGTTGCCAAGTTGTCTTTTATTTTAAAGAAATAATATTTAGAAACCAAATCGCCAATTAGAATGCATGCCTCTGAATTTCAGGGTGCCATTCAGGTATTAGCAGAAATTACTTATCTCAATGTTTATATCTTAGTCTCCTGCTACCTGTGATGAGATTCTCACTTTGGAATTCAGTATATTGTCTCTTAGATGATTTCTCTGCTTAAAAAATAACAAAATTATTTACAAAACATGATACATAAGAACCTTAAACAACTGTTTGATTGGCCAATGCTTTTCCATAGTTTAGTCTGCTTAAAATGAAATAGGCAAGGAAGTTTAAGAGTATCTGTACTTCCTATAAAGAAAGTGAGCATCAGTCCTGACATGTACTGGGGAAAGTCTTTTTAACTTTAATTGTGTTACGCAAATATAAAACTGGAGTGGTAACACCAGTTACTTTTCCTCTTTTTAATTATGGTTTAGGTGGAGTGACTGTTTCAGGATTTGCTAGTGAGATGAAATGTTTATGAATTGTTATTAAGATAATAATTCAAAAGTTAAAAATGCTGCATAAAAATACACACTTCTGCACAGAAATCACTATGTCCCTTTTGACAAATAATAGCCACAAAGCTACTGTTCAACAAGGCATAGTGCCACTACACAGCAGAGTAAGAAAACTGAGAACCGACTCTCCCTCTTACAACAAAAACCTGCTTTCACACCCTTTTTGTTCTGCCTGGTTGCTGTCAATTAAATAAGGTTCAGGCTCAGATGCTCACAGGCCACCACTGCTTGAGACTTCTGATTAGCTTAGACTCAAGAACATGATTATTTTCTCAGGGTAGTAACATTAACCACATTTTTCAGACTCACTTTGTTTTGTATGCATGGTTGAGAGAGTAAATGAAGGTGTTGGGGAGCTGTGGCTGCCTGGAGAGGGGCTGGGGCTGCAGGGCTCCCCAGGGGTAGGCAGAGAGAACCAGCCCAGCCAGCCAGTGGACAGGACAGACTCTGTGGGGATGGGGATGGCCAAGGCTGGGAGGGACAGCAGCCCTGGGGGCTCCCCCGGGGAGGAGGCCAGGCAGGGCACAGCTGTGGCAGGGCTGGGGACAGCATCCCATGGATGGGGCAGGACAGGCTGAGGTGGGGCCAGGGGAGATGGGGAAGTCTGTGGGTGCCCTCAGGGCCCTGATAGTACAAAAGTTTGCTTGTTACAGGGAAAAACAAAAAAAAAAACAGATTTAAAATTATAATTGTGCTGTTAGCTGTCTTTAGAACAAATATTTCTAGGTGGAACTCCAGCAGAAAGGAGGCATGGGGGTGAAGGTCCTAACTGACCGAGGGCCAATGCTCAGCCTTGTGTCGGCTTCAAGACTGTGAGGAGCATTTACAAACATCCCATTTCAGAGCTGGGACTCCCAGACTGGAGGCACTCCCAGGTGCTGTCTGGCTTCAATCAGAATTTGGAAAAACACTTTGAAAACAGATAAAGAACCTCAGTGAACATTACAAAGCATGCATCTCCAAGCCAAGGAATGACTGGGCCAGCAGAAATGTTTTGAAGCCAAACCCACCTCAGCTCAGTGAATACATTTCCATCATTTTGTGGTATTATTAACTAATGATTGGCATCTTTTCTGCTGCACCTTTTTTCTTTAAATAAGCAGCATTGAGCTTTGTGACCTGAAGTGCTCCTGTTAGTTTTAATCCTTTTTAAAAATATACATATACTGGACAACTTAAAGAGAAAGACTTTTTCCACAAAGTTTTTTCTCAATCTTCTTTTTACCTTTTCACTGTCATTTAATATTGCATGGATGCATTCAGGGAGCTCCCCAAAATTATTATATCTCACAAAACTATGTTCATAACTCCTGACAGTGTACCTGAGGCAAAAGTCACTTTTTTGTGCACGCTTCTCTGCTTTCACTGACATTGAACTTGATCTTGATATGATAAGTTATTCTCTAGTTTTCCATAGTTATGAGATCCTTTTGTAACTCTTCAGAGTCAGCTTCAAGACGGACTATGCCAAAAATGTCTGTGTCATGTAGAGACTTAACAGTGAGTGACAATAGATTCATCCTCATTTTCAGTTCCAGACTGTGTTGAACTTACATATGTCCCAGTACTGATCTTAAGAAGATTTTGCAAATTTTTGGGTGTATAACCCTTCTCTGTTTCTCCACTGTATAAACATGTCATTTGTTTCCAAACTTCTTTGATCACCCATTAATCCATAAGAAAAATTCCTCTGTTATCCCAGGAGTGCTTAGTTTCTTTAAAAGAGATAATGTCAAATGCCTTTTGAAAATCCACACACATTGTATCCTTTGGATCAGCCATATCCACATGTTCATTTATTCTTTTCTCAACTGTAATAAAATTATGACTTTCACCAAAAGCCTATTCCCAAATATGTCATATTGCTCACTGCATTACTAAATTTATTCATTATCAGGTCATTTAATTTTAATGGTTTTGTGGAAATCAGATTTACTGATTCATATTTCCCAGAATCATGAGTGGAACTTTACTTCAAAGCTTGATGACATGTTTCCCATGTTCTTTTCTCTGACAACAAGACAGATATAAACAATAATCTCAAGTGTTAATTAGCAGCTCAACAATTTTATATTTACCTTTTTTTTGAGAAGTCTAGAGACAGTGCTAGTAAGTTTTAGTGATTTGTTACTCTTAAGTGTGTTGACTTATTTTAAAACTCTGTCATTGACAGATCAGACTGAAATATTTCCTCAGGCTCATTCCCTTTACAGAATGATTGTGATATAGGAATCCAGTCAGCCTGTCTGCAATCACTACATGTTAGAAAACTATTCTTTCTTAACA
The DNA here is from genome assembly GCA_013399225.1 of Rhipidura dahli. NCBI lineage: Eukaryota > Metazoa > Chordata > Aves > Passeriformes > Rhipiduridae > Rhipidura > Rhipidura dahli. The sequence goes on along the minus strand of VXAC01004752.1, from coordinate 315,715 downwards.
GTATCTTGGAACTGGGCTAGCTTTCTTTTTCTGATAGGTTAGAGTAAGAAGCAGATTCTCTATTACTATAAGATTAGTTTCTCCAAATTTTTAGCATGTTTTTTGTGATTTTGGTTTTAACTTGTCAAGGATTATGGTCCTTTTTTAGCCTTCTTTTCTGGACATCTTTTTCACATTTTGGTTTTTAGACTTATTCCAGAATTTGCTCATATACACGCACTTTGTTGGTTTTCCTTCACTCTAGTTTTCCCCTGTATTTTTTAATTAATTAATTTTAAAAACATCTCCTTTAGTTGCCTTTTTTTAAAACTTCCACTTTACTTAAAAAGTTAGGAGGTGGGGGAGAACTTTTCCTGTTTCACATATGAAATGTGAATACACAAAATTTCTCCAAGAAAAAGGAGATCATTTTACCTGAGCAGAGATCACACCATTAACAGATTTATTCTTTATGTCTTCAGGTATGAAAGCAGGACCTTTAAACAATGTTTTAATACACTTATGAAAATGAATTAACTGTAGGTGGCCTTAAAATCTCACTTACAAAACTCAAATTTCTGAGATGAAATTTAAGAGTCAAGCCACTTCTAATGTCACCTGACTGGTAGCTTTTAGAGCGTGGGACCTTACTTATTCCTAGTTTCCCCATTCAGCCAAGACTACTAAGCTAATCAGGTTTTTATAGCTTTCTGTATAATTTAAAGTCTGTTCACGTGTCATAAAACGTAGAATTAATATAACTTACAGATAAAATGGATTCTTTGATTAATAGATTCCCTGTATCTCTGACAATATTTAGCAGCCAGCAAGTAATGTACTGCTTTTTAATTACTACCTACAAAGGGGAATTTTTTTCAATTTCATATTATTATGGTTAATATTAATGTAATTTTTAAGGATGAAAAATACAAAATGTTGAGCAATCATGTTTTTCAGGAACCATAAGAATATCTGAGTGTGTCCCAGTATTTTTCTCGTTCTTCTACTAACTATTCTCTACTGTCACACATATCTCTTAAGGAAGATTGTCTTTGAGCACTAGTCTCTGTCTTTTTTTCCTCTGTATTTTTGACTTTGTCATTGACCTTGCAACCAGCTGTGTCTATTGATGGAATTGTAAATTCAACGAACCTTTTGGCTGACTCATGTAGGGGTCTTTCAAACCTTTCCTACCCTCTTTCAAGACTTCTCTTTTATCCTTAACCACATATGTCTTCAGACAAACCCCACAGAACTCCTCATTTTTGTCCCACCATACTGTTCATGTGACAGTAAGAGATGCTGCAAAGTCTAAATAATAATATTGAACCTGCATATTTTTTCCCTAGATCACAGTGCATATGACATGGGACATCAGCAGACAGCCAAGAGCTGATTCCCTTTATGGCTAAGGCTCTTCAACAGAAGGGTCAAATGTCAAGGCAAAAGTCTGTGTCAGAGGGTCAGTCAGTTGTGGGAGGTGGAGTCAGAAAATAACTCTTACTAGGGCAGTTATAAGAGCACAAGGTTAAAATTTCTACTTCAACTTACACTTATGATTTTTCCAAACTAATCTGTCACTCCCTAATTAGTGCTAAGAAATATTCATGAGCAACATTGTAAAGTGCCACCACTTAGGATAATGCTAGTATCCCATACTACACATCTATAAAAATTGTCTCTGAGCCAGAGGTCCTTAGCCTTTTGTGCAACAAAATACAGCATTTACCACTCTGACAGCCTAAGGGTTGTGTTTAATTTGCATGTACATCTAAATATATTTACACACATTTTGTCTTACAAATACACTGTAAAACTCAATACTTGTTATTAAGACTTAACTGAAAATAATAGGTACATCTGTATTTAATGCAAAAGAAAAAAAGAAAAGACAAAGTTACATGCTATAAAACTTGTGCAATGTTCTTTCACAGATTATTTTATTTACAAATGAATTCTGTCTATTCTGAGGATGATTTCATAAGGAACATTCATAAATCCATTCCAGGCCAAATAATTTATGGCTTAAAATTGACTAAAATGTGGCTGGCATGTTACTAGAAGTTGATGGATTTTCAACACTATTCACCAATTCTAAACAAAGTTCTTCTTTAAGTGAACATTCTTTCCAGGAAAATACAACAACCAAATAAACAAACCAACCAAAGACATGAAAATGGATACAACTTGTCTTTTTAATTTTTTTCTCTTCCCTTTTTTCTTCTCTCTTATGTTTTTCCTTCTGTTTCATTCTCACTCCTTTATTCGAAAGAGCTTTTATACTGCTGTTGCAATTTCAGCATGAGAACATGTTGACATTCCTGGGTAACCACAAGAATAGTAAGAAGAGAAAAGAGCATCTCAGAAAAGCAAAGCTCATTACAACAGCCTGTAGTGAGAACTGGCAGGAACATGCCCCAAGAGCTGCGTGTGAATGGCTCTTCTGATCACAGCTTTTTTCCTCCTGGAGGGAAAGGCCACTTTCCAGAAAGATGCCCACAAACCAGATTTGAACCAGAGCATAGGTGCAAACAACAGGTCCAAAGGCAAGTGCACTGATGGCTTATGAGCTTTGTGACAGAACTGTAGTACAGATGGATAGTGCAATACAGTGCCCCCCTAACTCACCACTTTGTACATTTCGTGATCCCTCAACAAAGGTAGAGAAATATGACCCTCCATGGGAATCATGGAATTGCTTTGAAGAAAGGTGATTGTGCTTGATGGTCAGTGACTGGGGCTTGCTATAGAATAGATTCTCCTGTCAGATAAGCTTCTTTCCAAAAGATTTCAGGTGGATCACTGAGACTGTTCCCAAAAAATAGGGGTGTGACCTACTTTTCCAGTGGACCAGTTTTTCTTAGCCCTTTCCCCAGATTTCCTCGTGGGAAAAGACAGTAAAAAAATGCACTGTGTTTTCACGTTTCATGTTCTTAATACCCCTTTGCTTTGCTTTACATCCAATTTTAAGATCTAGATGTATGTTTACTTTCATATAGGTAAATATATCCACAGAGTGTCAGCACAATATATCTGTACAGTCCTGCAAAGATGCTCATAAAAACAGTACTGTTTTCTCTGCCTCAGCCTATGAATTTAGTCATGGTCTTTATTGTCTTTAGTTGATAAATGGCCCCTTCCATAAATATAGCTTTCATATACAACAAGAATCTAAGCCTTACCCATAACATTGACATTGTCATTGAGAGGATATATATTTCACTTTTAGCAAGCAACAAAGTTAGTGATTTTGTTGGTGTGACTAATTAAATTTTTGCTACATTTATGCTGCAACTGAGGTATCACGATTTGGAGATAATTGCTGGAGCCAGTCAGTTTTATTTAATATTCTTCAAACACAGTCAAGGGCATCCAGAGTTTGAGACTGGCATTTATTTTGTTTTGTGTAGGTAGAAGTCTAGGCAAGGTAAATTCTCTTCTCTTATCAGTGTAAATCTGGAATAATTCCACTAAAAGCAAGTGAGTCAGATTTGTGCAAGCACAGTAAAGATAAATTCAGACTTCATAATTTCTTCATTGCTATACCCAATGCCACGCTATGAACTTGGAAAGGATGGGTCTCTGTTTTTCTTAGTGATAACTGACTTCACCTTCAACAAACATGCACCTCCATAAACATTTTCATACTTCAGGTAAGAAGATGTCCATATTAGTACTGGAACCTGAAATTGCCAAATTATGCTGAGTTTTTGTTCTAAAATATTTCACCATTGTAATAGTCACAAAGAGCTTGCTTTTTTTTTTTTTTTTTCCCAATTCCTCAAAAATTTTGTTGCTGTTTTTATGCTTTTTTAATCTACATTTTGGCAGGCACAGGAAATGTTCAAACCCACATTTATACTTTTTTTCCAGCTAGAGACTTTGCTCAAGTGGAATTTGAGGACTGTGCAAATGATCATATTAGAAACAAGATTTCTCATTGTCATATTAGATCATATCATGTGCACATGATCATATTAGAAACAAGATTTGCCCAACAATCAAATCAGAGCAGCAACAGAGCAGTACAGGAATCCTGGCTATGTCCCCAGCACCTATGGACAGCAAATGCACAGAAAGAATCCAGACAGCACTGCACCTCTCACAAACACACTGAATGGTTGTGGGGGCACATGAGTGTAAACCACATAGATCAGATGCTGCCAAGACCTGCTGGGCTTGTGAACTTCATCCTGTCTGAGAAAACATAGAAAAGAATATGCCAGTAGGTCCTTACCTGCATTGTCCTCATTAATGAAGCAAAGAAATGGCCCCTCATTGGGCACTGATCCTGTTCTCCTCTCTAATACAAAGCACAGGCTGTTGCCACTAGGATTTTTTGCATCAAAATTGTCAGAGACTGGAGCATGTGATGTGGGAGACTTTGTTCAGTGTCTTTCACAGATGGAGATTATCCAGACTCCTATTTTGCACCTCCTAGACAGGTGTCCTAACCACGGAAATAGATATTAGGAACCTCTGAGCTCCTTAATGCATCTCCCAGCCATGCTGGGCTGCATTAAAGCAAACCCACATCTGTCTCCATGAACAGCAACCACTGCCATGAGACTATGCAGCACAGTTTGACAAGATGCCCAGATTTTAAGATTTAGATTTACAAACGCCTTCTCAGGTTCTCTATGCTTCCGAGGGACCAAAGGGACTGATTCCCACAGGTCATGGACATCACTAAGCATCCAGTTCCCTGCTCCAGCTGATGTGGCTGCTCATGTGCATGTGTCAGTCTTGTATGTCTGCACAGCTTACCCTGTTCTGGAGAGTGAGATGGGGTCTGGTATTGAATATGCATCAGGGACACATGGATCTGAGCCCATGGCAACCTTTGCAGGAGTCCTGTGGAGCAGACAGAGAGGCTGTCAGGCTGCCACAGCCGAGTGCCTTGCATGTTATTATCTGTTTCTTCCAGTCTCCAGCTGACTCTTACTGACTTTGCCACTGGGGTTTAGATTTGTGACCAAGTGCCCCCACCCTACCTTACACTTCAAATCTTATTTATGCAGTCAGTTTAGTAAAATTATATTAAAATAACACCATTATGCCTCACATTTTCACCATTCCTTCATGTCTGTAGTAGTTTAACCAGGGTCAATAGTATTTTTAAATGACTTGCAGCAAATGTGGTAAGTACTTAAACAATAGGCTCCATCAGTTCCAGAGAAGATGTTTTATTCTACTAAGTCAATTAGCAGTAGTTTCAAAAGTCCCTAAATAAGTAGTTGTCTGACAGATCATAATAGCTCCTTCTGTTACTCTATGCCAACTCATATACTGCTGCAGAATAATTTGCCTTACTCTTTTGTTTAGGATTTGAAAAACAATCATGTTGAAAGAAAGCAGAATATTATAATAATGGAATAAGAAAACAAAAGCAATTTGGGGAAAAATAAACTTCCTGCTCTAAATATTGCTGGGCTCTTTTAGCAATGCATTTTGCCATATAAAAAGTGGATTTACCAAAACTCACAATTCTCCGGCAATAACATTAACATGACAGAGTTGCATTGGCTGAAATCATCTGCCCCTTATCCCCATCAGATTGGTATTCATTGCCAGTCCCTTTCACAGCTGATGCTGAGCCTTGGGAAACCACCTGGTTGCCTGTGCTGTAAGGGAAAAGCCTCACTTCTTGCATATCTTTTATGCCAAAAGCATCGACACTGGAGGTAACACTGCCAAAAAAAAAAAAAAAAAAAAGGAAAAAGGAAAGGTTGCAGTTTTATTAATGGGCTCCCTTCAGGTGTGCTGTATACTTTCACTTTCCATAATTGCTTTGGAGACTGAGCTTTGCTGAGTGTTCACAGAGGCCAATCTTCAGCTCCCATGTGCAAATGGCTGCGGTGCTCGGTTGCCCAGGGTGAGCTTGTACACTCTCCACTCAAGGGGAGAAGGCAATGCTACAGGACCACTTGTGATCTGCTGTGACTCTCCAAACCAGTCAGCACATACATTAAGAAAACCCTTTGTCATTACTTGCCAGACACACCTTGGATAATGTCTGCAAATCTACAGGATCCCCATGGATACCATGGGCTATGGACAGGCAGACAGTCTCTGAGACAGCAACAACTGGAGCTGGCAGCAGCTTCAGGATCAGGGCCAAGGGAGGGTAACACGGAGCAGTGCTGAGGCTGCAGCAAGGTGCTCTTTGTAGCCTATAGCAGCAAGAACCTGGATATAGCCTCTGAAGCATTTTCAAGCAGTGTCTTGGATAAAGGAAATTTCACCAATAATGAACAGAGGTTCTTATTACATGCTTAGCCAAGGCCAAATTTTAGGTTGGGAAGAAGCCACTGTTTCCTACCTATAGCAAGAAGACAGAGAAAGGTTGGATGTTTTGCCTTCCATTGACCATGCAGAGCACATGGGACAAACGTGTAAGAGGAATTCAGTCATTTAAATGAACAGAGGCTTATAATGTGGCTCCTTATCCAAATCATCCATCTCTTTCAGCCAGCATTATTCCACCCCTGCATGTCTGCTGTTGGAGCCATTGCACCTACAGTCACTATTGTGTGGAGAATCGCACTATGAAAAGCCAGTGTCCATAAAGGAGACAGAGGAGTCCTGCAACGTTATTTGAATGAAGGGAGAGTCCACTGGGCCATCCCCCCGTGGGGTTTCCCTCTCGAGGTTTCAGAGGACGCAGCCTCCCTTTATCCCAAACTCCTGGCCGCATGTTTCCCTCTTTCTTTCCCCACTGGCTGAGGTACTAGGAAGGTACAGCCTTCCCAAACTGCCTACCACATGTTCCCCCCTTGAACACATCATTTTCCCCAAAGTTCTGAAGTTCAGGCTATCTGGGTTCTGCAGATCCACCAGAAGTCCAGACTGTCTGGGCTCTGCAAAAGATTTTGCATGGGCCAATTTGTCTATTACCTTAAAGCTCAGGAGTTCAAACTGTAGTCAAACTGCCTTCAGTTCTGTAAGGAACTTGTGTGGATAGAGATTGGCAGAGACATTAACACCCATTTATCCTAAAGACCCTCACCCATCGAGCTGTTTGTAAAGACATTTGCACTCACCTTTCCTATCAGGATCTGCTGGCAGTGTGAAAATGTTGAGTTAGGGCAGTACCCACTCGGCGGAGATGGATCACCACACTTCCAAATACTGTTCTTATGGACTTCTACCATGCAATTTTAGTCTACAAGCACCTGCTAACCCCATAAAGTTAGAGGAGGTGTAGAAACTACTAAAAGGGAAGTTATAAAGTGAACTGACATGGGCATGTGGAGACCCCTTTCCAAGCAGAAATACATTTCCAGTGGAATAATAAAAGAAAATAAAATCAGTAACCACAAACCTTCAATGAATAGTTAAAGCTGGCTTTACCTGTGGTTGTTCCTGAACAGAGAAAAGCAGCCAAAAATTGGACCTGGTGTTTTTGTTTAGCTTACACTTCATATGCAGTTCACTATTTGCTTTCATTGCTCACATTATCAGATGAGTCCTTCCCTCTCTGTGCATGACATGCATTCCTACTGTCCAATGTTTGGTTAATATCCATACATAAATCCAAACATTTCTAGCAAATCTTGGATCAGTTTGTGGAGAAGTTCTTGAAAACCCATAAGTTGTTCTTATGGGTTTGCTTTCTTTGTCCCTCTTTCTGTGTGTATTGTGATAGGAGAAAACTGAAGGAAGTATTGTCTTCTTCACTAGAATTCAAAAACGAAGTTCCTTTGATGCTTTGCTCATTATTTTTATAAATAGCCATAAAATAGTGCATTCTTTATCCATAATTTAACAGATCACTATGTTTATTTCCCTGTACGTTTTTTTTCCCCCTGCAAACTGCAGATAAGGAGTCACTCATGTGGCATAAAGCTCTTTTTTAAAAAAATTAGTCATGGTGACTAATAGTTGGAATCTTTCAAACTTCTGGCTATTCAGCCACTACATGATTGAGAAGCAGAATCAAAATTCATAACAAATATCAAAAACCTTTTGTCAGATTGAGAAAACCAAAGGAGTATGTAGTTGTATTATCTCAGAAACAGTGAGATGAGAAATAGTGGCATACCCATATTTTAGAGATTTTATGAGATTTAGCCAACAGTATGCAATGAACTTTGCTTTTTCTTAAGGCAAAATTATCTGAAATATTTCAGAACAATGTCTAATGTTATTTATCAGGACAAAAAAAGGGGATATTATATATTATTACTGTTGGGCTTTTAAATACATTTGACCACAGGCCATTGAAGCAGAAGATAATGTGGTTTTTTAGCATGAACATGTTTTCCATGCATAATAAGTAATGATCAAAAATGGATAAAAAAAGGAGTTGTCTAATGATATGAGACTATTTGTGGGTTTTCTTACTGCAGTGGGAAATAGACTTTTATTACTTCTCAGAATTTGTATCAAAGACTATTTTTATCTACCTGGCAGTTGTAGTCCAAGTAACCTCTATGTGGGATGTTGTGCTAATGATCACATACATCTCAAAGCACTGCTCTTTGGAAGAACAAATCAAATTTGAAGATATCTGAGACATTTCTCTTTTTTTTCTTTTGAGTGGACTTTCCAGCCACACATAGCTGAATGTAGTCCATGAGAGCTGTTGTTGTAGTTGGCAACTAAATAGGCTATCAGGCTAGATGCTTGCTTATTTTTCTGACAAGACTTGAAGCATACCTTTTTTCCTAAGACAAGATACGCTCCCTGGAATAATATTTGAACCACTAGCAGGAGACCAGAAGACTTTCTACATTTTCTGAAAGCTTTTCCTTTCAATTATTTGGATGCTTTTCACAGAAAGTTGTTGAAATACTCAGTTATGTCTTATGAAACTACTCTTGTGTCAGAAGAAATAACAAAACAAAACAAAACAAAGCACCCAACAACGTTAAAAGAAACCACAGACTTATATTTTCAGTGCCTCACAGGAAGCTCTCCAAGACACAATCCTTGGTGGTGATCCCTGGATTTCCCTGGCTGGAATCTATTTTTACTTCCCACAGTAGCTCCTCTCTGCACTGTGCACAGCTCTTCCTGGTCCACCCCACTTTTAAATTTTGCTCACTGCTTCTACTATTGGTCCCTCACTAACATCACTATTTCTAAATCTGCTTGCAGGATTTAATCCCTCCATCATATTTTCCCCACCTTACCCCCGCTTTCTTTTCTTCAGGGCACTTGTATGACTCCTGTTTTCCAGGGCTTTCATCCACCCAAATCCCCCCTGCTATTTGCATGGCTCTTCCTTCTTAGGCCTGCAGACATCTTTCAGCTCCTCATTTGGTCCAGTATTTTAAAAGCATAAACCCTCTTCTCCCTGCATCAACATTTGCTTCTTGTGGTTGTCTCTGCCTCCTCATGCTGCTCTGCATACATTGGCTGGGCAGCTGCAGAAAACGTGAAATGGCCATTCACTTCCTTGCCTGGGGGCAGGATTTTTTAGATGCTGAACCTCAGAAGGCTCGATTCTCTCGAGATAGTTCAAGACACAGGGCCAGATTATCAAAAGATTGGTTTTATGGGCCAGACTACAGGAGAGCAGTGTTCAGGCAGGCGGTGTGGGAGGAGCGCATGAGCAGCGCTCTCCCCTCCTGCAGCTGAGTGCTGGCAGTGCCAAGCAGGGATAGCACCATCCTGCTTCCCATCTCAGAGCAGAGGAGATGCAGGTTTCTCTGCTTTAGTCATTACCACTGTTTATGAAGCTGTATTGTAGCCCTCCAGAAAGTGTCACACTAAGAGCCCTGGCTTTTTCTTCCTATGTCAGTACAACTTCCTGTATCCCCCTGGCTGTCACCATTGTGAAAACCCCTGACTGACTGAGTCAAAGCATGATATTTCTGTACACAAACCAATGTTTTAGAGTTCCTGTGGCTAAAAGTCTCTTATCTGAAGTCTGTTATCTGCATGGGCATATCATGTGCTTGCAAATATACCAGGCAGGACAGAGAAAAATATGACCCTAAACTAATGTTCAAATTTAGATTAATACTTCCCCAAGCACTATTTCCATTAGTGCTAATACAGGAATGCATAGATCATAAATTGTCCTTTCAGGGTCTGACAATTCTAAATTTAGTGCCAATGTTAATTAAGCAAGAGAAAATTGGGCAATGCAACAGATTTGGGGAGCAGGCAGTGGAAGGGGAGAGATAGGTCACCAGTTTGACAGCTTTGGGAGGTAATAATTTAGTGAACAAACAATAATGAAGATAAACCTGAATATTTCAGTGCTTTTAATAATTTGTAGCATTTAAGGACAGCAGATTTTTTTTTAATTATTTGGATCCCACATAACTAGAGAATAATCTTGATTTACCCTTCTCACAGCCTTTTCTGTGTTGACAGAGAGTTCATTTGTTACTCTGACACACGTGCTAATTACTGTGCCCATATGTACATCCAGCACGTTTTATTGACTATTGTATGAAAGAGATTTTGAGGGGTTAATAAATGTCAAAAATTCTTATGTCAACATTTTCTTCTCTTTTCTTTCATACAATATAGGAGTCTGTTTAATAAACCCCAAATCAGTAGAAGGTCACAATGTGTTTGACTTTAAAACTGAAGTTAGGGTAAGTAATTACAAAGGGTCCACTGTGTTCCTTATTTAGTTGCATGTTACACAGAACTGAATGGGATGATTAATAATCATGTTCTACACTGAAATAATGTAATTTATAAAAGTTTATGTAAATACAGCAGCAGAATTAGTTGTTCATTTACCATTGCCCTGTTAGCACGTATGGGAATTCCAGCATTTATAGAAAGCAACAAAGCCAAGATCCTCACAGGAGTTCTGTGCTTAAATACCTTGGAGAATGTGGGCCCAAGGTACTAAAATAGCTTAGCATTACTGAATGTTTAGTTAAAATTAGACAGAATACTGGCATGTGTAGTAATGTTTGTTAAGAAGTCTGGGTTATACTGAGCTATGTTGGCAGTGGAATAGGACTGGAGAGAATGAAAAGCTTTTACAAGATCATTGAACTAAAAAAGAGCAAGATAAATAAAAATTAATCATCAGTATAGAATAAATTGTGTTTTTTAAATGAACATAACTCAGAATCCAGTACAGGATATTCTTTTAATTAATTCATTAATGTCAAAATTTTGATTTAAATCATATGGATTTTTATTTTTAATCAGCATGATCTGTGAGAAGCCTGGGAAAAAATGAGTTCTCTCCAGCACTGTCTGTAGCCCATGGTGCACTGCCATGTCACTAGTGAGTTGGTACTTACCTGCAGTAAGCACCAGCAGGCACATACTGACCATCAGTGCAATCAACAATAACTCTGCTCCACCATGTCACTAATAGTAATCTAGCTCATCAATTCAGAGCACACCAAATGCATCTCTCTCACTTTCTGAATGGATGTTGTTACCACACACAGATTCACTGTGGCTAGAAAGATTTCCTAAATCACAGAATCACAGAATTACCAGGTTGGAAGAGACCTTCAAGATCATCGAGTCCAACCTCTGTCCTAACACCTCAACTAAACTAAACCATGGCACCGAGCGCCACATCCAATCTCTTTTTAAACACATCTAGGGATGGTGACTCCACCACCTCCCCAGGCAGACCATTCCAATATTTTATCACTCTTTCTGTAAAAAAGTTTCTCCTAATATCCAACCTATATTTCCCTTGACGCAACTTAAGACGGTGTCCTCTTGTTCTGTCAGTTGTTGCCCGGAAAAAGAGACCAACCCCCACCTCACTACAACCACCTTTCAGGAAGTTGTAGAGAATGATAAGGTCACCTCTGAGTCTCCTTTTCTCCAGGCTAAACAACCCCAGCTCCCTCAGCCGTTCCTCATAGGGCTTGTGTTCCAAGCCCCTCACCAGCCTCGTTGCCCTCCTCTGGACACGCTCAAGTGTCTCCACGTCCTTCCTGAACAGAGGGGCCCAGAACTGGACACAGTACTCAAGGGGCGGTCTCACCAGTGTCGAGTATAGGGGAAGGATGACCTCTGTGGATCCAGCAGTCAGTGAGCAGTATGTGCAAGGTAGCTATTTGTTTTTTGAGAGAGGAGTAAAACTTGCTCCCCCATTTCCTCATGAAGACTGAGTGCTAAGCAGAAAGTATTCTATAATTTTCAATTCGGAATACAGCATGGTTAATCTTTTATGAAGATGAGTAGATCCTGGGTTGTATTACATTTTAAATTCATTATACTTTTTACTGCTATTCATAGAGATTCATGTTCAGAAAAAATATCAGGTTTATATCTATGTTTGAGATCATATTAAACTCCCAAATGTGGTTCATAAATAGGGCAGTAAATGGGGTTGCTTTTTTGAATGAAAAGTCCTTGGTAACTAAATGACCAGGTAATAAATGGAAAGTGCTTGTATTCTGTACTGAATAGGCTGGATCATGCACTGCCATGGCCAGTGGGAGCTCTGCCATTGACTTCACTGGGAGTGCTTAGTGAGGCTATTTTGTTCCCCATTCAGTTTGGTTAACAAGATTTGTGCTCCAGTCCCTTTTCACCAAAATGCTGGCAGACTTCTTACAACATTACTGGAAACTAGACCCTACACAAATTACTAAGGCCTTTTGTATTTTAATGTCTTTTTTTGTAATGATATTCAGTCCTTTGGGGCAGCTGCCTAAGAGAGACATTCGTCAACTTCACTTTGTTTTTAGGACAGATGAACCAGAGCCAAAACCATAGACCTGAATAACTTGAAAATCCAGAGGAGTTTGGATCCAGATTTGAGCCCCACACTTTGAGGCCCTTGCTGATTAGTGGGCCGTGATTTAACAAGCTGTACTCATGCTTAGAAAGGGGCTCAATATTTGCTGCCAGCATCATCAGAATCCAAACACAGGGCTCTCTAGCAGTGTCCTGGCTCTGACACTGTCCTACAGCCATTGCCTATAAAAGAGTACAGAAACAGGGAAAATACAGCAATATTCCCCTGGCATAGCTCCCCATCTTCAGCAGCACACTGAGGTGGTTTCTTTGTGTTGCCAGAGAATTTTCTTTGTTAGCATCAGCCATTCCTTTCTGGATTACCTATCGCTGTTCCTTGCTTTTGCTCCCAAGGCAAACATTTAGAAGGGAGAGCTTGTGAAATCTCAGTGCTGCTATAAATGCATGTGAGAGGGCTGAGAAGGGCAGGTCTGAAACAGGGATCATGGGAAGGAACAAAGGGAGAAAGCGGAATAGCTGCAGAAAGTCTGTGCTTGGTAAGAGGATACCTGGGCTGGACTCTAGGATACCCATGATAGCTTTATACAAAAGTGTAACAAAGTCCAGTTAGAAAATGGATGGACTTAAATTAGTACAGCATTCTTGCTTAGATAAAGTTGTCACTTATAAATGCAGTTCTGCCTTTTCAGGACAAACTACATGCACACAGACCAAAAAGTAGTGAAAGTAAGGGCAAAATATTTGAAATTATGTCTGTGAAATATGTATGCAAAACTAATTAACTTAGAGATGGCATTTGTCCATATTGCCCATGTGATGCACTGACAATCTCTCTGGTATTGTAGAATTCAAATGCTTTGAAAAGAAATTGCCCGAGGGATTGAATGTCTTTCCTTTACATTGTTTTTAAAAGGAAGAGTTTCTCACAGTGTGTTTATTTGCTGCTAAGATACTGTTACACTAGCACCATCACAGCCTGTTTCTCACTGCAGTATCCCATAAATTAGGTTGTTGCAGGGAGTATCAAGAATGTGCATACACTGCCTGACTAGAGCAATTTTATCTGAATAATGTTTTGTGACCTTTCTTGCAAAAAGGTCCTGACTAGAAAAGCATAGGTTTACCAGGCATCCTGGCTGTACTGAAAGATTGCAATTACAGTTCTATTTTATCAGTATTAGTAGAGAAAGTTCCTGCCCTGACACCTCCTCTCCAAACACAAATGAAAAGTTGGGAAGCTGTATGACTCAAGTAATGAAGTAGATTAAATCCAGGTACCTGTTTCAAATTCAACAATAGTGGAAATGATGGAAGAGCCATCGCCATCAAGATGACTTTCCAACAGGCTCAATGAGATGGTTTTGTGGACTCAGTCCAATTCTTAATGGACATGAGTCCACATTACAAAAAGCAACACACAACTGGCAGTAATTGATACTCTTTTGGCACTCAACAGAGAAGTGAAGTATTGAATGAGCATGAAGAATGGACTAACCTTTCACCTCCCCCCCCGCATTCCAGGTCAGGGATGAGACATCTGATAGAGCTACATAGGAAGCTTGGGCTGCTGCTCTCCGTGCCACCCTGTGCCGTGCCCAAACAAAGGACTTCCTTCTTAACAAGCATTGGGCTGACACTTTTCATGAACTTTAAATTTATGTAAGATGTTTAGAGGCTTTGGAAGTTAGTGTATAACCTCATGATTCTGCCTAAAGAGTACAAGCCACTGCTCCACATAAAGCTGTGTCTCTCTGACTGCCAGCTGCATTAAAAACTATTACACTAATTCCCTGTTATACATATGCATACATAATGTATATGTACATGCATAGCAGGAGTAAATGTATTAGTTATTCGTGTATATTTATATGTAATAGGAGAAGTAATGCCTTCAGCTAAGATTGCCTAATGCTCATTTATAAGAACTTACATTCAATTACTTATACAGTTTGCCAAAATTTAACAGTTACAGCTTAAATTTTCCATGGTGGGTATCCGTCTCTAACTGAATTGGGTTTGGAAAGTCTTGACTAAAATGGCTCAGATAATTCCAAGAACACAGTTAGTAAAAATATATCCTTTTAGTCATGTTAAGCACCTTTGCAACTATGAGATTGAGAGATTCTAGCATGTCTGAGTTTTGGAGCTGAAGTTTGAAACTCCATAAGGAAATTACTTTGATGTCAAGACTTATCTTCTGTCACTCCTGTGGAAATCTGATCCAGCTGTAATCTCCTAAAAAACTAAATTCTCACGCATTCATATTCTGTTAAAATGTAAATTCTCCAAATACTCTATTTGCAGTAAGCATGCTGTCGTTTCCTACGACTGTGACATCTGAGGCACAGTGTATATTTGCATTCTCTGTGAAGAATATCCACACATACATGTATATAAAAATATGTCCAAGGGCTCTCCCTGTCATTTGTACAGATGGCGTATATCAGGAATGATAGCCCTATAGACCCATCTATCCATTGCATTAGAGTTCAGCTCTTCTCAGGGACCAGGTGATTTTAGTTACGACCATGAGGACAGCAGCACTTGCAACAGGGACCAGGAAACACCTGTGTCATGAATCAGGGTGCTTAAGCCTACTCTCAAGACTTCATCTCCCAGTGAACCCACCAGGTTTGTAATGCCTCATGTCTCAAAGAGGCCATGCCCAAAGACACTGGGGTCTGCTCTGATCAGTCTCTATGACCACGGCAGCCAACTGCTTTGACCTGAACTTTGCTGAACCCTCTGGAGGGATTGGATATTGCTCACAGGATGCTTTACAAACAAGTTTAAGGAACCACAGGAAAAAGGGTGAGCAGTTAACATATAGAAGGGTCATTAACTTCTGAAGGATTCAGAAGTGACAAAGTGTTTTAATTAACATTGTCCTTTCAAGAACTCCAGAGTGAGCAAGTGAGGTAGAAATCTACACTTCTGTAAGCTCTGAAAATGAGGACTAGAAGCCAAAATATCTTAATGAGCTCCCACCCTCTGATCATGATATAAACACACAAGAGGAAGTGTAATGATTTTTGTTTGTGATAAAGGTTTGAGTAGTGTGTATTTAAAACAAAGTCTTAGACACATCAAAAAGTGAACTGGGCCAGCTTAAAAAAACATCAGTATCTATTTCCTCTTTTGTGAGCTCTCTGAATCCAGTGCATTAAATAATATGAGGGCAAAATGGAAAAAATAACTTTAACACATGAAATCAAAGTTCTGTTTAAATGCATACTCAGGAGAAAGACAAATTAAGGTTATACAGGCCACTTAAAAACTAGTATTTCCTCACTTTTCAATCCTTGTCTCTGTTAAAAGGGTTGGATAAGATGACCTACAGAGACCCTTTCCAACCTCAACCATTTTGTGATCCTAAAAATCTCTTAATATAGTATTTGGTATAATAGACATATGTGTTTAATTTCTACATTCCCTCCTCCACCCCCCCCCCCCCCCCCCCGAAAGAGACTATATACCAAACCTAAAGTTTTTTTCCTTTTCTCTAACATATTTTGAATTTTGTTTGTTTTGCAAGCTAACCCTCAGGTTGCAAGCACTTTTCCACTTTGCCAGCCAAATGAATATGATGAAAGGACACCTGTAGGCATACACAGAAGCCAAGAACATTCTGTGCATCCATTATTTATTTAGTTTTCTTCTTTAGGTCTTTTATATAAAGAAAAAACCATAGGTAGAAACAGGACAAAAGCTAGTCTGCTATGTAGTTGCAGTAAGAAAAGCATAGAAAACACTACTTTTGTTACCTTGGCAAATAAAATAAAAATGTTATCCACTGTGCAGTCTGTGCAAAATAAGTCCCACAGGAATTATGCAAACACATTCTCATTATGGTAGTTATGATTTAGATTGCATTACAAAAGTAAAAACAATCATTCAAAGAGGCTTGGGTGCAGTGATTTGGAGAAGCTGCCACTCTGCCAAATAGAAAACGAGAGGGAAGGAGTGGGGGCAATGAAAGAAATAAACCCTGCCAAAATGAACTCATGCAAAGGTGAAGCCAAAATGCTAAGAGGTACAGATTAAATGCTCTTATGAATGTCCCAAATGTGTGTGTCAGCAAACTGACCAAATAAGGTTTTGAACTGAAAGCTCAGGCTTCTGCTGGAAACACCCAGAAACACAGAGATTAGATATTGTTTGGGAAAAAGGATTCTGGCTTGGTTGTTTAGAATGAGCAATTGAAAATCACACATCTCACCAGAGCACATGTTAATGCAATAGAAATGTTTTTTTGGAAACCGAAAACCAGTCCTTTAGTAGTTTCACAGCACAAGAAGTAAAGGACCACAGAAATTGCTCTCTTTTAGTTCCAGTTGTTCTACATTTGTTGGGGTTTTTTGTTTTTTTTTTTTTAGTTTAAGGTCTGTAATGGACATTAAAAAAAAATGGAATCATTCAGATAATTCTTTATTTGTCCCTGACTTTAATGAAAAATTTTCAGGAAAAAAACTTCTTATCTTAAACATAGCTACCGACTTCCAATATCTCATTTTTTCTCACACAATAATCCCAGTGTTCAAAGTAGGTATTGTATTTATCATCTTTGTATGGAGCAGAATTTCACTTCACTTTTCTTTATGGTCTTATCACATCATTTACAAACACTTTATCTCTGTAACTGAAAATAAATGAAATCCTGGGCTTTCGATGAAATGCCATGATGAAATGAATGGTCCAAAAATCTATATTGAGATGACTGACTCCTGTTTGTAGAAGACATGATAAATGTTTCATGCATATAAACTGAAGGATGATGGATTTAATGATCATAGTTTAACAGGGAAATGTTATTTTGGAATAATTAAGTGTTCTTTCATTTGCAAGTCTAAATAGTCCATTGTTAGATGGTGCTTTTGTCTGTCAACAAGTCATTCTATTTTGTAAGGGTTATTTATCACTAAAACAATTGATGCAGTGGAAACACAGTACCAGTATGTGTTGTTACCAACACGTTTTGTGAGACCTTGATTTGGATCCATATTTCAGGGGTAGTTAATTGATGTACGTTTCTGTCTTACAGAAGAAATATATGGCAAGAACCTTTGAAGATTGGACTTATCTTTTTCATGTGAAGTGTTACATGTGGACTGTATTTGTTGCTCTTCCTGTAAAGATTTTCAGAGTTAAAAATACCTCCATTTAAAGGCACTCATGTGAAAGGAGTTTACACTGGGGTGTACAGTTTCCAGTTGTAGCTCCGAGAGGGTGTAAGCATCTGCAGATCATGGTTTGTGTCTGCTGGCTCTTACAGCTGTCCTGGACACCCCAGATGGTGTCTCAAATGGTTGTCTTTGTTTAGACAGGTTAATGTCTCCATGAGGAATATTTCAATGAGAAGTTCACTGCGCCTATGCTATTTTTTATTTTTAATATCTGCATCAAAACAACTGCAATTAAGACAGTTACAGTATTCTGATTTCCCCTGTTGTGCATACACAATTTTTTATTGACTCTGTATACAGAACTGAATGTGAGTGCCTTTTTTTCTTGACATTCAATAGCAAAGAAAATAATAAAAACCATAAGTGCTGGAAAGTAATATAAAGAAGGTAATGATTTTGACAAAAAATAGTGGCTATACATTTGGTTGTGTGAGAATAGTGTATGATATTTAATATCTGAATGATCATCACAGCATGGGAAGGTATAAAGAAAAAATTAATTTGTCTTTTAATCACAAACACTATTTCCTGGGTTGCACGATATTTATAAATATTAGAACGCTTCATATTGCTTCTTGTCTCCTGATACTTGTATTTTCTTTCCACTCAATCCCAAACCAGGTTTAAAAGCATTTTGTGTCTTTTCTTGATTTCATAGTTGAAGGAATAAAATATGCGAAGGTGAGGATCTGTAATAAAATTTAACCAAAGGCCTTGATCTCCTGACTCCCTACTCTTCTGGTTAGCAGTGACCCTGTGAAATGTCTTGTCACACCAGTTTCTATACTTTGCCAGATATAGAAGCCTTTTATGACAGTTCTGAGAAGCAACAGTCTCTTCTTTTTACTGTCCAGTTCATTACCTTGCCATGAGTCTCTACTCTCTGAATTTGTACAGCCACACTCATGGCTGGTTAGACCTACTAGCCAAGGAGAAATCCAAGCATGCACAAGTGTGGAAGCTGTGAAGTGGATATATCTGATCATCAATGATTTTGCCCTGGGCTGTGGGCAGAAGTACTGAAAGTAATCCCAGATGCCTAAAGCTGGGATCCACGGTTCAGATCTTGACAAAACTGGCTGATATGCTTAAGTCTCAAAACTCTTGAGATTCCTTTCACACTTCTTCCCATGAGAGAGTCTTCTGTGTCACTGCTTTCCAGGTCCTTTTCCTTATCCTGGATGTACACAGTAAGGGTTGTCTTCAGTAGACCCCTGAGAAGAGGAAAAGGGGCAGCAATGTCTGTTGCAAGAGAAGTTTGAAGAGTATTGACAGGGTTGGGGTTTTTTTCCTCTTTTAAGAGAAAGCATTTTTTGAGTTTTTGCACTGAAGGGGATTTTCTTAGTCCTAAAGTATACTAAACACTGATATTAATTGCAAGTCTTGATTTAATGAATGGATGGAATTTATCAGGCCTAGGATACATTTTGTTTCTTGAAAAACATTTTGTCACAATTTTTTTTCCAATAGTTCCACAAATGTATGTAAGGTTAGCAACTATTTAGATGCATTGCATCAAGACAAATACCCTGGAGCTTCAACACTGCTTTCAGCATACAATTTTTCTAAAATATAATTCTCCATTTATCTTTTTTGCCATAATATCCATTTTTTGTTAAAATCAATTCTTTATTTATGGGAATAATCTATTCAATTATATGCTCCATAGCCTAATTACCTAACAAAGATAAACTTTGTTCCTTTTGGAGTAGACTTTCCTGAGAGCCTGGATTTCAAGTCTGTAAAACCAGGACAGTTCTACAGAAATCAGACATGTTTTGGGGGTACACTGCCCTGAACTTGGAGCCATTGTCTTGAAAATGAAGCCAGTAAGGGAGGCTACTTCAGTGGGCCCCAGACAAAGTCCTTTAATGACTGTTGTGTAGCACAAAGGACCAGTGGGGCAATGTCTCACCCTGTTTATGCTGAGGATGCACAGAGGCCTGAGCAGAAGCTGATTGCTGCCAGGGCATTGCTCCTCAGTTGTCTCAGAAGAGGGGCCTCTGTTCCCATCTTCCAGTTAATGGCATATAGTGCCACTTGCAAGAGAAAAATAATTTCTAGTCTCTCAAGCAAAAAGCAGTGAAGTATTATTATTTCACTGATTGCTTACACTCAGATACAATTATAACTTAGTTAAAGCATAAGAGGCCCAGAACAGTCCTGATGACCTCAGTCTGAACAGACATAAGACCATAAACATCCAGGTAAACAAGTAACCTTTGAGTTCCATTAGTCACAGAAATTAAGACACTGAAATGCTCAAGCACTTGCAGAATCAGACATTTTGCTTGTAGTCAGCTCTAAATATGGCACAAAGTCTGGGTCTGGAAGAGTGTCAGCACCATTTTTCATTCCTAAAACAGTGGAAATCTTAATGGCAAACCCATTAAAATTATTTTCATGACACACGGTGAATATTTTGAATATATTGAGTCAAGTTTTCAGTTAAATACATTCATGTCATGTCAAGCTTAGAAATTTATTGGAGAATCTTTACCTAATTTAATATAATTGATATTAAAGCCTTTTTTCCTAATACACTGTTTGTGGATCCCTTTTAAATGTGGATAAGAAGAAATGGATTTGTAGAAGATGTTTTTAATTGATTCCAAAGGGAATAGCTACCATGGAATCTGCTGACGAGTTTTGTGGGGTCTAGACTCCAATCATTCAGCATCTATATTTTTAATGACAAGATGCTGAAGTGTTTAAAAAATAAATTTGAATTATGAACACAGATAATATCTGCTCTGTCCGAACATCAATAACCACCAAGCCTCCAGTTAAGGCAAGGACCTCTGTGTTGGCTTAGAGATTCAAACTGCATAAAAATCCAATGTCAGTAAAGCTGTATTCAAGGTCTTTGAAAGCTTCAGTCAGACACTGCATGTCAAATCCTTGATTTTCAGTTATAGAGGAGAGATATCAGCACATCACAAACAACATACTGCATAATTTGCCACCGCTGGTTATTTTGGTATTTGTTCTTCCACAGTTTTCATGTGGCTCAATATTTATTCAAAATTAAATGACCTCCTCCATGGTAGTCATCCTCTCTTTGTGAAGAACCTCACTGACTCCAGGAGATGGAATTATACAACTGAAGGTTGCCCAGAATTAATAATGATCAGGTTTGTCATTTGTAGTGTGATTTAAGTCTACCTCCATGTAATGAGAAGCAAAACTCTTGGGATGCTGCTGATTCTGCTTCACTGTGTAACAACTGGACAATATATTTACCAACATAACTTTAAAACAAAAACAGCAATGTTGTTGCACATCACATAGCTGCATCAATCACATTGATTTAGTGAACGCTCCAAATTATGTTCTGTAGATTCATCTGTCCAAATTATATGCATTTTACTAGGATATGAATGTGTAAGTAGAATAGGATATACTAAGTCATCTGTCACTTCTCTTCAACAATGACAGGGACTTAGAATAAATATTTCTACTAGTTTTGGCTACTACACTCCAAAAACCAGCTGTGGAATTTGTGTGGAAGCCCAGAGGAGAGGAAGAAAACAAATCAAAGGTACAAAAAATACAATCTATCAGGAAAGACTGACAGAAGAGAGAATGTACAGCCTAAAGCAGAGAAGTCTATGGTGTCACACAATAACGACCTCCAGGTGAAAGTGAAGAGGGGACTGAAGCTACATGTGCATAGGCAATGTCCTAGTGATACACAAACGGGGAAATGCAACAGATTTCTTGAGGATAATGTTTTTCACTGGTGTTTAAAGGATAAGACACCTGTCAGGAATGGCAAGTAGAATCAATGTGGTCTTTGGGCAGGGACAGAATAAAAGTAAAGTTCACATTGCTTTATAATGTTACTATTCTACAGCTCTGTGAGTGGATGATGTTAAGTAAATGTAAGTGGTTTTTGCATTACTGCATTTTCACTGCCATTTACCAGTTAGATAAAACTGCAGGCACCACCTGTACATGGAATCTCTAAAAAAAATCCTATGCACCAGGATCCTGCCTATCACTACAAAGACTTATTGTGGCTAAAGAGTATCCAAAAAAATCATTGTTTAGAAAGTAGGGCAAAATAGTGTGCTACATCCAGCTTGGCAAGGACAGATGGAGATGCACTCTATCCATGCAGGTATGAGCAGAATAGAAGTGACCTGAAGCAGAAGGCCTGTTCAGACTGTGAGGTCCTGGTGAAAAAACAGTCCACATCTTATTTAACTCCTTACTTCCAAAATGTTTCCAAGGCCTCAAGTATTAGTCAGGTAAAGATCAGACAGAGTATGCCTTTAAAGGCTGAACAGATGGGCACATCTGTTTGTCTGACAGGAAAAAGTATGTTGCTTGACCCGGCAAACACTTCTTGGTGCAGTGGAGTCATTGCATAAAATATCTCAAACAATATCTGAAAAGGATCCCCCAGAAATAGATCAGTAATTGGGATATGATGGTACCAAGCCAACAACAAAATGAGTTTCATAGTTCAAACTCTGTTAAAGAGGATTTGCTCAGGTTGATGACTCTGAAATTAACTGTGTTAACCTGTGCTGAATTACTGTCTTGCAGAGTTACTCATGAGAGATGTTCCTTTATTTTTTACTTTTCAGTGGAGTGAGTTGTATGAGGATATACTCATGACAAAAAAAAAAACCAGATCTAGTATTTTCAGAAAAGTATTCTACCCATCAGGGTTTTGTTCCTTCTCTCTGACTCTGATGATGATTTTAGCAGGTAACTGGCCACATTTCTTGCTCAGGTGATACTGCAAAGTTAGTTCTTACTGACTCAGGCCTAGCAATGTGCCTCCAGTCCTATCTTTCAGAATCATGTAATGAAGTTTATTTCAATCTAACTCTATTTTTTTACTAAAATAAAAAAGAGATTTCTGTCCCATGTTTAACACTTGCAGTGAGATCTGCTGATATCCTCAGTATCAGTAATATAATTTCGTAGCATCAGATGTTGGAACAGACAAGGAAAATATCCCTGTATCCATCAGGAAAGATTTTATCCTCTCTCACAAAGAGATCCTTGGGTTACTACTGGCCAATCTGGTATAACACAGCTCTGATTTCTGTTGGAAATATTAGCTCTATTCCTAAAAGCTGCATAATTACATTAGTGTTGTTCCATGCCTGAGGGAACAAGCTCTGCTTCTCTGCTGTGTGACCAGCAGGAGCTCAGCGCCGCTCCAAATGCTGCACCCAAAGTGGGACCTGGCACGGGCTCAGCAGTAACAACCTCACCCAGGAGAGTTT
The DNA here is from genome assembly GCA_013399225.1 of Rhipidura dahli. Classification (NCBI taxonomy): domain Eukaryota; kingdom Metazoa; phylum Chordata; class Aves; order Passeriformes; family Rhipiduridae; genus Rhipidura; species Rhipidura dahli. Next base: position 292,656 of record VXAC01004752.1, on the reverse strand, counting down.
TCACTCTGGTAAAATGGTGCCACATTTTGATCCACAAAAGAAGCAGACTGAGTTTCTGAAAGTACAGATTCTCCAAGTTCCCAAATCCCCCTGTAAAATCAGTAGAAACTTAAATATTGTTGAAAATCAGATGCAGTGCCCGTATCATGAGGGCATCTGGAATGCTAGTCACACAAGTCTTGCTTACTCACAGCACTGTCTCTGGATATTTTTATAAAATCTACATTCTCAGCAATAAAATATGTGTTGCTATGGGGCATCTGTTTATGTTTTTATGTGAACTGATAATTACCCTGGAGTTCCTTCTGTCTACAAAAATGGTAGAATTTTACAGTGAGCCTATGAACAATTATCAGTTAAATGTAAGGGTAGTCCTGAATTTATATGAGAAAAAAACAAATATATGGGGTAAATTAGTGCAAGCAGGTAATTGCAGGTATGAATCATATGTTTTATAAGTGTGACAAAATACAGTTTTGCCCCTTTATAACCTTGTAAGCTCAGATCTCCTCTGAGCTCAAGACACAGTACATTCACCTGTCAGCTGCCAGACCTCACAGCAAAGTATCCTAAGCTGGATAGATCTCACCTGCATTTCTCTGAACAGCAAATGCCAGGCAAGTGGTAGAAAGACAGCATCATTCACGACACATAGGTAAATAGGTAGATTTTATGTTTGAGACAATTCTATTATGACATCCACAAACCTCAAACACTACAGAAATACAATATTTACTATGAATAGGACAGGAAAAGGAAAGTAAAATAAAGTAAACTATGGTTGCACCTAACTCACACAGTGCAAACAGTAACCCTGTGAGGCAAAATCCACAAGAACAGAGTCTCTTATGGTCCAGCTTCTTAATTTATGTTTGATCTTTTTGCCCCCAAAACACCCCAGCACTACCATAACCACTGCTACAGACACTGTTTGTTAACTGCCCCCTCACATTCTTTTGGTGAGTCCAGTCATACTCCTTGGTATGAAATTTGTCTGCCTCCATCATCTCACCCCTCAAATGCAGTTATGTAAAAGGTCTCTGAAAATACCACCAATAGTCCCACAGTTAAATGGGGAATTTTTGATCCTAGATTTTTTTCCCTGTGTCACAGGACTCTGAGTGAGGATAAAGCCTTTTCTTTAGGGCTGGCTTCCCCATCTGCCTCAGGATCCTGACTTTAAAAAAATCAGGATTTACAACCTACTTATTCTGATTAGAGGTTTCTGTCTGTGTCCAGTTCATTTTTCCTTCAAAAAAGATAGGGTTCATATTTTCTTACAGCTTCCCAACTTTTTTCTGTTCTGTGTCCGATGTAATTGATGACAGATTAATGCCCATCTGTCACAGTTCCACACTGTTCATTTTTAGTGTAAATATTCTGTGCTTACTCTTCTGGGTGTTACAACCTGAAAAGAACCAAATCCAAATCTGTAATAATAACATTACCAGAATTAGATATCAATGACAAGTCAAGGAAGCATTGCATATGCATATACATATGTGCTTTGCAACACCATGGTCAGACAGAGAAAACTACCAGTGGCTCTAGGATAAGGGTGTATACAACAGAAAGAACCACAAAACTGGGGAGCAAAGACCTTGAAACTACAGGAAGAAAAGGGGGCCAGAGACTCAGCAGACACACACATGGATGGTCATTAAAACAGATGTGTAGCTGACCCTAAGGATAGTAGAATATCTTTAAGATTTGTCTATACAACAGCAACAAAGGCAATTTGCTGTCTTTATGGTGTACTTCAGAATCAAGTATGCAGAATTTATGTCTCAGATCCTATCCTGAACTCCTGTCTTAATGCTGTGGTAGTGGTGTGAAAGTGTTTAGTATTACTATGGTATTACTGTCTTACTACCATAAGCATAACTGATTATGCATGACTGATCTGGTCACCTCCTCTTGGGGCCTGACTTAAATCTGCTTTCAGCAATTCATGGAAGGATGTAGGCGATCTAGGAAACCAAGCAATACTGAAAACATGATATGAGGATGGAAACCCTCTATCTTGCTTGTGTGATTTAACTGCCATTCAGTCCCACAACCTAAGTACCCTGCTGAAACATTTGTCTTTTTGCCTTCACCATTTGGTACTAACAGTTTTAGGTACCCAAACATCCCATGAAATCAGGAATCAGTACCAGATTCTGTAACAGACCCATAACAGCAAAAATTGAGCCATGGATTGAAATGATTACAAGCTTTGTCTCATCATCTGTAGGATGCAGGAAAAGGAATTCTCAACTAGAATCATGGATTTCACAATGGGGTCCCAATATATGAACAGAGGCTGTTTTCCATTAGTCATTAGAAAATGCACAATGAGTTCTTGATGTCTAAGTGTTAATATGAAATGAAAAATTCAGTTACAAGAATCTAATGTGTTCAAAAGCTGAGACATCTGGGTATCGCAGTGTACAGGAGAAGAAACCAGAGGTAGGCTAGAAGACATTGAAAATAAAAACAGGGCTGACAAGGCAAAAAATAAAAGCATAAAAGAACCCCAACAAAGAAGAACAAAGAAGGAGAAGAAGAGTAAACAAAAGAAGATTAAAAAATAATTAGAACCAAAGACCAGAAGGTGAAATATGGGAATTGAAAGAGAAAGTACAAAAAAAAAATGAATGCTGACATTGTAGCAGAAAAGAACTCTGAGCAGCAGTAATGCTGAGGTATCTAGAAAAAGGAACTTAACACAATAAAAATGAATAACCAATCCTTGTAAGAGGAAGCAAGAGCTAAACCATAATTAAGTGAAGCCCTGGCTACTTTAAAGTTGAGCTGGAAGATAAAAAGCAGAATCAGAGGAAAAATGTGATCACATGCTGTGTTACCAGGAAATATGACAGTCTGAAAACATTTTTTAAAATACCAACTTAAAAGCATAAGCATAAAAAATATATATTGCAACAGCTGTACAAGTAAGGAATAACACCTTGAATGGAGATATCTAACATGACCCAAATTTCATAGAACTTAATGTGAATACACAAGAGTATTGTACAATATCTTCCTTAACAAGAGTATGCAAATTAGCAGCATTAAAACACAAAAAAAAGAAAAAAAAAAAGAAATGGTAAAACTAGTGATCACCAAAATAGTTTCCAAATCAAGGACAAAATAACTAGTCACTATTGCAGCAGAATTGGATGCTGATCATGTTAGAACAACTTAAAAAAGATATAGAATCCTTAAACAGGAAAACCATATAAGTTGGCTGGTAGCACTGCAGGAACATCCAGGGCTAAACAGTGAAGATCGATCTTTAATTGATCAACCAGCCCCAAAAAATTTTAGTTGGGCTTTACTTACTCAAAAATGCAAAGTAACCCCAAAGGTAAATGTATATTAAGGAAGGGAGCTTGACAAGTTTGACACTTCATTTAAGGTGCTGGTAAATTTTTGGTATATTTTTTCACCCTGCAGAATAAAGAACAAATTAAAATCACCAAGGGATACACACAAGAAAATAAACTACTGGGTACCAGAGCCAGGGTTTAGTGGCTGAAAGTGTTGGCAATATTCATAAAGAGGGTTTCACACTAGCCATACATGAAGCACTGAACCAGGCTGAAGAGACAACCAAGCTCAGTAAATCCAATACCCATGAAATTGGAGAATTTCATAGACGTTATTTGAAGAGCTGAAGAAATTTTACAAGAACAATGTGACAGTTAAAATCCTACCAGGTTAATAAGTGGGGGGGAGGGGTGGAAAACTATTCAAATGGTAGCCTTCTCTAATCAATATTTAAAGGGTCAAAAAGATTTTACAGGTGAATTGAATCATGGATAAGACTGTAATAGATGCAGCTGTGTATACAGCAAAGAGGATGAAGGTGTTAGTCTGGTCCTAAAAGATACCGCAGACAAAAGCATGAGATGACAAAAGAAACAGGAAAGAAATAAAGAGAGGAATTAAGTGTTTTATTGTTATTCTCAGATGTATGTGAAATACATGGAGAGAGGACTACATATTTGAAACCACCATGGAAAATGGAAAGGTTTTTCAAATTTAAAGACTTGCATATTGCACAAATCAACTTAAGTATTCCTTTGAGCACAAATTTTTGAATTATCAGCTGGAACATATTTTGGGTTAAATCCATGCAGACAACAAATTATAAAATATATGAGTGCAATGGAGAAATAGATACCTATGTTCATTGAGAAGTGTGTGGATAGTGAGTGGGGTATTAAACAGTATAGATCTCAGATGCTTATCTAATGTATTTGCACTTATCATTGATAGGCAATGACACGATGAAAGCTTTTATATAGGAAAAAGGAAGTTTACACTTTCTAGAACATAACAAAGCAGGCCCATAGTCTTTCTAACATATATTTTTCCTTAGTTTCAAGTGTTATAAAAACAGCACAAGAATCTATCTCGATTGTTACCTGGCCTGTGTGATGATCTGGTATGCAAACCTTGTTACAAAAGAAAATTTTCCAAAACTTAAAAAAGTAAAAATGAAAAAAGTTGGCTTTAGTAAATTCTATTTCAGAAGGCTACACACCCTTACATTATATTTCTGATTCAGAACAATTTCTGTAGTGTTGTATTGGGAATATTTTAAAATAAATATGTGTAATTTAAAGGCCTTGTGTTTGTCTTAAGAAATACTAAAAAATGGTAGAGGCCATAAATTCTCTAACTGTGGAGATATACTGATAATCACAATACTAAAAATCCATATGTGCAAGCATGTACTAATTTAGTAGAAAGACTTTCATTTTCAAGGAGCTAATCAAGTAGCTTTAGAGATGTCCAACAATTGTTCTCTGGCTTCAGGAGAATAACAGCAAATATCCATCACCATGAAGAATCACTCAATGCAAAAGTTATCTTTTTCAGCCGGGAAAAAACACTCACTTTATGTACTTTGTCATGTGGTATCTTGGCAGTTAGATCACACTTTGTAATTGAAAACCAAACTTTATCCAAAGATGTTTGGTGCTCTGTGCTCTCAGTCAGACATGGCTTCAAGTGAATAATAAAACTTACACATTTGCCATTGTTGTAATTGAAAATAGCACACTGGCTTTAAGCTCATTTAAAACTACTCCAACTGAGCCAATGGATGGAAGAATTTATGGAAAAAACCTTATACCTACATCTATAAAGAACTATTCAATAACAGAATTCCAGCAAAATTAACAGAAGCTTCAACAAATCCAGGAAAACATTAAAACATGAGCATTACAATTTGAAACAATAAATAGTGATTTTTTTATAAGATTTTTTTTTTTCAGTTCCATAGCATCTAACCTACTGCATGTATTATTTCATCCACTTATTGCATTTTTAATAATACAGGTTGGGAATCTTCCAGGCATCATTATAATATTAAAATGTTTATTGAAATCTTTTGCATATTACAGCCATGTTATTTGCAAATAATTATCAAAAGGTCAGTATCTGGTGAAGCAAGACCAAAGTATTCCAAATGCTGTCCAAGCAGCAGGCACACAGCAATAACCAGCCAATGCAGGTTAGAGAATGCAGGGCTTAGGCAACTGAATCAAAAGACCTCAGTTACCTGAATATATCTCTGTAATTAAGAGGTGTTTGAAACCTGAACAGGACCAGTGTAGGAGAGAGCAATCCCAGTGGTGCAGCAGGGACCCCTCAGGAAACCAAGTACCAGAGACCCCTGAATGCTGAATGCAGGAAGGGGAGGGCACCAGAGACCAGACAGGTATTGCAGCTACCCACTGATACAGATGTGCAGCAGTGTAATGAAGCTGTACCTGTAACAGGTACCACACATGGGCTGCTTTCAAGGTGCATTTATTATAAGACTGCCATGAGAGCAGCTGGTTGCCCTTACCCTGTGTTTCAGAGCCGTATATGCCCACTACATGGTAAAGACTGCCTGAGTCAAACCTTTAAAGGGACCTGTGTTTGGGTCTTTGGCCTAGCATTTTGTTGATTGAATTGAGCTGGTTTGGCTGGATGCTTTTGAGGAGCGATTGTTAAATTTAAATGCATGGGAGATGACTGACTGGAAAAACAGATTAAAACTCTGCTTTTTTGTCCTTTGTCAATGAAGTCAACAGTTTTTGGGTCTGGGTAGGTCAAGAATTTCAGAGTCCTAAGTAAGAATGTTAACCTCAGAAGACTGGTCACCTCAAGACAAGGACAGATTTGACAGGTTCAGAGGGCAATACAAATGAAAACACAGTGATGGTGAGGCCATCAGCTTTGGCACTATTCATTTAGGAGTAATTTGTCATCAGTGTTAGGAACTCCATGTTGATGCTTGAGCATTTAATGTGATTGCAGAGATGTTTTAAAACAACTTCCAATACAAAATAGAATCAAAGAACCTTGTGGAGCTCCTCAGCAGAGAAAAATCCCTGCTGAGCTATATAGAAGTGTTTTATAAATGAACATGGAGTGTCTGAGCTGTGACCAAATGTCCATTGCTAGCCAACTTTATTTTGTGGTGGATTGATCTCTCAAAGCTCAGCATTCATAAATTGTTCTGAAAAACCTCAAAGTTATTTGAAAAGGTCTATAGCAATATAAATTTCTCTATGCAAAATGGCTGTTTAACAAGATTGTCTCCTTGAACTTTTCACATGATTGCGACAGCCACTTTCATTAACTAATGGAAGTTTTATAGCGGATTTTCCCACTACTCCCACATTACTGTTTACTATTATTTTATGGAGAATACTTTACCAATTGGGTCTTTGAAACAAAGAAAAAGACATTTGGTGACATTCCCAGACTGCTATGTGCCTTGTTAGCAGGGCTGCCCAAGAGACAGCTTGCAGGAAAACCCCACCTCACATGGGCTGCAAAGTTGTGCAGCAACTAATTGGCCTGTGGGGGTTAATTCAACAGTCATTATGGTCACTGCTGAAAAACTTTTGTCCTAGCCCTGCTTAGATTAAAATTGGGAAGAACAGAAGCTTCATGAGGAATTGTTCCTCATTAGTCATGGTGCAGACAGCAGAAGGATGGTGTGTGTGCAGTTATATTTTACAATAATAGTGATCATTTAAGAGAAAAAGGAAGAGAGAAGTTTAAGGAGTAAGTGATTTGGAAGGCATCTGAGGCTTCATGAACCCCACATCCATCATACTGTAGCTGGATGAGTTTTGGAACTGATCAGGAACTGACTATTTTCTCAGGTCACCAGCAGAGAAAGTGTTTACTTGGTATTTTAGGACATGTCCCGTGTATTCCATCTGGAGAATCCCTGAGTAATTTTATGTTAAATGATTTCATTCCCTTAGGGCAACAAGTAAAGATGTTTTCAATTGCCTGATGAGAAAGAAGAGACTAGAAAGGAAGAAAAAATATCTGGAGAAAAGAAGACAGCTAGTCTACAGCTAAATGCAGACTAGCATTTAGGGAAGCAGAAAAGTGTGAGCAACAGAAGCGAAGGAATGATTTATTTATCTTTTATTTTTCCAAGTTATATGTCTTCGTGAAGTCTCTGTTGCAAAAGACAAACCTCGAGTTTGCCTGATTTGCCGTTTTTCATTTTGTGCAGGAAAGACAGTAACATTTCTCCTAGCAACTAAAGATTTTTTTTCTCCAACAAGTTATAAATGTGGGAAAAAAAATAAATAATAAATGTTCTGACTTTGAACTTCAGTAGAAAATCTCATTTTTACAGTCAAGCATCATCTTTCAGAGCAGTAAAAAAAAAAAAGAAAGATATTTACAAATGTCTTCTTTTTTTACCAGAAAAAGTAGCTTTCATTTTCAGTGAAGTTTCAAAACTTCACAGAACCATGAATACTTTTTTATCAGTCAGAAAAAATTATTTTGTACATTCCTAAATGTGACACAATGAACACTTCTCAACTTTTGAAGACGGGTCATCCTTCTGAAGCAGGATCATCCAAAGTCAATGCACTATCCTCAGCAGTAACAGTGTGAAGCTTATGATTAATCATTTCTATACATGGTATAAAGGCATGTATAGAAATGCATTTTCCTTCCAGATACACTCATTACATTGCACAAAAATTGGTGGGAAAAAAATTAGCCTTGCATCACACACAATGTCACGTCTCTAATTGATATGGCTTGTGCTCACTTCAAGATTAAATTTGATATAGTGGTTGTACATTGTTGACTAGAAATGTTTTGATTCTGGCTGTGTGGTTTCATAGCAGCAACATTCACTTTAATGCATACTGGCATCACTGTAATTAAATTTAATTCATAAAAGAAAGCTAATTTTAAAAAAACCAACTTTTAATTTCCTTTTGTTTCTATATAAATGGTAAAATTGAAAAATCTTAGCACACATAGTCACAGCAGGAGCCAAGGAACTAAATATGCAGTTCTACCTCCAGATCCCTTAAATTGGCTACTGTTGAGGCACGTCATCTACATCAAAAGGACAGAATTCCAGCAGAGTATGTCCTCATCCATTACTGTGGCAAGTGAGGAGATGCATGATCAGATTACAATTACGCTATGTAGATGCAAAGGATCAGAATAGGGCCTCAAAGACATATACTCTGGGCTTCTCAAATAAAAGACTTCCGAAATGTTATGCAAAATATTATGTGGCATTTAATCTTCTAAGAGATTTAAAGAAAATGTCTTCTACTGTATATATTTAAAGGAAAAACTCTTTTGTTCATCACATTGGACAGAACTTTTATCCTTAAACTGTCAAGATGATAAAGGCATCAGCATATATTTAAATTCCTTACCTCAAAAGATGGTAAATGATGTATGCAAAAGAAAACCAGATTGCACAAGAAATTTCTTTACACAGGGATTTTACCATGGAAAAAAATTAATATAAAAAAACGGGTGTGGATTTTTTAAGCTAATGTTAATGCATGATGAGGTCAAGCTCCAAACAAACCCAGCCAACTACAAGCTTTTTTTTTTTTAATTAAAAAAAGGTATGCTTTTTTCAGATAGAAGATTTTGGTTTTGCTTTGCTTTTGCTTATATTGATGGACTGTGAAGGTCAAGAAGAGATTGATCCACAGAGGCCAGTAAAAGTTAGAAGTAATTTAATTAGAGTTGTCCAAATCTGAAATATCTTCTAATCCGATTATATACTTATTTCTTGAGGGACAGTGTGTGGGCATCTATATTTGCTGTAGAAAAATTCTTTTTTGTAATCTAAAAGGATTCAGTTATCAACTCTTTCTTAAGAAGCAGAATGAGTCAAGAAAATAAAAAACCAAAGAATTTTTCCATAGTTAGAAAATAGAGTATACTTATATAAGCTTTTATTTCAAATTAACTATGTGTATGTGTATTTTGTACATTATACTACATTAAATAGTCTTTTGGAGTCCAAGTAAGTGGAAGCACAGTTGCTTAGATGTGTCATGTGAGGATCTGTTTTTGTGATGTGCTGCCTGCCTTATGTAGCTGGTGTGACTCATGGTAACAGAGGGCACAGTCTGGGACATTTAGAGATGTAATTTTTCTAAATCTCTTAATACAAAATAGACAAAATGCTTTCTGTGAAGAGGAAGGGTGTCATCCATCAAACACTTTTAATCCCTGCTTTGCCATGGTCAGCGTTTGAGGGTTTTAAGGGTACAAAATGTACAGCAACTGCGGGTATAAAATCTGAGGTGACTCTTAACAACTGTGGAAGCAAATGAGTCATCATGTGAAGGTGAATATGCTGTAAAAGAGAGAAGCAAACTGGAGTATCGACTAAGGGCAGTGCTGTCTGCATCACAGAGCCCTGAGCTATAGAGAAAGGTCTTCTCCCAGTGCCCCAACATAGCAGTGCTACAGAGAGGTTTCTAAGAATGCATCCCACCCTCAGATAAGCAGATATTGCAGCACAGGAGAAGATATTTGCCTGAAAACTGTTCATTAGAAATCCTGAAGTAAAGTAGGTTTGGGTGTATAGCAACCACAGAAGAGTGAGTCCCTTCCTCTCCCTGTGCCTAACTGTAGAACCAAAACAGAAACAAAGGGGGATTTTTGTAAATTACAGTAAATTACATTTTTAAAAATTCCCCTCCCTTTCTATTCTTATATCCAGAGCCAGAAACAGCAGTGCCGAAATTCTGTGAGAAAGACCACTCTTGCTCTTCTGGGAAATACCACTGTTATCTCTATAAAGTCTGTTGCTGTAAGATTTGGAGATGTTTTGCTGACTGCAGAGATCTGGATGTTCTTCAGATAAGGAATTGAAAGTTTGTCTCATTACCAGATGCAAATCTCCACTCTATCTATTAACAGGTTAGACTGTTGAAGTACATTGAAGTATAACTATTGTACAAATCTGGTCGGGTGTCCTTGCCATGAGAGTTTGCAGCACTGCTTTCAAGAGATTTATAAATATGAATGGACTGGTGATGCCAGCCAACAAGATTAAGATGCTCCCTAAATCAACACTACCCCTGAGTTGCCCACAAATGGCACAGAAATAATTTTATTTTGATAAATAAACTGTCAGAGATAAAAAACCCTGTGAACTGAGTGCTGTGCCTCCTGAGCTTTTACTTTTTTACCTTAGATGAGCAACTGATATAAACAGCAATTAAGGGCTTACTTTAAGCAAGAACTTAAGTTCCATATGCTCAAGTGCTTTGCCAAGCAGGAGTGAGGTTGCTCATATTTTTAAATATTTGTCTTGCTATTAGACAAAGAATGCAAAAATTATATCCATGCAAATTTATCCACATATAACAGTTTTGCAAATCAAGAAATGTGCTGTGTTTTTTGGAGCTTGCTGCATCCTGGGAAATGGAGAACATATTCTGTTTTACTCAATATTTAACTGCACTGTATTGGGCAGACCATGTATTCCTAATGATAAATATGCCAGCATGATGACAACTGGTTTTACCATTTCTCTGGGTAGTGAATTTTTTCTAAGCTGATAATAATATGTCTCAGTCCCCCAGAGGGGAAAAAAATACTTTCCTAGGAGCTGTGTTAGTCCATGTTGAATGAGGGCTCTAAAAGTAAGAAGTCACATGAATGGTTTCTTAGACAAAAAAAAAAAAAAAAAAGAAAAAGAGAAAAGAGAAAAGGCTGGCCTAAAAGAGTTTACACAGCTGTGAGTGATAAAATATAGCAGCCATGGCAACCCAATCTCCAGTATTCTGATAATGCATCAGAAATGAGGCTATTAGAATTATTAATTCACATTAGCGGCTATTAAAATTACTACCTGCAGATTCACAGCCTGAAAATTCTTTTCTATTTCTAAGAGAAGGTTCAATTGCAGAGGGAGCCTTTTTGCTAAATAGGTGCACTGTATTGTATGCTAGACATTATGGGAAGTCCAACAGATAATAAAGCTCACATTGAGCTTTATGTGGCTGCTTTGTAATGCAAGCCTCGCAGATGTAATACTTCATTCTTTTAATGATGGCTAAGAACCAATACACCCCTAATAGCAGTAACAATAACTGGACTCTTACTGGTTCCCTGGAAGCTAATACTAGAAATTCAACTTACTGCAGGGTATTTCATCAAATAGCAAGTGACATACAAAGTGTTCTACACTGGTCGGTAATAAACAAAGCCGACAGAAACCAGCAGAAAAACTGAGCCAGGCCCATAGAAAGGTTTTGTAGAGATGCTGTGGTGAGACTCAGGGAGTCCTGCAGAGATTTGGCTACATCCTTTCCATCCCCCATTAACTTAACTCAAAATGCAATTGCATGCTGTTTTAAGTAAAAGAAGAAACACTATTACACCAAGGCCACAGCAGGATATAATCAGGGGGAACAGCAACACGGCAGAGAAAGAACATTTTATTTATGGAAATGAGCAGAAAAAATAACACACAAGCTAGAAGCCAAATAGGTACCAGTGAAAATGAAAAACAAGCAAAGAACATGAGCTTGGACCACAACCAGTTTTTAGGAATTCACATCACAGCCTGTCTCCTTTAAGATCCCATGTACCAAAAATGGATATGACATCCAGTGTTCTTGCAAAAAATTATCCTCAGAAAGAGAAGAGGAAAACAAAAGTGACTGTGAAATGAAATTTAGCACATCCCCACAGGCTAGATACAGCAAATGATGTAGGTGTACACAATGGGGCTTGAGTAGCCTTAACACTAAATGCTATTCTAAATTCTTTTTCTCTAGTCACCACCTAACTCAAGAACAGACTGAATTTCTTAGGGATTTATTTTTTTACAAAGTTTCTTCTGTGCCTACAGACATTTTTTTCTACATATCCAAATTTTACTTCCTGCAAAACCCTGTCAATAAGATCCTTATCTGTAGAAGTAGATATTTAGTCATCTAAGCTTCCTTTGGCTCATGGAATGAGGCTCTCAGCAAATAAAGACACTCTTACTTTCAAAAATTGTGGCAAATACTCTCCCAACAAATAAAAAGGTGGTAATACTTAAGGTTTTTAATTAGATGACCTAGAGTTGATTTCTTGCTGGGAATGTCCAGATTGATAAACACTGGACATCCATATTGCAATCTCCACAAAGCTCTTGGGGCTGTTGTGCCTAGAAAAGTTAAGTTTAGTTTAGTTTAGCTGTGCCAACAAAACCCAAGAATTCTGGGTGCACTTATAATACTAAGAAAGTGGAAGTTTCCACTTGGCTTAGTCCAGTTTGACATGCAAAGTCAAAGAAATTAGGCATGCCAGAAAATGTTAGTGATGGTCCTTACAAGAGATGACCAAGTAACAAAAATATTTGTCAATGACCTTAACGGTAAAATTTCCAAGGACTACAATTCTCTGTATCAGTACCCTGTCCTTTTCCCATTTTTCTTCAGGCATTCAGACAAACATTGCTGGACATAGTATTACTCACACAGATAACAGCATCCCTGCACAACCAAAGGGCTTCATGTGTGAAGAGAAGTATTTCTTCTTTCTTCCTCCCTACTTGCTGTCCATCAGCTCAAGTTCATGTCAGCAGGATGACTCATGTGCTTCTGTTTAGCACGTGCTTCATGCTCAGCTGAGTGGAGCAGAGCCCTCTGGGGTTGTGGAGCCCAATTTGCCAGCAGGGATGGGAGAGGAGAGCAGCTGGTGCCCCACAGCCCAGCGCACTCTGCCACCACACCAGCAACTGCTGAGCTCTGCTTCATGCCACGGGGAGGGCTCGCCCAGGACCGTGCAGATACAGCCACGCTGCCTAAGGTCACAGAATATCAGGGAAATATTTTTGCCTAAGACTTGTAGAAAATGAAAGTTCCAGCAGAAGAGTATTGGTTTTGACATCACGTTTTGTTTTGTTTTCCAAACTAATGCTGGGGAAAAAAACCCTCAAAATTTTAAAACTTTTTAAAAGGCAAAATCACCTTCCTCTATACAGTTTCTGTGTAATGGATAAATGAGCAGTTATTTTTCCCTGGATCAAACGGAGATTTTTAGGAAATATTTGAAGTGAGAGACAAACAAAACTTTGGAGGGAATAGCTGGAGACAACATGTGAATCAGAAGAGGCACTAGAAAACATTAGAGTCAAGTAGGAAAAAATCACCAAGGGTTTTTTTCAACTTTTTCACCTTTTCTCAACTATTAGCATGAGTTAAAGTGTCCTTTTGTCTTTCATTCTTTTGATACTTTTTCTCTCTGGAATCATAAGAAAACTACTTGTTTTCTAAAATAGACATTTCTGACATAGGTGATGGTACACTTTTCATATATGTCCCCACATCATTATTACATTAAATCACCACTTCTGAAGAGGATTTTGTTTTCTTTGCTTCACGTTCTGCACTAGTTATCAGACCTGCTGCTTCCTTCTTGGTACAGACCAATTTTTCACTTCACAAGGTGGAGACCCCAAAAAGTTGGCTGAAGGGGGCAGAGGAAGCAGTGGATGTGATAAAGCACTTCCTTTTTTCTTCTCAACATGGGTACATTTGCAGAGATTTTCAGTATGACACGTTAAGCCCCTAAAAATACACGGGGGTACGTACCCCAGAAAGCAGCCCAGTACTGACAGAAGAGGAAAAGTTTAAGTATCCAAGTACATTATTATTCCTTACAAAAGTGTGCACAATTTAAAGACAGAGTCGGGTTTAAAGTAAAATTAAGTTGGACAAATGTTGAAGGGTACCTGATGAAATCCTCAGTGGGTCAGGGGAGATGGACTCCAGGAATGCACAGGTCATTCCAGGCATGACTCCTGGGAGTTGCTCCCCATGCCCCACACATCACTGCTTCAGCGTGGCTTTGCAGAGGGAGCAGACATTTCCACAGCAAAATGGGCTTTCCCCATTTAACTGTTTCTGCTAATAATATCATCTGACACAAGCAGTTTAAAATCATTTGCTTCTTTCTGCTTTAACATTTTCTGTGCATATTCCTTCAGATCATCATATTTTAAGTCACCATGAAGGAGCAGCTTTCATACATTGTCCCTTGACTAAATGACTGACGCTACTTTTAGTCAATTTGATTTTAAATTAATCTCACATTAAAATCTAAATAAGGGAAGATTTCAGTTTTTACTTGGGAGATGGAAGGAAGAGCAATGTGGGACTGTAACAGCTGCAGCTTTAGAGCTTTATTTGGAAGGCTACAAGGACACACTTTATTTCCTTAAGGATCTCAAAGGCCTGGACTAATTAGTACTTATTAGAAAACAAATTAGAAATGCATTTTATTTCTCCATATGGTGAAAGAAGGAGTTACAGTAAAGGGGTGGGATATTGTACGAGCTGAGATGTTGATTTGCAATGCATAATTTATTTGGCTAATTTTGCCTTTTCTTTTATGTCTATGCTTTGTCTATGAAGAGGCAACAACTTCCTTCAGTGTAACCATTTTTTCTAAATTATTTTAATAATAATTAAATAATTTCTGCTATTTAGCTCATCTGTGAACAGTTCACTGCACATATTTGATCATTGCAATTCAAAATTGTAGTGGCAAAAATAACTGATATGCATGTTACCTTAATTTTTTTTATTTGATACCATGGATGCCACTTTTTTCACCTTTTTTCACCTTTTTCACACCTTTTTTATGTGAATGTGTTTGATTTTACTTTTTCATTTTTGTCATCATAAATTCTTCAAATTTAACTTAAAACTGCTTGAACTAGAATTGCTATGAAAAAACAGACACCACCAGAATTAAGTAGAATTCACAGAAGTTTAGACCTTGTGAGAATCTCACTGTTTTGTGAATGTTTCTCCCAAGATGTACTTCATGTATTTAGAAAGTAAACCTGGTCACTGAGTAAACACAGTAATAGAAATCTGATTTTTAAAAGTTAATGAATACTCAGAGAAAAAATAGAAGTTATTTCGGTAGCTGCTGTCAGAGACACCTTATGGCAAGCCTCTCATAACCTCATAGCCAATTCACTACTTGTGTCTGTAAAAGATGGGGATTTCCAGGATTTTGAGGCTGGAATTAAGAACTTGCTCTTTCTTGTGCCTTGAGTACATCAAAAATGGTAACACTGATCACTTTGTTGATTATTTCCGGACACTGTTCAGCACCAGGTAACACCAGCACTAACAGCTGCAGAATGCCAACACAGAGATGGCTACTATTCTGTGGTGTTGGAAGTCAGAGCACCTCAAATTCACAGCTCTTACTTCTCTTTCCTGAGTGGGACATAGTGGTCACCAACACAAAGCCATGATTTTCAGCCCAAATCCTCACCTCTAGCTCTGGGTCTAGTTTAAATATGGAAAGATGGTGTTTTCCCCATGCCCAAAGTTCAGGTCTTCAATTTCTGAGTAGATTCCAATTCAATGGGCTTCTGTAGGCACTGTTTCTAGCAATCTGCCAGCCACATTTGTTGTGAACATCATGTGGTGTGGAAGTCAGTATTGCCAGTGTGCTAGGTGTGCTTGCAGCCCACCTACAAAACAGGGTTCCTTAGGGAAGAATGGGCAGAAATGCCAGGTTTGTTCATCCCAAACAATTTCTCATATTTGTGTGCTCCAGGCAATTTCAAAAGAGAAAATTATGCACAGATAGAAGTAATTATGTTTATATGCATGATGACCATGTAATTGCAAGAATAATGATTCTAAATATTCCTTTTAATTCCCCGTCCACCTGCCTCACTCTAAACTGCCATCTTTAGATCCCAATATATGGAGGGCATGTGCACCCTAGTCCCATTAGTAAGACATCTAAATTGTGTGGAAGCAACCACCTACCCTTCACACTACTAAGCATTCCAAAAAAAGGCATTTTATATACCCACTACAAGGAAGAAATATAAAAACAATCTATGTAAGCATGAAAATTTGGAGGAATTGATTTTATCCCTGGATTAAATGTTTTTGTTCACTATTTAAGATTCCAGCCAGACATAATTTATTTTACTCCAGTGAGAGGAAAAGGATAGGAGATCTTTTATCATCCTTAAAATATTTTTTGGCTAGAAAATGCTTCTAATTTTTATGATGCATCTCTCCATCAATGTTACAGAACTACATGTTTAATTTATACAAACTGTAAGTATGCATGGATCATACATAGTTTTTCAAATTATGAAAGACTTGCTTTTCTCTGTTGATTTCCTTTCTTGACAGAACTGAGCTCACCTTTCAGCCACCTCTTTTAACAGCATTTTGTTAATCTATAGGTAGTTTATAAACTCTTTTCTCTCTTCAAAAATGCTTTCCCCAGTATGTTGCACATTCAGAACTTTATTTCAAAGTGCCACTTTAATCCTTTTTATCTTTCTGATAACTTAGGGATTGGTCATTACTTGGTTATTCTGGTCACATTTCACTGTTCTTCACTGAAATCTCAATAGAGAAGGAATGCTTTAGGCAAAATGAACTCTGAACTTTTATGTCATCAAAATTTTAATGTAAGTATATTGAATACAGCCTGCACAGCTAAGCCTAAAACCATAAGAAACACATCACGTTATAAAAATTGCACCAGCACAAAAGTGGAAAATTTTGTAAAAAATAAAATTCATTTCTTGGTGTTATTTATCACAACCCCGGGTATTTAATGAATCTAAAATTAAAAATAAAGTTTAAAAAATATTTATATAAAATAGAAGAATGGCAATGCAAGGAAACTAACACCAAGAACCTCCTGCTTCCTCCTATACAAAACATAATGCTTTTTACTCTCCATAAGCATAAAAATGATTTTGCTTTCTAAAATTACAAAACTAGGATGTTTTCTTCATTTGAATACTTACAGGTCATGATGACACCATAAAAGCTAATGTGCATACTCTTTTTTAAATACCATTACAGCTCCAAGGAAGAAGTGCTTATCATAAAATTGTGTTTAAATTAAAAAGAGATATTAGCATGAGTTAAAGTGTCCTTTTGTCTTTCATTCTTTTGATACTTTTTCTCTCTGGAATCATAAGAAAACTACTTGTTTTCTAAAATAGACATTTCTGACATAGGTGATGGTACACTTTTCATATATGTCCCCACATCATTATTACATTAAATCACCACTTCTGAAGAGGATTTTGTTTTCTTTGCTTCACGTTCTGCACTAGTTATCAGACCTGCTGCTTCCTTCTTGGTACAGGCCAATTTTTCACAGCTTAATACTCAAATTATTATCTTAAAATTCCTAAAATGCAGTTCCACCATGGCTTAGCCACTTCTGCCGCTTTTAAAATCGCTACTTATTAATGTTAATCATGTTAGAATGCTGGGTTTTCTTAACTAGTATAACAGCTTAAGTTTTTAATCTGAGTCTTTTTTTCCCTCTCATAAATTTCCAGAAAATTGCTAGGATTAAAATACCATAAAGATTTCCTTTCAACCCATGTGAGCCTGTAAGCCAGGTCGCTTAGAAGCGAATCTTTTATCCCATTCAAAGGACATACGTGCAGACTGATGTAAGGCATGATCTGCAGCACATGTGTGCTCACTCCAGCAGGACATTTGCACACCTTGCATGCTGTGGTAAACAAAATAGTAAGAACTGAGGAAATCTTGTTAAAAGCAGCTATATCTTCCCTTCCCCTTCATCCAGTATCTATCACTCATCTTTTATACACCCTTTGAGTGTCACTCTAGGTTAAATATGTGAGGCTTTTAAGCTGTGCAGACACTGAAGGGTAGTGAAAGCTGGGTTTCCATTCAGAAGAATAAAGGTGACCCTACAGAGGAAGCCAAGCCAGCCTATTTCATTGTAATTGATTATCTGGGGGAAAGGAGATGGACAAATGAACTCTTCACCCTCAGTGCTCTCCAAGACAGGCAGTGTATCCACTTGTGGTCACACTGGGACTGCAAGAGATAAATGTGACTTCTTCTCTGGCAATATGTCAGCCAGTTTAAGCAGCAGCTTGGAAGCTTAAACAACGACTTAATTTTGAAACCTGGATTTTGGAAGTGAGTTGAGCACAAACGCATCAGACCAGATAGTTCTGATTCCTCATAAGAACTAAAGATACAATTTTTGCAAAAATATATAGCCATTAGTTTTCTGAAACAATGCATGTCTCAGTCCTTGCAATTCTGTTGCTATTATATTGCTCCACAACCTCCTTTCTAAGGCTCTTCAAGAAGGAAGATGGGGATAAATAAACCAGTTTGGAACATTAGTGTGTCCTTCAATAATTTTTTTCGGGGCCATTTGGGATAGAAGAATAGTACAGAGACTGTCCTAGTCTCACTGATTGTTGGTTTCTCCTTAGCAATGGACAAAATCTCAGATGTCTGTCGTAATTTCTTAGATCAGTCAGTGGTGTTTGATACCCATGGTCTTTGGTTGTGATAAACAGCACAGCTTTTATGCTATCACTCACTTGAGTGATTTTGTTCTTTTCTCTCCAAATGTCAAGTCCAGTTCCAACTGAACTGAACTGCAAAACTGCTTTAGGCTTCAACTGAAACAGGTTTGGGCCCCAGGAGATGAAAGAAACTGATTTTGATCAATTGCTCACCTGCCCAAAGAGCACTTTCACACAGGTTCTGCCAGGCTATATTTTAGCACACCTCGTCTATGTGATGCTGAGCGAGATAATAACACAGTTTGGGCTGTTGTGCTTTCAAGATGCAGGTGACACGCTGCTCCATGCCTCATTTTCATCAAACCCAGATGGTGCAGCATCTTTGCTTTGCCTGTGCCTGGCAAAGATTAATACTTAGATAAGGGCAAGCCGACAGAAGCTTCATTTGAACAAGATGGAGGAGGGGCTATTGTATAAGGGAAAATAGGCGTGATCTTTTCCACTTCCCATTTGGGAGGATTTTGACCTGGAGTGTGTTTGGATTCCTATTGCTGTTTGAAATCGCAGGTGGGTTTGAGGGCCCAATACAGCTTTTCATATCTGCTTCAGTTAGACATCTATCACATTTCTTGTTGGCTTTGGACAGTGCCACCTCTAATCCATGCCTTTTTAAATTCTAGACTTAATTATTGTGATGTGCTCTATATGGGGCTACAGATGAGGACCAACTGGAAACAATAGTGCGTGCTGAAACCAGCTGCTTGCCTGGCTGGCAACGGGAGCCACTGAGCACATACTAGATAGCTCTCTGGCAAAAATTCTGTTTTCTTCCCCACCAAAGGAATGGTTCCCTCCCTATTGAAACTGGCTCCTACACTAAATTAGTGTTAAATGACCTGGGTCCTACCTTCTTGAAAAAACATCTCCTGCCAAGTGAAGTCTCAAAGCAATTTCTGACAGTATAATGTTAGAGCTCTAGATTTTAAACAAATAGGAGGCAGTAGCAATGCTTTTAAAACAAACAGCTCTCAGCTTCAAAATTGGCTTCCCCGACTATTCCAACAGAGCCCAAATGTGTTAAGCTTGGCACAGTAAATGACCCTTCACTTCTCCCTAGCTTTGGATTCTCACCACACTTATCACAAAGGACTCGTTAGAGAATCCTGTAGTAATTGCATCTGTATTCATGATCTTTTTAACAACATCATTAATACTGCACTGGAGTTATGGGCTCCTCATGAAATAATACTAAACTGACATGAAGAGCTTGAACTTTGGATTCTTATTTTAAAGATTCCATCCGTGACCCACTGCCCCTCAAAATGTGTGGTTCAGATAAGCACTCTCAGGATTCAATATTTTTCTGACCTGCCTCTTGGGTCAGCAAAGTGGTTTGGAAAGCTCAAGAGAGTAGCCTTATTTATTACATTTCAACACTTATTTTTTCTAATTCTCACTAAAACCAGGACCTATAGAGAGAAATTCTTAGGACATTAAAAAACTCCTCTCAAATTCCAGAAGGCCTTTATGTTTAGTCTTAAGATAGCAAAAGCCTGTCACTTCTTATTGCAGCCAAATCATCCATTACAGGGAACAGCTTAAGCAGAATACCCCTGTCAGAAGTTTTACTGCTATGTATTTAATGCACTGTACTGAAACATTTTCTATTAGACAAATATTTTTATCTGTATCCGTGTCAGATAATGCTATTCTCTATCAGCAGTGAAACTGCCAAAATGGTGTAAGGTACTCAGGACTGAGCTACAACTTTATGAGAGTAACAGTGGCAGATTTTTTTTTTTTTATGATAATAGACAAAGAATCTAATTCCTTCCTCCATTACTCCAGCTGACCAGTTCAGATGTTGCTTTCTGAATACAATGTCTCTGTCTCAAATACTCTGAGTAAATGGGATTTAGATGTAATTTATAACTCTTGGAAGGGAAAATATTCCTTTACTTCCTATATAGACTACATATGCCAGTAATAATTTAAATTCCTAAAGATATGCAGGTGCTTGGATGGAAAAAGTAGACATTTTGATTCCTTAGTCTTTGCTTTGCTTAATTGGATTTTACTGAGCATTTTAAATCGGCTGAGACTTTTGATCAACTGCATATTCACCATCACTTCCAAGAGCTTTCACAACACTACAGACCTGAATATCTATCTGACAGACATATTTTTGAATCTACTAACAGTTCTTTACTAAGATATTTTCATCAAAAATGTAAAACCTTATAAAAAATTCAAATGTTTTGGTTCAGTTGAGGCCCTCAGTTAGAATAATGTCATCTCATGTCTACATGGCATGGTGTTGTTTTTATTTGGGGGCTTTTAATGCTACAGTGATAGTGATTTCAAAGGTTCTAGCTCCTTTTTAAGAGATAACTGCACTCTTCTTGATTTTGATCTGTCACCACCTTGCCACAATATGATATTCCAGGTTTCTTGTTTTGAGTAAATGTATTTTTTTTATCATTGCAGCTTGATAAAACAGAAGCCCATTTTGAACAATAAAGCATAAGTAATGTATTTCTATTTTTATATGTTTTCCTGGACATGATTGCAATTTATGAGAAAAACCACTATAATTATGAATACAAATGATTTCACAGTTACTGCAACAGATTTTGTTTATATATGTTAAACTATGCTGAGAAAGAGCCGGCTTTGATCTGGGAAACTCATTAATGTCTTTGCAAAACAGCAATCAGAACATGGTGTACAGCAGCGATAGTGACTGTGGTTCACCAGGATGTGAGTCAAACAACACCAGCTTTGAAATTCAGACACCCTCTTGTGTCAGTACACAGAGGTGGATCATAGGGAAAGTAGCAAGACTTTTTAAATTAAATTGTTTTAAGATTGTGTTTCTAGCCTGATAGAAATAGGGCTGTAATTTATTAAATCAATAGAATTATGTTTCCTAGCAAGGCAAGGCAGAAGTTCCAGGGAGGATCCAGATCCTGTGAAATCAAAGAGGGTGAGGGTGCAAGCTTGAGCATTCAGCCCTTGATGTTTGTTCTGCCTTCTCTTTCATAGTGGTTTGGACTATTCCCCTTACATCCCTTCAACACGAAGCTTGGGTTCACCCTGAGGTTATCTTCCACCAAGGAGCAGCATGGATGAGGCCATACTGTGTTTAGCTGTCTCCATCTGTCACCATCCTCCAACATTAACCCAGAAGACCTCGTACTCTCACATGCAACCCAAAATATTCACACAACACTCTGAGGCATGTGTATACTCTCCACATCACACTTATTAAAATCCCACTCTTGAGGCTGTAGGGCGGGTTCCTCATTAGCAGCCTGGCCTGTGGACCCCGGCCTGACGACAAGTGCTGTTAACACCATGTCAACAGATGTCTGAGGAGCACTGTGGAGCCAGCCTGGGCCTCACAGAGACAGCAACCCTCCTTGCAGCAGGCAAAAGCAAAGCCCAGGATGGGAGAGACAGCCAGATACCCCGAAAGAATCATCAGGGTATTGCACCATCCACAGGCCATACTGGTAGCACCACACAAGTTCATAAAACAGCAGTAACCCCAAGAGTATCCCCACAGCAATATAACTAACAGACATTCCTTGCCTTCCCCTTACCCAGCTCCCTGATACCTATCCAGTACCACACTCCAGTGTTCAACTCATGCACAGTTGCCCCAGGTGAGCGTAGAAGGATGTAGGTGCTTACACAAAGCACAGGGAATGTCTGTGGGTCAGCCAGCAGATGGGCACAGGGTGGGCACAGTGCTGGTCAGGCTTGAGACGTGCAAGAGGAAGCCAGGAGGTATGGCATGAGAAAGGCAATTCATCACAGACTTCAGTGTTTTCTCAGAACTCACCATCACACAGACGGGTTTCTACAGTGTGGTGGAAACACAAGCAGGCACCTCGTGTAAAAAAATGTGAGATCTGCTCCTGGATGTGGTGGGGAGCAGGTCAGCACAGCAATAGGGGGTGGTGCCCCTCTGTCCCTCTCAAGGACACCCTCCTCCCTCCAGCAGGACATTAGAAGCAACTGGACCCACTCCCCCTTGCCAAAGAGCAAGATCTCACACTGTGGAATACTGAAACCCTTCCTAGACCTGTCAGCCAGAGCAGCTGAAAGCCCTGTGCATCCTCGTTTGGCTACACAGAAATCTGATCTATCACCTAGTAGATGAACAATAGGAACTAGGGAAGGGGAGGGATGATGAATTCTTTGCATGCCCTCATGCTCAAAATCCTCCTAGAAACCCAGCCTGGAGGATCTGCAGGGCCTGATCCTGAGGTATCAGCAGAGGGACTGCTCTCCACAGTGGGCAGCTAAGCAACAAGTGGTCGTATGTACAAGTGGTCACCCTTCACTTTGATTGCTTCCTCTCCATATCAGAAATATGTTCAGCAAAAAAAAGTAGCCCTTCATTTTGGTTAACTCTCACATTGATAGTTTTCTATTTGCTGGACAGCACCAGTTTTTGCAAAGATGGAGTAATATTCTGTGCAGCTACTAAAGCTGTGTCTATACTTGCTGACCAAATGAGTTAGAGTTTGTGCTCTGGCCTAACAACCAGATGGCAACTAACTCAGTCTCATTTATGCAGGACAGCTTCATCCAGACTTCCTATGGGGAATGGTTCCTGACCCATGTTGGCTCCCCTAGGCACTGCCTGCACACACCAGCTCACAGTGAATAAAACCACCCTGAAATCATAATGACAATTATCAGCAGTGCTCAGGTCCACACCACACCTTATCAGTATATCATTCTAATGAAGGCCTGCTTAATTCACTGAAATATGAAACTATTTCAAGTTGATGTAAGTAGGGATTGGAGTGGCTGCAAGTTACAGAGCAACACTCTATCCTTGATTTATCCTTTAGACAAAGAAATTTTCTTTGGACTGGAAAATAGGTTAGCGACTGAACAAAATTAACCAAATCTGTTTTAATATGTATGAAGTTGAGTATGATGGGCCAGTTTTCCATGGGGCATAGGCAAGCAGCAGAGTGTCAGAAACATTGACTTAGTTCACTGAGTATTTCTTAGGTAAATCTGATTAGTTGCCAAGGAATTGTTTCTTTCCAATGTTCGCGATACCTTGCTCTTCAGTGAGAGCCGACTGTGGCTGGCAGCATTCTCATTCTGAGGCAGTGGGTCAATAGGTTAATGTCTTGGCTAAAGACCCTGAGCCTGCTTCTCTTGGCAGCGTGGGCCAGAACACAGCCACAGACCATAATAGTGAGCTTTGCCCAACACTCCCCTTCACCAAGGGAGACATTACATTTAAATATCCCCAGCCTCTCTAAATACCTGTTGCTGTCTTTCTGCTGGGTTTTAGCATTTACATGCAGTCTTGCCACTGTGTCTAAGGATACTAAACTTTTAAGCTCCTTTTATTTAAAAAAACAGTCAACGCAGAAAATCTTCTCATTTAATCTGCAAAAGTGTGGGCCTCTGGCAAAATGAGCTCTGGCATGTCTGTGGTCTTCCTTAGCCATAAAAAAAGGTTACATTTAAAAGCAGAAATTGTTTCCTACCACGGTCTCATAATGAATTTAATATTTTTTCTTCAGGTACCACTCTTACATAATTAAGAACCATTTATACAATTTGGTTCTAAATTTTAATTCACCTTAAACTCTTCAAAATAGAGTATCTATACTTTACTTCAATGGGGACTTGGAGAGATTCTGAATATATGGATGAATGCAAAATGTATTACATATTTACTGATTGCAACAGGATCATATATGTATGCCACAAAACATTCTTGTAAGACAAAAATCAAGGTAGCAAATAAAAATGAAGCCCTTTCAATGAATCAAGTAATTTCTGGTCATTCTCAAAAATGTTATTTCAATTAGATTTAGGGAGTGATACAGCACAAGTCAAAAAATCAATTTCATTATTTTTCTCATGTTTCATCCAGATACTTTATCACAAAGGTCTGTAAGCCCATTTCTAATTGTGGGTAATTTGGTGAACGAACATTTGAATTTATATTAACTTGTGAACTTTCTGCATGAAGGATGCAGAGCTCTCCAGCAATGTGTTCAGTGTTTTACTAAAGAGCTGAAAAAACATCAGCTCCTATTCTGTGTTATATGGCAGCTCAGGTAACTCACTCTTTTATAAGATTGCTCCGTATCTTGCAGGATTAATTTGAAGTGGTGTTCTTGGCCATTGGTCACAGCATGTTGTTTTCTGCCTAGCTGAAATCATCTTCATTCCAGTCAATAAAACCCAAGCACTTTTTGGATTCACTACATGCAATTGCCAAGCTGTTAAAGTGGGCTTTGACCTTTTTCTAGTCTATACGAGGTACCTGGTTTTGTCTGTTTATTACTCATTAAGATCTTTGTGATGGAAGAATTTGCCCCAGAGGAAGAGAAAATAATTGAAGGTTTTATGATATGCTGTGGCATGATGAACAAGCCATGAAGGAAATCTCAAAAACAACATAACATATAAATGTCAAAGAGTTTGCATTCAAAGACAAATCTCACCAGAATAAATCAAGGACTGTTACTAATGAGAGTCTGAAATAATCTTAAAGAACAAAGGTGTATGTAAGACTTTAACTACAGGGATAAAAAAGGATACTATGTCATGATTATAAATTCTGCAATGATGACAAAGAAGCTTCAACACAGTAAAGCCAACAGAGCAGTTGAGAACAAAAAAAGCAATGTCTCTGGATAGATTTAGAATAACATTGAATTTAATTTTTTTTCACAGCAAACAAGATGTTCTCTGGCAAATGATATGAATCCTTTGTCAAGGCTGTCCAGATGGCCTTTGCGAATAAAATACTGCACACAGCAGTGACATACTTGTTGGACAGATAACTTACAGATTTGGAAACAGCCTGTTGGAGAGCTTCTTCATTAAACTAATAATATTTCTGGTGATTTGGTTACAAGAAGCCAAAGGCCTGGTGACAATTTCACAAAAAAGAAAGTTTTAGCTGCTATGACAACCTGAACAACTGTGTTTCTCCTCCTGACAACCTGTCTGAATTATATAAAGTCATGAACCCACAATGAAAAATAGATTCTAGAAAGATCTGTAAGAAATGTTAAAGTATACCTGGGAGATGACAAAAAAAATAAAAATACAATGATTCTGTTACCCTTTTCATGAAATAAGATTGAGAAGAATATGAAGCATGTTGAAAAGTGCTTTGGTTATTGCTCAGATGCTTCTTTTACAAACTTTTTTCCCCAGCAAAGTAGGTAAAGCTCAAAACAGGAGTTCTTCAGTTGACCTTATTGGCAACAAAGTAGTCTCAACACAGTTAAAAATTAAGCAGAAAAGACAGGATGGAGAAAAAAGACAAACAAAATAAATTTTCAATAGAAGTGAGGCTTGAGTAAAAAAGACAAACACAACAAATTTCCAATAAATATGAGGTTTTAAAAAATATATTTTCCTATTCCTTGTTCAGGCTCTCTTTTAATTTGTTTTCCTAGTTCTACACCAGGGAGTTTGCCAATCCAATTTTCTAACACGCCCATTGGGTTTCTCTGACATCTCTCTACTGCCCCCTGTAAATTCAGTTTTAAAAAATTTTCCACATGTATTCCATACCAAAAATGTCTTTCTCTTTCAATTGTGTCTTTCTGATAAAGTAACAAAACAAAATTCCACGCTGTGGAGGGGTTTTTTTTCAAAGCAATTTTATGTTACATGACATTTCAGAGCAATATTCCTACAAACATAGCAATAAGGAGAAAATACTGAAAGAAACCAACATTCTGGAAGTGAACCCAGTAGATCAGACCAGTATATTTCTTGCTTTGCAGTTTCAAACACTGATATGAAATTAATTTTACCCAATTAGAGCCTTAAGATCTCCTCCCAGATCTCAGTCCAAATCCTTGGACTGCAAGAACAGCACCAGACAAACAAACTATATTTTATTTGTTTGAATAACTCCTACCATTATATGTAACCACCTGAATAAAGATCTGTGTGCCAGGGGATGCTTCCATCTCGTCTGATGAAGCTAACTGACTGGAGGTAATCCACTGCCTAAGAGTTAATCCCTCTGAATACGATTCCCTGAATTTCCAGTTAATCCACTGTAGTCTACAAATGGGTTCTCCATTGCATGTGTAACATCAAAGTATGCCAATGTAAATGTTCCCTAGTTAATAAATAACCCAAACAAACATTTAGCTGAAAAGCCATTTAACATCAGCCATAATAAGTGACAAAGAAAATTATGATAGAGAACATCTCTTGAAGAAGATGAGAGAAGGCAGAGAAAGGGAATCTGATGTGTAATGAATGCAGTTCTACTGCTTGTTTACCATGATTGCTGCACTGTAGCTGAAGGGGGTGCATGACAACCATGCAGTGTTGCCGTGACAGCTTCCATTTCCCTAATGACATTGCACCCTTCCAAGTATTATTCTATCAGAGGTAGCACGTATAAAGCAGTGCATATAATTCTCAATAATATGATATAATCACCTGGGCCTTTACGGATGCATAGATTATATGAGCAGGACACTAATTTCCCAGCTAAAAATAGAGCAGGACAAGAAATACAAAGATACATCTAACAGTGCTTTCACCTACTTCTTAATGATTATAGACCATCAGTCTAGCAAAACCTTACTTTGAAAGGAACTGCTATTTTTGTTTTTTGCTGTCTTTATCTTAGTGTAAACACAGACACTGATATACCCATTATGCAAGCAAATGGAAACAACTAAAGCTGATAAAAACAAGTTTATAATCTAAGGGTCCATTGTCATCATACAGGGCCTGCTTTTCTCCTTTGAAGTCAGTGGGACTTTGTCATTGCCACCAATGGAAATATAGTCAGATATTTAGTCCATATGGTGAATTTGCTATGCATTACTTCCTTAATCACACAAACAGCTACTTCAGAACCCCTTGAGTTGATCAGGCATTATTATTAAAAACACTACTGTAAATCATATGTTGTATATGTTGTCTACTTCCTATTTCAGATAAAAGCAGACTACTCTGAGAATATACAAATATTACTGAAGAAAGAAAAAAAAAAGAAAAAAGAGGAGTGGGACAATTTGGAGGAACATGGTGACTATGCTTAGATTTTGGCAGCTATATAAGTGCAAGCAATAGAGGAATTAGGCCATGGAGAAACCTGATGAGCTTCTTGTCAAATTGAAAATGGGTGTATAATGATATGTGAGATAATTTGCCTTTGACACAAATGAAAACACTGGACTTTTGATGATCAGATAATCAGCTAATAAAGCCTTGGGCTGTGTTAATTTTTTGGAGTGGAATGTGTTTAGACAGGATGATGGACATTGATAAGGCATTTATGACACAGCACAGTTGTGTTTCCAAAGAGTTTGGTAAGATATTTGTAAAATCAATCTGACCCCAACAATATAGTCAGTGTGGAGATGATGTAAAAACAAATAAATCTGATCTCTAACCAGTGGAGTGTAGGATATGAGTGTATATTGCAACATGTGGCCATACATAAATTTAAATAGTATATAAATCAGATGGCACAGTTTATGACAATATATTTATTTACAGTGGTTCTTTGGAGAAGGGTAAGATGCACAGTAAAAGTAGAAGGATCATTTAGACGTATGTGGCTCTGTGGAAAAGAGGTGCAACGGGAGAGGACAGGGTAAAAATGCATTGGGTGTGAGAGACTGAGTAGGAGGATAAAAGATGTAGCAGATAAAAGGGTTGAGAGAGGAGAGATATAGACAAGGTAAAATGTATGTCTGATCCTACAGATAAGGGTAAATAGCTTTGGTTCAGTACAGTAAGCAACAGGAAGCCAAGTAGTGATTCATGTGGCCAAAACAACAGAAGAGGAGATGACACAGAAGCGTAGTTTTGAGAGATTATTAGGGAAGGTAAGTGGAAAGAAAAAAAAGGAAAACATTAGAGAAAAAGATATAAATGAGCACCAGACTGTATACAAAGATATTAGTAGACTCTAGTCATAAAGCAAATATATTTATATTCTGCACTAAATACTCATAGGAAGTCTCCATTTTCAGGCTTTTACTTTTATGGATGAGTTTAATTTGTTGTGTTTCTTTTTCAAAATAATACCAAATAAAGGTGTCTCCAGCCATTGATTAATCATTTGCCAAACTTAGTTTTTAATTAAATGTGCTATGTGAGTACATAAAGGAGTAAACATCAAAGTTGCTCTATTCTGCTATTGTTAAAATGGGAAAAATGTTCTATCCCTTGGAATTTTAAGTTTTGTATTACGTGATTTACCCTGCGGCAATTTTTTTTTATGGTTGAATTATAAACTTCTTGAGAAACAGGTTTATAACAGAAGTGTAGACAATCTTCAAAAAGCGTTATAAACATCAAGTGAAATTATGAAGCAAAGATGGGCCTGAACCCAAACCCCAAAGCTAGCCACTCCACTAACTTTTACATACACTGGATTCAGATTCAGTCTTTGTAACACTAACTCATCCTCGCCATAAAATCCCATTGCTTAAGTGAAAATGGAGAGCTGAACAAACGTGTAAGCAGTTGCAGGATCAGGACCTAAAATACCGTGGCTAAAATGTGAGAAGTGGATTATAAAAAGCGGTTTCTGAATGTTTCATTTGATGCCAGTTTATATTCAAGATTATTAAATATTAAATATTTTCAGGTAAATATATGTAAACCAAGGATAGAATGTCTTCACTCAATCATTTCAGGGCAATTCATACATAGAAGAAACCTGTGCTTTAATCCATGAACTAGAGAGAAAAAGATGGGTGAAAAAATTAGACTAGTGCCACTCATGTTATGATAGGAAAGGATATTAATGTACCATACTCTGCTATATTTGCTAGGCCTTGAGATTTCAAAGGGAAAACCCCAAAAATAAATAAAGTTCCATTGTGGAATCCAAAATACCCACACAGTGCCAAGGCAGAAGTCCTCTTGCATGGGCCATGTTAGGCCCAATAGAGGCCATTCCTGTTCAGCTGTCTTTGCAGCCTGTTGCACATCTCTCTCTCTGCAAGAAGAGGAAGCACTGATATTTGAGACATAAGCATGTTGAAATAAACCTTGGTACATGGATTAGTTATTACAGGGTGACAAAAGCAACCTTCATTATTATCATATCATTTATCACATTGTACCATCTCCCCTAATGTACGTGTTCTGTCTGCATTTAAATGTTTAAATTTTCTTTCAGAGAAAGGAATTTCTTCAAAATACACTAGCTACTGACAAACTGCGTCTCCATCTGCAAAGAGCAACTTGTTAATCAGATAAGGAAAAAATGGATGAAACACAATGGCTGGGTGGTTGGTTGGTTGGTTGGGTGGGTGGTTGGTTGGTTGGTTGGTTGGTTGGTTGGTTGGGTGGGTGGTTGGTTGGTTGGTTGGTTTGGAGCATCTTTACAGCGTACAGCTGGGAATGATTATTTCCCTTCCGCAGATTCCTAGAAATCACCTGACAAACAATGCTAATCTCAAAGCAAGAGAGTCATCACTGTCATGAACTAAGTGTATTTTTTGATGTATGTGCTTTCTGGGTATCTGTCACTCAGGGAATTAATCTTGGTTTCTGAAACGGGTTTTAAAATAAACATATGTGTATATTTCTGCAAACCCTTAGTAAGCAACCATCAGGAGGTAATTTCTGTCTTCAAAAATAGATTTATTTTATTTTAAAAGCTATATTGTTGCTCAAACAGTCAAACTATGATCAGGTCAGAAGCCATTTAACTCAAGGACTTTCCAGCAGCATGAGAGTTTTAATAATCAGAAAGCACCGTTAACGCTCCCCTTCCCCCGTGTTCTGGGAATGCCTCTAAAAGAAAAAAAATAAAGGGGGCTTAATGTGCTACCCATAAAATATACATCCCAATCAATCAAGAAAATGCGTAAATATTGCAAATGATGTTCCAGAGACTGCCTAAAGACGGGGAAATGAGACTGAACCCAATAACTCAATCTGACTAGTCCGAGCCTGCCTGGTTTCCAGCCTGCCTTCAGACACAGGCATGGGCAGGAGCAGGGGCATGGGCAGGGGCAAAGCAGAAACTGGTAAAGGAAAGAATGAAGTGTACAGAGAGTATAACAGGATCAAACTGCAGTTTAGTGCACAATATTTAGAGAATTGCAATCACTGAAGAGAAGAGGAATGTCTGGAAAAAACTCAGAAAGTAGTGGTGAGAGAGTGTGCAGTATGAAACCAGCAGACAGATTTCCTACAGACTTAATCTCCAGACTTCAGCTGACCTTAAATTCAGGGCTTCAAAAGGGCAGCAAGGGAGAGTGCAAGTGCAAGTTCCAGACTCAGGGCTAGAGACAAAGGGATAGAGGAGACTGGATTTGTATATGGTTTCTGTACACAGATGTAACACGTTTGTAGTCAATCTGTGGGGCTGCAGACTTACAACTGTGTTTGAAAACTATTTCATACATGGTTACATCTTCAGAGTGGACAGGCATTTACTGTTGTGGCTACAATTGGAGGATGACCCTGTCCTCAGCAAAGCCCAGCTCTTTTCCCACTGCATCCTTCAGAGAGAATTCTTATGGAGTAGGTCTTCTATCAGGACTTTTTCCTGATGAAGCGTTAACAGAGTTTGCCTTGACTGTGCAACAGTAACAAATATTTTCAAACTGCTCTGGGAGATGAGAGTGTCTGACATCCACCACTGGCCACAGGTCATTTTCCTGGCACAGAACCATCTTCAGGGACTATTTAACAGTGTGTTTCAGCTTACAGCCTTGGAGCTCTTCCTCTAACCCCTACCCAAGCGACTGGATTTGCCTTCACATAGAGGGACTGCAAAGTACTCCACATTAAAGAAGCAGTCGGGTTCAGCTAGGTGATCACTCCCCAGGTACGGGGACAGCCTGTAAGGCAAGGCAATGGGGCAAGGAGGAAACAGGGCCCATAGCTGGTGAGCACCAGACCGTGCAGCCAAAGCAGCGGGATTAAGAACCCAATACATCCCCGCTTTGTTCCAGTCCTCTGGTGCCAGTGGCAGTGGTGGGGAAAATGCTCAGGAGGAGACACACACTCCCCAGCGGGGGTTTCATGCCGCACAGCCTCCTTCGGGAGCACAGCCGGCCCTGGGGAACCCCGGCAGCTCCTCAGCCCCTCAAGAGGATTCATGAGACAGAGACAGACTGAGGGGGGCAAAGCTGCAACAGACGCTGAGAGAAACGGGAATGACAACAAGAGTGGGTGAGAAGGGAGGTGGGAAGAGGGTCGGAAGGGAGGGGATGCAGGGCGGCATCGCCCCGAGATGCAGATATGCAAAGGGACCGAGAGGGCAGGGGCCAGATGAGCCTGACACCTGGGAATACTCTGATGAGGGGTCCTCGCAGTTCACCCCATATCAGCACAACCAGCTTCCCCCAGGACCAGAGGGGACGGTGGGGTCCCACTGGGGAACGGCAGGGACTCCGAGTGACACGCGTAGGGACGGACGCACTCCCGCACGAAACAAAAATAGTCTTGAGAGGGGGGAAAGGTGGCGGAGGAGGGAAAGGTGGCAGAGGGGGGACGGAGCAGGGTTCCCGCGGGGCACCCGAGGCGAGCGAGCCGGGAGGTGGGGAGGGATGCGTGTGTGTGTGCGTGTCTGCGTGTGGGGTCGGGGCGACCGGAGCGGCCGGGCAGGGCACGGCAGGACACGGCACGGCAGGGCGGGCAGAAGCCTGCGGGGCGGCGGGTGCAGGTGGTGCCGCCGCCCGCATCGGCTCTACCTGCAGTGGCGGGGGCCGCCGCCTCTCGCCCCCCTCTGCCCCTCGCCGGTCCCCGCCTCGGCTGAGTGCCAGTGCTGGGGCTTGCCGTGTTTGTTTGTTCGTTCTTCCGCGCTGCCGATGTCTTGGGGGGATGAGGAGGAGGAGGAGAAGGAGGAGGGCGGGGAGGGGGAGGGGACTGGGGCTTGGGAGACGGCGGCTCCTCGGCCTCTCTTATTGCCGCTGAGTTGCGCTCCTCTTCCTCAGGCTGCGAGCAGGAGCCGCCCGGGCGCTTCCCACTTCCCCGGCCGACCGGGAGTCCCTGCGGCGGCAGCGCGCTTGCTCGCCTCCCGCCGGGGCAGGTGAGTGCGGGGCACCGCCGGGCACTGCCGCCCCAGGGCTCCAGGGCTCCGGCCCCGCGGGACCCGAGGCCGCTGGAGAGCGGGGCAGGCGGGGGGGACGCAGTTTGCCAAACTCCGGCGCCCAGCTGATCCCCGCTCACGGCCGCTTTCCCTTCCTTATCTCCCCTCCGCAGAGCAACCCGCCCAGCAGAGCGCTCCCGAGGTGCCGGCAGCAGCCAGGATTTTTTGTCTGTCTTGTTTGTGTGTTTGTTGGGTTTTGTTTTTGTTATTTTTTCCCTCGTTTTCATTTGGCTTTCTAGTCTCTGGGAATGGCAGGGGCAGCGGCGCCTGGAGGAGGAACAAGTGTGGGGAAAGGGAGAGGGAGCCGGAGCTAAATGACAGGATGCGGGCGGCTTGAGGCAGAGAGAGAAACCAGCCTCCTTCTGCCCCCGGGACTGCCCCTGCGGACCGTGCTTTCTGCTCCTCGCTCCGGCTGGAGGATTTAAGGAAGAGTTGTGCGTGGAGGGCATTTTTATTTTTTTCCTCCTTTCCCTGCTGTCGGAAGGGAAAATGGATTGGGGACTTCTCCTGCACTGTGCAGCCCTCACCTTCACCCTCGCCAGGGCTCTGCGGAGCGGTGAGTGTCACGGGGGACGTCGGGTCTCAGCTTGGGCAGCTGCGGGGCCGGACTCCGGGGCTGCCGGCACGGGAGGCGGGCGGCGGGGCCCGGCGGGCTGTGGGACCGGCACCGACATAAATCCGGCTGAGGGGAACTTTGCCGGAGAAGGGATGCGGCGCAGTCCCTGCCTGAGGATCGCCCGCCCTGACATTGTTTTCCGACTTTATTTTCTGCTCTTTCGGGTTATTGTATAAAGCAGGCTGCTCATTCTCGCTAGATCAGGACAACCAATTATCTTAATAGTGTCCCGTCCCATAGGCAATTAAATGTCTCTCCTTCAATATCTGAAAGATAATGAACACTTTAAAGAGAAGGCTCTCTTCCCCGCCCGCCCTTTCTCTTTTCCAAAGCGTAAAATTTTTGATCATGTCTCCTACTAGCTGTGTGTGTACCTGCGAATAGTCTTCACACAGAGAACTCTCTAGAGTACCCCTTTCCCAAGTCTGCAGTTTACGTGCAACTTACACTGTGCCAAGAGGAGAGCTGAGCTTCCCTGTGAAGGCTCAAGACTCCCTTCCAAGAGGAGAAATCCCATAACAAATGAGTGGTGTAGCTAGTTTGCTGTCAGGCAGACCTTGAAAACACAACTAATTAAAAGCAGCGTGCTCCTCCTTCCCCGAACAATGCCAGGGCACTGTGAATATTTCAGTGCATGATGCATTTTTAAAGATGGTCTAATTGTGGGACTGCTTGACGTTTAGCTCTTGCACATGAAATAGCTCAAAAAACCAAATCCTGAGCAATTATTATTAACTAATTATCAAATATTTACTTTTGCTTGACTGGGTTTTCAATCAAAGTAATTAAAAGAAGAGAGCACCCTCCACTTACACTGGTATATTGTTTTAATAAGGGACCGCAAGTGGAGTGTTGAGCAAGGGTATTAAAATCACATGTTTTATGATGGAAGTTAATCTCTTTCCCAATATGTTTTGAGGAGGCTGCTTAGTTTAATCAGGATGAGTTTCCTCCTCCAGTGCTGTGGCACAGGAGCAAAGGTGCTAAAGGACGTGCACCAAGTCCAGTGTGGAGATGCTCCGAGAGGTGCACTTAGCTCATCCCCCCAGCCCAGCTCGGAGTGTGGGCAGCTGCCTCCCACATAGACCTATAGTGCCACCCTGTACCTCTGAATGACAGAAGGGAGCCACCCCCAAGCTCTTGTTGATCTTTTCTCCCTGTTAAAAGAAGGGGAGGAGAGCGAGTTGCTGGGCAGAAGCCTCCACCACGAGTGGTTAATGTGGTGGTCCTGCTGGAGTCACCAAGGGCATTAACCTCCTCTATAACCTACCAGGCCTACTAATGCCACCTTCACCTACATGCAGTATTAGTGTCCACTAAATTAATTCATTAACCTTATTTGGAACTAATGGTCCAAAGTCATTAGAAACTGCTCTTCTTAATCAAGTGTGAGAGAGATTGCACAGAGCCAAGGAGTCTAGCAGACCACATTATCTTATTACACTGTCACTTTCCCAGAAGTCGCAGATTAAGGAGCACTGGTGGTAGTGAGTCCACCTCAATGTCCTCTGAAGTGACTCTGTCAAGTGACTAGAAGCAGCACTGCTTTATTTCAGGCGTTTAACAGATGCCAGACTCTGCCATGTTGTTTGTAGGGCTGGAGTGAGCTTAATGAGACAAGATCACTTTCCGAGTATGCTTACACAGAGAGGAAAAGGCAAGATTCCCTGAGAGCCCCAGACAGCGGATTAGCAAGATCACCAGTGACAGCTTTTGAGCTTTGAGCAGCAATGCCTTTTGTTCTGGTCAGAGGAAAACAGCCTGTTTTATAAAGGCACAGTGGAAGTATAATAAGATAGCCTTTCCCAGCAATGTGCTTAGCAGTGTCTGGGTTTTGACCACACATCTGAGCACCTATCAACTCCTTCCCTCCTAATTTATGGCAAATAATTTCTATAAAGAGTGTTGCTTTATGCATTTTTGATGTGCGCTTCCTCATTCATTTCCATTTGACCTGTTTTTCCTACGATAAAATCCTGTATATTTATAAATTCATGCTGAGAGCAAGGATTGCCATTTTGCTTTCACAGGGAATGTATTAGCTAGAGCACCACAGCCTGTATATACCATTATTGAGATGTAGCAATATATAGTCTTGCTTTAGTGGGGACATTCTTCCTGTCCATAGTTTACTGTCATGTTTTATTGCTCAAAATTAAACAACCAATTCGTGGGGAAAGTTTTTGCCTCCCTGAAGGTCCACAGAAAGGAATCCACAGTAGTAAAAAAAGTGATAACACAAACCTTCACTGGACAGTGAAGTGAGTGGCTGTGTAGGTTGGACTTTTTGTCCCTTTTTATTTTTCCTATAAACTTTAAAATGCAACCCTGACAATGCTGACCAAAGGAGCAAGACACCGCGTACCACATTTCAGAGTCACACTCTGTGATTCTAGAAATTTTTGCAACTATTTTCTATTAGAAATAAATCTTTGTTGCTGTTCAGGGGAGGAAGGAATGAAGGGAAGAGGAAGGGATGTTGTTCTGCTCCATTACTTTGATGCAGTCTCCAAGCATGAACAAACTTCCTTGAAAGAGTAAATAGCGGATGATTTCTGCTTCACTAGAGCTACTTTGTTCTCTGCTGCCCTGGGTTTGAGGAGCACAGATAGTTTCAACCTGCCTAGATTTATGTACTGATAAAACAAAGGGAGGATCTCCTGTTACTGAGCTTGGATCCACCAAGACAATCCCAGTGGTCAGTTACACAGACCAGGCTTATACCATAGCCAGGCAGGGGGTCAAATGGCATTCCTTAACACCTCCTCCCAGCTTTTCTTAAAACTTCATACTTAAGAAGATTATAGTTTTTGGAGTTTATTGTGCTTCAGGTATCCTTCTTAGCCAACATTAACGCTGTTATGAGGGTGCAAGGTTTTAACACTGTAAGGGGCACTGTTGGAATGGAGGGCTTTTAAAAAGGATATGGCTTAGAAATGGAGTGATTCTGCTACCTGCTGCCTGTTCAGCCGTCGGATTTAGGGATGGGGACGGAGAGGGAGTCCTCTTCCTTTCGGTAGAAAGTAGCAGAGATGTCTTTAAAAGCAGAAGGATGCAGCATAAGTTGGCCTGCAGAAGGCTGCGGCATTCGGCCGGGTCCGCTGCTGCGAGCAGCGCCCGGATGCTCGCCGGGGGCACTGAGACCAGCCCATGTGTTTGCTTCCCCCGCAGATAAGTGTGGAGACACGATCAAAATTTTAAGCCCCGGGTACCTCACGTCCCCCGGCTACCCGCAGTCCTACCACCCCAGCCAGAAGTGCGAGTGGCTGATCCAGGCGCCGGAACCCTACCAGCGCATCATGATCAACTTCAACCCGCACTTCGACCTGGAGGACCGCGACTGCAAGTGAGTGAGCGAGCGAGCGCCGCTGCGGAGCGCCACGGCGACACCTGCCGGCCACCGCGGGGGCTCGGGCCGGGGCCGAGCGGGGACGGGCTGGGGCTGCCCCTCTTAAAAACAGCTTTGCAGCCTCCTGCGGTGTGCGAGCTGCGCCCGCCCGGTGCGCTGCGAGAGGGTGACGGTGCTGATGCGCGGAGTGCGGGTGCGGTTGTGGTGAGGCACTGTTTGTTGGCCCGCTTGCTTTTTTAAGTCTCTTGTTTGAGTTTGAGAAAGGAGTTCCTTTTCCTTTTGTACTCCCACGGCTACAAACAACCCATAGAAGAGACAGGCCATTTATAAATTGCCAAATCTTCTTAACGCGGAGTTAGTCTAGCATTTACTGTCTCCCTTCAAAGGGCAGTGGACTGGAGAACTGATAGTCATATTTCCTTCCTTCTCCCTTTGCTGCTGATTTATAGCCAGTAGCTTTTTTTTTTCCCCTCCTCCTGATCTCCTGTAGTGCTCTGAGAGGAGAAAGGAGGGAGCTGAGGCTCCCTTTGTCCCCTGTCCTCGCATTCCCTTTGGCCGCCCATTCCAAAAGTGAGAAGGGGAATCAGAACCTCCCAGAAGCTGTTCTCCACTTTTCCCCAAACTTGTAAATCTCACAGCTTGCACATTATCAGATCATTCCCCTCTTCAGCATGGTCTCTGAATTCAGCCTGCTTGTTTCACAAATAAAATATTTTAGTGATTCATTATTTAAGTATTTCTGGAGTATCGTAGTTATTTAAACATTTCTTGCATATCATAATTTTTTATCCCCTTCTGATAACTGCAAGAGAGTTGCTCTTCATTAATGTTACCAGTCAAGATTTTCTCTGCATGTCGGAAAGATTAAACTCAATAGCTACTCAAAGGTGGTGTTTGGTATTTCAGGGGAGTATACAGGATTTGGTGCCATAAAATGATGCTCAGTTTATCAGAAGTCGTTGTGATAGACCATGAGATTAGAGTGTTTGGCTTAGGGAAAGCGAGCAACTGTACTCGAGTACTTAATTTTTGCCATGCACATCTTTGTCCTATTATTTTATAAATTGATTACTTAGATCACAATTATTGTTTTCTCTTGAAATTGAGTTTATGATGCATTGTCGTGCTTAGTTGCTTTTTTGTGGTATTTTATAAGCACTTATAGATCAGCATTTCTGTTCATAGTTGAGTGATAATGCAGGAAAACCCTGTGCTCATTAAACTAAACTGACTCTTTGCAAAAATGAGTTTTTACTGTGGTGCTGGAACTGCAGCTCGTATTCACACCATATGTTCACACGCTGACTTCCCATTCTTTAATTTTTAATGTCTTGTACTCAGGCAGTGAGTCATTTCCCTGTGTCTTCTTGATACAGGTTTTGCTTTCATTCTGTGGAACGCCGATAATGCTTTAAAATATTTGTCACTCTTTATCTCTTAGATAGAAATTAGAAAATTAAATCAAGCATATTTCAGTGTCAAATCCTCTTCATCCCTTGCTAGAATACATGTTTTTCCAACTCTGTAAAACCAACATGGTCTTTGGCAGCAGTAAAATGTTGTACAGCATACAATTATTTGAAGAACAAGTAATCTTTGTGGCACAGTGTTGTGCTAAACAGTGCTAGACTGAGCTGAACTGGGTCCAGGAAAAGGATTGACTCCCTCCCTCTGTTGCTTCCTTCTCAGTGTTCATTGTCCACTCTCTCCACTGCATTATTTGTTCCTCTGAAACAGAGCCCAAAGCAGTAATGAGATGGTAGTGGGTGGAAGGAAGTCTCTCAACAGGGTTGTTTGCATTGTCTTTGCAATGTGTGATGGTGATGTCTTTACCATTATTTTGTCTCTGCTGAAACACTAATTTTCTAGGCTATGCTAAATTCATATGCTAAATTCAGCTGCTAGTTCATTTATATTGAGAATTGCTCTTTTTAACTTGAGAGGGATTGAATTTGTGAAACAAAAAAAAAAAAAAAAAAAAGAACAAAAATTTAGGACCAGAACAACAGAAAAATTATTTCAGCAACAGGAATTTGTCAACAATCTCTGTGGTCTGAAATTTCAGCATCTACTTGCAAAATTCACATTCCTTGTACTGAATATTGAATACAGCAGGCAATTAATGCAATAAACCTATCACAAGATTTTTTTTTGTTTTCCAGCTAAGTATATTTTGTTTTTTCTAATATGCTTAGTGTATTAGAAACTCAGTCTGCAGTCTAGAAATGCGTAATTTAGGTTACACTCTAGTTTATTGAAAGGTTTAGCACTGGAAATTAATAACCACTTAAATATGAAATGCAGATAGAAAATGAGAGATAAGGGAATTCATGTCTGGGAACAAAAAATGTCCCACACAATTAGAGTAGACTAGAGAAGATTAGCTTGCTGGCCTAGCTCCCAAAATCCTCTTTATAATGCTGTTCATTGCATCTTGGACCTTAGTTAGCACTGAAAACAAATTTAATAACAAGGACCCCTGAGCCCAGGAGGGGAAACACTGTGACTTTGGAAAGGTTACCTCCTTGTTCCATAGCACCAACAAGAAAATCCAGAGTCTTTACCTAACTTTAAAAAATACTGCTCCATATAGAGGGCTAGATGTATTGAAATGTAAAACTGGTGAAAGGTTGATTCTCTGAGGAGAATCAAAAGCAGCACATTTAAGCATTAGCTGTTACTGAAGTTGTTCCCAGTTAGTCTCTTTGTATGTTAGGGTTTGGAATTAATTTAAGAATATGCCCTTGATTTACCTACTTATTATGCTGTGCTTTAATGAATAAGTATTTCTCAAATGACTGCTAATAAAATTCATATATGTATGATTTTCTGACAATCAGGACCATTTGAGTTGTTCTAAATTTCAAGTAAACATGGTGAAATTTCTTTTCCTCTGGAGGCATTCCAAAGGACTCAAATTTTACAGTTCTGGAGAATAAAGATACCAAATAATTAAAAATATGATCACACAAGCTAGGTTCATCTAATAAAAAGTCTTCTAGACAGAACTACTTCACCAGCATTATGGAAATACTGGGTCTCGACAAGAAGTACACAAACATGCCGACCACAGATTGTTATCAAGGACATATATAATGAAAAAATACATAGTCTCTTTTTAACATTTAACTCTAATGAGTGTTATGCCTCCTCTTCAGGAGGCCAAGAAACAGAAATTATGGTTGTGCTTTAAGGGAAAAGTAGTTTTTGTTTGCCATTTTGCCTTTTCTCAAGCAAGTCCCAATAATAAGCATGCATTTTTGGAGTCAGGAGCGTGGTTAAAATGAATAGGAGAGACAAAACATATGGCCACATATTAGTTAAAATGCTCCAGTGTTTGTTGCATGTGGTAAATGCTTTTCAGCACTTAGTGCAAGCTGTACAAGTCTCGTGTTGCTGAAGTATCCTACTGTGTAAATGTGGCCATCTTGAATCTAGTAAAACTTTATACCTAGATAATAAACAAGAGTGTCACTGATACAGTACTTTGAATTTATGGAACTTTTCCGGTTTCCCAGCAATGCACACTATCAGCATGATAATTTATAATGGTTTGTGACAAATGTTGCTGAGCAAAGAGGTGTGTGGTTACATTCAGATCAGATGTCATTATCTGGGGAGCAATAAAAATTTCACAGACACTAGGTTAAAAACATTAAGAAAATGAATGTGAAGCTTCAGAAGAAAAGGGCTTAAGAAAGGTGGAGGGTTGGGTAGAGAAAGCCCAATAGTGGTTTCCTTACTGACAAATTATTAACTTTGTTGCCAGACTTGACTGTATTGTTTTACAAGGTTTTCATAGATATGCCACACAGCACTATTGTTTTAATGGTCATCATTTATAGATGTAGAAAATAAATATCATCCTTGCTTAACACTTGTGGATTATGTACAACAATGCTGTCAAATCGCTCAGAATGGAAAAATTGCCCATTTTGGAAACATTCAAGTTACAGAAGAGATGTCATAGATAATTACTCTACATCTTACATTTACTAGGGATTAGTTACATGGATGAGGGTAGAGCTGTATAGAAATTGTGGTCAGCTATAGAATACAGAGCAAAAAATATCTATGTTTGTTTATATAGAAGAAAATGGCTCCTCCAGGTCCTTGAGTAAGGAAGAAAGCAAAGGTATTCAGACCTAGAGTGAAAGTATAGCTCCATATAGACCTTAATGATGTTAGAAATTGATCCATACATTTTATTTCTAAATAATGTCAACGAATTTATGCTACAAATCTGTAGGTATAACAAACTCAGGCTGGTAAAATAAACAGGAGCAAGCAAAGTCATGGCTCAGCCTTCCTTTAGTTTCTGCATAGTTTAAGCTTTCATTTGCTTTTGTCTGAATCCTGGTTCCTATTCTTCCATGCAGCAAGATCTGCTTTGTGCAGACCTTGTGCCTTGCGTTTGGTCCTTTTCTGCAGGGGCAGTTCAAGCCTTTTGGGCTGAGCCGATGGGAGTAAGAGTGCCCACATATTTGCTGCCCACCTGCAGCACCAGCCATGAAGGATCCTGCTGGGCTGCCCACTGAGCTTGTCAGAAGGGTCCTGCCATCAGCTGCACACAACAGCTGCTTCCTGACTGCCCCAGGTGCACCTGGAGCCCAGGCAGCTCCGAGCTGCTCGCACAGACTGCCCCAAGGACATCTCAGGGGAAGGGGCAGTCTGAGCCCAGAGCAGCCCTGCTGCCCATGGAAGCAGTGGGAACTTTGCCCTTCACTCCCACAGAGCTGTCTCCCGTCATTCTTGATGACTGCGGGGAAGGGTTCAGCACAGACCCTGTAGGATGGTAAATGACTGTACCAGTTGTTTGGATAGCAAATATCAGTCAGAGCTTCCTAATTCCCTCTGCCCGGCCAGTGTGGGGCTCGGCAGGCACTCTGTCTGGGAGTGAGTGTGACCCCTGACAAGGCAGGGTGAGCAGCACGGGAACAGTCACTCAGATTTGTGGAAGGCAGGGGTTTGTGGAAAGCAGGGGTTGTGTTTGCCCACCACTGAGCAGAGAGGTCTGAAGGAGCCAAGGCCTCTGAGCTTTCCAACAGAAATATGGCTTTACTGGCTCAGCTCCATCAGCTAAGCATCAGCACTGGCCTTTTAGTGGATTTCAGCAGGACAAGGTATCCAGGAGAGGTGGAAATGCCCCCTCCTCACTGCTGAGGGCAGCTGGAAGGATGTCCACACTCCCCTGCTTGCTCTGAACTGGATTAACTAACCCACCCAGCCCACACGTGTGGAGTCACTCCACCGTGGGCTGCACTGCCCGGGCAGAGGGGAGCAGTGGCCTGGACATCTCTCTGTCAAAGCCAGAGCAGGATGTGGGCATTGACATGCAGGGACGGCCATACCTGGGCTGAAGAGGCAGCATTTTACCCCTTTTGTCTCCCTCAAGAGCTGTTTGGGGTTACCAAGAGATTAATTGGAAGTACTAAAGGGGTGACAGAGGCCATCCTTCATTTTGTTCCTAAAACAAGAAACAAGTGGTTTTGGCTTAGTTTGAGACGAGTTGTTGCAGTAGGTTTGGGGGCCATGTGGTATCTCATGTTTCTGGGTGCACTTTGAGGGAATTTCTCTGCTTTATGTAAAGCACATGAAAGGCTTTCTCAGGGAGCACTTAGCTAGACCCAGACAGCTCTTCTGATGACTACTGCTATTTGGTGTCCTCCATAAGGCTGCAGGAAAGGTTTCTGTCAAGGAAAGGAATCAGTCCAGAGCCTGGGCAAGATCAGGGAAGCAGAAAACTCTTGTTGTACCCCAAAAACTCTTCCTTAACTTAAAGATTCTGCATTATGAAAATATAGATAATGTCGTCTTTGCCACAAGATTCCACATGTATTTGCACACACAGATGCAACTGTCTAAAGATGCTGTTACTTTATTGTGCTTTTGGGACTAAATGAGAGTTAAAAGAAGTTGGAAATTATAATATTTTTCTGATTATAGTGTAATGAAAAAATTCCTTTGGTTTTTATCCAAGAAGTTAACTCTTGTGAAAGTCTCTATTGTCAAAATGTTTAACAATTTATTTTTTTAGATTTGTGGTTTGAGTTTTCTCAGAAAAATGGATTAGGAAATCCATGACCAAACTGCCTGGTCACAGCTAGAATCTGTGCTAGCATGTGTTCGGGGCTGGATGCAGAGCCCAGTGCTACACTCTGTGTATGGGTGCATTCCCTGTCTTGACTTGAGTCTCCATACAGTAGCACATTAGAACTATAAAACCAGTCCTATATGGATGTTTCTATTAATCTGAACAGCTAACTGTGAGTAGGATTCTGTCTACAACCAGATGCCCTTCAGATAGGAAAAATTTGAGGGTCAAATATGGATTCCCTTAAGCCTAATCCTTCATCCTTTCTGTGTATAGAGATAAACAAATGCAGAACAAAGGTCTAAGTCCTTTCTAAATTGAAACCCAGAGTTGGAATTAGCCCCATGAAACTCTCAATATGTTCTCAGCCAATCCCATACTGCTCTTCTCTCCACCATCTCTCCTGTGCTAACCTAATTGAAACAAAAACCTATGTGTTTCTGTTAGTTTCTTAGTGTCTTAATTGTAGTTTATTGCAAGCTATAACACTGGATCATAATTTGATAATTATGATTTAGAGATTTATATGCAGCTGATGAGAAACCAAATTAAATTAATTTTGTAGTATTTCCAAAGAATGAAATTATGTCTGAAAACTGGATATACATGCACTCACATGTATGTGTCTAGACTTGTATATCACACCAAACTGCTTGGATATAAGCACATGTTACATGCACTTTAGGACTGTGCATATATACACGTATTTATGTCTACGTTATAGATTTCTTAGTTTATGTAGAAGTTCCTAAAGTAAATCTACTAATTAAAGCGCTAATACCCATCTTAAGGCTGATAATTAGGTTTAAAGAGAAAAAGAGACAGGATTAGTGTTCAGATCATGTTCCAAATGCCTCTTAATTGG
Source organism: Rhipidura dahli (assembly GCA_013399225.1). Taxonomy (NCBI): domain Eukaryota; kingdom Metazoa; phylum Chordata; class Aves; order Passeriformes; family Rhipiduridae; genus Rhipidura; species Rhipidura dahli. Next base: position 249,027 of record VXAC01004752.1, on the reverse strand, counting down.
GTGTTTGTAATCAATCCTGATTGCAAGAGGCAGTGGTTTGGCAGAATAAAGAATGAAAAAGGCTTAGCCCTGCTATTTTCCTGTTAGTTGACTTGGCCGTAGTATTTTAGGACAGGATCCAGTGTCAAACAAGGTAATTTTGTCAGCCTTAGCAATCCTTACAAAAAATGTTAAAAATCTTTTTTAATGACATTTTTTTCAAGCTAAAAACTCTCTCAAGCTATAGAGTTATTTTTATCCAGAATCTTAACAATTGTTTTCAAGTGAACCACAGGAAAGACTTTGTTCTCCTGGCCTCTGTCCACCGCTGACTTCGGAAATCATGTCTGCGTTCACTGTGGGTTTTTCATTGCATTGACCTTGGTACTTTTCTCACCAAGCCACAGTTTTCCATCATAAAACCACACAGCTTGGTATAATGATTATTTCTTTATCCTGAGTAACCAAACAATTTTTTAAACAGGGTGACAGATTTCCCTCTTGCACTGTGGGAAGCAAGCACCTGGCCATTTCCAAATAGACTTTTAATGAACTTCCTGAAGGAGATTTGAGAGAAGTTTAATAAGTCACCTGCCAACTTTTTGGGAGCATAGGTCATTTGCTTTTCTGTAGGAATTCACAAAAATGTGAGAATAACCCCCTTCCCAAGTCCTAAACTTCCATGGAGGAAATTGATTTTCATGGGCAATATCAAAGGTTTTTAAAAATGTAACCTCAGAAATCAAATTTCTGATTGTTTCTCACATATAAGGTACTGTGAAACCCTGTGATCCACAGAGCTGGTTATGAACTGTGTGAACTTTATAATAATTTATTTAAACAGGAACAGACTGTGCATATTTAGGCTCATCTTGCAGGTTAATATCATTACAAGTATTTTACGTAATGCTATAAAATGAAGAATTTAGATGGCTCAAAAGGACCATTGAGAAAATATCTCCATATGTGGAAGAGACACCCCTTTAATGTGATGATTTCTTCCAGAAGAAACTATGCACATCCCAGAAGCACTATAACCAGCTGTTGTTCAGGAGAAACTGGGCAGTTGTCTGCTGCCTTCCACGCTGATGTGGAGTTGCAATGGCCACATGTCCCATACCTCCCCTAAATACAGATGGGCTGAGCCTCACACTGAGTGAGAGCCTGGGTTAATCCCTCCCCTACCCTCCCAGCACTTGGGGCCCATTGCACATTTGTGCTCTGGGCTGCTCTGTGCCCCCACATGAAGACACAGCCCATCAGAACTGTGGTGTGGGAAGGGGATTGGAGCACCCCACTGCAGGTGGGGCAGGACTGATGTCACAGCTCAGCCCTGTGCTGGGGCCATGCCATTCTTTGGAAAAAAAAAAAAAAGATATTAGTAGTCCTTTTTCTTTCTTTTTTTTCTCATACAACACTCCTTATTAATTGGAAGTTGGTAACCCAGAGAAAACTAGAGGTCTGTTTGCACCAGAGTGATTATTCTGCCTTGAGCTTTGAGAAATGCTCCCTCAAAGCCAAAGTTTTGCTCATTCACATAAATAGTCACACTGAAGTCAACTAAAACAACAAACTCATTTGAGCAGGGCTGATGAGTTGGACATACATTTCTGGCACTACAAAAATTAATAATTTCTTTTTATAACAGTGGTTTTCAGATGTTTGCAGAGTAATTTACAGTACAGTAGAAGATTCAGCCTCATACTTCATAATCACTATAAATAGGTTATCAGTTCTTCTCCAGCTCTTAGCTCTTAGTCGTGAATGTTTGGGACAAGTTGCTAAGAGCATGAGAAAGAATCAAAGTTTGCCTTCTTTTGCCAATCTGTCATTAAGCCAGACAACTTCTACTGACTTTCCTCTAATGTATTCATCTGTAACAAGGGACGCAGATCAGCAATTTAGAAAAGGTTTAGCTTGATCACCATGCAGAAATGCAGGCTATGCTGCCTATTTCCATAGATCACACCACTTTGCCAGATGCAAAATGAGAGGCTTACATCCCTCATGCTAAAAGCCCTTCTTAGAGGAAATCCTAGGCTGTCGCTTCATTTGAGTAGCTTTAGCTAAGTCTAGAAAAATATGCAAAGGTAGCTCTTAAATAAAAACTCTTTTTTTTTTTTTCATGTTTCAAAGTCATCTCCATAATCTGTTTTGGAGACAGAGGCATAAGATATATTTACGTGGAAGGCATATGTTCTGATTCCTGGGTGGTTTTTGACATTCCCAGAAAACCCATGGGACTTTGTGTCACAGTTCTGTAAACTTTATCTATTTGTATATTCATATCTGGGCCTAAATCCAAAACTTCTTTACATGCATTACAGCAGACAGTTTAGTTTCATCTCCTTATGTTCCAGATGGCAAGCAGTTAAATCAGGTACACATTCTAACCACTCCGCATAGTATAATGCTCTAATGCATTTCAAAAGTTTTCCAATGTGTTCTAATAGCACATAGACTGTATAATGTAGGTATATAAAATAGATACAGGGCTGCATAGAGCTGTGAAGCTAGTGAAGATAGCTCCACTGATGCCAGTAGAGCTGCACCTGCTAATAGCTCAAACACAAAATACCATAAGTATAATATATTGTGTTCCTTACTGGTTTCCATTTTCATTTATTCTCCGCAGCTACACTGGATGAAGGCCTTCCAACAATATAATAGTCATCTTTATCTCATTTCTCTGACATAATTTTCAAGCTCCTTATTACTGTTGAACAGGGTAGCTAATAGTGTCCAAATTGCTTCTCATTCTTCCCATTACAGTAAGTCATTATTCAAGAAACCAGTGCTGTTCATCCTTTCCCACCCAAGTAGCTCTCCCCCAAACTAAACTTAAAACTTACCTCCAAGCACCAGTCTCACATTTGCCAATTAGACTCCTACTGGCTATTACATTCATACTTTGCACATTTTTACACTTCTAAACTACCTGTACCCATGTACTTGTTGAAATTTTAATCTTTGGCTTCTAAGCCTAGTCTTCATGCACTGATTTTTGCACCAATTTAATGATTTCAATTAAGGTTTTGTTTGTGTATAGTTGAAACAATTCAGCATGCACTGGGGGATAGATATATTCTAATATAAGTATTTCTAATGTCAGTATTTTGCTGAATAAACCTTGCTAATGTCAGCAGTTTGTAGCAAAGACTGTACTGCTTTATCTATAAAGGTTTCTAAACTGATAAAGCTATAGTGCCTGTAAAAACAATGTATAGACCTACATCTGTGTGACATAACTAGTCACAAATGCTAGTAGAGGATTTGGGATAATGTGTTAGCTAAATTTGTCAGCAAACGTTAATTGGATTGCCTTACTGATTGCAGGTTGCAAATTACAATAAAGACGTAGATGTGCATATCGAGGGCCTTCCTGATGCATCCATTTTCCCCCAGCTTTTAGTCTTCAAACAAAAGCTTAGCCAAAGTGTCTAAGCTAAGCAGTTCCTCTGCCTGCTGTAGCTTATGCTTTCCAGGAAGGTTTTTTTTGAACTTGTGTTACTAGGCAGCTGCATAAATTACTGTGGTGTGACCTTCAAGCACCTCACTTACTCCATGGAAATTATCCATATGCACACTCTCACCCTGTGATCTTCTAAATGACATGTAAGTTTCTTAGTTATTCCTCCCCCATACCTGAAATTACAAAGTAAAAACATACTCATAGGTGTAACCACAGGTCATCTGATGCTCTGAAATCAAACTCTGAGTACTCTGAAAATAAATATCTGATCACCAGGTAACTTTTGCATGCCCCCATATGCTCAGCATAGAAAAGAAATAAAGCCTTCCTTTCAACATCCCAGCTTTAGCTCTTTCTCATCGGAAAGATACTAGACAATTTGGATTTAAATATGTAAAGAAAGAAAGCTGTTTTTCATGGACCATTTTCCTAATTTGGAGACAGATCCAATTTGTTTAAAGATCATTCTACTGAACTTAGTGGAACCCCAGTGATTTATATCAGCTGACTGAGGAGCTGACTCTACACTTCCACAGCTCCCTAGAAATTCTCAGAAGAAAGGTCAGTATTGTAGCTGAACAAATTTTAACTCAGAGTGAAGTCAGTTAAAGTTTTGCCACTCACCAGGATTGCACTTTAATACTTACGCAGAATGGGTAGGAGCTTCTTAAAAGGAGATGGAATAAAGACAAAAGAAATTCTGTTACTCTCTTCCCACTAACATCTTTAAAGAAATGCCCAGGTTTGGGTGCTGTGCTACTGTGACTCTTTATAGTGCTAACTCTCTCCTACTGCTTAATCTTGGGACAGTCAGTCATCATCTTTGTGCCTCTGTTTCCTTAAAGAGCATAATATTTTTCTGGTTTTCAAATATCTGAGGATGTGCTAGTTTGTAAAACCCTTAGAGACTGCTGGGTGGAAATGTGGAGAAGTATAATAGTAATTTGCCATTGTTTCATGTTGTTCATCTTCTAGCTGTTAATTTTTTTTTAAGAATATACTGCTATGCAGAAATGCATGTGGCAATCTTCTGATGTTCAGAGAAAAGTGTTACCCAAACAAAAATAAAGAATAGGGCTCATGCTCACAAGAGACACATTATCCATGATGAGGAGGATCTGTAACAGACATGGCACTAACTCAAAACTGTGCACCAAACAGCATCCAAATGCAAGCAATTTCAGATGTGTGCATATTGCCAGTACCAAACCAGGCCATTCTGCAAATGCAGGGTCCCCCAAGGAGCAGTGAACCTCGCAGCAGCAGCACTAATGGCTGTCTTCTCATGTGCAGCGGGGGAAAGCAGCACTTTAGAGCCGCCTTGGGCAGCTGTTAAGTTATTCATTCTTAACTTACTTCTATAAAGCTGTTATTGGGTGGAAGCAGATGACACAAAAGATTTTGGACCTGTTCTGTCTGTTGTGGGGGAAGCATTCCCCATTCTTGCACACAGGGTGAAATTCTGACATCCTCCAAATCAAGGGCAGAATTTCTCCCCAGTCTTGCTTGGACTGAAAAAAATTATTTTAGGCCCCAGAAAACCCTTTTTTGAAATGCACTTTAGTGGTGCCGATGTCTCTTGTAGGATTTTTATGAGTTCAGACGTTATTTTCCTTCCAATGCACACTATGCAAAGGTATTTGTGCTGCTAGAACAATAATGAAATAAAATCAAAAACAACCAACCACAAACAAAGCCAAAAAACATCCCTAAATCATTTTCTGTTGTTAGAGTACATGTAATGTGTGAGGTACCGTGCTGGGTCATCTGCCTTGTTTCTTCACTTCCTTTCAAAACATTTTAGGCTGTTTTATGGTTTGCTTGTTCCGCCTGATGCCTTGTCCTTCCCTATCTCCTCTCTACAGGCCGTGTGAAAACTCACATTCTCCTCAGTAAAACACAGCCCTTTTCTTTCTCAATTTTGTCCACTCCAAATTTCGGACATTATAAGTCAGGCCTCAAAAAATTGTGTAACTTTATAAAAGTCCTTGCATCTCATAAATTACTGCTGATTCCTGTTTCATTTTTTATCAAGTATATTTTGGGGGCTTTCCTCTGCCGTAAATGGTAAGTTTGGCAATACCATGATATCAACAGCTGATGCTTTAAAATACGCAACCAAATTTCATGCTACTCATGCTAAAAATAATGAGTGCTGGTAATATTAGATTCTTCCTAAAGTCACAACTTCCTGATGCTGTTTCTGTTCTCAGTCACATCCCTGAAAATCCCACTGAAGGGAAGATTTATAGAGGAAAAATAGAATCAAAAGAAAAAGGAAGTATTAATTTATATTGATTTCACTGCATGACTATGTTTCTTCACCCCTCACTGTATGATCAAAATTTTCAGAAACCAAAATTCATCCAAGAAAACAAATACTTGTGAGTTTACTGCCCTTTTCTCTGAGAAGACATAAAATAGCATTAGGAGTCGAATCATTATTGTGGCTGCATATTTGCTTGGCTTCAAAGCCAGCTTACACCAATGAGAAGAAATTTGATTGAAAGCCATTAAACACCAGGACATGACTTTTGGCTCAGGAAAAAGCTGACCTGCAAATTGCTGGCATGGTTGGGACAAAGATTACACTGGCTGATCCAGGATCCTTTCCCTGTCCACGGCTGTCCTCTGCCAGTCCTGCCGTAGATAAATGAGGTGGACTGACACAGAAGAAACTTGCTTATGCTATGTTCTTTTATGTGTTGTGCAGGCTTATGTTTGCAGGGGATTGTTCTCATTCAGATATTACACAGAAATACGGTGCAAAGCAGCTAACATTGACATTAAGGGGCCCATCCTGCACTTAACTATACCATTTCTTTTTCTGCATGTTTCTAGTGAAGTAAATGAAGTTGTGGCTGACTACTTTGTATTTCCCTAATGGTTTGGATCCTTCCCTGCTGCAGTTACAATAACTGCAGTGGGTCTAATCTGATGTGCACAAGCTGAGAAGGGGATGCATAGCTCTAAACTCAGGGGCTGAAGACAAAACTAATTTTTGAAACGTTTTTATAAACTCAAGGAAATCTTAATGTCCTTATTCTGTTATTACTTTACAATAATAATCCCAAACTGGCCTGGGAGCTATTACTCAGGGAGCAGTGGCCCCTTGGAAGGTTTCAACTTGTCAAGTTTAGCCATTTTTTGAACACACAGAGGAAGTCATTAAGACACATCAGGCTGCTGATTGCTATTAAACTCTGCAGAGACTTCTGTGCAAAAATCAATGCCATAACAGGGATACAAGAATCCAAGGGGTGGGAAAAGCATTTCTTTACCCTCTGGTAATGCAAGAATGGATTAATAGACTTTGTGAAACCTCAAAAAAAAAATACCACCTATAAGTTAGGGGCCAAATGTAAACCTCTGTGACAAAATAATACAGCTCAGAAAGCTCCAAATGTGTGAAAATGGGTTTATAATGGAACTGTCACTTCTGGAACCTCAGCTGCATGTTTGTGTGCCGGGGAAATCTCAGACATCTGCACATCTATGCATGCATGTGCTTATTTATTGTATCCCAAGGAACACCTTTTTTGCTGTATTGCCACTAAGGAACCTAGAGGGAAAATCTCTTTTTAGTGAAGTATGATCTTAGATAGCTTTTGGCAGGAAATTACTACAAGAATTTTCCAGATGAGTTCCATCAGAGAAAGTGTTATTTAGATGACTGGCTGGTTTTGACTGGGGGGGAACTGCACTGAAAAATGCAACACAGTTGCAACAATTCCTAACAGTTGAAGACTTCTGTAAAAAATACCTTTATCATGGGAAAAAACCTAGTTTAAATCATATTAGGAAGTTGTATTGTAAACATGTACTGTATAAACTAGTCCATTGTCTGACTCTGGAATGTCTTAAATTCCAACTGTCCAGTTCTCTTCCCCCACAAAACAAAGTGGAGGCATTCAATTCAAATCTTGACATGAATTTAATTCATATTTTGATGAGAAAATTGTGAAATATCTTTTCAAATTGTTGGGTTTTTTTTTTTTTTTGTTCTTATATGAAAATAAAATTTTACCAAGTTGTATTAGGTTTGTTTCAGCCTATCATAGGAACATTTGGGTTGGAAGGAACTAGGAAATCACCTTATCCAATTTACTAATCAAAGAAATTGCATTTTATGTAATACAAAAGATAAAATTAGGCAATCCATGTAAATCAAATATTTGTTTCCAAAAAACCAAAGGAGATCTAGTTATGGTGTTTCAGAACCTTTATTTCCCTGACTATCCCAGCCTTTCTGCTTAAGTAAATACCTAGTTTGTCACTAGCTCTGATTATTAATTCTAAAATTTTAGATCGTATGTTTTTATTGAAAAGAAGGTTCCCTTCTGTTTTTCTTTTTCAAAATACATGCAAGCGTCATGTAGGGTTGACCTTCCCTAGAAAGAGGGCTGAGGGGTAGGACCACCAGCACGTCCCTACACAGTGGCTGCAGGGCCCTCCTGGGTCATGGTCTGTCCCCTCAGCAAAGCCCAGGAAAGATTTTTTAAAGAAAGAGCATGAAGATGAGCCACCTCAGTGTTAAGGCTTGGGGCAGGCACAACTTAGGACCAAAACAGCCAGCTTTGGTCCAGGTGGAGGCAAGTTTTTCCCAAAGTTCACCAAGGCTGCAGCTGTCTGACAATTTCCACCCTGTCCTGAGGAGTCACCACTGCGCCTCCACCCGTGGCAAGAGCATGCAGTCATGGCTGCAGCCAGCATGGCAAACCCTCCCAAAGTATCCAGAACCAAGACTGAGATCCGGAGAAAAGGATCATGTCCTGGGGTGACATTATGATATGAAATAGGTATCCCATTTGGTCTGCTCTGGAGGCTGGCTCTGGTGCCTTTAACCTGAGCCTGCAAGAGGGAAGAAAAAATGAGAGACTTTTGTTTTTAAAACAAAAGTTCCTGTTCAAGGACAGGGACAGGCTACTGAGAATATTCTCGGCAGCAGTGGGGAGTGAAGTATGCTTTCCAGCCTGCTTTCGACTCTTTTCTCCTGAGAGAGTTTTCCTGGGAGTTTTTGGAATTTTTTTCCTCTTTTTTTCTTCTCTTTGGGATGGTTTCACAACATCAGAGCACAGCGGGAGACCTTTCTTCCCAGGCCCCAGTAGGGACCCCCCCGACAGCCCTGAGGAGGAAGATACAGACACACCTACACCTATGGAAGGACTCTGAAATCTTTCCAGGTTTCTCTTCACAGCGAGAGATTTTATCATTTAACATTATTATACTTTTCTGTGTGTTTTGTTGAATAAATTGTTTTTATCTCTTTCACTTTCCTCTGAGGAAAAATAATTTTTTTTCCCAAACCTGGTAGGGAGAGGGGTGCTGGCAACCTGCTTTTCCCTCAGGGGATATATTCTTCCAAGTTTGGCCAAATTGGCACAGATCAAAAATAGGCTTTCTGTTAAGGACTCTATCAAGCACAGTCAATGGAAAAGCTTTTAGCAAATGAGTTGTTAAAACGTGTTGTAGTGTGTATGGTCTGGACTGGCTGCAGTGAGGGGGCAGATAGGGGACCATTTCCCCAGCATGGTGCTGAGGAAGGAGGCTCCTATATTCCCATTATAGCAGTGAAAATCCACTTTTCTTGCATGGATAATTTAGAAGTTATGAATCAGCCTGTTGTTTTTATTTCAGCAGAGCACAGACAAGAGTTGTGCAAAATGAGGCTGCTGCCTGTCTGTCAGGCAGCTGTAGTTTTTTACCCTGCAGCCTCTTTTAATGTGCATTCTTGGCAAATTCTGAAGAGAAGCGGTCACAACTGTGCACTCAGACATTGGAGCAGATCTTATTCCCTGGCCATTGAGCCGGGGACTTCACTCATGGATCGTCCCGTGTCTGATGCAGCCATTAAGCACCCTGACCCAGTAACCAGAAAACTGAATTGGTGTCTAAGTTAAAAGGCACTCTAAAAATATGTTCTTGAATAATCTGTTTTTGAAAAGAGATTAATATTTTCTTGCAGTGTATTAGCTTTTGCCAGGTATTAAATAGACCATTTGCTGTCTGCTGGTCTTCAGGATTTTTTAAAGTAGGTGTTAAAGGCTATTCCAGACTAGCTCTACAGGGTTTTAAGGTATGAGAGACAGTTACCTACAGAAAAATGCCCATCTCTCTCAAATAATTAGCAATTATCTGTCAAAAAAGCTTCTGAGCTGACTACAGTAAGAAAAATACTTTTCATCTTTGGCTTTTTTGTCTCTCTCCTTCTCTCTCCTCTTCGCCTCCCTCCCACCTTTCCCCTAGCATTTTTTTGAGCAGCCTTTTCCAAAGGAAACACTGATGAAAGTATCTTTCAGTGCCTGAACCGTTCCCTTGGACACGTCCTCCCTGTCCACCCCTGAGATTGCAACAGATATCTGCCTTTGTACACACCATGTCAGCGTCCCGCAGAGACATTTTATGTTCATTGTTTCTCCAAAATAAATAGGAGCAGCACAGACGATGCAAACTGGCCGTAGACATCCCATTGCCAGCAACAGAGCTATCTTGGTAATTGCTAATAATGATGCAGAGTTTCAGCATGGGAACACTCTCCTAGCTGCAATGAGAATAGGGCCTGAATAGAGCGACACAGATGGTAACAGTATTGCATATTTCTTTGTAGAAGAAGTTTAAATTTTGCTGTGGGAAAAAAAACCCCAACATTCCTACATTTTGTTCCAATTATTTCTTTAATATTAGCAGTGCTGGCATGTTTGATCTGTGAACTGTGTCAGTGCCACCTAAGGAAATATCAAGAGGAGCCTGCAAAGTGAGGAGAAGCAATTGTTTCCACTTAGCAAAGGAAGCACTTAGATGCTATTTGACAGAATTGCATTTGCCTCCTTTGGCAAGGATGACCCATTTTGATCACACGCAACAGCCAAACAACAGCCAATTTGCAGTAAATCCGACTTTAAACATTTCTGTAGCTGCTAGACTGATTCTGGAGTCTTGTCTCACGTACCAGAGTTCCCACATCTGTACCTCAATTGTCTGGGAGTGCTTCATTGCATTTTGCAGGCCATAAACAGCAGGAACACATGGTTTGTGGGCCAACTCCTGGGTTTCAGCTTCCTTTAATGCCTGCAAAGAACGTGCTCCTCTGGGAATGCCTGACATCCTCCCTGCTTACATGCACAACCACTTGAGTCCCTTGGTGAGTCCAAGCCAGTGGAAGCACACTGTGCTACTTTGGTCTGACTGCAGCACGTTTCCTTTGAAAGGTGTTTGGAGAGCTGTGGCAGCATGTCAAAGATAAGAGAGGCAGGAATTGGTTGTGTTTGCCAAGCGCCTGCCTTTGTTGGCTCTGTCCACGAGAGCAGCTACCCTCACTTTTGAACTCTCCGACGTTCATCCACAAAAATTGCTAGCTCACCCAGGCCTGGAGTGTCAGGACCAAAGTTGTCCTTCCTGCAAGATTAGGTCATATCAGTAGATCAAAGTCCTATTATGCCATTTTACACCACGTGGATGCAACACTAGCCAAGTTTCAAGTCCCAAGCACAGGTGTCTAGTAGCTGTATGATGCACAAATGAAAATTGGAGCCATAAGCCAAACTTAGAAGCTAAATTTCCTGACTTTCCCTAACATTACACCTTTTTATCCACACTTACGACTGCATTGCCAATTTAGATTTCAGAAGAGTGCTGCTAATGTCTGAAACTATCCTACCTGTTGTTCCTTTGCAACTTTTTCTCTTCATCTGGCAGTTTAAAACTGCTCTTAATAAGGCCTTTTAAACAGCTGAGAAACATTGATCTGCCAAAGAGGCTTCTTCCTGGCAAAAGGAGTGCTGCCTAGTATTAATTTCCTTGTAGAGGGAATATGTAGCAGAAAACAGAGTTGGCATGTAGGTAGAAAATAAACAAAGTATTTTGCTGCAGAGTTGCTGTGTAAATGGAAGTGCAAGGCAGAAGCAGGAGTGATAAGCAAGTGTCATTTAAAAATTATCGTGAGAAAAATGGTGAAAAAGCACTAAACCCCCCATAATTTCACCTAATTCATCTTTCCAAAAAATGTGTGTGTCCTTTAATCTGGATATGTGGGGTTTTTTTGTGGCTTGTGGAGCAAAAATAAATCCCACCTTAAGACTGATCACCAGGATAAATAATTCTTTCCAGGTGCCTTTATCTCTCTGCCCAGGCTACCAAGGGATAACTAGCTCAGAGTATCTTCCTGGGTTTTAGACAACTATTATAAGATGAAATACATTCCACCCCAAATCCTCAGAAATGGCTATCCTAAGTGGACAGGAAAGCTGGCAGACTTAGATAGCTGCTGGAGCTCATTTCTCTTGTGGCAGACACAGGTGATTGCCAAGGTTGGTACAGTATTGCCCATGTCAATGAGGTAAAAAAAAATTTGCTACTGTTTTGAAATTTTTTGCTGTGTCCCAGGCTCAACGCACAACAAGTGGCATAACTGGTTTACAAGTGAAAATTAAAACAGAAAATGAGCACAAGTTCTGCTCTTAAAAAAGTGATCTTTTCTTCAAGAACTGAAACAGTTGTGTTGAAATGTATCACACATTGATGTACTCCTAGTGTCAGATTGTGTTTGCTCAGGCAGTGTTACCTGCAGTGCCCGTGGCTTGGCTCAAAGCCTGTGGCAGTCTCGGTGGGACAGGCTGACAGACCTGTGCTCGCCGGTCTGTGGCGTTCAGAGTCACTCCTGCAGAGCACAGGCACCACAGGAGCACAGTGGTCAGCAGTTAGAGGTCTTCTGTAGCAAAGATACTTCATAGGACACAGTGTTGTGAGCCACATCCCTGAAGTGGAAGGGAATGGAAAGAAAAATACAGGAATATAACACCGGCTGCCTAATCCAACAAATGTAATTAATTCACTTAAGACTTCCTCATTCTTCTCTCAGGACATGCTCAGTCCTGCTTAACATATGCTTGAATCCTGCTTAATATAACGTAGCCAGCAGGTGCTTACAATTAAGCACACGCTTAGTAATGTGCCTGAATTAAGGCCCAAAATATTCCTGCTTTAACACATGAACGAGACTGTTTCCATTAAGATGGAGCACTGCACGCTAGGATTTGTAATCACTACAGACCACACCACATGGATGATGAAGCACTATGAAATGCTTCTGTTCAGAAGACTGTTCATGTGCATCCATTTGGGTCTGAGCTCAAAACTCTTTTTTAATCAGGGTCAAAGCAATGACTGTCTTAGACCAATTTATGAAGCCCAGGTCCTGAAGTTCCTGTTGCTTCAAAACTCCCACAAACTTGAAACACGCAAACTGGATGCTGTTCATGGGCTCCTGGCAGATTGTCAGGGCAGTGTCCTTAAGTTTGTGTTTTGCTGAATTGTAGTAAGTGGTTCTGTTTAAAATTCAGGAAAAATAGAGAACACTGTATTTTCACTTACAGTCTGACGTGTTGTCTCTCCCTTATGTAACTAAAATAGGGTGGACTGGAACACCAATAGGTTGAGCTGTAATGACGACAGTAATTTCTTTTGCTGAGGCTTTGTCCAGGCTAAGGACACAATGTTAATCTGGGGTTGTTTCTCTTTTTCCTTAAATAATATTTTTATTGAGCAAGAAGCGGATGTCAGAATGGCCTTTTGATCAGCTAAAAACAAGTGTCTCTAAGGGAATCTTTCCTGTTTATTCTAAGCTGCTGCATTTGAAAAATGCTAGCCTACAGCAGAGCAAGACTCCTTAACATACAAGAAGCTGGGCAAAACAGGATGAGGCCAAAATGGGAACTGTATATCACAGGAACTTGGAAAGACAGGAAGTTACAATAGAAGTAGAAATTCTCGATTAAAAGCATAATTGTACCAGCTTGTGCAAGAGGATAATGACTTTCAAATGTCAGCCTTTGTGCCTGTTCATAATGATAAAGCTATTAAACCATATGTACTGTTTTTAATTCCATTTGTCAAGGCAAGTCTTTTAGGATCTATAACTATTCTGTCCACTAAAATCTAGAGCATTTCTTCAGCCATATATTGAAAAAGTAGTTTAAAAGGAGTGCTAACTAGAGCAGAGCCAACCAGGACTGCTGCACAGTGGTTTAAACCACATTGGAGATTCTGTTATAAAACCCTCTTTTCAAGGATTTAAATATCAGCCATAAAAATTCACTCCCAGGATAAAAGTCAACCAATGAGTGAATATTTAAACCAAATTTGTTAAAATAAAAAGGCATAATTTTTACACTTTAGAAGTTTCATATGTAAAAAAGAATAAGCTCTTCAAACATTTTTTGTAGATCTGCGACTGAAAAGTAAATCTACTTCAAAATTTACCTCAATAAGGAATTAACACTTAAAGCAGTCAGTGGTTTTGTTATTTCAGAAAATCAGTCCTAGTAGAGAGTCACAAACAAGTTGCACCCCTGAGCTTAGTCCAGCTCTGGCTTGCAAATGGAAAAACCTCGTTTGTTTCAATGAGAATTGGATCAATGGTAACTTCCTCCTCAGAAAGTTGTAGTGTGGTAGAAAAACTAAGAGCTCAGTTTGACAGTCACTATGCTTGTTAAAATGTTCACCTATAATATCGGCAAAGTTACCTCCAAAGGGAGGAAGACAAACACTGCGCTGGTGTCACCACAGGTGTCTCAGCCTTCCCCAGCCTTTCAGTCAGTGTCAGTGCTTCTGACCCCAGGCCATGGGATGGTGCTGCTTCCAGACCAAGGCTGCTAATAACATGTTTTATCATTATAGGCACATGAAAACAGGAAAGCTATAGAAAAATCGTCTTTACGAGATGGTTCAATGTTTTTGGTGGGGAGATATTATCAGTGAATTCAGCAGCAGCTTCTGCAAATCTTACCCACCAGGTGATATTTATAGACTGTTTACAAGATTTTCATATATGGCATTTTAAAGAGATTCCTAACTTTTATACTCATCCATCCAGTTTATTTATTTTGCAAAAATCCAGCTCCAAAGGTCAGCTATGTTCTGTCTGTCTCAGCAACTCCAGGCCTATGGAAAAATGCTGAATATAACCTCAGCATGAAATAGTTATACAAATGTGCTTTTAAACATGGTAGAGATGGTTTTGTGTCTTGTTCTTATATATCTTAGACTGTGTGTCTCTTGGCTTTACACATCATTTAAATGAGAGCACTCTTCAGCACCTCTTTCACATTCAAATGATATATTTGTGCTCTTTTGTGTGGAAATGTCTGTATATTTTCAACACTTCTCAGTTCATATGAAAGCAGACAGGAACAAACCAAGGAGACAAAGATTGTGTCAAAGTGGCTGAATAATACTGAAATGATCATGATGCATCTATTCTTCTTTTCAAAATCTTCAGAATAAACCCTTCTTTCCATTTCCAGCTTTCAAGCAGTGGAAGGAAATTTTTTTCCAACCGTTCCAGCCTGACACTCTGCTGTTGGTGTTGGGTTCCCACCTCTGACCTTCCTCCTCTGCTTCAGCTGCTTCATGCCTGGAGGCCAAGCCCTAATACTGCCTTTCCTCCTTACCTGACAGCAGAACAGAATACCTTCTCTTAGTACATCTTATCCATATAACTGAATCGATCCCGTGCTTAGTAATAAATTGCAGGTGAAATTATACAAACACAGCTACTCTCATCTGATTAGTTCATTTGGTGGGTAAAAGTCATGCTTGCACACAGGGAAGTCACAGATCAGCTTTTTTATGTATATCCTAAAAGGCACTGTAGCTGGGAAGGATTAAGTACCTCAAAGTTATTTTTCCTGTATGTCCTGGTTTAATGTGGCAGGTAGCTAAACACCACACTGCTGCTCATTTGGTCCTCCTCCCACCCAGTGGGATGGGGGAAAGAATGTGGGAAAAAAACCATATAATTTATGTGTGAGCCTAATGGGACAGAAGTGGAAGGGAAAATAATAATAACAGTAATAATAATGTACAAACAAGCAATGCACAATGCAATTGCTCACCACCCACTGACCAAAGCCCAACCAAGTGCATGCAGCCCCCGGCCAACTTTCCCCTGAGTTTATAAACTGAGCATGACACCGTATGGTATGGAACATCCTTTTGGTCAGCTGGGGTCAGCTGTCCCAGCTGTGTCTCTTCCCAGTTCTTGTACCCCCAGCCCACTCCCTTGTCAAGTGATATGAAAAGCTGAAAAGCCTTTGACAGTGTAAACACTGCTCAGCAGCAACTGAAACATCACTGTTACCAATATAATTTTCATCTTTAATGCAAAATACAGTACTGTACAACCTACTTGGAAGACCATTAACTCTATTATAGTCAAAGCCAGGACACTGTAGAAGACCAGTTGAATCTCTCATTCACAAAAGCAATATGATTACAGAGCAACCATTATTTATATGTTTGATTTGTGATATATGTGTATAATCAATTGCAAATTATGTGCTTTTCAAACATCTGCTGTAGTTTATTGTGAGTCTATTAGAGGATATCTAATATCCAATAAGAAATGACGTGTAAGAAATCCATTACCTCTTTTCTGTCAGGAGAGTCCTGTAATTCAAAGAGAGGCTGTCTATCTTCTTTTTTATATCAACCTTCTGGATTTGAGGATCTGAGGCTTTCTGCTGAAGTATCAGGAAAATACGTTCATGATGTTTTAATGTCTGCCATAACAAGCCTGGTTTTTGACCAAGGGGACAAAGCAGCTATACAGCATGTGAAAACTGGCACAGCTTTAAAACAGGCATTAGTTCAAAGTCATGAAATAATACTCTTAGAAAAATAAAATCCCTGTCTTCAAGTGAAAATCACAAAATTCTTATTTTCATCAGCTACTTGGTAATACCACAAGCACTATTTCTTTAAGGAATACAACCCAAGAGTATAGACTCCCTTTGCTCTTATGAGTCTGATATACCTGCTTCAGAAGCAAGATGTGGTGGCTCGTAGGATACACAGGGAGGATTGCAATTTCTGGTCTTATGTGAGTTTTGTCAAATGACCACAGTTTATGAATTCCACATTCTTCACTCATGGAAGAACACTTGAATCCACAATTCAGCTGCAAGGCAATAAAGCATCTATTAAATATACCGTTTGTTATATGTTTATAGGTGCACTAGGAGAACTTGCCTTGGGCTAGACCTCAGCGGGTTAAATTGCCTCCACTTAAACTAATGCAGCCATGTCGGTTTTCAGCTTTGGTGGAGCTGGAGCAGTGGGACAGGATGGGATGCACGTCCTACAAGCAAGACCAGAAAAACTCTGTGAGAAAGACTTGAACATATTTTCCAGTTGCAGATTTCAAATTGCTCTTTAAGGGCTGAGATTCCACACTCAGCAACATCTTTCCCCTCCTGACAGCAGCACCTTTGAGCTGCCATGCCCTCTGCTACCAAAGTCTGAAGAGTTTTGCTAAATGCCAGAGAGGGGAGTGCAATTGCAGAGTGCAGATTTTTTGGGTTCCCTCTTGGGTAAGGTGTCTGTCATGGTCCTCTGCCCAGGAGAGTTGCTGTATGTCTCAGACACAAGGCAGAGTGTTGGGTGTGTTTTTCCTTTTTATTTTCTTCTCAGCCTGGAAAAAGTTCTGTTCCCTCTGTGGGAATTTATCTTACATAGAGACTGTGGGATCAGGACTGCAGCTTACTCTGTTACACCTAATTAACACTGGGAATTCATTTCCACAACACGGAACTAGGCCAAGTATATAGGTAGTTTTACAAAAGAAAATTAAGGATTTGCAATGAAGATATGGAATATCCACAATTACATTTCATATGATACAAAATAATTAAGGGATATAAGCCATAATGGTTCATGGCACAATCCAAGTTCCAACAGATGGGGATAGGATGAAATTTACCCATGGGAAAGTGATTTTGTAATTGTAGAGGTGGGTGTATTCCATTTACTTCTGTATTTATTTTAGATGAATGTTTATATTTGTATAAACATTAAGGAAAAGCATCATTCTATAACCTCTGGGTATTTTTACCATTTCTTTAAAATACAGAAGTAATTGCTGCATACTTCTTAAAGAATAAAAGGAAAAAAAATTAAAACTCTTGGTTTTCCCCACCCACACATTTCTCTTCATATATCCCAGTCCTCAGATTGCCCCTCCCTCTGCAAAAGCCTGGGAAAAGATTCACAAGCACATGTGAAAAATAATAGTTTCACATGGCTGTAGTAGGTTCACATCCTTATTATGTAAATGAGTGGTTTTGGTTTGGGTGTCTCTTTTGTGGTTTTTGTGCAGATGGTTAAATACTTAAAGACAGTGGGCCAAATTGTTCCTATTCACTGGCTCTGGCTAAACTACACCAGGAATTGAAATAGGCTGTGGAACCAAAATCTATTTTTGCCTATAATGAAATAGTCAAATGGAAATGGGACTGCTGCACAGTAGCAGAAAGGAAGAAGCAGCCATGAAGAGATTTCCCCTTGTCTGTTTGGTAATTAATGAAGTACCTGGAGAACAACAGATCTGAGAAATTTTACTTTGCTCCTGTGATCTGCACTTCCTCCAGCCAGGTAAGCACAGAGCTGTGTGTGCTGGAGACTGATTAATTAGCTCAAGCCAGTTGTAAAATCTTTAGGAAACAAGTGGTGTCGGTTTTCTTCTGCCCAGGATGCCACAAGATGTATTTAAAGTGTGAGAGTCAAAGGTCAGTTTGACATCACGTACTCTAAGAAAGACCCCTTACTTAGATCCCTGTTTCATGTTCGAAATGCTGTCTGCGAGCCGTGATGTTATTGTACTTGATAAGAGAAGGAGTAGGATTAATCTACAGCAAGGAAAATTTAGGTTAAATATTATGAAAAATGTTGTAAGTGTGAGATCACTTAAGCAAAGTAGCAGGCTGTCAGGGGAGACAGTCAAGGCTGGAAGTGACACTTTTCTATCAGTGCTGGTTGGGAGAATAATTAATAAACATTTCCCTGTGAAGGGGGAGTGGCACCCAGCTCCCCCAGAGGCTTCTGCCAAACCAAAGGAGCCGACGGATCTCACAGACATGCTTGGAGCTAATGCTTATGTACAGATAAAATGAAGCTTTCTGAAAGGACTTTTCCAACCTCTTCTCAGCTTGTGCTATATATTATAAATGTAAATTGAATGCAAATTCTTTGAGCTGTTTGCCATAAAGCAATTTACAATCTCCTATGCTGAATCTGACCCACTGGAAATATAAAGGTCCGTAGTTATGCTTCCCGTAATTCTTTAGAAACTAATTGGGTTACAACAGGAAAAAGGTCTGCCCCAATCTCTGTGATTTCTCAGTCCATTTAATATTTTTTTCGCAAATTTCTTGTTACAATATAATATCTTTAAGTTTTTAAGCACTGCCTTCCTCTATCAGTTAATGACAGTGCTAACATTGTATTCAGTGGGAAAATGCATAAATTAGATGCATGGCTCAAGTTCTAAACATTCTGCTAAGTTTTTTATCTTCAAATTGTTCAGGTTTATCTGCTCTAACTGAACCAGTGATTATAAAGTAGCTTTCTTTCTGTCTTTGTTCTGAAAAGATAAAATTTGTCGTTTTCTAGAATTATATCCAAGTACAGCAAATTGCAAAACAAACATATTACCTCTACATGATTTTGGAGATCCAATGAGTGTTAAATTCATTTTCAAACTCAGATTAAGGAGGTTAAACCTCAGACCCTAATCTGATCCAACAAAATAGTCACATCTTCTTAACAAAGGGCTGAAGAATTATTGCCCTGATAATAAAAGAAAATCAGAACTTGGCAGTTTTATAGATTGTCCCATGTCTAAAAACCTTTAGTAAAGGTCATTCTCCGCCATCTCCAGTGGAGTATTGTTTCATGAAAGCAAATATTCATGTTGTCCACTAACAGGGATTTTGGCAAACTGAAGGGGGGCATTGACAACATGGTGCTTAATCCATAGCTTTCTGTCTACTGCGCCCTACAGGGCCACAACCCAGGGAACCAGAAGAAAGAGATCAAAAGGTTTTAAAAATGTCAGGCAACAGGATCTCGTTTAAATTATTAGGTGAGATGCCCTCTTGGGTTTGACAATAGCAAAACATATCACATAGCCTGTTTTCTTCTCTCCCTTTATTCTGATTTTGACAGGCTGGTGCAATTGCATGTAGAAACTGTATTTCTGCTCTCCAGCATCTCTTTGGACACCATTTGAAAATATGTTTTTGTAAAACACTGTTATATTCAAAGATATTTGAATCATGCAGAAACTGGAGGATTTGTAATAGGTTCTTAACCAGTATTGACTGACATAAAACTTACTTGACAAAAAAACACAGAAAAAAGCCAGAAACCTGCCTTAGGTGAAGCTGATAAGCACTTGGGGAATACCAAAAGGCTTATCTGTAATTCTGTTAAGTGATTCAACTTTAAGAATTGTGCATTTCTAATTCACGTATATATGCTAAAAGGTTTTTTTTGAGTTTTCAGGAATTGAAATTGTTAAAACTGTATAAGCAGAGAATTTTTTTCTTGTTATTTTGATTGGCTTTATTGCAGAAAGGGAGATACAGTTCCAACCTGATGTCATACTGCGGAACATTGAAACCTTTTTCCCAAGCTCTGTGTGTAACCTCTATGCTGTTAAATCCTTGTGCATGAATAGTCTCACTGACGTCAGCAAAAGCAGGGCTGCACAGTCTAATTCTTAAAATAAGTCATGTTCATATAAATTCTTGATGCTGTCGTTTTTATCTCAGATTTTGTATGGTGCAGCATATGGCCTGAATATGAGACTGGCTGAACATTAAAATTCTCTAGCTTAGTGAGTAATTCATGTTTCTAAATCGTACGAGTAGTGGAGAGTACAAATTTAATAAAGCACCAATCAGTCAAGACTTAACGTGCTTAAAATTAAAGAAATACAAATAGAAGGTCATCAATATACACATGATTAATGATCACACTTAAAAGCAGTTTTAACCATTCCTCCTAATCATGGATTTGCATGTCTCTGTGTCTGTCTGTATGAAGGATGGGCTGAAACAAGGAGAAAAAAATCTCAGCACTGTTCTGTGTTCCTTACTTATGTTAATGCCTTTGGGATTCTTTACAGAATAACACAGATATTGCAGATTTAGGAAAACTGAACAGGCTATTTTTAGGATTCAATTCATATGAAACCATGTTCCCTTACCTTATGGTAACTCCCTGGTTTTCTTCTCACAATTATGTTGGCTAAATGCAGGTGGGCAGGAGACTGCAAAATTCAAGTGAGCAGGACTTGCATCCCTGAGGATTAAAAGAATCAGGAGACAAAATATATGTTGAGGACTATCGAGCTTCTGGGTGTAAGGGGCATTGGTCATATGGGTGAAAGGCATTTCACATTCAGAATGCCTCGCCGTAGCAAAGTGTTTGCTAATGTGCTCTCATCCTCTCGTGTTGCCCCAGGTATCGAAGACAATTCCTTTGTGGCAAATGGAGGGAGAGTCATTTATAACTTAGCAGACTCATGCTAGGGCTGGCAAGGAATATTGTTAACTTCATGAGTCTTGATGTGACTGAAGAGGCTCGAGATCTGTATGGGAGACAAGTCTGAAAATTAACAGCCTCATTAATCAAATCACAATGTTTTGACAACTTCATGGTGTGTACGCAATCTATCCTGTATACAATTTAGCTAAGGCTTTTATGCAACAAGAGGTTTTTTTGCAATAGCTTTATGTGAAAAGACTCCACCTCGCAACAAAATTACTGGATTGTATGCTGATTATCGAAGAGTAAAAAAGCCTAACAAGATAAGATTCAAATAGAAAATCCTTCCAGTTTTATGATGGAGGTAGCATACCTCCTTTTTTCCTACTCTATTTTACTGACAGCAGTATAATCATCATCATCACTTATTTAGATAGTCTGGGGAAAAGCTGGCCAACCTCTCACACCTAAGCTCAGGTACTGGAAATGCTCCACTTCAAAGCAGAAATCCTTTGAATCCATTTGCCCAATATGTTTAGTCAAGAGTGAAACTAGAGTGGATAACCTGCTGGGGCACCCTACCCTGACACTGCAGAGCACGTCCCTCAGATAACCAGTTCTCCAAAGCAACAGGTCACTCAGGGCAATTCAGAGTAACTCTGGGTCCCTCAGACATCAAACAATCATTTTCGGCTTAAACACAGACTGTGCCCCAAATCCTTTGTTTTTCAGGCTCCTTGTAAGTACCTGCCTTAAGGAGCTTAGGGATACATGGTTGCCTCTTCCGCACCTAGGGATTTATGCAGAAGGCTTATTAATATTTCTGAGTATTAATTGTCTAAATCCCTGCTCATCTAGGCAAGGCTACATCAATAATTATTTCTGGGTTATAAAGAAATGTTTTTGCTTGTTATAATGGGCTTAGTAGAAGAAGGTTTGATGTAGTGGCAAGAGTAGCAAAATGCTATATTTCACTATGATGTTTTGAAATAGAGACTCACAAAAAAGACGACGTATTTTCAGTCTCTTTGTTCTTCTCTCTCATTGTCCATCTTCAAAGGTAAAAATTTGAAATGACAGCTAAAAAGGGAGAGAAGCAAGAATGAAGAACTGCCAACTAAATATATCTATTTACAAAAGGTGTATTGAATCACAAAATTAATGGCAGTGCCACTAGTACTGTGGCCATCTCAGTTCATTCAATACCTTCAAACTCTTTCAGGGAAATATCAATATCTGATTTTCCAATCCAGAAAGCTGTGGCACAGGGAAGTTAGCTGACACTTGGCTTCACTGAACAGCCATGGCAGATGAAAAGAGATTGCTTTCAGCCTTCCAGTCCAGTGTCTGCCCACTTTCTCCCTTCGGCTCCTATCTCCATAAATGACCTAAGCCCCATCGTACTGAGGGACATCTAGGCTCACATTTACAGCTTGAAATCACAACTCTTTCTCTAATTCCACAGTTTTATGGCCCTGCTAACTACTGTGCAAACAGAACGGGGCTGTAACAAACCAGAAAGCATACAAGTGACTGAGCAGGCAATCCCTGGGCAGCCCAGCTCCTTTCCAGTGATGAAAGCAGAATGGCTCCCAGCTTCCAACCTGCCGCAGGTTGGGTATTTGCATCTGCACTGCAGTTGAAGACGTGACTGCAGCATCCAGAGTGGTGCCAAATTCTTACCCAGTTAGTGGCAAAGCTGTGGTGGCACAGGATTTATTGTTCCTGGTGGGAACATTCAGCACTGAGCAGAGTCTATGACATTATTAGTACCTCAGCCAGTTAAATAAAAACAGTTCACACATGTGTTGTAATCACATCTCCAAATGCAAGAATTGCAATTTTTGGTAGAGTTTATCACTGCTCTGAGCAGCACCATTAACAAGCAATACTGTGATTTTCCCAGAGCACAGTGCTGTATAGAAACCTTATTCAGGTTCTTTCCAGCTGACATATCCTTTTGTTGCTGGCATGAGACATGTTTCCATGATCCTTATCCCTGTGGGGAAAAAAAAGGTAATCCTTCATCAGTTCATCTATTATCCCTCTGCTAGTTCTGATTTTTGTGAATTCCCATGTGGAATTTTTATAGGGGGAAGGGACTAAGGTTTGAAAGATTTCTCAAAGTAGTCTGGCTGGAGTGGTTCCTATAGTAGCCATGCAGCAATCATGTGAGGACAGAGGACACTTTTTGGCATCTGTTTGAGGAGAAATGTGCAGTAACTGAGGAAAAGCTGAAAAATGGGATGTTGTATGCCAAATATGGGAAAATTCAATTTGGTGGAGCTGTTTCAGGAATCTGTTCATCACAGCATGTTGGTGCTGTGAGTCAGGCAGGATTGTGCCTCTCCAATGGTCTGTTAGTCTCCTAACATCCCTTTGTTCAGAGAGAAAGAGGGACTGGCTTTACAGTGCCCGCGAGACCAAATCCGGGTTAAAGCTAATGAGGAATGCGTACGTTTAATTTGTTGAAGGGGTTTTCTGCGTATTTCAGGAAAGAGGGGGGGTTATTACCATTTCCCCCTGTAATAAAAAACCAGGATCCTGTATCTTGGAAACAAAATGAGGTTATGTTGCAGTGTAAAATTTTAAAGAGGGACTAGCAGGGACACCTAGGCTCAACAGCATGAAACCCATGAGCTGTTGGGAGAGGAAGGGCTTGTATTTAAAAATTATGAAAATAGTATTTCAGTCTGAGATTTAAAAAAATGGTCTTGACAAAAATGTTGCAACTTTTCCAGCTACAGGCCCTCCCCTGCCAGGTACCAACAGTTTTATTCAGAGTAGGGGCTGAACAGGATGCATGTACCACCTGGCTCAAAGCTGGGTGTGCTGCTGGTTATTTGGGTACTGAGAGAGCAAACCCAGAGGTTTCTCTGTCATCACTACACTGCAAGGTGACAGTGTCTGGCAGTACTGCTGGCCAGGGAGGACAGCTCCAGAGGTGCCCGGTGTGCTCTGCAACACAACACCCTGGGATCTGCACCACCTCAGATGCAGCACTGGGAGTGTTTGCAACAGAAGGATGGAGGCTGTGCTGCCAAAAGGAGTCCCCGAGTCCCTCTGTGCAAGTCAGACATCCCTGTGAGCCTGCTCAGGAGGCTCAAAGTGAGGAAAGGGATGGTGTATTATCTCATTTCCTTCCCAGACTTCCTACTACTGTTTTGGGCAATTTATACCTTTAAGAATGCACAAGGCAAACAAACCTTGTTCTCCCTAGTGTGTGAAAGCCTGTCTTTTGCATTATTAAACCATAAAGGAAAGCCTGGCGTTATCTCGCGCAGATTCTCGGCACGTACAGGAGGATCTGGCCCAAACACATTTCACGGCTTGTCTGTCTGAGTTAGTGCACTGCTTGCCAGGAGTGAGGGAGAGGAAAGAATCAATGCTTAATACCGCAGAGTCTTACACAGTTTGCTCTTGGATGTGCTTATCACCACTAAGTAGACAAACAAAAGTAAAAGCATTTATAGATACCTACTGAAAGTGTAAAATAAACAAAAGCCATCAAAGCAGGATTTTATCCACTTAATTGCAGAGTAAGTGTTTTCATCAGCTGTATAATGGTTTATTGCCTTTCAAGGCTGATTTAGAGTAATTAATTAAAGAAGACTTAGAACACCACTCCCTTATGGGTTACAAAAGGAAAGAAGATGCAACACCATTTTTGGTTGCTATTCATTGAGTTGCTTGCAGATCACTTTGGTCTGTCAGGTAATATATTATATCTCCATGTCACACTGTCCATTTCTCTAAGTAGAAAGCAAGGGCAGAAGCCTGACCCATGAAATGCAGAAGACATATCAACATCATTAACCATGCTTTCTTGGACCCGATAACAGCTCTTTCCTGAAGAGTGTCTTTTTCTTGATTACAGCTTTTGAAGCATTCTGTACAAGGATGGGAAAGTGGTTCTAGGAGAACTTTGCTTCTGACCTCAAAAGCAGCAATTTCTTTGTGAGTGTTCCAGTCCTGACTTAGGTTTTCCACTGCCCCGATTTCGAAGGCAGGGGTCATCTCACAGCCATGCCTCTCCAAACTACTTTTAGCCTCCACTGAGTATAGGTCCAAATGCTCAGCAGATTTAAGAGAGAGTATATCTCAAGAAGTTGCACTGATGAGGGAGGAAAAGGAAGTGGAAAGAAGACAAACTTGGTCCCATTTAATGAATACTTCCTTGACATTTGTGCAGCTCCCGCTGGGGATTTGAGCTGGCACGCATGTTTGCAGTATGGTCCCAATTACTGAAGCCCATGAGCTGTGTATGCTTTTGTGTTGGGTGTATGTCCATTAGCCTGTTTGCTTTCACAAGTATTAAGTACCAGAAGAAAACTATGCAAAATTTTTTAGCAGACACGTGTGAATTCTGGTAGGTTTTCCACTTAGTTTTCCATTTTAAATTAGCGTGGGGCAATGCACCTTGGATGCAATGCCACTAAACTGTGTAAATTTCTACCAGAGATGATGCTGATCTGCTGTGCACATTTTCCTTCCTGTAAGTCATTATTGCATGCCTCTCTTTCTAAGAAAGACATTTTTATGGGAGGTGGATCACTGTGGAGGGTTTTTTTGCATGGCTGGTTTGCCCCACGTTCCAGCTATAACAATGCAGTTTCACTGGGCACTGGGTCATATGGCTGACCTCGGCTAACAAGCTGTTCCTGTTTTTAGGCTACTGGGAATGTTTATTGGCCACTGTTTTCCTCCTTTCTAAACACTTAGTTATTTCTCAAGACCCATATAAATCACAAGGTCACAAAACACATAAAAACTGTGACATTCTCTGTGATATAGGATATAAATGAACTAAATTCAGGCTTAGCAGCTTTAAACATCTATGGTATATTTTATTGTAAGATAAATACATTTATTTAAGTTATATATACTTTTCAGTTCTAGGAGATACACATTAGAATGGCAATAAAGTTGCTCAATGGGACAAACTTATATACTGGTGTTTCAAATTGGTTCAGTTTAACTGTGAGCTCTATTACAAAAACAAAGTACTGTAACTCTGAAACTGAGCTTAAATAGTGATCTGTTTGCAATCAATATTAAGTAATCACGTACTTTATAAGAAAATTATAATTCTGAGGGTAACATTGAATTACCTAATGCAGATTTCAAGAGCAGAATCTCAGGGAGAAGTCTGCATTCATGTTGGATTGGCACACTGATATGTGCAAAACCAAACTACACCTATAAGGACATGCATAAGTTATCAACAGGAATTTTATTTATAATGTCTCTACTGAAATTAGACAACAAATTAATAGAAAAGCATTGGTAGCAATTACTATAGTTTAAATTCACATACAGGTTTCCACTCTGCTTCCCTGTTCTCATTTGCTTTTAGTGGTTTTGAAATTAACATCTTCCAGGCTGAGTTTCCCAGGCTGCTTCTCTGGCTGAGAACGAACTTTGGGAAGAAACATCTGAAATTATTCAGGTCTTTTCTTGTATAAAGAATATAAAAATACACACACAGAAACACACACACACATGCATGCATATATGGCCCAGTCGCAAAACAGGAGACGAACCGTGGGACTTTTTCAGGCAGCTCTTCAACCACACTTAGTAAGATCAGAAGTCTGGAATTTGAAAGCACCCTCCTTGGGTAAATGTTCCTTGCACTGCTCTTAGGAAGTATCATTCAGATTTCACAAAGCCAGGGCTCCTTTAAAGTTGCCAACCCCAAGTATTACTCATGTGCTTCAGGGTTGTTTGTTAAAGTGGCAATGTACACAACCAAATGATTTTGTGCTGAGATAACGGCCCTCCAGGAAACATGCAGACGGTGTAAGTTGGTTGATCTCTGAACTAGGAATGTTTCTTATTCAGCTTTGCGTGCCTCCTGTGCCAGAGAGCACTCCTAGATATTGTGGCCAGGCACTTTGCCTTTCCAAGTTTGTGTTATAAGAAAGAAGTAAGGAGATGGTTTTCATCTAGATGTTACAACAGTCTGCCAAAGGTCTTCTCAGCATTATGAGAATACTTAGCTAATAATGCCATGTATCTCACACACTTAAGGACTCTGTTTTCAATACAGAAAATACTTGAAAGNCCCCTTTCCCAGTAAAAATCCATGGGAAAAACTCTAACACATGCACATGATGAAACACTGATAAGTCAAAAATTTCAAAAGCAAATCTGGACATTTTCCAATAACTCCACTTGTATGTACATATGCCTAATGGTGTGGCTATATAAAGGTTTTAGATACAGTCTCAGCAAAAAATCAATCCAGTCATTTACATGTGTCACACTTTCAGGCAAGGAAGGCTCATAGCAGCCATTTGTATCACTACAGACTAAGTAGTGAAGACACTAATCCCACAGTGAGTTTTTCACTTGGCCCAAGGGCTGCCCACAGGGCACATGATGTAGAAATCACAACAAAGGGAACAACACAGAGAAATATTGACCTCCAAGTGCCTAGCACTGCATGCTTAATATTCTCTTAATATAGTTCCTAACTGGAAATAAATCATTGTACTGTATTTACAGAGCTTCAGGACATGGTTGCTATGGAAGAAAATTGCTGCAACTTCTGATCTAAAGCTGATACGTATGTCTGCAATTTCCTTTCTCCTTTAGCCTCTTTTAGTTTCATTAATTATAGGTATTGGTCAGAGAGGTAGACAGCCCACAAGGGACAAATATCTGAGTTTCCAAAGTGTGGAACTTATTTTATGTAGACAACTTTCACAGTTTCTCTGAAAAACTAACATCTACCTAATACTTCTAAAAGTTGAGTTCCTAAGGTTGTGATTAATATACTGCATAGATCCCCAAAGGATAATTACAAATTAATCAGCAGTGCAAAACTCCCAAATGGAGTGCTATAAGGTTGCCATAACTTTAAAACACTTCTTTTCTACTTTCATGGAAAGAAAAAGCAATCACAACCGATTCTGATCTCCATTTGATACAGCTCTTTCTCTGTTCTTTAGGCATTCGAGGAAGCAAACCCGAGGCTTCTACAACTTACCAATTAGGCAGGCTTTTTCCTGAATTCAGCAGTACGTGCACACAGCACTAATCCAACCACAAATCATTAAACCAGTTAGGCACATGAAAACAATGTTTGATGGATATGGAGGTGTACAGTGAGTGTGAGTGTGTATATATGCATGAGTCTCTGTATGCAAGTTATTTAGTCTAGTTCTCCTACAGAAATGCATTTGTGATTCTGTGTGAGACTTTGCAGCCCCTTCTTCCAGTCATTCTATGGCTTAGGAAAACTTCCAAGTTTCAAGCCTCTGTTAAGAAGCTTTATTTGAAACCCACAGAAGCCAGTAGGAATCTTTCCATTATTTCAGGAGAAGCTAGACTGGGCTCTTGTGTGTAAAGCACGGGATCCGGCTATCTCCGCTTTGCTCTTTGCTGCTTGCAGAATTTCTGTGAGACTGCTGGCACTCCGTCTCTCTCTCCCGTCTCCACATATGTAAAATGAGAATGACAACTTTACCTCAGAGGAATGTCGCAAAGCTTTGCTTATAAACAGATTGGCATACTTGGATGAAGTTGCTCTACTAACAAGAAGTTTTCTGATTGATGGGCATCTCTTGGGAGGTCATAGAAACAAAAACAAAACCATATAGTCAAGTTCTTGGATTTTTTTTTTTTTTTTGGCATACAAGAGCCTATTCTTATGCATGATGGCTGCTTGTGTCATCTTTCTTCTCACTCTTATCACACAGGATATCTTTCCAAATCTAACCACGTCAAATTAGTGGCTAAATACTAAACTAAGCCAAGGTATAACCCTCACACCTGAAACATCCACATGAAAAGCTTGAGGTACAGTGAGTAATAAGAAAGTTAGTTTTTAAGAAATGCAACTTTTTTTTCCAGTTTCTAAAACCTTTAGCAGTCTCAACATAGATAAAGTAACTATTAAACAACCAGTAAAAATTAGACTGCATTTCATTTTGTGGAGAACACTGGAAAGTTGGCAAGAGGTAAGATTTTGCAGTGAAATAGGGAAGTGAACAAGTTGTAAATGACTCTAATATCTTCCAGATGGCATATTTTACTTGGGAACTGGGTTTAGAGTAATTAGAGGCATGTGAATTTCCTATAAATACTAAACTTCACCAGTTTGACACTAGAAAGCTCCTTCCTCTCTGAAGTCTTTAAACTGCTAAGTGTTTCTTTTTCCTCCACTTAAAGTGGAAGTCAAGCATTTGTAAATTTGTCTTATTTGACAGACAGAAACCTTTTCCATGAAAAGATAGCATTTTTCTATGCCAGAAGGTTATGAACTGAAGTTCCTCACTAAAGAGGTTTAAAATTGAATGTTTCTTCCCAGAAGAGGTTTTCATTTTTATATACTGGGATCATTATATTATAATTTATTACAGTATGTGGCAAGCAGTGAAATCAGTGGAATTTACTGTAACTTCAGGATCAAATATTTTCATTGGTGAAATGCTTTCTGCAGATAGATGTGCTGAAGACCTTAGCAGATGAATTTTGCTTTTAGCTCCCTTAGGACCTTGCAGTACTAAAATGGCAAAACCCGGTCTATAACCTCTGGTTCTTCTTCCATATATTCCAAAAGTGGATACTGGTGTTCTCATTTCTGTTGAAGAATTTTCCAGATTTTATTTGGTATTAATAGAATAGAACTAAGTAAATACATGGTAAAATATTCTGTCACCACTTGCCTCCTCTCCAGCCATATATCAGTGAAAACTGACTTAGATCCATTGGCATAAAGGGGATAATCTCATTTGCAGCAGCTAAAGATCTGGCTACTGTTCTCAGTGGAGCTGCACAGATAAAAGTGCAGATACAGTCTTTCTTATTTGGTTCAGATCTTCAGTTCTGCCAGTCCCAGGTACTCAAAAAACATGAGCCAAAATACCAGGAGCATGTGATAAGGTAAGGGATACTCAGATTATTCTAAAATAGTCAAAATTATTTTTGTTACTTCTGGGTTTTGAAATGTTATTGGCTAAGGTATGTTGCATTTCAGATTCCTTTGTTCAGCAGAGAATTAAGAGCTTAATTTTAAACAAAAGGGCAAATCCCAATTCATTCAATTATTCCAGAAACCAGTGTAATAACAAGACTGCTGCTAACATTAGTTGTAATTAAACTCTTGCAGTGAGTAACTGTAGATCTTCATTTATGTCTTTGTTACATCTTTTCTCTTTTTCACTGCAGCATTGTCTTGTACTAAAATAGACCCTCAGTAGTTCATTCTTAATGGAGACCCACCGTCAGTTAATGGCATTAGTAAATTACTGAACAGTGGCCAAATCCCAATGGCCTTATTCCCAGAAATCTCTTAGGCTGACAGGACCTTTGTATGAATAACTCCAGTGAATTTTGGCCCTGGGTGAACACCATAAAAACACCAGCTCACAAAAGACCAATGGAAACAAAGGCCCCCAAACTGACAGTAAATTACAAATCGTTAATCGATTGCAAATTGTGCATTTAAATATCCAGCACTTTAGAGAACTGTGGGATTTAGATGATATGTTGTCTCCCTCAGGGGGCTGCATCTGCACCATGAATCCAGTACAAGCAAAACCAGTTTAAAAGCTTCCTGCTATGGACACCAGCTCCCACCGTCACTTCTCAGAGTTTTCACTGCCTGGCTCATTCTAATTCAACTGTATGCATGTCCATCCTCAGAGAAATGATCTGTTGAGCATTTTAATAGATTTGAGGAAAAAAGGGAGAACAGGAGAATGGGGTAGAGAGAGGAGGGAGGGAAGGAGGGAGGGAGGGAGGAAGGAAGAAAGGAAGGAAGGGAGGGAGGGAGGGAGGGAGGTTGGTTGGTTGTCAAAGGCATGCTCACACCAACTTCAAGGTGACTTGGAAAGATGGAGAAGGGCTTCTCCACTGAGAATGCAGTGTGTGATGGGAGCAAGCAGCTGGGTAGGCACACACCATGCAGGATGTCATGGCACTAAGCATGCTGGCAAAGGGCTTAAAAAGGAAAAAAACCCTGCAGTTCCTATGCCAGCCGGTGATCAGGGAGAACTTCTGCTTGTTGAGGACACACCCAGGATCCTCCGAGGGCTGCATGCTGCTTTCACCTCCATCAATGTGTTTTGTGAGGCCCACGTGTGAGGAATTATATCGTCTTGGTGTAGACACCAGCACTGCCAGTCCCAGCTACAGGGAAGGCTGGTGTGTCTTCACAGGATGGTCAGCCCCCCATGCCCATTAGATGGGTTACCTTACAGGACGCCATGGACGGGTCAGGTTGCACAGAGGAAGAGAAATGCAACAGATGCTGAGGCTACAGGCAGAAAACCAGCCCATTCAGGGCTGTGCTTAATTTTTTATTTTTAATAGCATGTACTTCTTTTTCTTGTTGCTAATAAATTGGGATTAGGGTTGGTTTCCCTCAAGTTGTTGCAGCTTTTAAGCTTTTAGCTCTGGGATACAGACTGCCTTGTGCCACAGGCACTGCAGTAAATCCCATGCCTCTAACCCTCAGTAACTAATGGGGCACAAAGATACAGTGCAGAACAACTTGAAGCTCTTTATTTAGATCTCTTCTTGCAATGCCTTCTGTTCGACTAAAGTGGAAGCTTGTGAGGAATTTTTAAAAAAATCTTTATAAAATAAAGGCAAAAGAAAAATACATACTAAGAGGAAAATTTTCAGAACCAAAGATAGTCTGACCAGGATGGATAATTCATGTCAGAGAGAAATTTAGCAGCTTTAGTGGAATCAGAGATAAAAAGAAATCACAGTTAAAAGAAAGAGAGACTTGGAAAATTTTTCATTCTAACAGATGAATAGCCAAATAACTGATAACAACCATATAGATCACAGTAGGCTGCAGAAAAATACGGTACACTTGGATGTAAATTATAGTTGTATATACTTCACTGATTGTTTCATAAGATTAAATGGCAGATATTTCGATTTCAGCTGAGTTCTGCCTATTTCTTGGGAAGGAATTTTTTAAGGAAAAATACGTAAGATCTCACTGCTCTGCTAATTAGCAAATGTGTAGAAGCAGAGCCTAGCTTGGCAGTGGCCGGCTTCAGCAGCAGGCAGGGCTTTCCAGCACTTGCACCTCACTTTCTGTAGTACAGCATGCTGTGGTGCATTTCAGGAGTCTCCAGCAAGTTCAGAACTCAACCCCAGTGTAAGCAGTGTTATCACTTACTAGAAACTGGAACTAGAAAAATCACCAAACTTTGAATTCTGCAGCTCTTTATGTTTTTCGCTTCCCAGGACTCATTTTATAGGTATTGCTTGGCCTTTTCCTCAAAATCGTACTTTACACTTCCCAATAAAGAACAAGTTTTTTGCAATTCCTTAAATAATTTGTAGAGGAATTCTAGATTCCCTCATCTTTCCACTGTGAATCTCTCCCAGACACGGTTTTACTAAACCATAGGATTAGTAATGGCCTCTTCAGGCACCAGCTGGGAGGAGCAGGAAGTGTGTGTGAGCTCTTGCGCTGCTCTTCATCAGTCTCCCACCCAAAAGCCACGCACTGTCCTTCCACACTACACAGGCAGCAAACACAAGTGGGATGTCTGGAAAGACCCAGACAAGCAGAAAGGAAATGCTTTTTTTGCATTGTGCAAAGTGGCTCCATGAACACATTCACTGACTGTCCTCTCTTCTGGGCCAGGCATCTCCCATTTTCACATCTGAACTCGTGCTCCAGTCTTTCACCCGGAACTACACTCAGTGATTAGTGCCGTGTTTATATTTACAGCTCTGTGCCATAAGCCCTAAAGGACTATAAAATTACAAGAAATATTTGCCACACCACTGGCAGCAGTAACTGAGTGTAGAATTGCCAAATGGGAAATCCAAATTTGCAAACTCAGTATTCTGGGCTGTGTGCCAAGTCTGTCTGGGTGCTGGGTAGGTGACACATTCAGTCTTCTCACAAGGATGCCAATGTGCCAACTGTATCCCTGGCACAGCATCTTCTGACAAACTTATGGAAAAGAACTGCTACCAAGTCCAGAGGGACATGCAAGCTGCTTTCTGAGCTTCCTTGGCAGCAACTCCATTTCCAAGTTGTGACTGTACTTTCTCCTATTTACAAGACCAGTTGTTTGTGATATGCTGTGGTCTCTGGTAGGATTTTGAAAAGTGCAAAAATGACAGCAGGATGCTGGTTCCCAAGTATAAACTAGTAAAATCCAGAGTAATTTTATTTCCCTAAGAAAAAAATAGTATAGATATTCATTTGCTGCAGCCCAGATATCATATGTTGCCACCAGTGTGGGAGAATCCAAATCCATTTGTTAGCTGCCAAATGAAAAACATGATCCTTAAAATATGAAGGTTGTAGACCTGATCTCTAAAGCTTCCTCTTTTCAAATTGTAGTTCTTATCCATCGTCTCACAGCTAAACTTCTTCTCTGTCTGTCAGTAATTTTTCAGAGCAAAAGAAAAAAAATTGAAAAATTCTTCAATCTTCCATAGGGCTGCGTGACCTGTAACTTGCAAAAATCCATTAGAAGACAGCCTTTTAGTAACCAAATTGTGTCATTTACAACTGCACAGCAGCCAAGAAGAGCACCATAAATTACGATTCTGTCACTAACAAGGGACAATGGAAAGTGTGGGCAGGCTATTGCTATAAAGGAGGAAAACTGGGAGAGTGATAGAATTTCATTTGAATGGGATTTTTTGCCTGTTTGCTTCATATAATAGCAAAATTGGTACTTACACGTTAGTTATTTTTTGGCTGTATATGAAAGACAGTAAGACTATATAAGATTATTTATTTTTAAGGTGTACCAGAATAAAAACACCAAATTCAAGCCTTTTGATTTCTTTTATCTCCTTTATATATGAAGGAAAAAAAGAATGTAAAAGTTGCTTAGCATTTTTAGTTAATTTTTTTTCATACAATTTGAAAATTTATCGGCTGTTTCAGCTTGAGCAAAGGATGGTGCCTGGGAAACTGGTGAAATAATGTCATCATGGGGTAAATGGGGCAAAGACTGTCACTCAGATGATGTGGGTTTATGAGGTTACTCCTTCTCTTTAACAAGCAGTTAATTATTTGGAGAAAGGTCATCTTGTTAAAAATCCTCAACATACATTTTTTTCCTAGAAATCTAAGAACTAGTAGCATGTATCCCTGAGTACTTCCAATAGTTTTTGCAGGCAACCTAGAGCTGTCATTTTCACTGAGATTTCTGAGAAGGGAAAATAAAAAACAAACCAGACAAAACCCCGTCAATTCCGAGATGTCTTTACAACTCTTCTCCTAACTTTCAAATCCTGTTATACACATATCATAACGACATTATAGAAAGAACAGCAGTCTCATTTTAAAAATTACGGGCTACTTAAGTATCTGTAAAATTATCTCAGAAATGCATGTTTTCATTTCATATTCCCACCAATCTGCACTGGGACAGCGAAGCTGGTGAGCTGAGCAATTGCTACTAGAAAAATCAAATACATAAGAAGAAATGCGGTTAACACAATATTTCACATATGTTAATGCTTACAGTTCCATCAGTGTCAGCTTTATTTTCTATTTGATATACACCAAAGCTGGCACACAGTTTTAACTGATGAGGTAATGTCATTTTTAATTTAAGGAGCCTTAAGCCATCCACTTTAACTAGTGATATCATCTTTGCAGCTGTCTCACAGGACTTCATGTAAACATAAGTAATGTGCCCTGGATGGTTTGGAGCAGAGTTGTTAAAAATGACATTGGTCATCATGAAGACATTTTTTTTCCTTTGATCTCTTTAAAACTGCCAGACACACTTTACTGTCCTGTCATTTTCAGCTCTTCCTTGTATATTAATATGCTTGGAACATTTCAGTGAGCATAACAGTGGAATATAAAGGTCTAAACAAATTAATGGCAACATTTTAATATCAGTCGTAGTAAGATAATGAAAAGTAAATGAGATTGTCTGGCTAACAGCAACTTGTTAAATGAAAGGGCAGCATGGCTGAGGCACGGTGACTCAGGGACAGGGAAAAGCCTTTTGCTGCCATCTGAAAGAGTCACAGGACACAACCCAAGCTCCAAATGCCACCACCTTCTAGGAGAAGATTAAACTGATTCTACAGATTGAGTCTGATCCTCCTTCCTGTATGGGGTCAAGTGAAATCATCTGCTAATAAAACTTAAGAACAGACCTATGTCTGCCCCTGCAGCTTCTGCCTCCCATGACTTTCATTCTTGTTTATACTCCCTGGGCTGGTTCAGCACCACCAGCCTGCTGGGCTTGCTCTCCTCAGCCCCTGAACACGAAATCTGTCAGATCAGACACTACACATTGGCATCTCTGGTGACAGGGCTGAGGAGCCCTAACGTGTTGCTCACCTGCAAACTTTTACTATGAATCATTATTTGGTTATTGCATGCTTTTCCTTATACAGTCCTTAAGTTTGATGTAAATAATCACAGAGGTTTTAGCCCAGTCTGTCTAGCAATCACATGCTGTACAAATATGAATGCTAGAACATGAACTTCTTGATCTAAATACCTATGCAAAGGTGATTTTTATTGAAACAATTTTTTTCTGAGAAAAACCAAGTACTGTGACTGACTCATGGATTTTGTGATGTGCTCCAAACTATTTGACCAGATAACAAGGAAAATAACAGATTTTTCTACCACTGATCTGCAGTATGGTAGACTTTTGAACAAAATCTAATGTTTAGGGATTTATTTATTATTCTGTGGACATATGTTTGGAGGACAGCATATGGAAATCAAAGTATTGTTCATAAAGAGCTACAGCCAAAAAGATATTTTTGAATTCATAACAGAACTTCACAGTTTGAAAAGAATGCTATGCATTATGTATTGATAACAACACTACACAGACAAAGGAACACAATTTAATAATACAGAATTGTGCTCGTGAGATTTCCTTTTTTTTTTTTTTTGTTAATTGGTTACTTTAGCTGACATTGTCTGCAAGCATAATGGACACCATTCTTCCTAATAGTTCCATGTTGCCAGATGATGTCTACAGACATAATGTAGTCCATTTTAATTATTTCATTTTGCTTACATCTTTCAGCATAATGCATTTTCCAAGCAAGCTAGCATTTTTCTTGATTATCTATGTTGTGTTATGGTTTCTAAATTAATTAGGTCTCCTTCTTTCCTGGAAGTTAAAAGTTTCTTCCTTCCATTTATCTACCAGGTATGATTATGTTGAAGTGATTGATGGAGATAATGCTGAAGGACGCTTATGGGGAAAGTACTGTGGAAAAATTGCTCCCCCTCCTTTAGTGTCTTCAGGACCATATCTTTTTATTAAATTTGTTTCCGACTATGAGACACATGGAGCAGGATTTTCTATCCGTTATGAAGTTTTCAAAAGAGGTGAGAAACAATTCATTGTTATATAGTTCATAACCTGTGATTTTTACTTGCATCAGAAAGTTCACCATAATTCTTTGGAACGGGGAAAATGCATGAAAATGCTTGAAAGAGAAAATCTTATTACCCTCGTCATTCCAAGGCAGGGTGCGTATTCAGTGGGTGTAAATCTTTATGAATCTAGGGGGTCAGCTGTGTCTGAGGGTTGACTCCTCTGCATGAAATATGGAAGTTTTCATCAGCTGTTTGTTTCAACCATCTTAAAACCATTAGCTTTATGGCTTTTCTCTTTTTTTTTAATAATAATTACTGTATGATTTACAATGTTACTGCCTCAACAACACTGCAACCTTCTGAGTCCCTGACTTATTTTGGTTAGTGTTTTGCTCTGCACTCCCAAGAGATGGCTGTGGGCTCGGAAAGGACCAGAGTACACATGGGCAGCAGATGATGTTGCTGCTGCTTTCACAAATCATGTTTGGGAGGTAAAGGAGAGAAGCAGCTCACACTGTTCACAGGCATGACCTGCTGGATGCTCGTGCCAGGAGTTAGCGCCAGTGAGCACAATTATTTTTATGGGCCACAGAGAAAGCTCAGAGAAACAGACAGTGCAGGATTAACCAGACATAGAGTCACTCCCTCTTTCATAACACTCTTCCCGAGTCAATAGCTAGAAGGGCTGTAAGGTCATTTTTTTATGGCATACATCTTCCCTATAGCTGGATGGAGATTAATAATTCATATATTCCATTCCTAGAGAATACAGGACCAAAACTCATAATATATAAAAAGACAATAACATTCATTTTATAGGAAAAAAAAATGGATTT
This sequence comes from Rhipidura dahli, assembly GCA_013399225.1. NCBI lineage: Eukaryota > Metazoa > Chordata > Aves > Passeriformes > Rhipiduridae > Rhipidura > Rhipidura dahli. The sequence continues at coordinate 212,102 of VXAC01004752.1, read as the reverse complement.
CGCCCCCAATGTTTAGGGTCATATTCACAAAAGCAGCTCTAAACTTCAAATATCCAATGCACAACACTCCCAGTCAGTGCTCCGTTTTCAGAACCAGTCCAAGTCCCTTTAATGCACCTAAACCAGAGCCAGATTTTCAGCTGTGTTCAGCACACACTCTTGGTGGCAGCTGTACTGTTAATGAGGAGAAGCACAGTAGTGAAGTCTCTTTTCTATCACTATTGCTGCTCTGCACAGTGCTAATTGGGGCCACAGACCTCTTGTTCACCATCTTCACTGTCTGTAAATCCACTCTTGACTCCCAGAAATTCTTTTGCTGACCTTCAGGGTCACATTTTTTGAAAGCATTCAGCATCCAAATGACTCCAAGCTTTCCTGAAAAAATATCTCTTATTTATCTTGGTGTCCTTAGGAGGCTAAACTCCTGAAAATGTGTTCTGACATTTCTCAGTGCTTATGTATGCAGTACCATCTTTCATAAAGAACAAGGCAGAAACACAGGAAGAAGTAAAAGAATGACTTGTGAAACAATCTATTTTAGTAACTGACCACTTTCAAGAAAAAGGTTTTATTTATTTTCTAACAGTGTAGTGACAACCTAGAACTCTGACAGGAACATTGTGTTTATTTCCTTGTGTGGTCATTTACATGTCTCAAAGATACACATTTACCATGTTAAGATGGCATTATGAATGTGATTTTACACACATGGAAGTCAGGAAACTCAGAATTATGGCTCCCAGAGCAACTTTAACTCCAGTTCATTCCACATAAACTGTATATTAAGGCAGGACAGCTATCACCATGCAGAGCGTTAGAAAATGCCATGTGTACACAAAGGATACAAGTTATCATTGCTGTGGGAACAGAGCCCTGTTTAACTTCTGAATAAATGCATATACGCTATTCCAGTTTTGCATTTTAATATCTGTGCCAAATAAAGCTGTTCATCCTTTTGCACAGGTGAAGCTCAGCTGCTCACACCAGACAAGTATGTTTGGTTTAGCAGATTCACAGCTTATCTCATCATTTCCCAGGTATGGGAAGTATGATCCCAAGCCCAAGGTTCTGCGCTACTGAGCTGGAGGCTGAGCTTCATTCCAGCACACAGCACATTTTTGCCCATTACTCTTTCCTTCTCATTCAGCTCCGTAGCCAGAGAGACACTGAAGAAGTTGTATTCAGGACTAAAACATGAAACTCATTTTGCCCAACACTTAGCCCACATGAAATGTTCGTCATTTTGGCTTGGGCAGACATCCTATTTTAGGGTAGTTAGTGACGTATTCACTAGAAAAGGATCTGCACAGTTCACATTCAACATTCCTAACTTTAGTCAACTAAATTTATGGTGTAATCTGAAAGGAAAAAAGTGTCAACCGAGAAGGCAAATGATTTTTTGGCTCAGTGACACCCACAGATAGAAGATTAAATTATCCCCTATTTGATTTCTTTTGCTTTGCTCTTACTGTTGCCTCCTCTCTGTCTCTCCTTCAGCTCATATTTCTCCCTTTGTTTCATACACATGTACACATGTAGTTTCTCCACCTCAGAAGTATCTATTTTTAGTTCTTCCACTGGAACCTTTTCTGCCAGTTTTCCATGTACATTGCCCTTTGGAGTTCCTCGTAGCCTCAGTATTGATATAATTCCTGCAGCTGCTTCACAGTGTCAATAAAGGGTCAAAATCTGTGGAGGGCATTTTAGTGAGACAGCTCCTCTGAAAACAGTTTCTGTTTCTTGCACCAGATTGACTGGAACATGTTTAAAATAAAGCAAGCTGGCATCGAGATACCATGTGTGAGTGTAAGGAGCCTGACGATTGCGCGCTCTCTGAGCCAGGATCTGGCTGTATTTAATAAAGCAATAATGATCCTGGCTTACATTTTATATTGCATCTTTTATTGGATTCCAAGAGGAGTACCGAGCACTTTATACTATGAATGGCATAGCAAAGCTATTTTATCCTGGAACAGCAGCTACTGGTGGGAGTGAGGAGCAACAACCAGAATATAACCCTCCCCTACACGACAAAGAGACAAGGGAATGACAGGGAGAGAAGAGGAATATCCGACTAATGTGTAAGGGGGTGATTTAATTATAGGCAAAACGTAATTTCCCAAATTGGAATGGGTCAGGTTACATGAGCATCAATATCCACATCTTCCAAAATATGCCATGAAGTGTTCTGAATATTGATGTGATAGTTCAAGAAATTCATCTCAGTGTCTGTTGAAGGGCAAGAATACCTGAACTGACGAAATTCATTCAGACCTCACTCTTGCATGCTGAATTTAGCTGGGAGGTGGCCAGATCTGTGGGGGGTAATATGTTTGGCACATTCACAATGAAAATATTTTCTATAGTGATATAAGTGTATTCATGTATGCAACAAGCCAGACTGTTTTCCTTCAATGATCTGTGTTAGGCATTAGAAACCCTCTAAGGCTCCTGACTACAGTCTCTAAGGATGCTGGGCATCCTCATCCAGATTGAGAGCTCACACACATTATCCTCCAGCACAGACCTGCCTGTTGCACCCAAACTCTGCTCTCCGTGTCCTTCCTCTCCTGCATGCCTGAAGACCTTGATTTGAGTCATGCTACTCAAACTCCCCAGGCCAGCTGCTATCCACCAATGCCCCAAGTCCTGTAAATCACTCTGTTAAGTTTGGAGTGCCAAAAGGCAGAGAGGGGTGCCGACCTTGTGGGAAGATGTGTGGGCAGTGCCTGCAGCTGACTTCTGAGCACACCTGCAGGTGTGGGATCCACAGAGAGGATTCCTGAGGGACCTAAATAAAGGAGAAATGAGATCCGTCAACAGGAGAGGGATTCCACTTTGTGCCCTGTATGCACAAAGGCAAATCCAGTGACCTGGACTTTTGTACCCTTACATCTTTACTGCCACTTTCCTGCTCCACCAAGAGCACTGTTTGAAGCATCCCATTATGCCATGGTGGGAACATCAGGGAAAGCTGGTGTGTCAACATTGACATTAGGTGACTTCTAGCAACACTGCCTGTAATCACACAGTTTATCATGCCCACACTAACAGCAACATTTTACTGGTGCACCTGTGTCAACACCACTCAGAATGAGTCACTCACCCTCAGAACATGTACGAATTACCTTTCACATTTAGTTTGTCAAGGAGGCAGAGGTCACATCTGGCAGAGTTACTGAGTCAGTGCTCCAGGAATCTGAAACTACTACTCCCTCTACTGAATTCACTCACCCGCTTTTGTAAAAAATTCTATTTCACCAATAAAAGCCTGTCTGCCATAAGATTTAAAGATTTGAGCTTGAAGGGGCTATAATTATTTCTCTAGGGCTCTGTCGAGATTTCTGCAGCTTACACTTTCATTGTTCCCACATGACTTTGTATTTGTCATAATTTTTTCTAGAGCTGGTACAAGTTTTCATATTGTTCCATACAAATTGAAAATTGAAGATCAGACAGTATATGTGGATTGGGCTTTAAATGACTGACTATCAATAATAGGAACAAGCTGGCTGAATGATTAATGCAGCGATTAAAATGAGGTGTTTCATTGAAAAGCCACCTTTGCTGCTGGAGAGACAATACAACCTAATTTGTTTTCCAGCTAACTGCTTTCCTTAGTAGCACAGTGTTAACCCAGTTGATTTTTCTCCTTCTCCTACAGGACCTGAATGTTCCAGAAACTTTACTTCATCAAGTGGAGTGATAAAGTCCCCTGGATTCCCTGAAAAATATCCCAATAGCCTTGAATGCACTTATATTATCTTTGCACCAAAGATGTCAGAGATTATACTGGAATTTGAAAGCTTTGAGCTAGAACCTGATTCAAATACTCCAGGGGGAGCATTCTGTCGCTATGACCGATTGGAAATCTGGGACGGATTCCCTGATGGTAAGAGAAAAATGGACGGTAATATGCATAACCATTACTATGCAGTGGCCTGCAGAAGGCACATTCCCATTTTTTAAACTGTCATGCTAGGGAGATCCTTACTTGATTTATGTGAAGTGAATTGAATTAAAAAGAAATGGAGAAAATGCTCTGTAAATTCATTCAGTAAAGCATATCAGTGTGAATGGGTTTTTTTAATGAAATATGTTCTGTTTTGAACAGTTGGCTTAGCAGAAACCTCTGTGTTCAGTGGTAATATGTGATGAACCTCCTACACTAAAATAAATTAAATGTGAAGCCTTATGATGAGTCCCCAGATTTTCACAGCTAACACATGGGTATAGTCCAGACATTTCCAACAAATTGCAGAAACTGGAGTTCAGGTACTGACCCTCTGACTTGCAGAGGAGCTGCATTACAGACCAGCTGTCAAAGCAGAGAATTTCTTTGCCAGAGAAAATGTGGTGTCCATGCAGTTGAAATCATAGTGACTAAACAATTACCCAGGTCAGTAAACAGTCACTGAGTTATTCAGTCAGGTGGCTTTGGTGACTGGGCACTGCAGGGCTCCTCCATTATAGTGCTCTCTCTTCCAGCAGTTTAAGCAAATCCAAAGGTTTTATCTTAATTTGTTAATTTATAATCTCTGATTAGATGGGCACATGTTTCAGGGTGGGTGTGTTGGGTACCCTTCTGGAACGTCTCTGCCATCTCAGTAATTTTCCACTTAGTTGTTGACCAGACTTGACCCTGTGCACATTCACTGAGTGCATAGCTAGATATTAGCTAACCCTATGGAGCCAGAGAGCCCTCATTTCACCCTCTGCCCAACCCCATATCCCTTTTTTACACTGAGTCTGACAAGTAAAATAGCTGCATGATTTCTCTATGTTTTTTATGTACAGCAGTGGGTCTGCAAGATTCCAGTGTCCCCTAGGCAGGGCAGCCATGTGCCAGCTCCCCAAGGACCTAGAGCCAAAGGCTGCCCCTCCAGCCTGAAAGGGATTGTTCAAGCTGAATGCCCAGCCTTTAGGGTGCCCAAATGCCTATATGAGCTGTGGAAACAGCTATGGAAAGCTGATTATTTGTGATGCCATTTTCACTGTTTCTATGTATGGCACAAGCCGATAAAGAGAAGCATCTTGAAGCTGTCCTTTTCCTTCTTAATTTTTAATTTGTAGCAAAATTCAGTGACTGAAGATTCATGTTGTTTGTGTTGGGCACTAATTACAACTATTTCAGTTTTCCACTCATGTGATAACTCATATTAATAGATTTTTTTGTTTATTTTATGAACAATGGTGGCAGTATCCATAAACTGCTAATCCTACATTAAAATTTGATTTAAATGAAAATATATAACTTAAGGACTATATTTTCATAACACATTTAAGCTTGCCTCTTTTTCCAGATAAATCTCCAATATAATTTTGCTTAAAGCTTTCATTGATGCTGCAGGAAATATATGTCTTTTAACATATGTTTTCTCTTTTTTGTTTTTATTTTATGCTTAATGGGTTTATCATAGTTCTTTTCAATCCACTTCGATAAAGAGTGAAGAAAGACCCATAACAGTAGCTAAAAGACTATTTAGTATTTAATGCCTCAGTTAGGAAAGGCATAATGCCTCAGTGAGGAAAACAATATTTTAACAGTACAATAATGATGTCTGGAACATTTAATAATAGGTTTATTTGTATATAGGCCAAATCTGTCCTGTAGAGCTTGCATTTAAACTGATATTTGAAAAGATGATCCAACAAATCAATTTATGTGTAATATAACCAAAAAAAAAACACATTACTGACAGTGTAGAGGGTTTCAAAGCAATAATTTCCTGGTTCAAGAAAGTGGCTGAGCCATACTGAAGACTAGTTATCAACAGGCATTATCAGCCTTTCACAAAGTGTCTCACAAACTACCTACACCCAAAATGATCCTGACATCCACTAAGGGTACTTGCATGTCTACTTGTAAATATTCGACAGAATCTATAGGCTGGAAAAAATGTTTCTTAGATGCAAACTGTTGGAGGTTGCAGCAGTTGTAGGGAAATGTTTGCTGCATTCTTTCACTGTAGTATGATCCTCAGCCAGCAGTTAGTCTTTTGTTTAACTCAACACTACAAAGAAAGAGGGAATGTGATTGCTTCTCTATAAATGCATCACAGGATGAATCCCTGGGAGGGAGAACTATTTCAAGTGAAGAGCAAAGCTGGCACAGGAAACCACTGGTACAACCTGGCCATGAACTGAAGAGAGGGAGTGTCTGGATACTGAAGACTATATAGAGAGGGGGTAACTGGGGGAAAAAAAATCTATTTTGCATCCCCATGAAGTAGTAAATTTCTACACGGTTGTAAATTAGACAGTATGGTTCCCTTTGATGAAGGGAGGAAACTCACCCAGCATGAGTTTTTTGAGATGTTTGTCCCTTTCCCTTTAGTCTGTGAAAAAAATATTCTACACTATTAACTGAAACAGGGAGATGGTTGTATGCACTTCTAACTTGCTGGCATACTCCCTTGCACACTTTTAGCACACACCAATTTGCACTTTCCCAAGAAATTCCTAAGCATGATTTGGAAGACAGTGAAACCAGGGATCATTCTCAACAGGCATGCTGGACATGGCCAGCCAGTCTCAGAGGGAAGAGACCAACAAGGGTGTCACCCTGTTGGTCTGGTCCAAGGACCAGTCCCTGGCTACTGGCTGCAGGTCCAGAGGGTGTCTCCTGGCCTGCTCTGCTTAGTGGTATATCCATAGAAAAGCAAATTATTTTGCTTGTAATGCACTGCTGCTCACATGCCCATTTGTGTTAAAGCTGCTGTTGCACTGCACTGACATAAATATGAGAGAGGGATTTTTTAAATACATGGGGAAAATGTATATCCTCCAGTTCAGATCCCATGCTCCACAGCAACACAGCTGTGGTTTCATGCGATGATGGCAGTGTTTTAATAGGAGACAGAGAAGTTTTTTGGAAAAGAGTTGTGGTCTCAACCAGAGCAGAATTAGATGGACAGCCCCCTGAACATGCATCCCTAGAAAGCAGACATCAGTGTTTGAGCCAGGCACAGCCGGTCCCTCTGTTCTCAGCAGGGAACAGCATCCCACTCTGACCTGTCTCAACATCTACTTTAGGGCACAGTTAATGTACCCCTGGAGTTTCTTGTCTCATTGTTTGTACTGGGAGCTATGTCAGATGTAAACTTTAGATGCCTAAGTTAGAGCAGATGAAACCCAACATAAGTGGAAAATGTTTTTACTTTAGAGTTTGATCAGCTAGAGTCACTAGAGATCAGCAGGACATAAATTTGCTGTTTTGTACAGCTGTGATTTTTTTCCTTCCTTCCCCCCCAAAAAAGCAAAAAAATAAAGAAGAGATATGTTCTTTTAAACAAATTTTCACAATGATGTCTAAAAGGATGTGTCAAAGTCAGTAAGATTCCATTTACATTTTACTTCTACGTAATTTCCATTTCACTGATGGAAAACAATTTTCTGTTAGAGAATTTGACAGCAACTGTAACAGTCATTCAAAAATACTTTAATCCTGAAATGCTCTGTCACAATCATGGAGTCCTCAGCCTACCTGGTTGTCCTTTTAGAGGATTGAAGCTGGCAAGTGCTGAGTATTTGAGACTTGATTCTACAAAATATGTGCTTATCTTTGAAGCATGTGAACAGTTAGATTGACTTCAAAAGGAATTCACCAAGGACACTTATGGTACTGAAGTTAAACAGTGGTATAAGTGTTTTGCTGTTTCAAGAGGGGAATGGTAGGCATTCAGGAACGTCTCAAACCTGGCATTCTGTTTCATGAAAACAACCCTGTTGAAGAATATTTGAGAACTGCATGTGCATGTTGGAAATATTGTACAGAAAAGGGACCATGGTCTGAAAGAGATAACAGGTGGATTTAGAGCAGGAGAGTGAGTAGATCTCAGAATAGAAATATATGATTTTGCATGAATAAACTAGACACCAAAAATATCTTTGCCCAAGGCACAGATATTTCTCAGCCAGCCTCTGCTGAGAACACTCCATTGATGACTTAGAAGAAAAATAGCTCACTCAGAATGAGGACTAGCTGTAGTGATGAATTGCACATATTCATCATGCACCTCTCTTTAAAGCTCTATAGGCTGTCTACTAGGGCTCTAACATAATTTAAAGAAGTTCACATATGGTTTGAGAACCACAGCCTAAGCATTGCTGCTTCAGTCAATACCACAAGAGCTTCCACTGAATTACAGAGCAAAGCAGAATGTTTTACTGCAGTCATTAACATCAGTGCAAATGAAGGTTGCTATTAATCTAAGTGTGTTTCCCCTGATGTGGTTGCTTTCTACACTCTTGTGAGAAGCTATTAAGATATAAGAGCGTACACAAGCTCAGTGTAGCTGACTACTGGAATGTGAGGATGGAATTAATTTTTCAGTTGTTTCCTCTTTAGCATCCTAAATTTTATGAAACTATTTTGTCAATAAAACATACTGCTGTGAAAATACTGTCCACAACATACCTGCATTCTTATAAAAAACAGCTTTAAAATGAAATACATGGCTATGTATTCATGGCTAGTAAACATAACATTTGTTTTAATATTTTAGAAGTTTGATATACCTTTTTTCCTTGCTTGTGGGGGTTTTTTTAAGCCATAATTCAAAGGCTAACATTTCAACTAGATGGGCAAAAATGTATTTCAGTAAGTCTCAGAATTCCTTATATGAATATTCTTTGTCCAGAAGGGCAAACAATAGTAAAGAAAAGAAGAGTCAGTAAGGGTAAGGTTTTTGTTTAGTCTTGAACCACCAGCCACATTCTATATATTCTGCACTCAGACCTGTAAATCTTCAAAATAGCTATTAAGAATAATCAAGGATTTATTCAAGCTATGGAATTAGATTCTGCATTTTGGGAAATGCATGCAAAATAGGTTTCTTAGTCATCCCTCTATCTTTTAACCAGAGAGTTACTCAGTTTTCCACTGTATAATACTATGCCAGTGGAAAGAGGATCCTAGGCCTCAGAAATGGCTACAGCACAGGCAGCCAGTTGAGGTAGCTGGCTCACTGAAATGCCCTCGTTCTGTGGGTAGTGTAGAAGCATCCTCGAGTGAGGACATATCCAAGTAACTCACATGTGGAATAGCCCTTCCTGCGGGATGCTAATGTAGCAACGTGATGGTCCACAGTTAGAGGCTGCAAAGAGCTTTCTAGGACTAATGACTTTTCAGCACCTTCTGCTGAAAGATGAAAATTCCCATTTTCATCTCTCCACAGTCTGTTATGAAATCCTGTCTTGTTTTCCAAGGAATTGTCAGAAAGATGGTAAAAAAAACCAAACAGTGGCATAGTCTACCTAAACAGACAGCAGTATCACCGCCTGAATGACTGCTCAGATGGGTTTCCTGCATAGCATTTATTTGACATGGTGGCACACCAAATATTTGATAATTTATTATCATTCAAAAGTTTTCAAGACTTGAACGGAAAAAAATAGGAGGGGGGGAACTTTGTGGTAACTATTTATGGAAGAAGGAGAATCTCTATTTCATCCAGTTGTGCTCAGATCAATATTGTATTAGCTCAGCAGGCTACGGTTTACATGTCGTGCAAAAGAAATTCAATACCTCTTTGTGTCATACTCTGCACACTTTTGGCTCTTGCGTCTACACAGCTAGCAAAGGGAATGGTGCTGTGATAGCAGGGCCAATCTGTTAAAGAATCAAATGTATAATCACTAAATATGTCTTAAAAATTATAAACCAGTGAGTCATGGGAAATCTTAAAGCCTGTCTGCTTTAAACAAAGTTCTCTTCTGTTTGTCGTTTCAAAGAGGCTTCCCTACAGGAAATGGGAGGAGGGAGGCTCAGAGTACCACAACATGGTAGCCTTATCCTCCATATTTTCTTGCAATTCAGAGCACCATCAGCAGCTATAATCTTGAAAGCCATTCTGGGAAAGAGCAGGATCAGAGCTGTTTGCACACAGAAAAACAAATGCAAAAGAAAGCAAAAATAAAATACAAAACTAAGAACCTACAGCAATTGGAATGCGGGGACATAATTTTGTGTTTTTAAAAATCTGCTAGTGCTAACAGTCTAAGCAAATTTCTCTCTCCAAAAAATAAAACCATGAGGCTTTAATGATTTCTAAGATAAGGAAGAATTTAACTGATATCCTCTATGGGATGTTTCATTCTATCAATGCTGCATTGAACCACCTTAGTGGAAAAACTCTGAATTGGCAGGTATTTTAAATGCCATGGGATTGCCAAGGCAACTGAAGACTAACGATGGCCAGGATATGGATAGAAAAGCACATGCTGGCAGCAAGAGCTGTAACATCTGAGCTCCCTCTTTCTGGCAACTCTAGGGCCTTACAGAAATGTGTAGCTTACATAATAAAGTTATTCCAAGCTGGAACTGTTTTACTTGTTGGAAAATGCCAATAAATGACTAGAAAATTATGTTAGATGTAGATTTTCTTTGAACTGTGAATAATTAGGATATCTAAACATTTTATATTTTAAACTGAAAGTGTAATGGACTTCCTAGAGAAATGACAAGGTGTTAATTTAAGCCTGGAGAGACAGTGGTGTAAGCATTAGAATGATGCCTCATGATTATTTCCATGATTGACTCTATGGGTGGGTTTTAGCATTATCTGTTCTTATTGTTTGTAAGCACAGATGTACCACCATTCCACAGTCTAGGGACCTATCTGTAGGGAATGCTCAAGTGCTAGAAGGCCACATATGTTGGTTGTGAATTGAGTAGCTTAATTAAGGAAAAAGATTATCTCACTGCACAGGAAATGCTGAAAAATATCAGAATCAGATTTATACAGTGTTAGCATTAAGAGAGATCATGTATCTGGGTATGTGTGTGTAATCTGTGACATAGAGATATACTTAAGAAATCCTTGCTCTTTTGAAAGGATTAAGATTTAACTCTTAAGTTCTTTTACAATATTATTTAATATTAACCATATGGGCAAAAGAGCTATGACAGTCTGAGAGCCTAAATAAAGGGGAATGAAGACTCATTTGGTCATAGTCTCAATATGAGTCAAAAATGTTTTTCAGAGTTTGAGATGAAATTAACAGATCATTGCACTATAGAGCATAAAACCTGGAAGGCACTGTTTGAACTCCTCACAGCACCTTGTGTACTGGGCTGGCAAAATCAGACCATTCAGTTGCTCTTGTCATAAATTGGTGCTTCAATCACACTTTAGAAAATACTTATGGTGTTTTATGTGTAATTTTGTGCATCACAGCCCTCTCTGCACACTTTGAAGGACATTTTTTGAAATCCTGGTTCTTTATATTTTCAGAGGTTCATGGAGTGCTATCTGGAGCATTTTAGAAGCACAATTGCTAGCGTAGGACAAATGATTTATTGTTTATCACTAAGTTATTGATGGCATTGTTATTTTGAACTGTTACAGAGGTTCACCACTTTCTGCTGAGGGACTGTCTTTGGGAGGATATTGCAGTGGCATCTATTGTTGGAGCAGTGCTGGTAGTTTACTGTTGTATCCTGTCTCTTTGCAGTTGGCCCACACATCGGGCGTTATTGTGGGCAAAACAACCCAGGACGTGTCCGGTCTTCGACTGGGATTCTTTCAATGGTATTTTACACCGACAGTGCCATAGCAAAGGAGGGCTTCTCAGCAAACTACAGTGTGTCACAGAGCAGTGTCTCAGAAGGTCAGTATTTATCTATCCCGCAGAGCTTCTTGGAAAATACTCTCTGTTATGTCTTCTTGCACACCAGGTGTTGCCTGAAGCTTCAAAGAAACCTTAAATAAATAAGATGGTGAAGAAGGATTGGTTCTGTTTTCTTTTTTTTCTATTCTTTTTTTTTTTTAAAGAACAGCTGCCCTTTGAAAAGCAGTGCAAGAAGCAGAGTTTTCCTTACAGTTTTATTCCACTGTGTTGCCAGGAAGTTGGGATAATTATTGTGAAAAATGCTGCTGACCAAGGAAATAAAGGAATGCAGAGCAATTGAACACTTGCATTAAAACAATGAAACATGAACAATGAATGCACTATCCAAAGCCTTCTTTTATTACATGGAATAAGCTTTGATGATCGATTTCTTGAATAAAAAGAACCCATTTAATATATGTGCTCTTGTTAAACCATTTCATAAGCTATCTAAGCTTTGTTCTCTGTCTCGTATTTTTTTCTCAGTTGACTCATTTTCATGCTTACCCTTTGGACAGAGAATAAAACGAAGTGAGGGAGACAGGAAAATAACAGGCTGTGTTATACCATGTCCTTGCACATTTCATTGCTTTCCTCAGTGATAAAACACACTCTTTAAATCAAACTCCCTCTCCTTTCTGTGTCTTACTGAGTTTCGAGCAGATTCACACAGATTTGATGTACTTGTTTAATCAAAGAAGGGACAAAAGAAAAATGAGTGAACTGAAAATTTAACTGCAACTCCCCATCTTTCCTCCACTTCCTGTCTTTTTAACAGCTTTTCTGTAGCCAGGAAGAGAGAATGGGGGACACACGGCCTCTGTGGTTGGCAGGCATTGCACCTTCAGCTAGTTTGGTTCCTCCTTACGTAGGTGCTGCTCCTATCCCTTCATAAGTATCATGGGCAGCTTGTGTCCCTATGTCCACCTCCTCCACAGTCACCCTGCCTCGGCTGTGGATGCAACATCATCACACCTAAGTCAGAATTAACAATATCTGCTATGCTGAGGTGCCTTCAGCTCTTAAACACGGGACAACAGAAGAGAAGTTAGTGTGTATGAGGACCCTGTTGGATGATAAGAGGAAGCATTTTATATGCAGCAGACTTAGACAGAGGAGTGAATTCTCTTGTTTAATTTCAGCCACGCTTGCTCTTTGTGTTGCCTGGTCATCTCCAGAAGACAGCCCAATCTATTTACCTCAGACATGTGAGATGCCCCCAGGAGGTACTTGTCCCTCTCAGTAGACTACAGAGAAAGCCAACATGTCTAGATAAAGCCAGACACTTCTTAGGTATTTTGATATCACTCCCACCTATCATGTTTTGCATTCTTTGGAGTGACTTACGGCTTTCCTTCAGCTTTCAAGCAGAAGTTCCTTTCCTTTGAGTCTTACTCTAATGTAGTTCAGCTTCAGTACTTTACCACATACCTAACACATAGAAGCAGCACCAAACTGGGGGAGAGGAAAAGGCATCACCACAGGAAATGCAGTTGGTATGGTTCAGTTATGGGCAGCCCCAACTACAATTCCTGTAAAATACCCTGATAACATTTCTGAATGTAAATTTTTGGATCCCTGATAAAAGATTTAAGCATTTTTTCCAAAATACTTTAACTTTCATTGAAAAACCAAAACTTTGTTTATTTAAAGCTCATTTTTTCAACTCCTGGATGTTGAAACCTTCAGCTGAGCACCCACCCCTCTGTTAGAGAAACATGAGCTCCAGAGAAGGTGCAATAAAAAGGAACATATCTCCAACATATATACAATTCCATTTCAGACAGTTATTTTAGCTTAAATTCTAATGAAGGAGTAAATTCTATTTATATCGTGTGACACCCTTGAACAGAAGCATAGGCACATGCATTTTTTTCTCCTGCCCTTGTGCTGGGGTTAGCAAACTTCTGACATGAAGCCCCAGGAGCACCTGGGTGTGAGGATCTGTCTGAAGCTTTTGCCTTCTCTTTCCTTAGTGAGGATTGGAGCCTTTTTTTTGAAGACTGGGAGAAGAATTGAGTCAATCTGCCCTATCAACCTTTGAACTCACTATAGTGATTAGGAAGTCAATTGATTCTAAATTATGTAGGTAATTTTTGTGTCAACAAAAAGAGATTGAATGGAGATGATCAACTCATTTACAATACACTGTGTTACAGAAGAGCTGGCAATTTCCTTAGGTCAATAATCTTCTGGCCTGAATTCAAATTTTGTTGATCTATTTCATTCCAGTGCCCAGAATCCAAAAGGAATGGCTGAAATTTTAATAATACTTTCTGAGCATTTTATATTTTTTGTACTGAAGTAAATAGTTCTAAAATCAAATTATTTCATAAAGTCGTCTAATTTGTCTTTTCTGGGTTGTGCATAATTTTGAGGTGAACGTACATTGTTCTATATTATGAATCCATAGGAGTGCCTGTGCCAGCCTAGGATAGACACTTCTATTGTCCTATACTGAAATGGCTACTATATTGGGCTAAAAATATTTGTATAGCATTATAATTGCAGGAATTGCCATGGCAACTCAAATGACAGTATTAAGAATGACACCATAAGCCCAACACTGCCTCACTTGAAGTTGCTAAAATATTCAAAGTCACATAAAAATAAATTCTTTAGATATTCATATTCAAAGCAGGGAAATGTTCTTATTATTCAAAGTCTAAATCAAAAAGCTGACCATAATAATGATGGTAATTTGTTTTTCTTCAGATTTCCAGTGCATGGAACCCCTAGGTATGGAGTCAGGAGAAATTCACTCTGATCAAATCACTGTCTCCTCCCAGTACAGCGCTATCTGGTCTTCAGAACGGTCCCGGCTAAATTACCCTGAGAATGGATGGACCCCAGGGGAAGATTCTATCAGAGAATGGATACAGGTAAAAAGATAACATTTTAAAGATGTTATTAATAATACTCTGTGGAGTTTATTGAATGTGGAGAATGCAAAAGAAAGAAAAAAGAATAACACAGTAAAGTACCTCTACATAATTTAAGACTCATTGCAAGTGAGTAGCTCATATTCCCTATTAGACAGACTAAAAAAGACTTACTCCCAAAGGTATGGAAGAAGAAAAGGTCAGGATGATTAATTCTTCTGCTTCCCACATCTATTGTTTTTGCAGTCTTCTGGGCACAAATAACAGAGATTTTGGTTTAGTGGAAAAGTCAATATTAGTTTAACATGCACTTAAAGTGGAATGTCCCAGTAAACTGAGCATGTGTTATGTCTCTAGCTGATTACAGTTAAGCATTAATTCAATGTGGTGTTTTCATGCACTCAGATTTCACCTCAGAAGACCTGTGTCCCTTCCAGAATGTGTTACTCACAGAATGAGTTCAATGGTCTCTGTCTGGTGGCAATTCTCCCACATCCTTAAACACAACATTCATTAGCAAGATGGGCTGCCTCGGCTTTGCTCTGTTAATGCAGGATGTCCTCCAAACATTTGTTGCCATGAAGAGTTGAGTTCAGTCAGTCTCTTTGGGTTTATTGTTTGTTATATATTATCAGGCCTACAGCTGAATGGTGCATAACTCCTGAACAGGTTAAGATTATTCATATCAATTATTGTGTACAAAATAATTATCCTAGCAGGCAAGTATTAATATCATTATATGAAAAAACCACTGATTTGCTTCAGTTGTAGGTTGACTTACACTACTTAGCTGAAACCTAGATTCTATTTCTGTTGGCAAAAGCTAAGAGAAATGCTTAAGCATATTATATCTACATTATTGATATTGAAATCTTGTTCATAGATTTGAAGCATTCCTCCTACTTCTGTTATTTTCTATAGGAAATTACTAACCGACATATAAAAACAATGCCTTATTAGCCTTTCGTATGAATGTTCACACTGGTGTTTCCTGTGAGGTTTGATGTCTGCAAGAAAGCTCAAAAACATGTTGAGTAGTAGTTAGTAAAGGGAAGAAAGAGGGGGAAATCTTTCATTTCTGATCCCTGGCACACAACGGGACTCTCAGGTGTCCTGCTCGGGGGCCCCTGTGCATCCTGAGCTCTTGGCAACGTGGTAATTGTGTACAATGGGCCTAATCAGACTTCAGAGTGGCAAAAAAACCCCAATCTGTTGATCCTTTTCCTTTACTTAGGAACATTAAAATCTCCTCCACTGTATCTAAGTGCAAGGTTTGTTATTAATCATTGCCACTTGCAATCCATGGAATGCACATGGAAAAAGGGTGGAATGCATCAGAATCAAATTCTATGTGTTTCATCTGGTTGGAAGGCCGTCACTTTTGCTTTGTTTCCTTCTTTTCTGCTGTCATTTGCACATTTATGACCAGATAATCAAAACAAGAGAGTTAGTCAAATCTCATTCATGTGTTCTGTGAGCTTATTAACTTTATTAAGTTATGACAACTATGTACCTGTATATTACCTATATATATAATCTTAATCCTTTCACTTAGAACTAGATCTTTCTGAGAAAAAGTTTCAAAGTACTTCTTTTATCCATAAACTTCTTTAATAACAGACATATAACAGAATTCAAACAACTCCAGGTTTTACACTTAAAACAGTTCAGGGTACCTCAGGCCCCCTGCACATGAATTTATCAACCTCCTTTGCCTCCTGCCATAAACCAGGGTGCTCAGGGGCTGAAACAACTGCTGATCATAATTTTTAGCAGCTTTTCACTGCCTCCAGCTACCACATTATCCTAGAAGTTGGTGGTTATTTGCATGCTGTGCTGCTCAAGCCACAGCTCTCATCTACTTCACCCAGCTCCTGGTCTGGAAAAAGCATCATGAACCATTTCCCTGAGCAGTCTAGCCCTTGGACATCTCCCTTGGGGAGAGACCAGCATCCCCCAAAGCAGACTTCTTCACAGAGCAATTAGGCTGTAGCTGTGTCCTGTTGGCAGGACTGAGCCGACAAAGTCTTTCTTGAAGATTCACTGCATGGAGTAGAGATGCTTTACACAGCTGCTAAGTAGTTTCTATCACTCAGCCTACGTAGCAGAAGGAACTGAGCTAGTTCAGAGATTGAGTATATCATCCCCTTTCACAAGCTACAACACCTTAACTCATCCTTGGCTCTGATAATTTTATGCTTATTTTATTGTGGTTTAATTCTATAGTGATGCCGATAATTCAAACTTCCAACTGTGTTCTAAATACTTTCCTGTTAATCAACAATCTTGAGATGGGTGCTAAGGGCCTCAGACCATCAGAAACCTCAATAAGAGGGTCCTTGTGCTTATGAACCTCCATCTTTTACAAAGTCTTGATGCTGCTGGCAGTAAGTGCATGTTGTGAATTTGTGTCTGGATAAAATATTGAAGTTCCATGTTTCCTCTGTACAAATATCCCTGGGAACAGATGTTCATCTCCATAAGAGCTTACAGACAAACAGCCAAGGACATGTAACTGATGAAATACTCTTAAATTACCCATAGAAAAAAAAATTGTAATATTTTATAAAAAGGAGGAAGGCACTTCTATGTGAAGGACTGAGGTCACTTTGTTCTGCTTTGTTGTGCATGCTATTGTAAACTAGTCATTTATGTGAAGTATTTGCTTTTGTGCAGTGCAGCATAAATGAATTTTTGCTGCACAGTGCAAGAACTCTAGAAGATATTCAACAGCAAGAAACAAAGCTGAAGCAATGCTGAACTTAGAACTTTCAAAGTGAAAATTTCTGCCGATATGCCCTTGTCTGAGAGACAGGAGTTATGTGTATATCAGTTAATCATCTTTTTTTTCATAATTACACGTTTCCATACCTGCACAAACACTGCAGCTGGTCAAATAATGATGTCTGCCTTTGAGCTGCTAATGCACATATGCAACTAAGGCATGTATATGAGCTCTGTACAGACATACATGGGCAGAACAGCTTGAAAATTCAGCTCCAAATACTAATTTCCTTAGTGTGTCAGGGGTTTTTTGTATAGGGGAAATATTACAGTTCTCCTTTCCCTTCCTTTTGCCTGTCCCTTCAAGGTTAATGTTTTTGTTAAGACAAAAGAAACAGAAAACCTCACTGAGTATCAGCCAAAGGAGATTGGTATCTATAGAGGACGTCTAGAGGGCTTGAGATATTATTGTCCCCTTTGAGCTGTTGAAGTCTTTTGGACCATTTCGACAAAAAATAATTAGGAAAATAGTGTTGGCTTTTTATTAGTAATGGATTTGCATGAGTTCCATCTGTGGACCTGAAACCCATTCTTTTGTGGAAAAACTAGACTGGTCCTTTGTGTCTGACAGGTATGAACTCCTGAGTCCATCTGAGTGCCACCTGCTTACTGGGCTCTGTTAAGTGAAAGTTGCCTTTCCATTCCTTTCTTTAGTTGTTTGAAAATAAATGTCAAAGTTTAGATTCAAAATAACCACAGTCACACTGTAAGTCTGCACAGTACTTTCTCCATTTTCTTTTTACCCTCAAACTTTGAAAATTGCTCAACAAACATGAGATTTGGAGTGACTCCTTAATGAGAAACAGAGTCACTCTAGATTGAATTTCTTCTTTTAAAACATATTAATAAGTCTGTGAATTTTCCAGTATGAATGGGATAAAGATATGCATGAGGGAACAAGGGCTGCCAAAAATATGCATGAGGGTAGTTTATTGTTATATGGGATGCTTTTAGCATCTCAACCTTAAGCTCAGCCTACTTGTTTATTGCACTTATGTTTCACACACTTGACTGCCCTTCAGTTTGAAACTGCATAATTTAAAATAAGAAATAAAACCAGCCCTTTAATTTAATCAAGAGCAGGGAACTGCCATTGCAATATAAGTCATTGTCCCTCATTAACGTATCCTTTCACAGGAAAAATAGTATAGTGTTTCCATTTCTGTAATCTGAACAACAAACATGTTAATAGGTATCAATTACCAGCCAGTTTCAGTACTTAGAACCAGTAAGAAGGCCCGTGCAAGGGTCTCACATCTGGTTTTAGTGAAATTGTTCCTGTCTGTGGTATTTAAAATTTAAAGAACTCCTGTTATTGTGCGATTGGGAATCCTAGGGGAGTACAATGTTAATGAAATCCATAATGTGCAAGGATTTTATGATTGCATTTTCAAGGCATTCCTTCAAACGGGACAACTGATGCCTGCCATGGCAGCAGTAATTGTGTTTTTACAGAGTACATTTAATGTTTGCATTTAAGAAAGCAGTTACATTTACACTCATCTGAAAAAATAACATGCAAAATCTTTATATTTAGGGAACTTTTTGCATCTTATTTCTCAGTCCTTTGAGAAGGAGCCACAGGCCATTGTGCATGGCAAGACCTTGTGCCTCAGGGATGCCAGGGAAGGGCAGGAGCAGGGGGAGCTCCAGAGGAGCGCCCACAGGGAGAGGTGTCCTCAGCTAAAGACACTTGAAACCCACGTGTGTGGCTTTGTGGGGAGACTGATTGCCTATTACCAGGGTCACTGGGAACCTCTGCTGCCATCAATCCTCATCATGGGGTGGGTTTTCAAAGCCACAAGGAGCAACACCTTCTGGGTACTTTTACTGCAGGATGTGTATGTTTTCTATCAAAATGTTTCTTCTAACAAAAATCTTTGCACTCCCACCAAGCTGGATGGCAGTTTCTGGGTGGCACCATTTTTCTCTCATCCTGTAACAGTGAGTGAGACCTCCAGCTTCCCAGAGACCAAAGTGTATTTGTTAATAAGAAAAGATGTTTAGTTCTTATTACGTCTGGGGTAGGACAAAACCATAAATCCAGCTTTAAGAATAATAGCATCAGATCAAAACTTTGCAGCCATAAACCAAAAAGCACTAGTCTGGTATAAATACACTCTGCCAGTTCAAATTTGTTCAAAAAGGTTAATGGGGGTTAACATAAGTAGACATTATGCTCTGGATTGAGCATTATCTGTCATTCTGCAGCTGTCATAGGGCCATACACTGAGACGAACTCCTTATTGTATGTTCTGGCTAATATGACACAAATGGCTGATCCAGCCCCAATTTATACTGCTGGGCTTTTCAGCAGGACACAGACCTGATAGCATGTGTAAGCCTGCAGACTCAGGGCTGGCACAGGGAGCACAGGCTTGGTCTGCTCCCTCTGGCCTCTGCCTGCCAGTCTGTATCTCACTGCCCACCCATCCCCTTGGCACCTACAACGCCTGCAGTAATTAGAGACCTCTAGACCAGTCAGCCCTAGGAATGTCAGCTGATCCCGTGCAAAATTCTCCCTCTTCATCTTGCAGAATTCAGGAGTCTGGAGAAAGGCCAGAGAGGTAACAATAGGTCTCCTCAAAAAACAACCTGGGAGATCCCCTTCACCTTCACTGATTGAAATATCGGTTGTTTATTTAACACTAACTCTGCTGTGCAAGGAAAATATACTGCCATTGATTTAAAGCATTTCTCTGTATACACTACTTCACCAAAATTGAGAGGGAACTCTGAGATGGAATTTGCCTTCCACATTCGCCTTCATTCCTTTACTTTTTAAACTACATTCTTCATTATTTGCTCCTTTGTGAGCAAAACGCAGGAGCATACATCACTGATGCAAGCTGGTATATAGATTAATACTGATTTATTCGCATATCACTTCTGAAAATAATTGCAGTTCATTATTTGGTGTCTTGACCTTTCATCTGTGTCATAGCTGATTTCCTTATCAGGTATTCACTTAAAAACATAGTCAGTATTTATATCTGCTGCTGCACAGCACATTTGTTTCATTAACAGGTTTGTTCTTACGTCAGGCAGCTATTTAGGCTGACTTTACCCAGCAAGCTTATCTGTATATTTCACATGAAAACTGAAGGAAGTGCTTGTCAACAATGCCTGCTATTTTTATTATTTCTGTTTCTTTTGGAGTTTGATACAGAAGTGAAGTGCAGCATATTACTGCATAGAATAACCTGAAAACTGGGAAATCTCAGCATCCCAGTTCTCCAGGCCTTTGAAGGACTGCCTGAGAGCTGGAGTTCAAGGCTTTGTGGTGGGGCTTGCCCATCATTAGGGAGCACACTGACATGAAACACAAAAACTGTCAGTCCTTTGTCTTCTCTACCACTTCAGATTACAAGTCATGTATTTGGTTCGTGTCATTTTACAGTTCATAGCTGCACTCCAGAAATCACAAAAAGCAGAGTTAGCTTTGTGTGGGAAAGTGTTACAGTTATCTAAGCGGTCTTAACATGCTTTGCACATGGGCAAAGAATGACAAAAGAATATTCCTTTCTGGAAATCACAGTCAGCACAGACTGTGACACAGCGCAGAACCGGGGTTAATTGACCCAGCAGGATACATTCATACCTTTATTTACTGTGACATGGGAATAAATGGTAGAGTTTCACAAAGGCAAGTACTGAAATTAGACTAGAGGGAGAGGGAGAAATAAAAGGACCCTACAAAGTATGAAGGTTTTTTGATTATTCAAAGTGCTTTAAGAGCTATTTTAGTACCAGAAAGTTCCCAGCCATAGATTTATCACTCTGGGGAGGCTGAAGAGATGCTCAGAGAACTGTGCAAAACCATTGGCAGCCTTATTGCTCCAGAAGTGCAGGTGCAAAATGCAGTTTGGAACAAAATCCTCTCTACCTCCCTCTGACATGTTTCAGCATCAGCCCTAATACAGAGGGGAGTCCTGTGTGGCTTCAAGCAATCCTATGTGCAGCATATGGAGGAGCAGCAGAAGCAGAGCCCCTCTGAGCCTCCACTATCAGCCTAATCATTATAATGGTTTCAGTTTTTTCAGGGGATCCATTATGCAGAGATCTGAGTGGTTTCTATGTAGCTCTGTAATTACCTATGCATCCACTTCCCAGTCCAGCCCTACATCCCCTCAACGGCTGCAAGACAGATGGCTCTTTGGAGCTGAGATAGCGAATTAAAAAAGTGTCCACCAAAAGCACTGATTCAGCAGCTACTGAAATAATTTTGTGTGTTTATCTCACTTTCACTAGTTGGTTCCACAAGACAAATAAATTAAAATTTTTAAATTGAAGCTAAAGCTAGTTTTAAACTAACCACCACAGGCTTGTTTTGGGCTTTTTTTGTTGTTTTGGTTTGGTTTGGTTTTTTTTTAATCACATCTTGTTCTTCTCCTTTATTTCACAGAAATTAAAGACACAAAACTCTGTACAAAGTGGGTCTTCTCTTTCTTTTGTTTTTGTTTTTATTTTTTCCATTCACCAGGTTCCCATGTTACAGTTTGCTGGATTTTAAGCTGCCGTCAGCCGAGAAATCAGTTGTTTGTGCCATTCTGCTGAGTAGGGGAGCTCTCTGCCACCCAGATGGTTTGCAGACCCTGTGGGGGCTGAGGCAGACTTGCCCACCCAGTACCAAGAAATACATCTGCTCCAGCACAGCCAGAACCTTCTGCAGATGTGAAGGAAGGTATCTCAGAGGGAGTTTTGTCTGAGTCTGGAAGAAATAAATTAATCTACAAGACTAGGCAGGTGTCAGACTGCGGGTGAGGTAAAGCTCAAGGCTAGAAGTTAAGTGTCTAAGGGCAGTGCCTGGAAACAGAGCCTTGGGTAGGAAGGCACAGCTGAGGTGTGTTATAGTAAGCAGAGTTATTACTGAGCTAAAGGTCTCTGTTCTCACAGGGCCTACCCTGGGCTTGAGATGAGAGGTGTGCTGCTGAGTGCTTTGCAGAGACTATTATGCATTTTTATTCACTCTTTCCACACCTGCACAGTAGTATGAAGATGTAGAGGTCATGAGTCCTATGGGCCCTTCCCCATCCCAGCATCCTGCTCCAGATTTTCTGTTGCTGAGGCATTTTTTACCTCCCCTGTCCTTGTGTCATCCCGCTTTTCTGTCCCAGTTCATTTCAATTCTGCCTGTTAGGTGACATTTTCACAGCAGTAGCAAAATAGGTAGAGTGGAAGGATAAATGAGATTTCTTCCAAGTAGTAAATACCTGCCCTTCAGAGAGCAATTTGTCTTCTAAAAAAAAAAAAAAAATTATATTTCAAAAAGGAAGCAGTTTGTTTCACTTTGTCTCTACCTCTGACGTTTTCATTTTAGGTTTTAAAAAAGTCTTTAAAAAGGCATCAGAATACCCTCCAAAGCTGACTGGTAAACAAAACCTGCTAGCAGAGAAAGTACAATTGACCAAACATTAAGCTGAGATTCAGTTCCTCTGTTTTCAGGAACAGCTGGCTTCTCATCAGAGAAGTACTGTTTACACATAACTTCACCAACCAGCTGTACCTGTGTAGCCTGGTCTTTCTCTTCATTGCACCATTCTGTGTTGAACACTTCAAGCTAAACTCACTTCTGGTGTTGATTCTCTTGAAGATGATGAAAGGATCAAACTGTCCTGTCACATATAAAACCAGGGAATATTTTAACTGGTTTTATTTAGGTTATAGATTATTGTACTAAAGACTAAAGTGTCTTTCAGCCCTAACAGACACAGGAGCAGGTTCTTCCAATGCAAATACTATTAACTTCAGGCTATGGACTGAAGCGTTAACTTAGCACTGAGTAATTTTTAAATGCTCTTACCAGGCCTTAAAAATTAGCTGTCCATAGGAGGGTGCCCCCCTTTCCTGATATGCCTAACTAAGAAAATACATCCTTTGTTTATTTTAAAAAGCCACAGCACTTAAAAATCAAAACTTTTCTGTTTACATAGCTGCAGATAGAGTAACTTTCAGATAGGCAGAGTGGGGGTACAAAAACCAGGCATCATTATCTGGCCAAAGAAACCCTGGAAATTAAATCTTCATGCCTGAAGTTTGAGCGTGCTTTGCTGAGGGAAGGGCAGAGCTGGGGACAGCCAGTCTCCCTGGCTTGCTTAGCACTTGGGTAAGGTTGTCTTGGTAGTCAGGGACCTGTGCCATCCCTTCTGCTGTCCCCTTTCCTCCTCCAGCACAGGACGAGAGCACCACTCACTGCAGCAGGTCTTCCAAATCACACCCTCAGATGTATTTCATCTGCATATGTGCATTTCCTCAGAGCTGTGAGGGGCCTACCAGAAAAAGTGAAATAATCTTTGCATGTACAGTCTCCCATTTTCCACCATATATTTTCAGGACCCTCACCACACTGTCTACCTGACATTTTTCTAGAAGGTAGCAGAAACTCATATTTTAAAAAAGCAGTGACTTGCTTGGTGACCCAGCAGTAAATTAAAATCATCATATACAATGTGTATGAAATAGAAAATCGAATTTTGGTGCAACAAAACTGACAGTTCCATTTAACAGAGAATAAATGAATGCAGACTCCTGTGGATGAATGACTGATTTAAAGATACTGTGCTGATTTACCAAGATGAGAAAGCTGATCAAAAGAAAACACATGTATTTCTATGTGACATAGGTTATACGCCTATTGCAGTGAAATTAGGCTTAAAAAGTGTTATATCACAGACACTGGCACTTTTTCCTCATTTCACTGTGATTTTTTATAGAAAACCCAAAGCCTGAACTCCCAAAAATATCTGAGTGTAGTAAATTTCAGTTATTTCAGTGGAACTGATGCTGAACACAGTGATTGCACAGTCAGATCTATCTATGCCATCAAGGTGTGCTGTCTAAGACAGGAGAGTTTAATTTTGCACAGTATATCATCTCTTGCTTAGCAGCTTCCTACCATTAGCATAGGTATGCTGTGAAACAGGAAGGAGAAGTTATTGCTGTGTGTTTACACGTGCAGTATTGTACTTATATTCAAAACAACAAAACCATAAATCAAGCCCTTCTGCCTGTACCCCCTGATTTTGACAGGACAGCAGCTGGAAAAAAAAAAATACTACAAAAGAACTTAATAGGCAAAATTCAGTTTTTTCCACCCAAACCCTGGTTATTCACATGTGAAGAAGTCCAGGAGAGAAGCTTTGGATTACTTGTTTCCCATTTGTGCATTCGTTGCTCAGCACACTTAGGGGAAAGAAAGTCCTACAATTGTGTCCTTCTCTCAGAAAAGAGTGGTTCTGCAAGTATTGCTATAGAGTTTCCCTTTTCTATAGTTTCTAACACAAACCAGGGAAGGTCACATTCAAACTGCACTAAAGAGTTGTCTTCATTCCAGATCAGAGGATTAAGCTCAGGTTTAAAATTAAATGTAAATTACAAATAAGTATTCAGAAAACGTTAATTAAAAGTATTACGTTCCTGACTCATTTATTGCTCAGCAAGGGTTCCTAAGTATCTTAGCTGGAGAAAGGGGCCATTCACATTCCTCCTTTTTTTGACCAAGTCATTGTACATGTCTTAGGTTATCCATTTGCAAGTTAATGTAGTGCCAAAGCAAAGGTTTTCATTTTAAAGAAGTAATATTTCACAGCAAGATATGTTCCTGCACGATGTAAAACAATCTTTTTCTAAAGCATTGGGAGTTAATCAGCCTTTCTCTCCATTGCTACAGAGAGGATTTGAATGGCATAAGATGCTGATTGCTTAGATCCCAGAGTCTATAGAAAGCCCAATACGATTACATTTTCCTCCCTTTGTTATCAGAGTTTATTGTATCTCGGTGTTCAGGTTTTAAATAGTGTTCAAGTAAGAAAAATAAATTAGGAAAAAGGTATTTTCTGAGTCTTCTGAATAACGATGGCACTGCATCAAAGCCCCACATGAATGCATAAGATGGAGCTTGCAGATGAATAGCAGAGGGCTCGTTCCCTGTCCCTGCGTGTGCCCTGGCTGCGTCTCACCCACGCAGCGAGCCCGTGGCGGGGAGCAGGGCACCAAAGGCTGTGAGTGCCACACAGAGCCCGTGTGCCCGTGGCAGGGCCCCTCCTGCAGCATCTCTCTTCCACATTTGATCTTTACAGTCTCCAGACTGGAGCGATTTGGTTTGCTGAATTCTGGAAATGTCTCCAGTTAAAATGCTAGTGTATTAACCTGCTGTACTGAGTCTCTTTTGTTTCTCTTTACCAGAGTGCTGCTTGCCAATTTTTATGACTACAGCAGATTTTACTATTCAAACAGAACCAGATGGAACACCAGTTCAAAGAACATGTCAGAATTAAATATTTCTTTTTTAATTAGTTGCTTCTGATTTATGCAAAAAAAAATTAACATAAGAGTGGGAGAATGTGCCATGAATCCAGATGCAACACAGCCCACACAAGCATTATCTTTTCTCTGTCAGAGACACAGAAGCTTTTTCTTTTATTCTTTTCTTGTCTTTTCTTTTTTCCTTTATGTTTCTGGATTTCATTTTTCTTATGCTTTCTGCATCTTTTCCTTTTTCAACCAACCTCATAATGATGACTGGGTTTCTCTTATGTTTATCAGTCATACTTTTTCACCACTATCCTAAATTTTGTCTCATAGAAACTGGCTGATCTCCTTCTGACAAAAGCTACTGTACTCAATACTGTGACCCCAGCTTCAGTAGCTCAATAGCATCTTTTACTCTATTCTTTGTTTTCAGTTGGGGGAGTCTTTACACCTGCATTTTTTTCTTCTGCAGAAGGGATTTGAGCAGAAGGTGAAGATTGTGAGGAATATATTTCAACTGCTAAAGAAAGGTTCATTTCCATTTTGCTGCCAAGAATTCCTATTTCTTTGGCTAAAATGTTTGCTCATCTCTTCTTTCATACTTCCCCATTTTTGCCAAGTCACATAAGCGACAGTTCAGTAAAACATGCTGACTGGGGACAGTTGTTAGGCACAGACTACAAGTTGAGCATGTGATTAGCTGATAAACCATTTTGGGGCTTTCAGGATGTTGCTGTCAAGGTCGATGAGAAAGACTTCAGTGACTCAGGAGAGATCTTAATCGGAGCAATATTTTCTCCCCACTTTCTTTATGGAGCTGCCACAAGTATCCCTGAGAGTTGCACACAAAGATTTGAGGTAGTTTACAGACTTAACTACTTTCACTTAAATCCAGGATGAATATTTACAACCTGTCATTAATCAAGGAATTGTGCTCTTGTAATGACTACTCATTTCAAGAATGAAGACTTTTGGAAGTAATTTTCCAACAAATTAATTAGACTATTTTCAGAATTTCTACTGGAACCTGTCCCATTTTAACTTAGCATTATAATCTGAGAAATAAAGGAATTAAGTCATAGTTGTATATACCTCATAAGAATGGATGATTGGCCAAATCAACAGCAGCGTTAAGAAAATAGATCAACTCTTGTTTAATTAAATATTTGACAGAAGAGTGAAACATCACAACAGTTAATCTGACTCAGAGCACTGTATGCTATCTAGGGAAATGACACGGTTCTCTAAAAATATTTACTTTGGTATGTTGTGTCAAGTGATGGATTGTACAGCTTTTCAAGCCACAAGAGATGCCCACAACAAAAAGCTTCCTGTTGTTAATCAAACTCCAGCACTCAGTACTTTATTTTCTCAGGCTGTTGAACAGACCTACAGTAGGAGTGTTAAAAGCTGGCAAAACTGCTCCCTTGCTACAGCTCCCTCAATGGCTGTATTTTATTTAACAAGGCAGATTTTCATTCTGAAGATCTCCCCTACTATAACCTGGTTATGTATGGCAACAGGAAGCAGCAGTATGAATTTCAAGCCATGTATGTAGCGTGTCGTTCTTTATCCAGCAGTTTGCTCAGATTTGCTACGTGATGCATTGTGCAGAGATAAGTGTTATTTTTTTTCCTTCCCCTTAACTTGTCTCAAATAAAATGTGTATGCCACCCCTTGCATATCTTTGTCTTAAAAATGTATCACCCACCTGAATCTTTTGGAGACAGTAAGACAGCAATAAGAATATTTCTCCTGGATGCTAGAAGATACTGCAGAATAAATAGAGAGGAAGTAATTCATATGTAGAAACAGCTAGTGCCTTGCAATATGCTTTTGTAGGAAATAAATTGATTTTAGAAACAGGAACAACTGAGGCTTTTTTACATGAACATTTCTCTCCTGAAAAAAAAAAATACACATTTGAGATGCTCCTCATTTCTAAGACCATTCCTATAGGCAGGACTGCTCCCAGACTTGTACTTTCAAATAAAGATGGTCACATTGCAGCACAGGCAACTATCAAGGCTGTGTTTTTGGATAGGGCCCTTAGGCACTGTTTTCCAAGAGATATGCTTCATAATCTGAATGAAAGAGAAAATTAGAAAAAAAAAAAAAAGAATTTGAAACATGCTGCCGTTAGTCAAAGCTGAAACTCTGGTCATGGAAATGAAATGTGAATATTTCAGATTTGGAGACAGCTGCCTATCTCAGATCACAGCCATAAGGCTTGCAATAACTTACAAAATCGCTTGCATTTTCTAAAATAAATACCAGATGTTTGTTTATCATATGTGCAGAAAGTTAAATGTCAAATAATTGCAGGGAAATGCATTTGATGTTCATCTTCAAAAGTACCATATTTCAACACCACATCTCTTCACAGTCACTCAAACATGAAACACAAGTTATTGAAACAAAAAGGACAAGAAGGCCAAAACAAAAAGCTGGTTATTAAAGACTTATATTACAGTCATAACTGGAGTAGCCTGCATCCAAGAAAAATGGGTTACCTCTGGTCATGGAGACTTCTTTGGAGAGGACATACTGTGTTGACTGGAACTTACACAGTCCACGCACTCTATAGACAAAAGCCTTCCAGATTCAAAAGAATTCCTATCTGTTTGGTGACACAACTGTTCCAGAGCTATTACCCTCTGCTCTGATTCCTCTGGAAAAAATAAAGCGCTGTGTCTTATCACAGCTAAACTTTGATACCTTCAGGTTCCAGTTGTTACCAGCAATTGATATGGCTAAACTTCAACTCTGAATAGTCCCTGTAACATTTAGTATCTGTGTTTTATGGACAATTTTTTACATTTTAAAGAAAACAAAGTTTCAATAAACATTGTAATAAAAAACAAAATGCATCACAAAGTGATTAATGAGGGGGAGCTTAACAGCCCATTAAAATATGTCATGCAGTTTCCAACGTAGTCTCCTACATAATTCATTTCTATCAACTTGCTTAGAGAAGATTGCTACATTTAGAGCTTAATTTGCAAACATACTTAGGCACCACAGAGGGGTGAACAGTGTTGCAATTCTGTTTACGTGCACCTGGAGAGGAGCAGCTCCCCTCCGGAGGCCGCTGCAAAGAGTCAAAGGGAGGGAAATGCCTTAAGCCCTCCCTCTCTCCTGGACCTTTTCACTGACACTGAGTTAGCACTAAAAACTCCAAGAGACCCTTCTGCTGCTCTGCTGCTTAATCTCACCTTTCTTGTTTGCACTGCTTCTTTCTCACAAAGCACTGATGGAGAAGTGTTATTCTTCTTTCCTCTATCAGCTTGTGAGCAAACAGCCCCTGGGTCACAGCTTGCTTCTGCAAGGGGTTTAAAGCTGTGCTGAGCACTTGAGCTGTCAGACTCCAGGCACTCCAGGAGAGGACTACTGTTGACATAGTTCCAGTTTTCAAGAAGCACATAAAGATTTGCTGACCTGGAGATAGAGAGCACATCTATGTGAAGAGATGTTCTCTCTAACAAAAAGAGAGCCCTCCCTCCTCCAGTAATGTCTTACTCATTTACTGGAGCCAGGGGTGCAAATGATGTTGCCTTTCCTTCCTTACTTATAGGCAATGAATTAGAAGTCCTCTCAGTGTCTCCCTGTCTCCCAGTGAGAGAATTCTGACTGGCTTTAGACATGAAGGTAGATGTTTATATCCATTGTGTGTTTAGGACTTAATCCTGGGCACTGAGATAGATGCTATAGAATATTCAGTGCCCTGGAGTTAAGAAGGGATATTGAATCCCAGAATTTGGGACCAAGCAAGACTTGGGGACCTCAAGTTTTCTGACAGAACAAGCCTGAGACCTGAATGGTCAGTGACTGGTAGCAGTTGTTAGGCCAGGCATCAAATAATCAAAACTTTCCCTAAGCCACCAATGTTAAATTTTAACTTGGCTTCAAATACCTAGAACTCTTGTAGTAGGCCACTGCTTGACTTTATTCACAATGAAGTACTTACTGTATATTAAAAAGCCTCTACTAGAATAATTTCAAATCAGTTGGAATGGTACAGGCTTGGGACCCTAATCATTTCAAAACTGAAGAGCTGTTTCAAATTGTAAGAGAAGCAGATCATTTAAATAACTTAGCTCTGTGCTCCCTCAGACTTCCAGATTTTCAAGTGCACTTCAGCCTGGAAGTGAATGTGGTATTGGACATAACTCAGTGCAGCACACTTTACAATCAGCAGAGTACAGCTTGGAGAGCATTTGAAGTTAAGCTGAGATTGCTCAGAGCAATGATGCCCAGATTCCCCCATTAACTTTCAGATTGCAACAATCTAACATCTGAGACTCTCCAGTTACTTTAAATCACTTGATTGTTTTTGTGAGGTGGTGCTGGGATTTTTTTCCTTTTTTTTTTTTTTTAACTGATTTTTTTTTTATCACACAAAACCAAAATGTTGCAGTATTTCACCCCTAAAGATAAGGGCTAAAATGTTACATATAGACTTTGTGAGCCTTAAAAACTGGGGCAGGGACTTTGCCCTGAAAGCCAGTTTTATCTGTCACACACAAGGCTGCTATTCTTGTGTTGGAGGACTCCAAAATGCCTTGCATATGACATGGGCATTGAGAGAGCAGACACTGTCCTCAATAGCACTTCCTTCAGCCTTTTGGGAGAGAATGCAGAGTGCCTTTGGATATATGACATATATCCAGGAAAAAGGATGCCTGTGGGACACAGGATGTATATATTCTGCATTCTTCATATTTTGGAAATAATGAAAAAGCCTGGGACATTCATGGGGCCATTCAGTTGAGAAGGGTTAATTTAACCTTTTATTATCCTACTAAACTCCAGACAAATGAAGTTAAGGGAATAAATTACACTGATCAATATTTTGTGAATAGTGTCATTTTATATTGAAATTAAATGACCTGTTAAATTAGGAAACAAAGAGAAGGTTCTAGCTACAAAGAAAGTGGGTGAAGAATTCGATTTTAATTGGTTTGTTGTTATGGCTAAAAAGAGGCTGTAAGGAAATGGCAAAGGTTTCAAAGATGTGGTCATCAACCTGACTGTGAGAAATTTTTGTGCCCAGTTTCAGCTATTTGGCAGCTGGAGTTGTGCACTGGGATAGCGTTTCTTTTGTCAGC
This sequence comes from Rhipidura dahli, assembly GCA_013399225.1. Lineage (NCBI taxonomy): Eukaryota > Metazoa > Chordata > Aves > Passeriformes > Rhipiduridae > Rhipidura > Rhipidura dahli. The sequence continues at coordinate 181,465 of VXAC01004752.1, read as the reverse complement.
AGAACTGAGTAGCCAGCTCCTTGAGTAGCTGCATTCCTGCACCCCATGTTATTCTCCCAAATATGTTGATAGTTCTTTGATAGTTCATGATGAACTAGATAAGGAAAAGACCTGGATGAAAAATTAATAATAGGGGAGAACAAGATTAGTGAAGAAGACAGATGACCTCTAATGCACATTCATGTGCCTTTCTCCAGAGAGTTCGAAATGACATTGTTTTCTAATGACAGATGTTCATGGCATTTGACAGTTGGAACAGAATTTCTGCACTTGTGCTAATGCTTCTTTCTGTTTTCTTCAAATACATGATACAGTACAAGCAACTAATTTGCCTCTTTCCTGACAAAATTCCACAGTGATTTGTAATTAAACAATTGGTTTGTGACCAACTAATATACATTTCTTCTCTTCTATTTGCAAGTGATGATCTTCTGGGTTTTAGCAGAATTCTTGTTATCATTTTCTAAGTGCACAACTTTGACGTTATCCTAGTAAATTCCATCCCATTTCTACTGCTGCAGTCCTCAGGGTCACTCAGTTCTCACTGCATGAGTCTCCTCTGTATTGGCTATGCCTTGCAGCTTTGTGTCCTTAGAGAATTTCATTTGCATCTCTGCAAGTGCTTAATGAAAGTATTAACTGAGGTTGTTCAGCACACTGGTCCTTGAGGAACTTCTCTAGTAACTCCTCTGCAGTCTGCTGGTTCCCACTCACACTGATGGTGTCTCTGGTTCTCCCCTCACAGCAGAAAGAGAATTCTCTGGCATGTGAGTAACATTCCTGGCTAATTAGGCAAATCTTCCCATCTTCTGTGATGACACTGTTTACAAAAGAGGAGATTATGTCTATGTTATTATCAACAATATTTTGCAGTTTGCTTTATACAAAATCCTTATTATTTTTGTAAGACATGGTGAGATAGAGGTAGTGCCACTGCTGCAATGTTGTTATGCTCTGAAGTGGCTGTCCTCACATTCCAAATTATTCTCTACCACAGGTAGACCTGGGCCTTCTCCGCTTTGTTTCTGGAATTGGGACCCAAGGAGCCATCTCAAAAGAAACAAAGAAAGAATATTATCTGAAAACATATCGTGTAGATGTCAGCTCCAATGGAGAGGACTGGATTACATTAAAGGAGGGAAACAAGCCTGTTGTAAGTTTTTTTTTTTCTTTTATTATCTCTCTTCAGCAGAGAAATAGTCTGTTGAACTGTTTGGTTGCTATCATCTGTTTAAAAAAGAGGTTATAGGTTTTAATCAGGTTGATCAGCATTAACAATTTCCCAAATCCAAAAGCCAGCTCAGTAGTAGTGGGCCACAGAAATTTTTTATGCAAAGCAGCTGAAAATGGAGCAAGGTGCTGCCCTACCTACTGAACTTACCATAATTTGAGTCATTTTGTGTCTTTTTCCTGGAGTGTTCTGCTGTTTCCCTTTTTCTCAGAGACTTTCTAAGTGACCTTGAGAAAAACATTATGCAGAACTTTTCAAAAAATGTGTCTGTCCATTATCTGGGGTGAAGCTCTGGATATGCAATGTGTCAGTGCCTCAGCTCCCTGTGCATGGCCATGCAGGAGTGCTAGCAAGTGATTAGTGGTTTGTTAGACTTCCAAGTACCTTAGTGATGGGGGTTATGCAGACAGATGATTAGGCACATCTTTCCATCCTTATAGATTTTTATCACCTTTCCATTTATCAGCAGATTTGCTCTCTGTGACCTCCCAATGAAACAGCTTTAGACACTTGTAAGAGAAATTGTCATTATCCGCTACCGTGAGCATAAAGCTCATTACTGAGAAGTCAGTTCTGCTCCAGCTCTCACATGAATAGCCCCAGTGAGGCTGTGCCTCCCTTCCCACCTCGCTCAGGATGTGCCTGGGAGCAGCAGCCCCAGAGGCTGCCAGGGACTGATGCAACTGGAAAGGTTTTGTGGTACCTCCCTTCAAAACAGCTTTTTTGTGACCCATCTGTAAAGACACAGAAGAGCTGTGCAACATCAAACTGTATCAGTGTAACCCTATCTAGCTCTAAATATTTGGTTACTGGTTTGTCCCTGACTCATCTGTAAGTGCTATGCCAAGTCCACTACATTTATCTAATCAACATGGTAGCAGTGTTTAACAAATACATCTTGCTTTTATGAAGCACTTTGGACAGCAATAAAAAATGAGTACTGAAAGCTTCTCTTTGACAGGTATTATCCTGGTTTTACTGGATGTTCTAAAGGTCAAATGACACAATGTGGGCACTGTCCAGTGATGTATATAAAGATAGAATAACTGACTTGCCCAAAGTCACAAGAGGGGCCAGCACAGTGGCTGGTATGAGACACGGGGTTTCCTGGCTCTGGATTCTGTAATCTGAACAAATGCTTCTTTCAAAATCAGACCATGCCTGATTTTCATTACCAGCTTCAATTTGTAAACTCTCCAAGAGTGTATTTTACATGAGTTTCTCTTGCACATGCTGTCCTTAATTAGTGAGAACATTTCCTAAACTTGTGTCACTTGTACAAAGGGTTCATTTAAAAAAATCATTCTAAAATGGCAGTATTTTGCTGTTGATCAAGACAAGGAAAAAGTATGCACCAGTCTCCCTCCCAGATATTTTAATTCAAATTAAAAGTTTGCAGCTGCAGATCTCAAGGCAGCCGTACACTAGTGTTGCACTAACCATGTATAAGGATCTGTGTACTTTTGAGAAAAGACTCATTTTCTTTGTCAGATGCAAACTTCGAGAAAACCACATCAGGTCCTGACAGGGAAAAAAAAAAGGTTGCTGGAAAGAAATGCAACTCCATTGAAAATCTCTTGCTAGATACGAAACTCTTATCTTGAACTACTTGAGATGTAACTGAGCCTTATAAGTTGACAGCTGTGTGCTGTTGGCCTCCTCTCCGAATTAGTGCAGTTACTGCAAGGAACAAACAGGAAAGTAGGACAGTGTGTGTAAGAAATGGGAGAATCTCCCATAAAAGGAGAGGGGTCTGTGTCCATGCAAAACAACAGGAAACTGGTCCCCTCTACGTGAGGAAGAAGCAGGAAGCTGAATCACCTTCTTTGGACTGGAACATTGCAAGGTTTTGGCTGTGCTAGGAAGGAGTGTGTCTGCAGGATCCTCAACATGAAAGCACAGCACAATCATGTGCTTCTGGTGGAAGTCTCATTGTTCATCTAATTTGACTGCCAGCCTCAGGGGATGCAGGGAAGACCTTACAGCCTGCTCTACAGATTTTAAATAGACTTCCATCTCAATATGCCAGGAGAAAGAAATTCTGAGAAATTATTGGAAAAGATTTGAAAACAGGAGGTTAACAAAGCAAGCTTTGCACAATACACTTTGCAAAATCTTAAGCCCAAGGGCAACAAAATGATACATATTTATATCATAACTCTGTAGATGATTTTTATGTGGTCTAATTGAAATCCAAACCTTAAATTTGAGCCTGAGATTCTGTAGATTTCCACATTGTTCTACAAGCGTGCAAGAAATAAAACTGCTCTAATGGGGTATTGGGGGATTCTTCCAGGACACAGAAGTCCTTGGGTGATGAAGATCAGTGTATGTCACTCCTGCATATAGATCTGGGCATTAGGAACACCATGTTTAGTATCACTGAATACCTTACATGTTCATTTTTCCTCCCCAAAGAAAGAAAACCTATCTGCAAAAATTGTGTTAGGAGATTAATGAAGCCCCCACAGCCAACCCTGGTTAGACCTCATATCATAACTGTCTGTGAAACATGGAACTGTAAACACCATTTAAGAGAAAGACTAACGAATCTATACTTTTTCTTTCCACACAAAGGTGTTTCAAGGGAATAGCAATCCCACTGATGTTGTTTACAGACCTTTTGCCAAGCCAGTTTTAACACGGTTTGTGCGAATTAGACCTGTGTCTTGGGAAAATGGAGTTTCACTGAGATTTGAAGTTTATGGCTGCAAGATAACAGGTAGGTCTTGGAAAGGATTATAAAATCAGGGGAATTTATTTTGCCTATGCTGTGGGAATTATTTTTGTGAGTAAAATTCATCATTGTGATTTCGACTGTGGTCTGCATGTAGAAATGGTAAAAAAAAAATGACAATAAAACACCGCAATCCAAACATCCAGTGTTATCTGGCATTATGTTTCAGTTTTAAGTACTTTTCTTGCAATTACTTTACAGCTTCATGCAAAATTCCTGAGATACGTGGATATTTTGCAAATTCTCATCTTATTTTTCCCTCCTAACCCTCCAGGCTCACTCTCTCATGTCTGCTATTCATAGGTAGTTCTCAGCAGGTTTCTCAAGGAACAAACATGCATAACTAAGTTTAAAAGCATTGCAAGGTACAAACACTTAGATCTGAAGCCTGTGCAAGTAATGGTGTTTATAGTCAAGTTCCCAGTTGTGATAAGTATTGTAATGTAAGTCCTTTATATCACACAGTTACCTGTCAAAATTTTTTTTAGATAGACATTTTTTAGAGTTTTAGGTTTTCTATAATTTCTATACAGTGGAAGTGCCTTTCCATGTAATGTAAAAATACAACTTACAGTTGAAAGAAAATGTAAATTATTTATTAGGCTTTACAAAGCTAATTTTTCTAGCATATTTTTTAGCACTTAATACAGTTCAATGCCACTAATTTTTAATAGTTCTAAGGATTTTTTTTTCTCTTAAGGTGTTTCTTTAGTCTTGAAAATGTTTCTTAGAACTGGTTTCCATAAAAAAGGAAAATAAGATTACTGATTAGTTTGTTAGAGAATTACAAATTCTGTTCTATGAAATCTTTTCAGATTACATGTAGGTAATCAGAACTTCTGTTATATTCTATATAAAAATTCTTCATTCCTTGTTAGCAGGTACTTCTAAATTATCTTTATGTAGGATCATAAAAGAAGCAACTATTCTGTGTCATCTGAAAAAGTCTGAGAGACCAAAGAAATGCATTAGGAAAATCTCAAGTGCAACAATATATTATATTTTAATGTATGAAGATTTATATTTCCGATGTCACCAAAATTAAGTAATCTGCAACCAGGTTTTGGCTGGTTTTGGAAGTTTTCCCAGATGAAATATTCACAAATTCAGATGGCCCTGCACTCTTTGCCTTAGCAAGAAGAATAGAAAACAAGAATAGAATAGGATTTTCTGATCCTTTTGGTTCCCACCAAGCCAAAAATACTTGTGGTATTTTGGTACTTCCTGCCAAAACTAGGATGTGCAAGTTTGAACAAATGAAAGTTATATACAAATCCAATAGATTGTTTTGGATATAAGAAATAAATATGTAATTAATTATGATAGTTCAATTGACTGACATGTCCTGTTTCTGTTTTGGCACTTGTTCAGAATAACTATTGAATTTATTTGGGTTTTTTTCCCTCTGTAGATTATCCTTGCTCTGGGATGCTGGGTATGGTGTCTGGCCTTATTCCTGACTCTCAGATCACTGCATCTACTCAAGTGGATCGAAACTGGATCCCAGAAAACGCTCGCCTCATAACAAGCCGTTCAGGTTGGGCACTGCCACCAACTACTCATCCATATACAAATGAATGGCTTCAAATAGACCTTGGTGAGGAAAAAATAGTGAGGGGCATAATTGTCCAAGGAGGCAAGCACCGAGAAAACAAAGTGTTCATGAAAAAATTCAAAATTGGCTACAGCAACAATGGATCAGATTGGAAAATGATCATGGATTCCAGCAAGAAAAAGATTAAGGTAAGGGCGAAAACTGCTCTAAAGAAAAGTTGAGTTAGAAAAAAATGTTTTCATTACAGTTTTACACACCTCTATCTGACCTTAGAAAAGGCACACAGCTGGGGTGAAGCCAAGTAGGAGGATTCCAAGGGCAGCAGGCCTGAAGGAATGCTGTGGGAGCTGTCCCATGCCTGAGGGCAAGAGCTGGCCTTAGGACATTTGCCCCTCTGACAGCAAGTTTTGCTTATTCAGCTGCTAGTTCAGCCTTGACTCTTGGCAACATTGGTGCCTCTGTGGCCCCCAATTTACTGCAAAATCCCATGCAGTGGGATTTAAAAGTCTGCTCTGAAAAACCAAACCAGTTTAAAACTGACAGTGAACAAATTTATTTGAGACAAATTTATTTGAATTACTTTTTTTTTACTTCTTTTCTGTCAGAGCTATAGAACAAGAATGGTGTTATTCAGCTCAATGGGGTACCTGTTGTATTTCTGAACTGCCTGTAAATTGCTTTGAGAGTTTCACAGGCTCTCTGTAACAATCTGATCCAAATCCCTCCAAAAGAAAGTGATGAAGTTTTTGTCATGTTATCCCATCCCAAGTGAGAAGTACTATTGTACTGTCACAAGGGAAGCATCTTGGAGGTTGCTTGGGAAGACAGTTATAGAGGAGGGTGAAATGAATTGCTGGGTTAGATTCCAAAGCAAATTAAATTATTGTGGCCCAGAAAAGTTTCTGGGAATGTACCTATTTTGGTTTGTCTTTGGATGTATGAATTTCAGAACCTAAATTGCACTGAGGGTTTAGCTTATTTACACCAAATCTCATTTAAATTTTTCCATCCCATTTTGCTACCACTGCTCACAAAGTGCATTTTTGCCTCAAAAGGCACAACTCTTTTTCAGCCCTCCTACCCAGTTCCTTGAGAAAATAAGTAGGCACGCAGCCCTGCCCACAAACTGGAGCTGGGATGACCAAGGAATCACATATCAAAATGTGCCCTCAAAAGGCAAATCATTGTGGTGCTTGACAGATGGGAATCCTGAGATTTGCTCCATATCTCATCTGTGTTAGTTTGAAAATTAGATGTAAAAGCTGTTTTGCTGTATAGACTCATTCATTGGAGGAACCTGTGTTTCCTTAAAGGAAAAGCTGAGTGGGCCCATGGATATAGCTTTTCCAGGCACATTTGGTAAATATTGGACTTCATTCTCTCCTGTTTTAATCTCACTGAATATGTCTGCATTTTCTCACTTTTCATCATTTGTTTGGGGGATTAAAACTAAACGGATTCAGCCTTTGCAGTCATCTCCTTTCTCTTGTTACCATGAGTTTTGACTTCATCATAAAGTGTGAAGGGAGTGTAAATCAACAATGGGATCTTACCATTTTCTTTCTAAAATAGATGTTGTTTTGACATGTACTTCTACACTGTGGCTCAACGAGGGAAAAAAATAATGCCATATGCTTTCGAAGCAGCGCGCCGTCTGCTGCATGGCTTTCTGTTTCCTAATACAGGCACTTGCCATCATTGTCAGAAGTTAGCAGTTTGACAAGAAAACTAGTGTGCTAACTAATGCACTGAGCCCATCCTCAGATTTCATCACTACCAGAAATTAACTTCCAAGATTAATGGAATAGAGAGGCCTGGAATTCAAATCTCTCGTGGCATAATTATAATCCTTCCTAAAAATTCAATATATTTAATAAACTTTCTTTCCAAAGCACTAGTCTTCTTTAAAGAGAATAGGATGAATCCCATGATTTTGGAGTCTGAGGAATTTAAAATGTTAATACTGGAATGTAGTGTTTTTAACTGTAAGTAGAGCTGGATGGGACAGGATGCTATAATGAGTCACAGCAGGAATGTGGATTAGAAACAGCCCTGTTATATGAAATGAAACACATGGTTTCACTTGGTTAAAGTCGTGACTTTCAATAAACAAACAATTGCAATTTAGGAAAAGAAAGAGCAGTGACAGGCATAACATAAAAACAGAATATGTCCAAGGGGTGAAACATCACCTTGTTTCTTAACATGATCTTGTCATTCATGCCTGCAGCTGCTTTCACAAAGACTACCATAACTCCTTCCTCTTTGGCTGACCCAATTTCAGATGGTTTTGAGTGTGCAAAATATTTCCCCCTGTAACCTAGCTCAAGCACTCAAAGGAGTGAAAATCACAAATCATCAAACAACCATACAGAACTCCATTTCAAGATCCAATTTGTATTTCTTGTCCATAGGCGAGCCTACTCCATAAAATCATCTTTCTCTTTCATACTTCTTCCCTCCTTCCCCTTTTTATGGGAGTCAGATGAGTTGTTGGGAGGGGGAGGGGGTTTGCTGTTGCTTTTACAGTTCCTCTCATCACTTCTGGTACAAGAAATTTCAGAACATCCTGCCATTTGGAACATCCTTTTAAATTTTTTCTGCAATGTTTATTTTGATTTCAAAATACATTAGGCAGATTTTTTTCCGCTCATCATCTTAGCTTCTCTTTTGTTTCACTATTATTTACTAGAACTTATCTTTGTAGTGGAGTAAATCAATTTGTGACATAGCCTGCATAAAGGACACTCACAAAGTGAAGTTTTGCTGTACACTCCTCTCTCGTCTCCCACAAAGAGTATCAGTATGTGTTTTAAATGAACAGTCAAAATTGAATCACAGGCAGCTCTGCTCTACAAAGGACAATGATTCGATGTAATTCTAGATGCCTATTGAATCCTAATGTCTATGTGTCAGTACTCCAGTAGTGATGTCTTTTATAAATCAGTTTTCATTATTATATGTTGCTATTAAGACTACTATTAAAAAAGGGAGCAAGGATTCCTCAGATACATGTGTCTGTCTTCTTTTTACACATAAAATAGCATTCATTCTTCCTCATATAGTAGGTAGCTTTTCTGATCATTTGCACTATATTGTTATTCAAATATAATAATATGTAATTCCATGTCAATTAGATCTGACACACATGAAATTGTGACAACTGACTTCCAAGGACTGGCAATACACTGGGTCAACCAGTGCCCCTTGAAGCCACCTTGGAGGTGCAATTTCCCTAGGAAGCAGGAGAAACAGCATTGGTGTTGAAATTATGTTTTTTAGTTTAGTTGTTCACAGTCTCCCATCACCACTGGCTTTTGTGACTGGCACTCTGTAACCAGTGGCCAGAAGGATTGTGGACCATTGGATCATAATGCAGAGGTGCACAGTAAAATCAGGAAAGGCTTTTAGAACTGCACTGAATATAGAGGAAGCAATCAGGTTTACCTGTGCTGGTTTTCTGCCTTAGGAATTCAGCCAGCTGTTCCCATAGCCTCTGTTTTCTCTGCCCCACATCAGTAGAAGGAGTTCATTGCAGGTTGGGTTTTGTTCTCATCCAAAATGAAGGGTATCTGGGGCTTTCTTCCTGAAGAATGCTTCCGGTTGACTTAGAAGTATCTTATGGTAGCACTTCTAATCCCAAATTTGAGCTACAGTTCGAAGATGTTTTTTAGAGTTTTGCCATTTCACTAATGCATGGAAAAGATGAAAATACTTTTACTTCATTGTTATATATATTTTCATATTTTGTACTTTAGACATTCCTGTACATGGTATTCTGAAGGCGTTTTTTGCTATAAAACAGGGTAAAAATTACTGCTTTTGCCTATGTTAGGCTATAAATCTTTCATGCCAAGGACTGTTTCTTTTTTCAGTTGATTCATTCTAAGGACTGATCATCTACATGAAGGCACTTGAGGTGTTCCTATAAGTACAAATTATAATGTGTTCTGAATGCAAAAGATAACTGAAAAGAGAAACCAAAGATATCAAACAAATGCCACTGAGAGTTTTATTATGTCGGAAGAACCCAAAGTGCAACTCAGAGAAGAGATTTTTTGTCTGAAATGTACATTTGCTGACCTGCCTTGCCTGTTGGATTATATTGCAGTTTTGTCAGGAAGTAGCTTTCTTCTCTTTCTTCTAATTCTTCTTAAATAGCAGGTTTGCTGGAAGAACTCTTGCAGCTACTGCTCCTGAAGTTTAATTTATGCCTTTAGAAATAGCTACAACTTGTGAAGCTCTGTCACTGGGGGAAATCAGATTGAAATTTTCTCTTGAATAGTTAGATTATTATTGTAACCACTTAAAAGGTGACAGGATCTTCACCTCAGCCATTTTTTTTCCCTGGGAAGTGTTGGAAATGTCACCCAGTTAAACCTCAGAACAGAGCGTCATTTAAAAACATGTCTCATTAAACACTCAGCTCTTGTTATGACCTTGATGGATTGGTTGCTACTGAGTTTATGAAAAATGAAATGCATTACTTTTCCGAGAAGGTTTAACAGTGTATTTTCCATTCTCATTTAGGATAGGAATGCCTGACACTTACCAAGCTGTTAGAATCTGGCCTACTGCTCACCTAATTCAAAGGCAGGAGAATGAAGGGGAAAAGATGAGTGTGGAAAATAGCTTTTTCTTTTTCTTTTTCTTTTTTCTTTTAACAAGTAGCATTTTTCATGCTTTGCAGACTTTTGAAGGCAACACCAACTATGACACGCCCGAGCTGCGGACTTTTGAACCTGTATTGACACGATTCATACGTGTCTACCCTGAGAGAGCCACACACGGGGGACTGGGGCTGCGAATGGAGCTGCTGGGCTGTGAACTTGAAGGTAATTGCTCTGTTAGAAATGAATGCACTTTATTATTTTCATAAATACATTCTCTGCTTGGTCTGCTGCTGAAGACTGCTGTGTCTGCACAGGCAGCACATCGGACTCTCGCTTCCATGACTGCCACTAGTGCTGTTTCTTGGCCTATTCAGTTCCTCTCTGCAACATTTGAATATGCCCAAGGCACGAGTATTATTCTTTTCCCATTCCTTTGTTGAATCACAGTGATATTCTCCACATGGTTTTCCATTCCCTTAAGCAGCCTTATGATTATACTTTTGAGAATCACAGAGCTATTAGAAGAGAATAAAGACAGGAACTTAAATTTTATGTTACCATGATACAACCCTCAAGGAGATGTTTTCCGAGAATGCAGAGGGAGCTTTGCACTAAATATAGTAATTATGTCCCTCTGTCCTTCAAAGGACCTGAAAGTCACACCACAAACTATGGTGGGCAAAGATCACTTGGCTTGACTGTGTCTGTGCTGTTACTTTTGGGGGGTAAAGGGGGCCTCTTTGTTCTTTACTAAGATTTAATTTTGCAAGAGTATATAGGAGATGAAAGACCAGGAAAAGCAAAGTTTAGACATTTGTCCTTGGACTGTGACGTGAAGTCAGCTTTGATTTTTGTTATATAAACATAATTATTTAACTTCATAGATAACTACAGATAACACTATGTGAATTTAACAATTTTGTCTGGTGGATGTTGGTACAGTAGTGTGGCTTACAAACCACACAGCTTAAAAATACACAGAATAACAAACCATAGTATTTGGGGTTTCATATGACAGCTCTTATAGAAGTAGCTGAACAGGCTCCCAAGATGAATGGAAACAACTGCTCTACCTCCGTTTCTTTCTCACCATTTCTCCCCCAAGAGGGAAGTATGGGAGGCATTTGCTGTGAGAACTGATGAGTTCTGTGTTGTTTTTTTAGTGAAGGCCAGATTGAATAAGTATGATTTTACTTGGCCCGGAAAGTGGGGAGGTTGGAAATACTTCTTAGTTCCCGCAGGAAGTCCTCATTTCCTGTGGGAATACTTAGTTCCTGCAGACTATTGTGCTGCTTGCTACAAAAAAAAAGAAAAACCAGCACCTGCCTTATGTAAACTCACAACCTATGGGCAAAGTCCTTCAGCCACAGGACTCCTGTACACAGGGCACCCAGACATCCAGGAGTGAGCCCATGGACCACTTTACAAGAATATATTGCTCAGTGAGGTGGAGGAGACTTTGCTTTTAGGCAAACTGGAAGAGCAGGTACAATTTTTTTTCCCCCCAGGACACATCTTTTCCCATTTGTCTTTCTGCTGTTGTGTACTTTTGATGTATGCTCACCTGTAGGTCACCCATGGACAGGTGAGGTCAGTTCCCATTTGCCTGTGGGAGAAGCATAATAATACTTATTGTTGTATAATTGCATCTTAAGGAGGGAGTTGAATAAAGTCACTTGAGATTTATTGAGCAAGAAGAGAGTTGAGATGAGAAAAGAAGCATGGAGGTTGGTACAGAGAGGAGTAGAAATCAGCTCTCCAGCAGTAATAAGCAAGGGCAAGTTTTATGTGCTTGAAGCATCCCAGGGGGACACATATGAAATGATGGCAAAGATGTCGGCAAGCTTGAGGCTATACAGGATAAAAATCAAGATAAGAAACTTAACTGGATGTAGAAATCTAGAGGGATCCCCCAGAGGGATTTTTGTGGCAATGTGGGTAACAAATGTTCTCCATAATTCATAATAGGTACAGAACTGTTTCTTTAACTAGGGATAGATTGAACCTGTAAAGCATAGGTCAGGGTCCTAAAGAGGCATGTTTCATCCCATAATATAGCTACTTCAAAAACTACCACCTCTCCTGACATTTTCAGGCTGAGAAGTCAGTGTATGTGATCTTCTGTGGCCAGCAGACACTGAGGGCAGTAGAAGGGAAAAGAAGAACCTGCAAAAGGCATACATTATTGCATAGCCTATAATGAGTGAAAAAGATTGCTAATGAAAATAACAGTAGGTGAGAACAGACAAAAGCCTGGATCACATTCCAAGATTACCTAAAGCCAGGGAACTGTACGTGCGGCATAAAACATAAACATAGCACCACGTCTCTCTATTCTGGTTTTCCAGATGTGGTGTGCTTTGCAGATACTGGGCTATAGATGTGTTTTCTGGCATCTTACACAAATCTGAAGCTTTTAACTCTAATAACAAAGTTCAGACTTTTACTGGTTAGGCAGCAGCTACCGGAAAGTCATCACCAGTGAGAAGCAGGCAGGTGGCCGGGAGGGATGACTGACATCACTGATGTCTTATTTATTTATAACTTCAACAAAAAAAAACAAAAGAAACACCTTCCATGTGTCTTCATAGAGCACTAAGTGGTTCCACATCACACTGCCTTCCTGCTGCTGTTACCAGAATTGTGCTCAGACATTTCCTCTCTTGCGTGTGCTCTGCAGAGAGGTTTCTTCAGTGATGTGTTGAGTTCTTGAGAATTACCACCCCTCCTGCTCCACTGCACAGGCCCACTCCCTGGGACTTTGGACAGCAATAAAATTATGGGGTTTCTACCCCACACACAACCCTGCAAGACTCTCATTCTGCCTTGCCAGGCTTTCACTCTTCCTTGGTAGGAACAGCAAACACCCATCAGCCAGTGAATAGACAGTCTGGGGCTTTGCTGCCCAGCTCTGCTCAGCCCTTGAGCTCAGATATGCCTCATGCAGGAGGCAGAACAAAGAAGTACTAAGCAACTTGCAAAGTAGAGTTGCTTCAGTCCTCAGACACAGCACATGGTGCTCATCAAGATGATACTTCCAACTGCATGTGGGTTCTGCAGCACGTGTTTTAACCAAACAACTGGGTTTTGTTTCAGCTCCAACCGCTGTCCCCACTGTTTCCGAAGGCAAGCCCGTGGATGAGTGTGATGATGACCAGGCAAACTGTCACAGTGGCACAGGTGATGACTACCAACTGACAGGTGCAGAAACCATCCTCATTCCATTGCATCTTCATTGTAGCTCATATCCATCACCAGCTTAAAGTTTGCACTGATTTAACCACTCAGAATTGATGGACATTAGTATGCAGTTTGTATCGTTAGTGCTGTCAAAACATGGGCATCTGCCTTTTACATATGACAATACTTCTGATTGTTTTCTCAGCTATGTAATTTTTGAAGCAAATAATAGTGACTAGATGGAAGAGAGGGCAATTTTTTGACTTGCAATTGTGTCTAATCAAATCTTCTAATCAAACTTTCTCTTACTAAGAAGAAAAGCTGGATAATACTCCTGAGGTTTATTGTCTGAAGATTGAAGAACTTGAAATATTGCTTGGTTTACATATAGGCTTCCTATATAAAACGTAGTATAGGACTCAAATCTCATCCCAAAAGCTTTCCCAGACAGAAACAAAACAGATTTGTTTCATCAAAGCATTCTAACCCATACTCACACTGCCAGAAATATTTCTATGACCTTCCCCACCAACACTGCATTACAGCCACAGAGGGGCTGATGTTCTGCAAGCTGCCATCACCAGCAGAAAAATAGGAGGGGGAGATGTAAGAAAAACTGCATCTGGAACAGAGGAAGCTTGCTAGATTTCATATCCCCACACTTTTGCACAGAATCACTAGTCCTTCTAAGAGAGCTGACACTGCAGCTCTGTGTTTTTGATCTCTTCTTGGAGGTCACTTGTTCCACAAATCTCTGTGTCTGTTTGATTAGATCTATACATCTGAATTAATTGTGCTTGTTTTTAAATGCAGCGACACAAGTTATTTCATCACTGTTCCCTGATGTGCTCATCTAATAAATGTTTATTGCTTCTTATATCCATGACATAAAATAGCATTAAAATCTGGCAATAGCTGTCCGAGAGGACATTGGGAAAGCTTAGGTAAGAGATTGGCTCTTTGGAGTGAGCCAAGTAGAACATCAGGCAGCAGATAAAAATGAAAGTGAAGTTTCAACATCAAAACCTTTCTGAGCTTTGCCCATGTATCCTGTAATGGCATGTTGTAATTCATAAACTGAAAAAACAATTCTTGAGTGGAAAGGACGGTGCATGGTCACTGTCACTGCTTTTCAAATCAGTGTACCAGATGAACCTTATTCTATTTGAAAACAGCCAAGCAGGGAGTCTGATGAAATAATCTGTATTGTTTTAAGGTAGCTCAGAAAGCTTTCAATGCTACTAAACATTGTAATTTATTTATTATTCAGAAAAGAAAGAGGTAGGTCAGGAAACACTAGGGCTTCCTGCAAAGCCCTACATTGTCTTGCAAAGCCCAGTATGTAGAGACATATTTCACATAGATGGAGGCTCTTTCAGGGGAAGCAAACAGATCTATGCAAGCACATTCCAGGTTCATAGTCTCTGTGCTTCAAGGAGCTCAGGACTTCACCCCCCTGTCCCTTAGGGAAAGTTTATTGAGCAGAAGAAAAACCTGGCAGTTTCTACAGGTTATGCTTAGAGGGCAATTTATAATCTCTAAGACAAGGGAACAGCCACCAGCCCCCCTGAGCAACACCTCTTCTAGGAAACTTAACCTTTTTCAGTATTAATATTGAAAATTACTACACTGCCCTCCTACAAAAGTGCAGACACTTAAGTATAATTTAATATTACAACACCTAGCAACACTAGGCAGTGCATGCCCAGTTGCTCTGGACATTGGAGAAATGCTGCATTGTATGTACGATGTTACTTATATCAGTAAAACGCACAGAACTGATTTTACCAAAAAATTAATTGTGAACATTCTTTTTTCCCTCCAAAATGCATGGAAGGCAAGTGTGCAAGTCTTGTGGCCCATTAAGGACAGCAGGGCAGTGCAGAGGGGGTTTCAGGAGTGCCTTACCCTCTTTCACCCACTCCCAGCACAAGCGCGGCGCGCGCTCTCGTGGGCGCGGCTCTGGAGTCGCTTCCCTGACAGTGCTTGCACATATGTGAGCACCACAATGAAGCCTCCCTTGCAATTAACTGTAATTGTGCTGTAGGCCAAATTCCTTCCTGCTCTATTTGGACCCCATACAGAGCTACTCTATTTGCGTGGTTTATAGCATTTCCCATCAGATCATTCTCACAAACATAAAGCAGATACAGCTTGGGCATTCATTCTCATGGGAAGGCATCATAGTTATCCATTCTATAATGCTCTAAGCACTTGCTTGCTGGAGAAAAGAAAAGAGGAGCCATTGACTGGCAATCAGCACCCCACCGTGCATTTATAATTGTACTAATTTCCTTTTTGTTTCCTTATGAGTATGAGGCTTGCTTTAAAAAGTCAAGTATTTTAAAAATATCAACTAGTAAGCCTAGGAGAGGGCCATGACCCCACTCACCTCTTGTTTATCTGCTTGAAGAAAAGGACAAAGGGGAAGTCCTTAATTCTTCCTTCACTTTGAGTCAGAAGTGAAACCTATTTCAGACTAGCTCCTAAAGGCAGGCAATTCCCATGCACCTCTCCTGTGAGCTGGTCTCACAACACAGCTATGAAACAACGTACAGGGACGCCCCAGGATTATCTCACATCCCTGATAGGAGAAACAACAGGTCACGGGTAAATGAACAAAATAGTGACTCTTAGCGTGTGCATTTGCTCACTTCCTGTGTGATTTGGAGAAAATCAGTGTCTATACACCAAGGACAGCCACAGGGACATGGTGAGCGTTATTTAGTTGGTGTTTGCAAGGACTCCAAAGATACACAGCTTTATTTAATGAAGAGTTCTTGTGTTCTTTTTTGATAAAGGAAACCAGATTTTAATGTCATATTTTCATGCTTAAACTCACATACTCAGTAACCTCCATGTCTAATAAAGACAGTAATATTTCAGGTTTATATATAGGATATTCCTAATGACTGCTGTGTCCTTTGTTGTGTCACATGTATCATGATACGCATAATTTCTTTTCCAGGTGGGACTACAGTGCTGAATACAGAAAAGCCAACAGTAATTGACAATACATTACAACCAGGTAAAAAAAAAAATCTTATTAAAACCATAATAAATTCCATACCCAAATTTCATGCCAGAGACAAAATAATGAATTGCAGCACTTCCTGACTTACCATTCCTTAAAGTCTCTGAAGTAAAGAAGCATCTGGTCTCTTAGCTCTGTACAGTAAATATTTTATTCCTTTCATCCACATGTAGATACAGCAGAGAACAAGATTTCCTTCTGCATCAGCAAATGCCAAGTGCTGACAAAATTAAACTAACTTAATCACAAAGTGCACTGTTTAAATGTGGCATGTCAGTGACACAAAGAGTGTTTGCAAACTCTGGGAAAACAAAAACAGCCTCACAGGCCCACTCACTATTTATATCCATGGTTTTACAAAACTAAGACAAGTAAAGTTTGCCAGTTTTCTCCACCAGGGAGCTGGCAGTTTTACAATATTGTTTTCTAGCAAGTTTTCTTGAAATGGGGTTACATAAACTGCTACCATGATCTTGAAAAGGGAAAACGAAGTTGTCACTGGCAGCAGGTCCTTGTTACTTAATACAATAGCTAGCAGCTTTTAAATTCCTTAGTTTGCTGCTTCCCCAGCTTTCATACCATTTTTTTAATATCCTGTACAATTTACTGGGAGTGAGGGAGGGGATGGATTTGGGCAGAAAACCCGAACTCCAAAAACTATAAGCACTGGTTAAAAATCCTTTGCATTAATAATTGTGGAGCAGTAAAGGGGTCGGTTTTCAGTTACTCCCATTTCCTCCATTAAAGCACAGTCAGGCACAGTCTTGCAAGTGATTTATTAACAGGGTGGGTAAGTGTTTATCATTGTTTCCTCAACCATGTGACACAATCCACTCTTGCTTCAAGCAAAAGAAAGGGACTAATAATGCAAAAAATTTCCTAAAGGACACTGATGGTGTTGATCTGATTAAGAGATAGAGCTGACTTAGCTCAGACGTTGTTCCCACTCTCAGCCTCTGCTTTCAGATATTGCAGAGGCCAATGCTTTTACTCTCCTCAAAATTTGTCTCCAGGGTCACCCAGTTGGCTAAGTCAGCATACACTATTTTTACCTCTGCCCTGCTTTCTGAGCAGAGGCGGATCATGGAGCACCAGTGCAATGAGAAAAACAAAAGTGAGTCAGTCCCCCCTCTTGGGACACCTCTCCACCTCCTCTTCACAGTCAGTGCTGATGAAGGGCTGGATTGTTGCTGCTGATCTCACAGTTCTGAAAAGGGGTTGGGGATGCAGAGGAAGAAAAGACCCTGTGCAGTGGCTTAAGAGCAAAACATTTTAATTTTTATGTCTGAAATTATCTGTTAGGTGTCTATTTTGATGAGATCAAGGATTTTTTACACTATCTTCTTGCATTTAAGCAAATTGCAAATTTAGAAAGTGCCTCTGTGCAGTGCACTTTCTCTCCCTCCATAGCAGTGCCAGCTGCTTTGCAGGTTGTGTTCAATCCCCTTGGCTTGGGTGGGACTCTCCAGTAACAGACTGGCTGTTACTACAGAGATTAAGATATCCTCATTTTCTCTCCTCACTTCCCTCCTGCACCACCTTTGCTTACTCTGCGACGTGCCAAGTTTTTTCTCTATTAAAAAGTTTCTGAGGCTCTGTTCAGAGCATGCCAGTGTTACTTCCCTGCATTGTGCTGGTAGGAACTGTTTCCTTCCGGGGAATAAGGGACAAGTTCACATCCCAAACTCCAGGCTCCCACATGGCAGCACATTATAAAGATCATAGATAGAGATCAGTCAGATGCTAATAAATAAGAATAAGGTTTCCAGAATTTCCAGTTTAAGATGTAAATGTTTCCAGCTGCCTCATAATCCCTCACTGAAAACCAGCCAAAAACTCCCAAAAAGGGGCAGACAGAAATTTCCCTCAACATGGGGAAACCCCTCCTGGTGTGGAGGTGGTATAAACATTTCCTTCTGCTGAAGGGGCATGGCTGGAGCTGAGTGGCACAGTGAAGCACACGGAGCAGGGGCTGGGCAGCCAGGAACAAGTCTGCTCCGTCAGCTACAAATAATGCAGTTTATACTGCCCTTGAAGTCCCAGGGCTGCTTGGGGGCCCCTGGCCCTTAGCTGCCTGAGGATAAGTGCACTCTTTCAGCTCTTCTCAAGCTGAACAAGGTATGAATTTAAGACATCAAGGACTGAGCCTCCAGCTTTGGCTTTAATTCCCTTTAAGGACTGGTTTACCTTAAGATGCTAATGCACCATGAGGTAAATGATGAGCTCCAAGCCAAGGAGCTGTTCCAGATCAGCTGCAGTTTGCAGGCTCCAGAGGCTAACCCTGCATGAGGTGCCAGGGGTGGCCACAGCAGCCTGTGCCACCGTGGCTGGGGACAGAGACTGAGCAGCCCTCCCAGTAGCAGCACCTGCCATGGCACAGGTACTGTGCAGTAGGTGCCAGCGCCGTGTACTGCTGTCCTTCTGCCTGCATTCCAGCCTGCAAATACCCCTAATCTTGTTATCCCAGACTAACATGCTTGTGTGTGTCAAAGCCTGAGATTATCCTATTCCAACCAGATTTCATACGCTACCAAACAGTTAAGAGCAAGTAGCTGGAAAGCCTCCGTGTATAAACAAGCTGTTCCATCAAGGAGTCTTTTACAGTTCATTTCAAGGGGACTGAATTGAAAGAAAATAAAAAAGAATCATGATTTCAAACTGCTAAAAATGTTTAAAGGTTTGAATTTACATATATATATTTTTAAGAGAGGATCTCCTTTCCTCCTCAAACTTAAAAAGATGACTTTTACAAATCCATCTGTCAAGGTAAATACCTCAGTCCTCAGCCCTAAGACTTTCTAACATCTAGTCTTTTTGAACATATCTTTTTCAGTTCTAAAGGACTATTTGAAATGCTAGTCTCTTAGCTATTTACATACAGAGCAAGCTGTTCATTTACATTATGTGCTCTCAGTGTGTTATCCAAGTCCTTTGTAAAGCAGACTGTTCTGAGAAGTACCTTGTTTTTCACACATAAAATAGCTACTTCGGAAAAATATAACAAAGAAATCCTGAAGTTAAAATGTATGCTAAGAAATAATTTAAAGGTAGAATAGGTCTGATTTCATTTATGCTGGAGCAACTTTGTATCAGTGAAGGAATATTAAGGCAGTTAAATTATCATTTACTATCATTTAAGGTAATTCTATGCTGCCAGCATAAGTGGTATGAAAAGGTGAAATGCAAATACGAATCAGACCAAATATACTGCTTTGAAGTGGTCCAAATTATGTTTGTAATTTCCTATTTTAATGTTGATTTACCCTTTGGCAAGAGCATCTTAGAAAGCACTTTCATGGCATCTTTAATGCCATCATGCTTCTTCTTGCCTCTTGTTGGAGGTGTTATAAAAATATGTCAAAGTCTGTGGGCCACAAAAGATTAATGGACTCACAAGAAACTCACTCAACTGGATTTTCAAATTACTTTCTTGTTCATGTGCAGTAATGGTCCCAGCTGTGAGCAAGATGTGGTCAAAAAGTACAGCTGTTGGTTATTCTTTGAGAGGATAAATCTGTTTTAATTCAGTATCACATACACTACATTTTGAAAAAGGCATATGGGATTTCGTCACACCTCCCTCTCAGATTCTCATCAGAGCTGCTGCTATTTGGTTACATAATAGCTGGTTTTCTTTGTCTTCTCAATACACACAAACCCCGAGATCAATCACCTATTGGCAGGAGAATTATCCTAGCATGGGAATGGGCCAGCGCTGCAGAGGGAGCCCAACAATTGCTACTCGTCCCTCATTTCCTTCCTTCCACCAGAGCTGCCAAGCTGTAGTCCAAGGACAAAGAAGAGGACAGATTGTCTGTAGCTTGCTGTGAGCTACTGTATCAGCCCCCTGGGACCTTTAGTAGAAGGGCTGAACTAGTCTGTCTTTCCTGGGGCAGAGCCATTGTCCATACTGAGCCATAATGAACCTATCCTGATGCTACAAGTGTCCATTATTAATTGGCTAGCAGGCCTATTTTTCCTTTTTTATGGCTCCCTGGGAGAAGCGTTGGAAGAGACATAAGAATAGGCAATAAGAGATGGCATGTTTAAGAAGCTCATAAAAAAAAGACCACTCTGAAATGCCTTGCCTTTGACCTTCAATCCCATTTCTGTGATTGTCTAAGGAATATAGTAACACAATAACTTCTGAGAAAACAATAGGAACCTAGCAAGAACCAGCTAACTGCATGCAGGTTACTGGTCAAATTCTCCTCAGTTTCAGTGGATTCTACTTCTGCGTGGAAAACAAGTTCATTTTTATGCTACACCATGCTGTCACTGAGTCTGAAGCCAAGGAACACAGGCATGGCCAAAGCATATCAGACTTAGGCTGTTTGCCAATTTCCTGGACTATATATTTCAAATGAAAGTGTAAGAAAGTGTTTATTAGATGGAGCTGTGAAATTTAGCTCTGTTTTGAAACTCTCCTTCTGATCCCAGTGGTCAGAACTGTCTTCAGAGCATGAAGTAAAAGGCTTTTGTCACTTCCTGCACTTTAGAATTAACAATTAAATTCTGGATATTTTCCTTATTCATGTCAGTGTCCAGTTCGGTTTGAATTGTGTTCAATCTTAGCAGCATTCAAGGGAGCAAGTACCACTCACATCATATGAGAAATTTTTTCCTTTGATCCACATTGAACTTCACTGGGTATCTCACATTGCTTAGGCTGTGAAATGGAGAAAACAGAATATTGTTCTGTTCTGAGTCTCTGGATTCATCACTCCATTACATACTTTTCCCATGTATTCTGCTATTTATTTTTATTCAGAGTTGAACAATACCAGTCCTGTCAATGTCTTTGTGCTACATGCTCATTTATACTGTGTGGTATCTTCAGATGGATGTGATCTATCTACCACTGTTCGCCTTTCTTGTGGTTTGAATACCACACAGGCTATCACTACTTTGCATGATATAATCCTTCGGGATTGATAAGATTAATTTTGTTCTACGTTTTCTAAAACCTTTTCTAAAGTTGTCTCATGGCTCTGATGTCAAAGCCATGCAATATAGCTCTCCCTAGGCCTCCTTCACAATGAAAGGCTATTTTTCACAATCTTAAAACCCTTTAACTCATTGCAATGTCACTTTGTTTCTTTAAAAACCCCCCTTGATTTTCAGATGTCCCCTTTTGGGCAAGATGTCTTTGATCATGGCCCCATTGTCTAGAAAAAAATACCCCATATACTGAAGAAAGGGACATAATGGATTGCCTTTCTGCACTCATGTGTGCATAGACCAAGTTCTGCTTCTTCAATATTTTGAGCCCAAAGAAAGATTATTCACCACAATCTGCTTTTTTCCTAGAAAGGGCTGGGATGCTCCAGGAAACATCTTTCCTCCACATTGGATTCCTGTGCCAGACAATATCTGTTGAATTCATTTGTTCCCAACTGGGATACTGCATTCGTGACAATGTGGAGTAGACCCCTCTGGAGGCCAGCAGGAGAGAAGGGGGAGGCAGACGGGATGGGCAAGATGAAAGAAAGGAGTGAAGAATGAGGGCTCAGTGCAGAGAGACACCACAGCACAGCCGAGGCACTGACAGGAGGAGCAGAGGGGCAGGAGCTGCCACAGGCTCAGACCTCTCTGCTGACAGAATGAAATTTTCCAGGGGCCAGAGGGGAGAGGGTACAGTGGCCGCAATGCAGGAATCCAGTGAGCTGAGAAAAAACTATGTCTGGGAGCAAGGGCCTGCCAAACAAGGACACAGCAGGCAAGGAGAGAATGATAAATGAGCCCTTCTTATATCCATTCTGTCTCAACCTACTCACCTGAGGTTTTCTGTTGTTAAAATTATTATTCTAGTTTACCTTCCTTTAAAATCTGGGTTGTGAGTTCAAAAGCCTTACCAGTCTTCCCTGGCAGCTCAGTACGTGGGGGAGGTCTTTCCATCTTCGGACTGGAAGTGCTCCACCTCAAAGGTCTGGCCAACTGCAGGTCTCAACACACTTCCCATATTTCTCGTTATTTTCCCACAATAAACAAGCACATTCTAAGGGTTGCATTATCTTTCCTGGCTTTATTTTTAATAATAATGAGCAAGAAACACAATTCTTCCCCAGAGCTGATATTGATGGGAGCACAGAGTCCTTTGTTCTTAGTTCATACTTGCACAAAGCATCTCATTAAAGTGAACCTAAGTTATTCCTTTAATAAGGCGTGAGTCATGCCTGAGAAAAGACTCCAAGATTTGGTCACATTGCTGTTGGGTGGGTATTGCTCTACTGGGAGTTGTCATTGCTCAAGGTGAGATAAAAGTTCATACCAATGGGGTAGGAATCAAATGCTCAAAAGATTTCAAACTGCTTCTGAAAATAAGAAATGCAAAGGATTTATGTGCTATCTTTGTGTAATCTTCCCATTGAAATTCCAAGTTCTATTGAAGAAAATAAGCTACTCTGTATTAAACCTTTGGGCAGAATTGAAAAGAAGCTGAAAACAAGATATGATCTCATCCTGACCATAATACCAGACTTCCCTTATTTTACGCAGAGCTTGTTTGGAAGCTTATTTTGAGTTCATTTGGCAATCAGCCACATTTGTCCCTTTTCTCTCTCAATTTGTCCATTTCAATGCTGCCATCTTGTGGGCCTACTTAACTGTCTGGAGGATGCTGAAAAAAGTTCCTTATTGAAGCCAAGAACTATAGACTTCACAGAAATCCTTTCCTGCCAAGGACATTCCATTAATGTTTCTGGTTGTTCTTATTTTTGTCCAAATCTCGTTATGAGTTGAAGAATGTGGAACCATTACAGTGCAAAGAGATATTGACAACCAGAAAATATATCTGATAAGTAAGCCACAGCTTTCTGTATGAGTCTGATATGTTGCAACATGGTTATCAGATAATGCAGGCAAATCAGAGGAATTCATCTAACCACATGAAAAAAAAAAAAAGTCCCAAAATATTGGTCATAAAGAGACAAGAAGCAACCACATCATTTACAAAATATAGTGATTTTTCATCTGTTTCCCAGGAGGGCTGCTCTTGCTATGGCTTCTCAGAGTTTCAGGAAAGAATGGTTCTGTTAATGGTCAAATGAAGTTTTGAAATACAAAATCTGAATTATGCAATTAATAATCACATCACCCCCCCTTTTCCCTCTTCCCTTGCAGAGCTGCCACTATACAATTTCAACTGTGCCTTTGGCTGGGGATCCCAAAAGACTTTGTGCCACTGGGAGCATGACAACCAGGTGGATTTAAGGTGGGCAATCCTGACCAGCAAAACTGGGCCGATTCAAGACCACACAGGTAATCATGAGTTTATGATGTAGCCATTTTACATGGGACAAGATTGTTCTGTTTAATACCAATGTCTTCCAAAATCACAGGGGAGTGAATTATACCTAAAATACATGAAGTCACAAAGATGGTTCTCCAGTAAACTCAATCCATTATAGGTAATCACAACTGACTGTAATTGTCCTTTCTGTTGGGCAATAAAGATTGTTTCTTGTCAAGAGCTAAAGATATTGCCTTCCCCTGACTTGCCTTTGGATAATCAACACCAGGGGTAGAAAAATATCTGAATGACCAAGTATTTTGCAAGTATCACTGACCAACTAATACAGTTGGTCAGTAAATGAACAAACCTCACATTATTCCTGTTTGTAGTTACAGGGACAACCCACCACAGAAAAGTACTGTATGCAAGTGAAACTTCCCAGATGTGTGTGTTACCATGCCCTTGTCCTTTCCAGGAGGAGTTGGAGATTATAGCCATCCTCTGCTCACAAACAGTTTTTCAAGAAATATCACCCTGGGGAATTGATTGGTTTGTTTTGCAGTAACTAACTCATAGCTCAGCATAATTAGGCAATAAATTTGCTGCAGGCTAGTGGAGAAGGGAGGGCACTGTGTGACCTGCACAGCCTCTCACTTTAGTGTTCTCGCTTGCATATGTGCAGATTAATCAAATGGGTTGAGATGAATCCCCCTTCCCGCCTCTGCTACCCTTTGCTTAATGAGAATGACAAGGAAATTAGACAAAATTGGACTTTTTAAATTCTGAGACACTTTCAATTGAATCTTAAGACAAGTACAGTAGTTTCAGGGGAAAAAAAAACTTGTAATACTTTGACTATAAATGGCATTGTACAAATAAATGGCATCAAATTAACTAAATGCAGTTAGCTGAAGTGAAGGCTGTAATGGTGGAAAAATTGATGTAGAGTAAAGTGAAATGGCTCAGTAGGATCTGACATTGAAAGGAGGTTAAAAGCTACGTTAGCCAGAGACTGACAAAATCTAAAAGGCATGCATAAGTAAAGCTCTAATTAAGACAATGAAGACAGAGTTCCTGACCTGGCACTGCAATAATATTCTGAAAATGAGAGCTATCTGCACTTTGCCATCAAGGATTATAGAGAGAAAACCTGTCTTCAGTCAGGAGATGAAGAAATTATATTCTTCAAATGAGATTTTGTTGTTTCCACTGGGCGCTGCTAGTAGAGAAAACTTATTTGTTCCATGAGCGGTAGCTTCAGTAAATCTTACAGGCAGACCCTTTTTCTCCTACTGCACCAATTTCCAATATTTTCCAAAATTTTCTTTCAACTCTAAGAGCACCTTCACCTTCCAGGTTTGCCATTCGCCTGCCAGCAGGCACAGAGTGGGTGGGGTGGATGTGAATGCAGATCATGAGCAGTCTGAATGGCACTGATGTCCCAGACAAACCCTCAGCAGCACAACGAGGCCATCCTATGTATTGGGAGAGCCACAGTGAGCAACTCCCAGGCATGTCTTTCACTCAGACATATGTGTAAAGCTGAAAAAAATACACAGAAGTAATCTTCAACAGCAATTGCTTGAGGACAGCAGGATACATGGGATGTCACTTCAAATTATATATCTTGTGATGAAATCTGGCCAGTGTTAGGTCTTCCAACTCAGACAGCCATCCTAATGCTGTGATTATTTTCCTTTTTTCCTCCCTCTGGATTTCCCTATTACCATTCTTTGATGAGATTGCACATACTGTGCTGCTTTGCACAGAAGCAAAATTGGAAAGAACTTATAGACATAAGCATTCCTGCTTAAGAAGCTGGACAAGATGCCACTGCAGAAAGACAGAGAAAAAGAAATTTTTTAAAAAGCCTATTTTTTTTTTTCACAGTTTAACATCATCTTCTCCTATAATATTCTTTGACATACATATTGGGCAGGATACCTCTAACTGTTCATAGAAAGATCCAAACAAAAGAAAATAACCTTGTCTCATGTTAGAAGAAGTACTTTTCCTTTCTCATTTATTAGGCCTATCCACTGGGTGTAACCGCCTCCTCTTTGTTCCTGGTTCCCCTCTCACTGCTCTGTCCTCCTTAAGCTTACCAGAGTAGCAATGCTCATCTTCCTGTCATCATTGGTGCAGGATTATACCATTGCAATCAAGCAAGCCTCAATTATATATTATTTCACATAAAATTCAAGAATGTCATGTATAGGCCAAGACCAATGCTGATAAAACGCCACCCTCCCAAAACACTTTGTTTTGCCTCTTTTTAATTTTCTTTCTTTTAATAGTTGGTATGAACAGTGATATGTATACTTATTTCAGCAATATTAGAGAAATAGCATTTCTTGTTATTACTTTTAACCTTCCTACACTTAAAATAACTTTATGTCAAAAAATTCTGACTCCACCGTTTTGTGTGAGTGCATTGCACATCCAATCTATTCTTACACACACCAGGATGAACTTTGTGTTTTTCCACCATGACCCTCTGCAAAGACATCTTGAAAAGCTGATGGGAATGGATGTGTGGCTGATGTAAATCAGAAGCACATTTCTATAGTCAGTATCTTACTTAGCAATTTGCTGTTACCAAGCTAATCACACTCTCACATGCTTCTCTCTCAGCATGATTAAGAAAGTAATTTTCCAAGTTAAGGGTATTAGGTGTTCAGATTTCAACGTGTATAAACCCATTATGCCCCTGAGGAAGTGCCAGCTATAATCTCACTCTTTCAGGAAAGGACTCACAAATATATAGAGCCCAATATATTGTTACAAAAATCAAGGGCATAACTCTGACACCATCTGTGACAATGCTCAGCCTCTATTTGGGAACACTCTTTAGATGTCAGTTCCTGATTTCTGGCCATAGCTATTCAAATCCATTTCACCCTTCAGTTTTCTTCCCATTCTAATTTTGCCCCTTGAGCACAGATTACTTCAAATTGAAATTTCTTTTTTTGATAGTTCTTTGCACAATTAGCATAGAGTAGGCCCCAGGGATTTCTTTTTAGCCTGGTGAACCAGCGTTGGCTGTTTTCAAGAGGTGTACACTGACTAATGGAGCACAGGCTGTCTTGCCAAACATGCTTGTGCCTCCTTCCCTTATGAAAAGTAAATGCCTTGTGTGTTTCATGCAGTGAGCATGTTGTTAGGGTTCACTCTTGGCACAAAATATCCCAGTGAACAGCAAAGGAGATGGCCAGAAGAAAGTGCAGAATAACAGAACTGCTTGGGTTGGACAGGACCTTTAAAGGTCATTTAGTCCAGCCTCCCTGCAGCGACCAGGGTCACCTTCAAACCTGACCTTGAATGTTTCTCGAGATGGGGTGTTTACTTCCCCCCTGGACAACCTGTGCCAATGTTTCACCACCCATCAAATTTCTTCCTTATATCTAGTCTGAATCTACCCTCTTTTAGTTTAAAACCATTACCCTTTAGGCTGTCACTATAGGCCCTATTAAAAAGTTTGTCCTCATTTTTGTTGTAAGTCTGCTTTACCGGCTGAAAGGCTGCAATAAAGTCTCCCCAGAGCCTTCTCTTCTCCAGGCTGAATAACCCCAACTCTCAGCCTGTCCTTCTCATAGGATAAGTGCTCCATCCCTCTGATCAGCTTTGTGGCCCTCTTCTTAGAGCATGTCAGCTTTCCTAGAGCTCCCAAAACAGCACCCTCTGACTCTCTTTTTTGTGATGCTTGACCCATCAGCATGGAAAGAAAGCAAAAGATCAGGGGTGGTTGGGTATTCTTATGTTAACAAAGAAATTAAAGCTGTTGGCTATTCCTAACACAGTCCTTCTGTCACAGTAGGAGATGGCAATTTCATTTACTCACAAGCTGATGAAAGCCAGAAAGGCAAAGTGGCCCGACTGCTGAGCCCCGTGATTCACTCGCAGAACTCTGCCCACTGCATGACGTTCTGGTACCACATGTCGGGCGCGCACGTCGGCACCCTGAAGATCAAACTGCGCTACCAGAAGCCGGATGAATATGACCAAGTGCTGTGGAGCCTGAGCGGGCACCAGGCAAACCACTGGAAGGAGGGACGTGTTCTTCTTCACAAGTCTGTGAAACATTACCAGGTGAGCTCGGCTGCTGCTCGCTGGACTGCCGCGGCCAAGGCCAGCAGCACCTCGCTGGTCATGTTTTACACACTGCAGTAAAAGGTGTCACTGAAGGATTTATGTAGACAATATTACACCTACACATGAGGTACGCTTGCTGTGACTAATAATAGTGAAATATTTTGTGGTACCTCAGACTGCAGTGATACAAGCACTTTCTTATCAGATGCCAAATAAATATTTTATAAGTCATTTATCATCAGTCACAAAACTGCCTCTTTGCCACAGTTTTGCTGATGTAAAATTCTTTGATAAAGTCATGGCAGTACATAATTTACGTTTGCCTGGTTCAATTCGTGCCGGCAAGCAATGCAGATTTTCAGGCCACAATCAAGGCACATGTAAATGTAACATCATGGCAAGTGAGGGTGTGTGTTAACAACTAATTAAGAAATCCTGACTGCTGCAGTTGTGTGCTAACATGAAAACAATGTGACCACTATCTTGTTTTTCCAGGTGGTTATTGAGGGAGAAATTGGAAAAGGAACTGGAGGAATTGCTGTGGATGATATTAAAATTGACAATCACGTAGCACAAGAGGATTGCCGAAGTAAGTGTGTAAAGCAAGAGAATTCTCACCCAAAACATTGTTTATTTTGTTTTAAAACTGGCTTCATCTGTGTGGAAGGGATAGATAATTCTTAGCTATGTATCCACTGAAAATATCCTCATTCAGCCCATAGCTTTATTCATAGCAAGTGCCACTAGTGTCACCATGGTATGGCAGCAGTTTGGATAAGAACTGGCATCCTCCTGACATGGGTCACAGCATACTCACATTCTCACATCTCTCCCTGTATTTCATATTGCTGCCCTTTTTAAATTTCTCTGCTTTTCCTATTGCAGGACCCTGTTTTAATCAATGCACAAAATCCAGTTTTATTTCTTCACCTTTTTTTCACATCACTTACTATGAAGCCTTCTTAAATTCTTTTTTAAAGGACCATATCAAACCCTTACAGGATAAGTAGATAGGGTGGAAGGGCCCCTGCTCTCTCCTGTCATGCTGAGTTTGCTGTGGCTCATTTGCTGTTGTTGTCATCTCCCAGACACATGGGACACAAAGTAATTTTAGGACACGGCCTTTCCCAAATCTGAGCGAGGCTATTCCTGAGATGCTCTTTGAGCCCTTTTATTCCTGGCCAGTCTTGAGTTATTCCAGGCACTGCTGATCATATGCACATTGCATACTGCACGTAATTTGGCAGCAGCAACCCCAGATAAACACAAGCAACTGAACACAATCCTTCATAGTGGAGATGAAACAATCACTTTTATATAAAAGAAGGAATAGAAATGAGAACTCTTAGCATTAAGAAGATACATTTCTTCAGTGTGAGTTGGAAATACAACTAAGAGCAATAATAGAGGGTGTTCCTCACCTTTAGTAGCTAACATCCTTTCGAGGGTAACATGACAGTCTTCAGCTACTTGGTAATTTCACTGCAGGATGAGAAAACTGTACAATCTCTTTATCACATGGTCCACCCCCTGGGTTTCATCAAAAGCCACCAGAGTGGCAGTTAGCAGGAAAGAGAGTCAGGACGCACTGCTTAGTCCTCCTGCAGTATCCTCGGTGCCAAGAAAGGTGCTGGGATCTCAGTGACTGTATTTAATTGACTCCAGCATGAGAAAGAAAAATAACTTCTTTCCTGCCTCAATGTTTTTGTTGTTCAAACCAAATGTTGAGCAAAGATTTCTGCCTGAGGGAGCTAAACCCAAAAGCTCAGTCTGAAATCCAAACACGAGTGGGCTCGCTGCAGTCAGTGAAACTATTCTTGTGATTAACTATGCCTATGCTGATGAAGTGTTATGGAATTGGGCTCCAAAATTGTAAATACAGTGAATTAGATGCTAATTCATCGCACTGATTTCTCTTTCCCAAGCATGGAAAACCCCTGCTGATAACTAAAACTGTGCCAAGACTGGGCGGAGAGGAGTTTTTTAATCTTTCTTTTTTTCTCCATTAATTTTCAGAGCCCATTATAACAAACGGCTCTGTCAAGCTGCCATAATGATGCTCTGACACAGGAAAATCTGCTGTACCATTATTGCCAGCATGGTAGTCAATCAGTGTTTGTAACCCTAATAATCAATGTCAATTCTTTTGCTTCATTAGAATCAACTGATGTGGAGACTGAAATACATGAGGAAGAAGACCCAGAAAGTAATCAAACAGGTAAAAATTGTATTATTTTTTAAAAGGGAATGAATTTTAATGTGTATTTTAATGTGAATTTTTGCATTCTATTTATTTATTTCGAGATTTGTTCTCTAACTGCATATTGTATTAAGGTGTTTTGATTTATCTGGATGAGATGACAAGAAAACTTACATGTATTTGAAGGTTTTAATAGTTTTATTCTTCCATGTCATATGGACTTATGGACTTTTTATTATTTGTACCTATCTCAAACATTTCAAATTTCCGTATACCTACTTTGTTACATCATATTCATATATCTGCAAGCACATTATAGCCCCTCAATATTTTGTTATCTAGAAGGCTTGTCCACTGCTGAAAAAAGCACTATCACTATATCTTACCATTTATGGCTTGCACTGTGCCTCAGTAATTAGGTACAAAATGCTCTTCAGGTTAAATGTTTCACATACCTGACTGAAAATGCCATTATATGACCAGTCTACCAAAGCATTATCATTTCCAGTAATGATAGCTGTAAATGGATCATTAAATGGATCATAATTGTCATATTGTTCCAATAATAAAATATACTTGAATTTTTCAGGCAATGAGCTTAATTTCTTTCTGTTACAGTCAACAGGATTGCTATAATTGATTTCAGTGAAAGAGAGTTTGTCCAAAAAGACTTTTTGGCTTTTCCAGCAACAAATACAGAGTTTTCTGCTTTTGGATCATGTTCATTAACTAAAAAGTTTGAGGGAAACATTATGATACCCTGTGAATATTTTATGCAAGAGGGCAGAGTGCTCTTCTGTGTCAGTTCTGCCTCTATTTCCCCTTCAAGATCCAATCCTAAAGTCATTGAAGTAGAAACAAAATGGTTGGATATTCCCAACTGACATCTTAGACTCTAACCTCTCACACTGAGCTGAGTAAGATCTGATTAACATTTTTGAGCTAAATACTACAACACAGAAAAATAGAATCAAAAGGCCTCATTATTCACTCCCAAGATTCCCACTTAACCCAAGGCAGAACCAGAGCTCTACTAACAGGCAGCAGATTCAAAGATTGAAGAACAGTCTGGAAAAAATCCACAGCTATTTGGGCCACATTTTAGTTTCCAGCTATTTATGACCACCTTCAAGATGCTAGATTTTAAAATTATGTAAAAAACTTACGTCCAAAAAAAAGATGGTCTTCTCAAAATTTCCAATGCATAAAGCAAAGTTCTAACTAGGATCAGTTCTGAAAATTTTGCAATTCTTTACTCAATTTCAGGGTTTACACCTCCATACCGTTCAGGTGAGAACTATGATGACAACATCTCCAGGAAGCCAGGCAATGTCCTGAAGACCCTAGATCCAATCCTTATTACCATCATAGCCATGAGTGCACTCGGGGTGCTTTTAGGAGCCATCTGTGGAGTTGTCCTGTACTGTGCCTGTTGGCACAATGGGATGTCGGAGCGGAACTTGTCTGCACTGGAGAATTATAACTTTGAACTGGTTGATGGTGTAAAACTGAAAAAAGACAAACTAAACACACAGAATTCATACTCGGAAGCATGAAGGCGTAAAGCGACGGGAGAAGTCAGAGAATCGGGATGGAAGGACATAGCTCGGTCGTGCTGGGGAACTGTTGATCTTTTACTGTACAGGCTGAAAAGTGCATTGATGACACTGAGCCAAGCTTTTCTCAGGAGCTTCAATGAGTGTGTAACCGATGAACATGGACAACAATCTGTGTTAACAACCTGAATCATGTACAGTCTGCTTTTTCTGTTGGTTTTATTTGAAATAATTGAATGCTGGTGTTGAGACCAAGTATGATTGACTTATAGTTCATTTTGTCTTTCTCTCCCTCTCTTTTGTTTTCCGTTAATGGATAATTTTGTTTTTACTGTGCAAAATCCAAGATGCTGTCACAAAATGTATTCAGTGGGGTCCTTTGGATGGACATGCTGTCTGTAGCTCAGTGCCCAGAAAATATTGGAGTAACAGCAGTTTAGTGGACTTCTGCACCTGTATTTGTGTATAATTGCTCGTGTTGTGCATAGGCAAAGAAGGGTTAGGATGTTTTTGAAAGTACTGTTGCATCAGTACAAATATAGCGTGTCAGCTCTGTTTACAAAGCAATACAGTCAAATTTTATTGATGTTTTTCAGTGTTGTACTAAATTTTGTGCTTGTGAACTCCATAAAAGAGTATGTGCCATCATCAGACACAACTGGTAACCAAGTGTACTGCCTAAAAACGAAACAAAAAAAGTCCTTGGCACTGGCTAGTGTATGTCCTCTCAAGTGCCTTTTTGTTTGTACTGCTTCTCATTGTGTTAACATTAACTACAGCTTCTCTGCAGTTATGCCCTTGTCTTTAATCATATTCTGATGGCTAACTGACTAAAAGAAAAGTATATTTTAGTGTAAGAAAATAGCCTCAGTCAAGGCAAGGGCTAATCAGATTTGACAACCTGGCTCGATTGTTCTGCTTTCTGTATTTCAACTTCATGTCTCTTGACCCTTTTGTATAAAGCTGCAATATCCCCTTTTATTGTTCTTTCATATAGAATGTATTTTCAAATGTAAAATCTCTCTCTCTTCTCTTTCTCTCTCTCTTTGTCTCTCTGAGTAGGTTGCATAAACATTTGCCATTGCCAAGGAAAGAAAACTTCAGCTTTAACTTGCTGGTAATGGCAAAGGATTTTATTAGAGTTTGTGTTAAAAAATAAGGGAAAATTCTTAACTTTATCCTCCAAAGTCGAACTTTGGGTTTCTTCTTAACAGCATAAAGTGACAGTATCTTTTTTCCTGATGTCATGAAACATGTCTTTTATCCTGAACAGCTTGCCTGTTAATTACACTGGGGAAAATGCTTCCCTTACTAAAAGATTGCCTTTAAAATGAGAAACTTTCCTCCTCTTGCCCCTACCTGAACTCGGAGTTCTGTTCTCTCAGTAACCGTGTATTTTCATGCTAATCAATGCTAATTGGGCTTATGAGTGGGTACTGAGGGCAGACTGAAATCCCACAGTGTATGTAGGGTATGTTCTCACCATCGTGTTATATCCAACTGGCTTTTCATACCAGAGGGCTTCTTTTGGCCACAAGTGCAGACAGTGACCAGTTCAGTGAACTGAGAACTCTAAGCTGTCAGAAAAATGTGTTTGACAATGACATGGCATTTTTTTTTATATTTTAGGGTAAATACTATTGGTCAAATAATATCCAACAGCCTATGCAGCTGGTCCAACAGGGTAAAAAGAATCAAGAGCATGTTTCCCACAGGGGTCCATACAAGGCAGCGAGGGAGCAGAGGGGTCACTCCCCTCCTGCAGGTGCAAGGGGAGCCCCTGGGTTTCTGCAGTGACCTGCACACAGCACAGCCATAACTGGGGGGCAGCTTTACCCCTGGGTAAATACCAACCAGCAGATAAAACCAGTGCAAACATGGGGAAAGGAACATCCTACCAAGTGCTGAACTCATGTTTTTCCTCACTGAATTTCCTGAGTAGAGTCAGGGAAGTGATTGGGACTTCCTGAGTTAGTCTTTTCCAAAATTGCTTTTGTAGAAGAGCAGTGAAATATCCTGTTCAGGATTAGGATTAAAGAAAGGCTAATGCAGCCTTGAATTACTTGGAGCAACAGAATTCACCCCTATTTATCAACCAAATATTTTGAAGTGTATCATTTCAACAGTGTGAACTATAAAACAAAAAACTAATGTATAAAGCCCACTAGTAACCCAGAAACTGAAGAAAAAGGAGGGAGACACTGAGTAAAAACGAGGTGTGAAGTTGAAATTATTTTAAAGGAAGACACAATAGAAAAAAAATGTGGACAGTTGCTACTTCAGAGGGGTCCTAAAGGCAATGACTATCAGGAAAACCCAAACACCCACTTCAAGTCATCAAACCTTAGACTGATGCAAGAATTACCTCCCCAGCCTCTTAGCCTTGGGTTCTCCAAAAGGTGAGACAGTGCACCTAAGGCCTGAAAGTTTTGCCTAAAAGTTAGTCTATGAGATGTCCCAAGTGAGAGACTCACTTTGTCAGAGGTAGAATTTTCATTGGTTTCTAACACTGTAATTTGACCATAATGGTATTGCAGCAGCTAGTTAATTAACCCAAAGAAGAAAAGGATTTTTTCAAAACTATTTTCAGCACACCACCACTGTGTGAGTCAGGAATTAAGGGTCTGTTCTCCTTAGCTGAAAAAACTTCTAGTCCACTAACTTGACTAAGAGTTACATGCTCATATTGCCTTGAAGAGAAAACCCCACTGGGGAGCCAAAGCCCAAAATCTTTTGAAATATTCCCACTGATTTCAATCTATTCTGGACCAACTCTAGGTCTTGATCTATTTGAACAGAAAAGCTGGTAGCTGGTGGGTTTTTTCGTTCTTTTAATATGCTGAGAATAGTGAACATTGAAAGGAATTTATCTCCTTTGTGGTCTTCAGATATTACTATGATAATGAGGATCTAGCACTGAAGATTTGATTTCTCTGAAGGTAATAGAATTAAAGTTGCCCTTCAATAAAGGAAAAATGATACTGCAACTTTACATTGAAAAGTATCTTGCACTGATAAATATATTTAAAAAAATTATATGTTTATAAAGTTATTAATTTGTAAAGGCAGTGTTACAAAATGTTCAGTTTATATTGTTTTAGATTGTTTCATAATTTTTAAAGTGTAAAATAACATATTTTTTTCTTTATTGAAAAACTATAAAAATCTTCTGTAGTAAAATGATTTCATTTTACTGGTATATTATTGCTTCATGTTTTGTACCATCATAAAACTTTGTGCAAATTTTTTTTACAGAAATTTTTATTTTCTATGACAATATGACACTTGTAAATTGTTGTTTCAAAATGAACAGCGAAGCCTTAACTTTAAATGACATTTGTATTCTCAGACACTGAGTAGCATAAAAAAACACATAGAACTGAACTGTAACTTAAATTTCCAAACTATGACTACTACATTCCAAAGAAACAGTTGAATTAAACATTTTCATAAAATATCCCATAGCTGATGTATTTTCTTATACTAAAATTGATTGGTATTATTAAATGGCTGGTTTTATTTAGCATCTTGCAACGAACACAGTGTTTTAAATCACAATTATATTTGTTGATATTTGTAGGCAGCTCCAACAAACAGACACCTTTGTGGGTTTGTTCATTGTTTAGGATAGAAAGATTTACCTTTGCCTGACTCATTCTTTTTCCTTGCTGGTATACACCCACAACCTGCTTTTTAGCCAAACAGGTGGGATTTAAGAGAACAAATCTGCCACCACTGCCCCTTGCCATGGGCCACCCGATGTAACACCCTGTGCAGGTGTCACATCCCCTCTGGGGCTTGCTCTTGGGCAGGGGTGATGTTTACTGCCCAGTAATGCCCATTTTTGATGTGTTACTCCACCAAATCTATGCCCCTGTGGTAAGGTTTGCACTCATAAGGTCCCTGCAAATTTCCATCATCAGGACTCACCCAACCATGACCAAATTTCCCAAGGGGGAGTGCAAGTTGATGATTGGAGCAAATGCAGCTAGGACAGCCCATTGGGCCTGGTTTGGCATCAGCTGGGTGCCAAACTCATCTGTGGAACACATGGTCATGTGTAGGGAGACCTTCAAGGAGATCAAGAAGCTTTAGATTGCACATTCCCTGCTTTATGCAATACTTACCTATTTTGTTTCCTTTTAATACCCAGCATTCTCTACATTAAAGTTTGACAAATCTTTTCTTTACATTGCACACATGAACAAAGCCCAGACTGTCAGTATGTCATTAGGTGGAGTATAAACATTTTACTTCAGCTACTTTACCACCCATGGGAAAAATACTGTATTTATTACATATACTTGATCACTGTTAACACTTGAAAAGAACATATTGAATCTTGTCTCCTCGAGAGAAAAGTGCTGTGTGTACCTGTTTAAAATATGAGATGGAACTACAGCAAGCACCTGACAAAATCCCTACTCAGAGTAAGGATTTCTCCCAAAAGGTGGTTGCGAAAGTTGCTGTCCGTAGAATCACTGTACCCAAGTTCCTTAGAGGTGTACTCCATTGCACTCTGTTTGCTTCTGTGATAACCAGCCACAGGGCTCTTTGAGGGAAAATAAATGGCAATGGAATTGACTAGTGAAAAAAAGAAATTTGTAAAGTGAATCTGTGGAGGATGATGCTTAGGAAAGAGAGAAAAGTATTTTAAGTAAAGAAAATTCTCTTTCATTCAGGGAAAATTAATTTGCCTAGAAGCTAACAAGTGCTTGGTGCTGAACATTCAGTTTTCCATACCAAATAGGCTGCATAAAGCGAGGACAAAAATGGTGCAAAGGGTTCTGAATTACTTTTCAGAACATAACATGTAAACTTGAAGAAAAAGAAGAGCAGATGGGTCAGCTATAGACAAACAGTGCCAGAAGTGCACAGCTATGAGGGTGGTCTGTAAAAGGGGTCTTTGGCAGGTAGTGAAAGCAAACCCCTCTATGATTTCACCAATCCAATGTGCCATCCCAGAACCAGCAGCCACATAGCCAGCCCCATTTCCTTTCCTTTTGGCAGGATGTCAAATACAATTGCACAGCAAAAGGCAGGTGCAGCGGAGAGGGTGGGGCAGCCCTGCTGGGGTAGGGCTGGGTGAGGCCCATCAGCACCACGGAAATGACAGCAGTGCCCATCTGTGCCAACCCGCCCTCTGGAGAGAAGCTGCCAGTCCCGGGGGAGATGAAGCTCCTCCATGTCAGAACCCACCTTCTATGAGGCAGATGAAGACCTGACAGGTGCAAGCTAATGCAGCCATAATTTTAATCCACACAAGTCTTTTCTTATGGACAATTACTCTGTTCCCAAGTCAATTCTTCTAAGCGGCTTTGCCGAAGTCAAATGTTAAAGTTGGGTTGGATTTTCAGATTGTGGCATCTGGACATTACATCCCAGAAGTAATTCCCTTCCCATTCCTTAATTGTCCTGTCCTTTGCAATACATTATGCCTAACAGCATATTGGTTCAAGCAACATAAATTTATTAGAGCTTTAATTTCTTATTTTATACCATTTTATGCCTCAAGTCACCCATAACCACAATTTTATCTACAAGTGTCTGTTAAATTATAACAGAGTGTGTCTGATTTTTTTTTTTTTTTTTTTTTTTTT